>NC_051165.1:189042367-189642367 GCF_013339725.1 Rhipicephalus microplus | reverse complement strand
AGAACTCGAAATTGCTGTAAAAAAAAAAAAACGGGCTGCCGAAAAAAAAACGCGAAGAAAGTTACAGAAAGAGTGCCACAGCCAAGTTGTAGGAATTTTAAAATAAATTGACAACTTCATGCTTCACAAGCTTTAGAATGCCCTTAGACAACTTAGAATCATGTAATAAGTATACTAAAGACATTTATAACAATATGATAGGTTTTAGTGGAATCGGAAACGAAAACCTTCTGTTTGCTTTGGATGCATCCAGCAGAGGTTGCAAAAAATGGGCATAGCTTTTGAACGGCTCAAGATAACTTCATAATCCTTTTTTCTAGATATTCTTGAATGTACCGGGAGCTTGAAAGTATGAAATTCCCCAAAATAAATTTTTTTTTTCACAAAATGCATTTTTAAAGGTGGCAAACACAAAAGAGGAACATGACTTCACTAAAGAGGAACAGTGACCTGGCTCAGAGTGCAATTGACAAATTGCACTCTGAGAACTTTTGTGCCATATGTTTCATTACCGTAAGTTCATTAGTGGAGAAAATTAAGATTGTAGTTTCATTTTTCAATTTTGGACCAATATCACCGCGCGCGACGTAAAAAATTTCAAAATGTATTTTCAGAATTTCCATGGCATTGGCTTGATGAAATTTTCTGAAACTTCGTATGCAAAGTCTATTGCACCTATAGATTACACCGTACTTCATTTTTATCAATTGGAAGCTTTGTAGGACCCAGTAGACGCTTAAAAAGACACCACAATTGAATGGAATGACCTAGCATCATGCGTAGCAAATGAAACTGACTTACTAACTCTTCAAGCTTTGTTACATAAAAACAGTTTTACTTAGATTGATATTACTACTGATTTTGTTATGTATACATTAAAATATATTGTATCAGTATATTTTAAATCAATCTACCCACTACTACTGTAGATTTATTTTGTAATCACAATGTCTAAGCTTCATATTTGTGCCTGCTATGATAATGTATTGACCCATGTTTTATATATCCTTCATTATTTTACCTAACATGTTTCACAGTTGTATTTTGCACACCGGTATTGATTTTTTTATTTCTCTTTTTCCTTATTTTTTTATGTGCCCACCCCCATATGTAATACCACCTCTCAGGGGTATTGTGAATGCATCAAATAAAATGTCTAACGCTGCAGCTGACTGATAAAACATTCTAGACATCATTTCTTTCTTTGTGCCATGCATTAAAAATTTGTATTATCCAAGGTAGGTGCCGATATCAGCCAGAACACAACTGCAATATATAAAAGTTCACCTGTGCACAGATACAGATATCTCCTGGTTGCCAAACCTGCAGGTGTGCTGTAAGGGGATGCCTGTGTGATCAAGGGGTGCTTGTCTCCCACACCACACTGCTCCACTCTTTAAAGATGATGTTTGTAGAAGCCATGTTAAAGAAAAATAATGAATAATAAGCAATGCTATAGTGAAACTTCTGGTTAGGTTCAGTTCATCAAAGTTCAAAGTGTGTCGCAATAGCTCTGTAAAGTAAAACAATGTTCTTGCATTTTAATACTGCATTTCTTTGTTCTTTTTAGTACCATCATCCAAGGCAGTGCTCAGTGCAAAAGTGAGTTGGATTTTTCTTTTGAAATACTATATAGCTTTCATTTTTTCTCATTCTGACAATTAGCCAAACATGTGTTTGTACCCACTTCTGCTGGTCATGTCACTTGTGAAGAGTTGCCACTACAGTTGCAATATGCAAGATGCTTTCATTCTCCAAGGCTCTTTCGAAAATGGCTTCTTCATGCCTCTGGGAGCAACTACCTCATTCCCTTTCTATTTAGTTTGGAAACCCATGTTGAAGCTTAGTGCAAGGAAAATGGGACACAGTAAAGAACACACAGTACAGGCACCTAACTGGAAACTAAAGTTTGATGGAAAGTAAACCCACATCCTATAGTCAGCGATGACAATGCCGACTTGGGTTTGACTGGAATGGTCTGCGCAGTCTGGTGTGCTGTTAAGACAAGTGGTTGGTGCAGTAAAGATGCCAGTTTAGCGCTCATCCAGTGTACTGTGTTCTCGCTGTCTTTCCCGAGCTAGCCATGTACCAACTTGCCCAAATCAAAATCTAACCTTGCCTGAATCCCTGTTGTGAATAAAGGCTGCAAGAACTAATGGCGCTGCTACATTGGTACTGTTTTGAAATAAGGAAATTGGTGGAACAAGTCTCATTTGTCCGTGAAGCAGTTATGTATGTGGCTTTCAGATTGACACCCTGCTGCACCATTTAATGGAGGTTCAAAGCAGTGTCAAGGCCTTGAAGGAACAGATGCTGCTGGTCATGAACCAGACTGAGACCATGCTAGGATCAAGTGCTGCCTGTGGTTACTGAGATTGTCGACGAACTCTACAAGAAGGAAGCTGCAGATGTTACCGCCATTAACAGCGAACTGAGGCACGATATGGACAAGGGTGACAATGGCATTCAAGAGGGCATGGCTGCATCAGGTGAGTTTTCTACTCACTGGTTGACTGGCACCCTTGCTAACCAGCGCTGAAGTGTAAGTGCCCTCTTCTTGTTGACAGGTATACAGTGCTATTAACAGCATTCTGTAAAACTGGTTGTGCTCATAGCACTAAAACCTCACTATGAGAAGTTGCATCATACACAAAATAAGTTTGTTATCTCTGAAAAATTTTTATAAAGGTATATTCCCAACACTGTATTTATTGCAAGACTACTTTTCATTTACTTCGTTATAACCGATATTTCATTATATCTGGAATTGTTATATCGAGGTTTGAGTTGGATGTTTATGGCACATCTATCTCGAGTCCCCTAGCTGTGTGCAGTCCATTAGGCAACCAGTGTAACTAGAGATCTTTAAATACAAAACTCTGCACCAATAGCATGCTGCGAGATTGGTGTAGAAGCATTGTTAGGCTTGTCTGCAGTGTTTAAAACAGCACCTGTTTCACAAATATGCCAAATGTGACCAAACTTTCCTTTCTAAACTGTTTTTCAATTACTTTTATATGCTCTCAAAGCAATCTCTGGATCTAAATGGTCTTGCTGCAGTCCTGTTCACTACATATTTGATGTAGACAGCGAGTAAGAAAGGACGGCACAGCAAGAAAGAAAAGGGACTGACATTGGACAAGCTTTCGTCTCATGTCCGTCTATTTTCTTTCGTGCTGCCTGTGTATTGGTGTTCAATTATCCATGTTAACAGGTGGTGACGATGTAGGATTGGTTATTGTAAATTTGTTTTATTAATAACTCTCAGCATATTGGAAGATGCAAAAACACCATATGATAGTTACCTGGTAAAATGTATTTCAAGACCTTGGCCTTTCAAATATTTCGCTGCCAAATCATGCAAATTTTTCATGAAGTTTACGAAGTATGGTTCATTCATGATTCTAAGACTGTGACAAAATGAATTTATACTGAGGTTCGTTTTCTGAAAGAAGAGATTGGAAAATGAAATTGTGGTTGCACTTGCATAGTCCTCCTGTGACAGCACAAGACACCATTAAAAAAACCCCTCAGATCGCATGGACTCAATGTGCTGCTACTGGTTAAAAACAAAGGTTAGAAAGCCAAGGTTAGAAACGTCGGCTTTTGTACCATGATCACCAATGTAGACATGAACCCCCACGGACATATCCATGAAAGTTTAACCATTTGTCAGTTGGCAGAATTCATCTAGTTTGTTTGCGATTTCTATCACTAGCTTTTTATGAAATTTCATGCACATTTTACTTTTCTACTATTGCATTCTTTTCTGTAGTGACCCCATTAACTACCTGTACATCGTTACTCAGTTAACTGCCTGACTTACAGCAGTGGACATACAGTTCGCATCATAGCTTCCTCTTGGGAGTATACATACACAGCTGCTCAATATTGTGTAGTGTTTGTCAGTGCCATAAGACAAACTAACAAAATGAAAAAATAATGTCAAGATCACCATGTGCTAGTGCCACTCAATATTGAATTGTTCCACAGTAGACCGGCCATGGTTAAGCTGCATTACAGCAGCTTTTTTCCACCATCGTCAGATGAAATAAAGTTTGATTTGGTTTGTACATTCTTTTCATTTGCATCATGGATCACCAAGTAGCCTGATAATGTACCGTGGAATCTCACTGGTACATTGTTAATGGGAACCAGAAAACCAAAGAGCTAAAAAAAAAATAGGAACATGTGCTACACCCTCAGCAATGCACATTTATTTAGCAGCATTGAAGTAGCTGGTCAATTTTCACTGCTTTTCAATGCTGTTCAGCCTCAGCGGCTCTGCAATCGTGCAGATTGTGGTTTATTGGAACATAGTTTGAGCTGTTATGCCAAAGAGTAAATTATAGATGTCTATATATAGCAATGAAAATCCACTTTTGTGGTCATATTATCTAATATTGGACAAAGATATGTTTCTATTAAACGTGGGAGTAAGCAATATTTTCAAAGAACACTGACCGGGAATCAAAAGAAAAACAGATTTCACAGAATTGTATTAGTGACATTTCTCTCGACCTGGATGTCTGGAAATGATAGTCTTCTCTTTTTTATTTTTATTTTTTGTTAAAGAGCTTTCTTCAACTACCTTCTAGGAATTTACATACTTTTTATTTTGTGCATATCACAATCGCATTTGAACAGCCTTCTCGCATGCTTAGCAGACATACTATATTTGTCATGTATTAATTTTTTTCTTTCCTTTTTCAGGTGCTGCCGAAGCTATCACTCTCCGTCCTAAAAGTGCGATTCTCTTCGATTAATGACCCAACCGTAGTACAAATTTTATGTCAAGTTTAGAGAATGAATTGACTGGCTGAGAACTGCCCTAATACGGGTGTATTATTGCACCTCAGCCTAGCATCGGCAGGAAGAGGCAGCTTTGTTTTTCTGCTGCAATTTAATCGAGATTTCGGTCACACAGCGGTATATTTGCAGCAAAAATAGGAATTTTTTGTTGCTTCACTTTCACAGGAAAACCAAAGCAAAGTATACAATCTTGTCATTTTTTTATGTTTTAAGAAAATATATTTTATCTTTATTCAAGTGTTTTTGTGTCCAAAGACATAAATAAAAAGTGAAAGTTCTTATTATACATGACCACCTGAACTTCATTTGTATGCAATGCCACAGTGTTGCCTTACGAGCTTAGCGAAAATTCTTATTTCACTTCCGTGACCACAGATTGAAAGACTCGAAACATGTCTTACAGAGCGTAATTCTTTCTTTGTATAATAAAGAAAAGAAAATGTTGTGAAGATACTGTTGACATATCTGTTGCTTTCACTGTACACATTTCAAAGAATAGGCACATTTCATCATTCATATGAAGTATGCCTCCAGTCAAGGAACTCATCTTAATTGAATTATTCCATTACCTCTGAAAATGTGCTCATCTGCAGTTTATTTTGCCATTTGATTTGATAACTGTTTCAGTGTTTGATGTGATTCGCCAAACTGTTGGAAGCGAGAAAATCAAGAGGACCCAAAGATATTACTTTTGTCACATTAGTATGGAGATGTTGACAACTAGATGCAACTGGCTGACAGAGCATGTCTTGTGCAAATAAACACACACTTAACGCATCTGCTTGTGGAGCTTTACACAAAATGTCAGTTTTATTTTGCTGCCCTCTATTTTTTTTTGCAAAGAGTGGGAAAAATGGTATTTACTTTCGCCATTACGGTAGAATACTAAGACGACATAATTTTGTATATTTATGATGTTCTACATGGCAGACTTGCTGTTCTAGGGAACTAGTGGTTCATGTTACTTTGAAATACAAGCTTGTAACTTAACAACTGTGAGAACACAAGAACAAGCCTTGTCCTTTTCTTAGGTGGATGCCTGTCTTCACCTTAACTTTTCTTCCATCAAAATTGATTGGCCGTGATACCTAAGGGTTAAATACACATGGTATATATTTGTCACAGGATGTTACGATGTATGCGCATCCATACATACAGGGCAGGCATTGTTGGAGAGAGATGGAAATGAAATAGGGGCCATGAATGATAGCAAAGACAACTTCTATATTCTGTAACAGCCTGATGAAATTCTGCCCACAGAAATGCGGTGCCCATCACTCTGAAACCATAGACACTTTTTTTTGGTTAAGTAAACACTATGCACATCAAGGGTTGGAAATGTGGTTTGAAAAAAAAAGTTGTGTTACTCTGTAGCCTAGGCAATGAACTTTTGCTGTACATACAGGCTTTGTGGTGGTGATTTCAAATATGCAATTAGTGTTTATAGTAAGTTGCACAGTTTTAGTTTTATTCCACTACAATATGTAACATATAGTTTGTTTTTGACAAACCTTTCATGAACCTAAATATTATTGTTTTGCCATGATCATCGATGGAGGGTGGGAATGGACAGGGGTCAATTCCCTCTGTCCCCCGCTTCACCCGAAGGACACTGTCAGACTTTAAAGTTTAGCCACTCAGCCATTAACGGATCATATTTCTCTACAATAACTATACTATGCAAATAAGCATCAAGAAAGTACGTGGAAGACATTCTAATTGGCAAGAAAAATTTTAATGTGAGAATCCTTAGAATCATCAGCCCATACTAATTGTTCACTTTAGATTCATAATACATTTTACAGGTTATATAATGTTTTAAAGAAATACTTGCACTCTTCACATGTTATGGCATGTGGGAAAAATTTCATCCCGATCGGGCAATCATAAATACTAAAATATGATATCCCAACTCAAGAAGCTGCCCAAAAATGTATCCCAAGCAAGAAAAAAATGCATTTTAAAGCTATAGATTAATGCTCATCCATGCGGAAAACTTATTGTATGTCTTTTAAGATGATTGCTTCTATCATGAGAGCTTGGCGATCGTGGTTAGCTGAGCCAAGCCAAGGTCCAGCACGTGGTTTTAGCGAGCTCCTCAAGCGAAATTCAAAGGTAAGTAGCCCGGTGACAATTTTCAAGGGACTCTAGACAATAAGCTCATTTTAATGTTTAGTAGCCATCTTGTGTCTCTTTAAAAGCAATTTTAACATACTTCGAGTTTAATTGCAATGTTTTTTTTTTTTTTTTGCCATGAAAGCAGCGAAAACTGTACTTCTCAAAGCAAATAAAAACAAAAAATATGTAACTTTGCACGAAAAGTAGTGTTTTTCGACTCGCATCTCCCCTTAACAGTTAAAGGTTCATTTACTACATGAAACATTACCTTTGGTTGAGCAGTGATGTCAAAATCCCCGACGTAATTTACCAAGACGCTCAAGTCTTCTATTGAAAATCGGTGACACAAATGTGTGTCCGAATGAGAAAGCAAACTATCTGAAACACTCGAGCGGTGGGTGGCATTGTGAAAATGAGTAAGAGCTGTTGGGTGGAGCATTTCTTAAAATTCTGTCTGTCTGCCCTATCCTGTAACAAAAGTTACAGAATAGGGCACTGAAAATGATTGGTAATCAAAAAAGCACCAATAATAGAGATCACGACATTTTGCACTGCTGGTGGAGTTCTTGCCAGCAACACCTACTTTGAAAACTAAGTTCGAAAGTTTCAAATATCATTTTTTCCAGCCACAACACACCGCGAGTTTCGTCATACTGGCCATCATTAAATTCCTAATTATACTAGAAAAAGTATGCGAATGATCGCATCATGACGTGTTGACGCAGTGAGGAGCAAGCAACATGCTGCCCGCGTGTTACTGCTCTGTTGCAGTGAAGATGTCTTCTTTTCTGCAGGCGCACATTTCGATTGATCACGACAGTGTGTTTTTTTTTTTTTTTTCCAGCGAAAGCTGTTATGAAATCGCAACTCGGGTCTCACACAGAGCAGTAGTTGTCCGCCGCCGCCGGTGCCCGTAACTACATCGCGCGAAATTAGAAGAAAAAAAAACCTAGTACCAATGACACAGTGGGGCTTGTACCCGGGTCCGCTGGGTGCCAACCAAGTATTGCACCACTGAGCTACGCCGGTGCTTTGGACTTGTTGGCAAACTTGCCTTAGGCAGGCTTGATGTTGGGAAAGCAATCGCGTTGATACGACTTATAAAGGGTTTAGAACAGTGAAAAAACAACCAGTCGCACAATGCGAGTAGTGTAACGAGTGGGTCGTCCAATGCTCCAGCCCATTACAAAAGCTTGTTCATGTTCCCCTATTAACTGTGGCGCATACCCGCTTCAGCCATAATTCCTCATCGTCATCAGCCACTGCATGAACAATTTGCACAAAATTCCTCGCAATAGTTTAGCGGATACCAGGCTTCTCAGAAGAATCACGAAAAAATAGCATGGCGAATGAAGGCCTACTACCCTAAAACTTTTATTATTTATGTTGTAGTGGGCATCAAGCAAGTGTGCTTGCAGCAGTTACTCAATAAGCGTTTAGAAAAGGCTCTGAAAGGTTGCTCTTCTAGCTTTCGCTATGACTCTGCTGCGCCTTCATGCGCAGGCCTGGCGTTTTTTTTCCTTCTTCTTTTATTTTCGGTAGATGCAGCGAGGCCCATCATTCGCCCCTGTTTGCGGCAAGATTAAGACCAGGTATTGCTGGAAAACATAACCCTTGGAGTCTCAAGCTAGCCAGCACAGCAAACAACGAGCCCTGATTACTTTGAATAGTTCCAAGTTTCTTGCATCCATTTTTTGTATGTTCTGTTAATTTGAAAACCTGCTTATTTGAAGATTTTTTGCTGCCCCAGTAACTTTTAATTATCGAGGTTTTACTGTAATCGAATTCAGAAGAACTAAGATCTGGAATATTTTACCCCTAGAGGTTATAACTGCACAGAACTTTAAGCAGTCCAGTAAATACTGTACTTTTTTATTGCGTACCAGGATATCTAACAAACTTATATCGACTACCTAGGTCTACATCATGATAAACTTTGTTTATGAAGTGTATAATGTTCGTTTTATTATGATGTTATTGAATACTGTTTTATTAGAATTCTGCAACTGACCTGTGTTTTCTTTATAACACTGGACCGGAAACTAGCCTCTTCTGGCTATCGGTCCAGATAATTGTATTATATCTGTAGCTTGTGTGAAGAAAGAAAAAGCACTTCACTTCAAAAAAAGAAACATAGCTCATATTGCTAATACCATACGATTGAGCAACGAAGAGTCTGTCACTTTTACTAAAGATGAGTTCCTAGATGGAAGTGAGTACAAGTAGTCAAAATGATATATTTTAGATCGTTTATCCTTAGGTACAAATCCTTTTAGGGCCTGCTTCTATTTATGAAGTTCTGATAATTTTAGCTGCAGTTAATGAAACTTTTCTTGCAGTACCCAAACACAAAACCAATCCAATAAAGAGGCTGTTCGATTTATATGTCAATCCTCTTTGAATTATGCATATTTATAGAGCTCCTACTACTATATTTGTTCTACTGTATCTGAAATGTGTGGCTCACCAAATATATACGGATTTCTAGAAGACACTACTGCTGCTTTACTGTTTGGAGCTCACTCTTGTCAGAGATGAAGAGGAAACAACATCATTAAACACATGCACTGCTCTGTAGTATTCCAAAAGCTTAACATTGCTGTCGTGCTGTGTTAAATGTCTCAGTTAAAAAATTTTGACAGTACAATAAAAAAATGAAATACTAAATAATGAAGGCAAAGCCAACTGCAATATCATCTGCTGCTTTATATGGGTCTTAAAGGTCTGCCAGGTCATCTGGTGGAGGTTCAGTGTTGCGTTCAAGCCGACCTCGTAACCGCTCCAAGTGCTGTAGCCGCTCATGCCAGTTGTTGACATAAGAACTGCCCGCTTGTGACCGGTGAAGGCTGGTACAAGCCACCTGCAAAGACAAGCAGGAATGTTAAACTTTTGCCCCTTGATTCAATATTGAATATTTTATGTGTGTGCAATACTTAGTAGCTATCGAGAGCGCCTCCCCTACTGTGCCTCACTCCCCAGCTAGTGCATCATACTGACTTTCCTTGGCTTGCTTGCCGGGAACTGCCATTACACAACAAATGGTGGCCCTGTGCACACGTGCAGGCCATTGTCTAGCGCAAGCTATGCTACCCTGTCTCCAGTGTCGAGCATGCCATCGCATGGTATGCTAGCCAGAATTGCCACTGTTGGCTACTTTTCACCAAATTGATGAACTTGAGAGGCCCGTGGCGACCTAAATCTATGAATGGCGGCATGGCGAATTTTTGGCGATTTTCAGGTTAGGTCTCGACTGAGCTACGCATTCTATAGACAATTTTACGGAGGGGATCCAGAGCCACTATGTTGGGCTTGTCAACCCTTGTGTTCTGCATCTTTAAATAACAAACGAACAGTGTTAGGGTGGACGCATACCAATGAAAACTGTTGAATTGATGCATACGATGTTCCATGGCGTTATTAATTAATACACATCACAATGTACAAAAACAAGAAAACATCGACTTAACAGCCCAAGATGGCAGCGCCCAGATGTCTTAAGTAAAACAGTCTATAGTTAGTGCCTTCAAGATGAATGAGCGACATTTCTTTCAATTTTCCGTAGTTTTAGACCCATCAGCAGAAGGCACACCCTACGCGCAATTTAGTACGTCTGTTCTGTTTCTCGAATGTATCTCCTAATTCACCTAGATCCAAGAGGCACTGGCGCACTGTTGCGTCTACCAGCAAACTGCCAGCAAAATTTAGGTCGGTGGACTGCTCCGCGTGCCGCAAGGTGGTGGTATAGTACATTTTTAGGTACTTTAAGAGCATTAGGCTTCTTCAAAGTTTTGCGTCTGAAGTCGCTAGGTTAATGGTTAGGCCACATGTTCTGACCACAGTTCTGTCCTGAATAGCCTGTTGACTTCGTTCTTGCTGTAGTACCCCCTGATTTGCTGTGTTGAGTTTAAATTTGTCATTAACGTACTTATCATGTGGGCCGAAAAGTTGGGCTTTTTTAGGCAGCGTTCAGAAACTGTAATGGGGTGAATGTGTAACGTAAGCATGCCCACACAGAAAGCATGGTGCGGGCATTGCGACAGTTACGCAGTACTTTCGAATTTATTTTTGTTGCACAATTAAGTTCCTCGATTATCAGACACACGATTCCACGGAAATTAAATTCTCTAATTATGCAGCCCCGCCGCGGTGGTCTAGTGGCTAAGATACTCGGCTGCTGACCCGCAGGTCGCGGGATCAAATCACGGCTGTGGCGGCTGCATTTCCAATGGAGGCGGAAATGTTGTAGGCCCGTGTGCTCAGATTTGGGTGCACGTTAAAGAACCCCAGGTTGTCAAAATTTCTGGTGCCCTCCTCTACGGCGTCTCTCATAATCATATGGTGGTTTTGGGATGTTAAACCCCACATATCAATCAATCTTTAAATATGCAGGAAGGCTTGGCATGCCATCCCTCTCTTGTTGTAGCAACTGCGTCATCCTGCATTCGCTAACTCTGAAACCATCACAAATTTATGTGATGAGGCCCTAGCACCGAGAGACGATGCTAATGCAAGCATGCTCTTTCTCAGTGCTTTCATGGTGAAGCGGGAGATGTGACTAGCATTGAAAAAACATCAATATAATTTAGGGCTTATGGATGGTACTATACTTGACGGGGCTCTACATAGCTAGAAAATTTTATGACCAGATACCCCACAAATATGTAGAGTAGACTTTTTTTGGTGAAATATGAAGAAAAATGGCGACTTTTGGGGACATTTCATCCGTCTTTTGATGAATTTAACTGGAAATACAGTGGAAACCCTGACGCTAGCATACGTCACAGCACCACGCCTGTCCTCATTGGCTGCCAGTGACAGCATCCTCTCCACTTGAGCTGGTGCTTGCTCGCCATGAGCAGATGCTCTCAGGCCTGCATGAGAGATCCGTGTGCTTTACTGCTCTCTTTTGTGCGATAGCCATGGCATCACTGGCAAGCGTACTCAATCTGTCTTAAGGAGGAGTTACACTGTGTGGCCCACAATTCCATGACTTTTCACACTGTGCTGCATCTAGATTAAATAATCCAGCGTTTGTTAACCTGCCTCGAGTGCCTTTTCTGCACTGTGTCAGAAGTAGACGAACCCAACAATAGCATCTTTGTGTACGGCGGTGATAAGAAATGCCTATGTCCGTTCTAGGTAGAGCTCGTAAAGTAAGCTTCTAGCAAACTCATCTTCACAACGTGTAGCATTTGCTACACCCTTTTAAAACACACAAAATACTACTATAAACAGAAGCTAATTCTACAACAATTCACAACACCACTTCATCAGAGCTGTAATTTCGGAAACATGACCATGAGGCCATTTCAATGGTGAATGACATGCTCTCTAAACATACAAATATGGTGTTTCATTGCCTGTAACAATCCCCCGGCTACCATTTGTGGTTCAAACAGTCTGTCTAGCCACAAGTGACAAGTAGACATAAAAAAATGTTCAGTGGAGCGAAAATAAACTAAAGGCTTTCTAAGAACTTTGTAATGTACGGGAGCAGCACAAACGACACTGAATCAAAAGGTACACATACAGCCACATTTAGTGCTGTATGTTTATATATGTGCTTTTACTTTTTGTGTCTTTTGCACTGCTTTTCTACGTTATGCTCAACTAGCTTGCCAAAAAATAACTTCATGCCTTTTTAAATTAGAGATAAGTAAAATATTGTAAAGAAAACATGACCAAGCCCATTCACATTTCAGCATATGAAATTTGAAGGTTTGATTTCCCTGATTACAGCAGTGCTCCTTCATTTAGTACTCTTTCACTTGATTACCATTAAGGGAAGTCATGACACAAAATTTTAGATGATAATCTGTAACGTGGTTCAATCTTTGTGCATTCACAAATAAGCTGGCGAAATTTGAGCGCTTTTGGTCGAGCACCTAATTTATAAATTGAATACTTTTACAGCTGGAGAGCCGGACAACACTGGTGCACTTGTGATGTAACAAGTAGCTGGCTGTGCGAGCGTCTGAATTTCAGTGATTGCTCCATGGTGAGCTGCTCGTGAAATTGAGATATCTCAGCTTTGATCTGCTTGATACTGAATGAACTGTTTGCAGTGGCTGAAACTGTGGTAGACAATGATGCTTCTCGCTGCATATGATGTCACAGGTGCCATGGCAAAACGGCGGACTTCTAGGGACTGTATTGCACAGCAATATTTTTTTACGGTCAACTTTTCATACCCGAACAAACTCTCTACTTGTAATTTTTTTTTTGCTAAAAACCACCAATGCTAGTTGGCTGTGTCATGGCTTCTTTAAAGAAAAAAGTTGGCAAAGCTTGCAGTAAGCCACACAAGGCTTGAAACAGCGAAAGTGGATGATTCTAAAGACTTATCTGGTTGCTTGTGGTTGTTTCTAGCCCTTATCTAGGTGATGCTAGGTTGTTTCTACATTGATTCTCAGTGCAGAGGGGTTCGAGTTATACAACAGGCAGTCGCAGACATGACACCGTTGTGGAAACTCCAGTGACAAAAACTCGGCATTAGCACCTCTCATGAATCTACCAGCATGCTGTCACTGGCATAAGCCTTGCATCACTTTGGGGCATTCTTGCAGCTGCCATTGCCTTAGTACTCTCTCGTACTCGAGGTCTTGTGCTCTTTGCCGTTACTTCACAGCCGTTTGTCAAGCTTGTTTAGGTAACCGTTGCCTTCTTTATTTTTGGTGGACCAGTGGTGCCTCCTAGGACTTACCCAACTTCTGCGGCACATACTCATTTATAAGAATGGACAGTTTCTGGATCAATTAACAAAGAACAATTTGCTAAACAGCTTCACGGTTAAAAAAAGTAAAAGCTTGACTGCTGTTTAGATGCAGCAAATGCTCATGCCCTAATGGATGACAACAATGAAGGCACTCACATTAGCATGTATGGCTGTCTGGCGCACATACACCGCCAGGCTACTGTCGGGCACCAGCTGCGGCTCAGGTGGTGGCCGCAGCAATTCCAAGACTTCTGCGCAACAAAAAAAAGACCACCATTTTGAAAAGTATATCTTCAGCTGATCCATTCAACAAGAGACCTGTGAAGGAATGGTGGCAATTTATACAGGCAGTCAGAAGCCATATCCAGAGCAGACCACTCTTACAATATTTTTACAAGCGAGAACACTTGACACTTGATAAAGCAACCATGGCAACTATAGCACTGTTGCAGATGTCTATTTAGTAGGTGCGTGCAAACACTGTTAGAAAATTTCGAATCGCAAATTGATTAGCATATGTTCGAAATACCAAGTATTTTTCTTGTACTTTTCTAGTAATCAGCCGTTATATAAAACACTCGAAAAAACAAGATGTTAAAACAGCAAGGGATAACTTTGTTTTGTTTTTATTACCAAATCGCCTGGATTCATGCACACCTTGTACACTACAATCTCGTAACGTCAAAGTCACTGGGATTGTGAAAAATTCTTAAATTAAGCGGGATTTCGAGTTAACGAAATAAACTAAAAGTGGGTTACTAGGAAGATTGAGTTATTGAAAGTAATCACAGGTAGATGCCATTTGTTGTGGCAGACAGTTTGCGGCACGAAGGGTTAGGTTTTCCAGCAATAGCTGGTTTCACTTTTGCTGCTAACATGGTGGGATTGGTAGGCCTCAACACTTTTAGCGCATAAAATAAAACAGCATCTCGTGATGAGCTGAAATGCACGGGTGCAGAAAAGGCATGCTTCAATGCAACACAGCGGTGACAGCAGGCAGCGAATAATTTAATAATAAACACTGTGACAAAACTCGCGATTTGTTTTGACTGGAAAACAAGATCATTGAAGTTTTCGAGACGAGTTTTTGAAGTAGGCACTCCAGGCAAGAAGTCCGCCAACAGCGCAGGTGTGCAACTTGCTGGAGAAAACGGCAATTAAAAATTCACACACATCACAGATTCAGTCAGGCTGTTCTTTATTGATTATTTTCATGTTCCATGCAAGATTGGGTAAATATTGACGTGCTGACATAGTGAGAAGTGTGCGACATGCTGCCCGCGTGTCGTCGCTGAGTTGCAGTGAGGCACACCTTTTCCGCAGGAGCTCGTTGAACTTTATTACTAAGACCATCGGCGCCATACTGATCAGAGAGTGAAAGCGTTTTTACTTAAGACTCCAGTGTCGCTAGAACGAGTGTCCTCAATCCACTACACGACACAACACCAATCTACTACTATGGTAGTGATGATGATGTTAACTAATGAAACTTGGTTAAAAGTCACAGCTTTGCCACAAAGGACAAGCAATGAACGTGGTAGCAATGAATTGGAAGGTCACACGCAAAATAGCAAGCAGATCGAAATGTACCCCACGTTTTTCATCCACAAATGATGCACGAAATGCACTCACAGGTACATATGAACGCGAATAAGCGTCTCAGTTGTTACTTTTATATGTCTGAAAAGTGCGCTCTTTTCGCAAATGGAGACTGTGCAGCGATCTCAGTGGCCTTTATCCGCGTGGTGACTACAACAGAATCATTCTAGTGAAAACCCAAGGCCAGCGAAGACGTAGGATTCTCCCCACCGCGAGATAAGAGTCTGTCCACCCCCCTCCTCTCCGCAGAGCAAAGTACGCATGAGGAGATGAGAGCGCGTGCTGCTGCGTCGTGACGATGTGGCGACGCGCGCTCATTGAACCATCTTGCTGGTAATTCTGAAAACACGATAAATCTACCCGAGACGCTTGTCAACAGCGGTAAGTGATAGATATAAATAGCTTGCCGGTTGAATGTTGAAGAGCATGCCTTTCCGTGGCTCAGTGGTTAACAACTTGCACTCACGTTTCAGAGGTCCCAAGTTCGATTCCGATCGCCAAAGTCTTTTTCTAGATTATTTCTCTTTCTTGCGTTTTCATATATATATATATATATATATATATATATATATATATATTGTGAGGAGGTTTATTAGCCGTTAAAGACAGCGACGAGACATCGTGAAGAACCGTCCAGCAATCGGCACAGCAACGAACCGAAGCACGAGCCAAGAGAGCCGGGCGTTGGCGATGCTGCTTGCTGCAGGCACATCTTCTTCTTCACAATCGCCCCCGCTGAAAAAGGAGCCATCCTGGCGACCTAAGAAGTTTCAGGGAGAGATACGGTTTTAGGCGGAAAACATAGACGATGTCACGTGCACGCCGGCGCATGTCGTCTGATCGGGAAACTGGCTCAATTAGGTAATTAACCGGAGAGGTTTTCTCTAAAACGGTGTAAGGCCCCTCGTACTGGGGGACAAGTTTTGATGAGAGTCCCAAAGTTTGGTATGGGATGGCAAGCCACACGAGAGACCCTGGGGCATAGTTGGGATCCGGAAGAGAGGCGCAACGATTTTCTTTCTGGCGTTGCTGCTCGTCCGAGGTGAATGCACGGGCGAGCTGGCGGCACTCTTCGGCTTGTCGAGCAGCATCGGAGATAGGTGGACATTCGGAAGCAACAGGACGGTAGAGAAGTAGAGTATTAATTGTATGGGAAGGGTCACGTCTATAAAGAAGAAAGAAAGGTGAAAATTCCGTGGTTGTTTGTATTGCAGTATTGTATGCGAATGTGACGTATGGGAGAACACGGTCCCAGTTGCTATGATTAGATGCCACGTACATTGAGAGCATATCACCCAGCGTGCGGTTAAACCGTTTTGTTAGCCCATTAGTCTGCGGGTGGTATGCTGTCGTTTTCCGATGAAAGACGTGGCATTCCGAAAGCAGAGCTTCGACGACCTCGGAGAGGAAAGCGCGGCCTCTGTCACTAAGGAGCTCTCGAGGTGCGCCATGTCGAAGGATAAATTGACGTAAAATGAAAGAGGCGACATCCTGAGCGGTAGTGCTCGGTAAAGCGGCTGTTTCAGCGTAGCGTGTTAGATGGTCGACCACCACTATAATCCACTGATTGCCATCTGGTGTCAATGCAAGGGGGCCGCAGAGGTCAACGCCAACGCGATCAAATGGCTTGGCAGGGCACGGAAGTGGCTGCAATTCACCAGTCGCACGTAGCGGTGTTGATTTGCGTCGCTAGCAGTCAGGACAGCACTGCACAAATTCGCGTGCAAAATTGTACATGCCGCGCCAGTAATAGCGATGGCGAAGGCGTTCATATGTTTTGAACACCCCGGCGTGGCCACATTGTGGATCGTCGTGAAGAGAGGCGCATACCTGCGATCGTAAAGTGCGTGGAATGACCAGAAGCCACCGGCGGCCATCAGGAGAGTAGTTGCGTCGATGGAGAAGTTGATCGCGGATGGCAAAATGGAAAGCTTCACGTCGGGAGGGATCGAGATACCGGAAGGTTGGGCGTACCGGATAGATATTCGAGAAGAGATGCGATCCACGGGTCACGACGTTGTTCGGTGGCAATTGAGTCAAGATTTAACGATGACAAGGTCTGGAGACACGTGTTTCCGCACGTCATATTTGGTGGCAAAGGTGAGGGGGACAGGGCGTCAGCGTCAGAGTGTTTGCGTCCGCAGCAGTATACGACGCGAATGTCGTACTCCTGGATGCGGAGTGCCCATCGCGCAAGGCGGCCAGAAGGGTCTTTCAGCGTGGAGAGCCAGCAAAGCGCGTGGTGATCAGTTACTAGATAGAACGGGCGGCCGTATAAGTACGGCCGGAACTTTCCAAGCGCCCACACCATAGCCAAACACTCTTTTTCTGTCACGCTGTAATTAGTTTCCGCATTCGTCAGAGTGTGGCTAGCGTAGACTACAACGTATTCTGAATAGCCGGGTTTTCGTTGAGCGAGGACAGCACCTAGCCCGACGCCGCTGGCGTCGGTGTGCACCTCGGTAGGAGCCGTCGGGTCGAAGTGGCGAAGAATAGGTGGGGAGGTGAGCAGACGGCGCAGAGTAGTGAAGGCAACGTCACATGCAGGGGACCAGGAGGAGAGGTTCACGTCACCGCGAAGAAGCTGGGTTAATGGTGACATGATGGATGCGAAATTGCGAACAAAGCGCCGGAAATATGAGCATAGGCCTACAAAACTGCGAAGTTACTTCATGGTCGTCGGCTTGGGAAATTCTGCGACTGCTCGAAGTTTTGCTGGGTCAGGTAATACGCCGTGCTTCGACACCATGTGGCCTAGGATGACGAGCTCGCGTGCAGCGAAGCGGCATTTTTTCAGGTTAAGCTGCAGGCCAGCGTTGGTCAGACAAGTCAAAACGTGCCTGAGGCGAAGGAGGTGCGTAGGAAAGTCATGCAAGAAAACCACGACATCGTCGAGGTAGCAGAGGGACATATTCCACTTGAGGCCACGTAGCGTATTATCCATAAGCCGTTCAAACGTGGCGGGCACGTTACAAAGCCCAAAGGGCATGACGTTAAGCTCGTATAGTCCGTCAGGTGTAATAAATGCAGTTTTTTGGCGATCGGCTTCAGCCATTGTAACTCGCCAGTAGCCAGACCGCAAATCTAGCGACGAGAAGAATTCCGCTCCGTGAAGGGTGTCAATGGCGTCATCAATGCGTGGCAAAGGATATACGTCCTTGCGGGTTATCTTATTCAAACGACGATAGTCCACGCAAAATCAGATAGATCCGTCTTTCTTATGCACCAGGACGACAGGAGACGCCCAGAGACTGTGAGATGGTCGAATGACGTCTCTACGAAGCATATCTTCGACTTGATCGTTGATGATGCGGCGCTCTTCAGTGGAGACACGGTATGGTCTTTGACGCAGTGGCTGGTGAAGGCCGGTGTCAACATGATGCTTGACTTGGGACGTGCGGCCTAGTTGAGGTTGGAACACATTGAAAGAATTCCGGAACTCATGCAGAAGATCAAGCAGGTCGGCATGTTCGGTAGGAGTGAGGGTGTCGGCGATGGCACTGGAAAACGTATCCTTGGACGACTCCTCGAGGGCCGACAGTGATTTTGAGTGGTCGCAGTAGTCATCCGGGACATCAACCAAAGACGAAGGATCGAGATGCTGCACGCGGCCGAGACATTCCCCCGCACGCAAAGTGACAGGTGTGGAAAGCGACTTGAGTATGAACATACTGCTTCTTCCGGCGGCAAGGTCAATCGTAACGAAAGGCAGCGGCAGAGCTCGACGACTCGTGAAGATATCGAAAGGCATAAAAAAGACTGTAGCGTCAGTGTAGGCATTGCATGAAACTGGAACAAGTGCGAAATTTTCAGGTGGTATATCGGTATCTTCATGCACGAACAACTTCGGCGGCTGATGAAGAGCGTCAAGTAATGGGACATCACAAAAGGGTGAAAACTCAACTTCAGCGCTTGCGCAGTCAATGACGGCATTATGGCGGTATAGGAAGTCCCATCCGAGGATGACATCATGCGAACAGACAGCGAGGACAATAAACTCCACAATGTAAACAATGCCTTCGATGGACACTCTTGCAGTGCAGGCTGCGAGAGGCGTTACTTGCTGTGCACTTGCGGTGTGGAGTGACAGTCCTGAAAGTGGCATCGTGACTTTACGTAATACATGGCAGACATTAGCGGCAATAACAGAAACAGCGGCGCCGGTGTCTACAAGGGCGAAAGTAGAATAACCTTCAACAGTTATTGCGACCACGTTAGCAGGAGAGGGGCGAGGGCTTAGACAGTTCGAAAATGGCGCAGTTCTTGCCTCTTGAACTGCGGTGCTTAGTTTTCCTGGTCAGAAGGTCCGGGCCGGCGACGCATGGGGGAGGGCGATCGCCGACGAGGAGAGGGTGCGCACGGCGTCACGAAGTCAGGGTCGTTGGGAGGGGCATAGCGAGGTGACGAGACCGGCCCGTATTGCGCGAAGGGTTGGCTGCCGGGTTGCGACGATCGGACATAGTCGCCGAACGTCTGAGGTCGACGACGGCAGTAGCGGGCAACGTGTCCGGGAGTAAAGCAGGCGTAGCATATCGGTCGGTTGTCGGGCGTCCTCTAAGAATTGACTACTGGTGGTGCCGCCCAAGGTGCAGTATAAGTAGCCGGGTGTGCGGGCTGTGAGCGTGAGGTGTAGGGTGGTTGCGGAAGCCTACGCACAGTGTCTGCATATGTGAACGGCGCTGCTACAGGCTGCATCACTTGCGAACAGGCGACAGGAGGAGCCACAGGCTGCGCTGCATACGTTAGGGGCGCGGCCACAGGCTGCACGGCTGGCGGATAGGCGACAGGAGGGCCTACCGGATGCGCGACACGCTGGTAGTGAACACGGCTGGATAGAGGCGGCTCATGGTGCGCAACAGGAACAGCGTGGGCAACCTCTTCCGAAATAGCAGTGCGAAGCGGGGCAGGTAGACGGTTGGTGGTCTCATGAGTGAAGGGCACTAGGGAAAGTTGGCGGGCGACTTCCTCACGGACGAAGGCTCGAACTTGCTGAAGCAACGGTGAATTGTCAGGCAGGGTGTCGAAACTGGACAGTGACTCACCACCATGCTGAGGCTGCCGAGTCAGAGTGCGTTGCTTCTTCAACTCGTCGTAGCTCTGACACAAGCTGACAACTTCGGAAACTGTGCTCGGATTTCTTGCCAAGAGCATTTGAAATGCGCCGTCGTCGATGCCCTTCAGGATGTGTTTGACCTTGTCAGATTCGGGCATGGTGTCATTCGCACGTCGACAAAGGTCAACAACGTCCTCAATATAGCTGGTAAAGGTCTCGCCAGTCTGCTGAGAGCGGACGCGCAAGCGCTGTTCGACCCGCTGCTTGCGGACAGCAGGCCGTCCAAACACTTCAGCACATGACGTCTTGAAGACGCTCCATGTAAGGATGTTGTGTTTGTGGTTATTAAACCACAATTCAGCGACGCCAGTGAGATAAAATATCACATGGCCCAGCTTGTCGGCTTCATCCCACTTATTGTTGGCGCTCACCAGTTCGTAGTGCTCGAGCCAGTCTTCGACGTCGGTCCCATCCGCACCGCTGAAGACCTTCGGGTCCCGTAGCCTAGGATGGCCAGGGCAGTTGAACTGGGGCGAAGGCGTCGATGTAGTGGTGTTGTCAGTCATGACAGGCGGTAGTGTGCGGCTTCGCAGCTCCAGGGTGTAGAAACGGGGATTAACAGCACCTTCCACCAAATGTGAGGAGGTTTATTAGCCGTTAAAGACAGCGACGAGACAGCGTGAAGAACCGTCCAGCGACCGGCACAGCAACGAACGGAAGCACGAGCCGAGAGAGCCGGGCGTTGGCGATGCTGCAGGCACATCTTCTTCTTCACAATATATATATATATATATATATATATATACATACATACATACATACATATATGGTCCATTCTTGAGCACTGTATAAGCCTCATGTGTTCTAACTTTGCTGAGCCCTATTACATCCCAATTCATCATCATCATCATCACCATCAGCCTGACTACGTCCACTGCAGGACAAAGGCCTCTCCCATGTTTTGCCAGTTAACCCGGTCCTGTGCTTGCTGCTGCCAATTTATACCCGCAAACTTCTTAATCTCATCTGCCCACCTAACCTTCTGTCTCCCCCTAACCCGCTTCCCTTCTCTGGGAATCTAGTTAGTTACCCTTAATGACCAGCGGTTATCCTGTCTACGTGCTACATGCCCGGCCCATGTCCATTTCCTCTTCTTTATTTCAACTATGATATCCTTAACCCCCGTTTGTCCCCTAATCCACTCTGCCCTCTTCTTGTCTCTTAAGGTTACACCTACCATTTTTCTTTCCATTGCTCGCTGCGTCGTCCTCAATTTAAGCTGAACCCTCTTTGTAAGTCTCCAGGTTTCTGTTCCGTAGCTAAGTACCGGCAAGATACAGCTGTTATATACCTTCCTTTTGAGGGATAGTGGCAATCTACCTGTCATAATTTGAGAGTGCTTGCCGAATGTGCTCCACCCCATTCTTATTCTTCTAGTTACTTCAATCTCATGGTTAGGCTCTGCGGTTATTACCTGCCCTAAGTAGACATGGTCTTTTACAACTTCAAGTGCACTATTACCTATCTCGAAGCGCTGCTCTTTTCCAAGGTTGTTGTACATTACTTTCGTTTTCTGCAGATTAATTTTAAGACCCACTATCTGCTCTCCTTGTCTAACTCCGTAATCATGAGTTGCAATTCGTCCTCTGAGTTACTCAGCAATGCAATGTCATCGGCGAAGCGCAAGTTACTAAGGTATTCTCCATTAACTCTTATCCCTAACTGTTCCCATTCTAGGCTTCTGAAAACCTCCTGTAAGCACGTGGTGAATAGCATTGGGGAGATTGTGTCCGCCTGCCTTACACCCTTCTTGATTGGTATTCTGTTGCTTTCTTTATGAAGCACTATGGTAGCAGTTGATCCCCTGTAGATTTCTTCCAGAATGTTTATATATACTTCATCTACGCCCTGATTCCGCAGTGTCTGCATGACGGCTGATATTTCTACTGAATCAAACGCCTTCTTGTAATCTATGAAGGCTATGTATAGTGGTTGGTTATACTCTGAGCATTTCTCTATTACCTGATTGATAGTATGAATCGGGTCAATTGTTGAGTAGCCTGTTCGAAATCCTGCTTGTTCCTTTGGTTGATTGAATTCTAATGTTTTCTTTACTCTGTTAGCAATTACCTTTGTAAATAGCTTGTATACTACAGAGAGCAAATCCCAATTAACACCGTCTAATTCTTCGAATAGCACAGCTAGACTAGCCTCACTAGATAGCGTCCTAGTGTTGAAGGCAGTCAAGTTCAGATTCCAATGGCGGCCTGTCCGAACTCGGGGATTTTTAGCAACCTCCGCTGCGTCAGAGGTCTGATCGCCGCCTCGGACAGTTGCTTCGCAGCTGCTAGGGACTGAGGGCCAAGGGTTAATTGCTGTGTTCATGGGAGGTTGTGGCCAGGTACTGCACCAGGATGGCCAATCCTGCTCTGGTGAGGCAGTGCATTACCTGCAGCTGGTCGCCATTGAGGTCGCACCCCAGACCTCTTTTTTTTTCCTTCTTTTTTTAAACGATGCCTTCCTCACGCATTTTAAGTAAATGTACAATAGGGAATGGTATGACAACTCTATTCGAACCGAATTTCGTTGTGGCATGCTAGGCTGCTGCGCTATCTCTAAGTAGGAAATTCTGTTGCACTTTCTTAACAATATAGAATACCACCTCACCGCCGATCAACTCCCAGCTTCACCTGACTCGTAGCTCACCCCACCTTCTTTTTTTAACTGTTTGAAAATCTAATTTTCCTGAAAAAAAAATAAAGCATCCAGCATGGTGTCAAACTACTGACCTTGGGATCTTAGGCCGGCTTAGTGCGCTGGATGACCTTTCTTCTCACCCGTTTATTCTCTCTCAACTTCTTCATGTCTCGCTCAAATTTTTACATTGTTGGCTTCAAAGTTTCCGCAATGTCGGAGTTTTGCTGATTTCGAGAGGTCACGCTCCTACTTTGACATTTCTTGTCAACTTACGAGTCGCGCGCACGTGTTTTGCGACTAGTCGGCTACTTCTATGTGATTATTACCTTGAGTGCATACGTCGCGGGCAGTTGGAGTGCATGAAAATTAAACGCAAAAAGTTTCTAACTGCTGCTACAGAATAGACATGCACTACCTTTAAAGCAGCATTCGACTTTGCTGACATTTTGGGGTAGTAAAAAAAGAACTCAGGTAAATAGATATAGAAGACAGTGGCCCTCAGATGGCAGTCAGCCATACGTATCAGTAATTACATCAACCGTTAGCCTAATAACTAAAAGAGTGGATGAGAAGATAAGGAGCGAAATATTTTTAGTCCTAGAAAGTGGCGAGCCAAAAAAAAAAATTTCGCACAAAAGCAATGTCGTGTTCACTTAGTTGACAAAAAAGAACTAAGGGTGAGGTTTCTCATACACAAGAATATCGCTGGAAATATAAAAGAAAACTACATCATCAGTGAGAGGGTGACAAGTATCATTATTAGGCTTAACATAGGGTACAAGATGAAGGTGGTACAGCCCTACACGCCTACATCGAGCCATGATGATCATTTGGTTGAACACTGCTATGAAGACGTAGAGTCAGCAATTAATAAAGTAAAGACACAGTATTCTGTTCTGATCGGTGACTTTAATGCCAAAGTAGACAAGAAACAGTCCGGAGACCATGCAGTGGGAGAATATGGCATCGGCGCTAGAAATGCCAGAGCGGAGTTGTTAGTAGAGTTTGCAGAATGTAATAATTTACAGATCTTGAATACCTTCATCAGAAAACGGGCTAACCGTAAGTGGACGTGGCAAAGTCCTAATGGCGAAACTAAAAATGAAATTGACTTCATTCTGTGTGCAGACCCAGACAGTGCACAGGATGTAGAAGTAGTTGGCAAGATCAGATGCAGTGACCACAGAATGGTAAGAGCTCGTATTATAAGAGTTAATGAAGAGTGCTTAGTAACCTACGCTTCACCAATGACATTGCATTGCTAAGTGACTCAGGGGACGAATTGCAACTCATGATTACGGAGTTGAACAGGGAGAACAGAAAGGTAGGTCTTAAAATTAATCTGCAGAAAACGAAAGTAATGTACAACAACCTCGGAAGAGAACAGTGCTTCAAGTTAGGTAATAGTGCACTTGAAAGTGTAAAAGTTCTCGTTTACTTAGAACAGGTAATAGCCGCGGAGCCGAACCAGGAGATTGAAGTAACTAGAAGAATGAAGAAAGCGGTGGAGCACATTTGGCAAGCACTTTCAAATCATGACTGGTAGATTGCCACTATCCCTCAAGAGGGAGGTATATAACAGCTGCATCGTGCCGGTATTTAGCTATGGAGCAGAAACTTGGAAACTTACAAAGAGGGTTCACCTTAAATTGCGGACAACACAGTAAGCGATGGAAAAATAAAAATGAGAGGTGTAACCTTAAGAGACAAGAGGAGAGCAGAGTGGATCAGGGAACGAACCGGGGTGAAGGATATCCTAGTTGAAATCAAGAACAAAAAATGGACATGGGCCGGACACGTGGCATGTAGGCAGGATAAGCGCTGGTTATTAAGTATAACTGACGGGATTCACAGTAAAGGCAAACGCACGAAGGGGAGACAGAAAGTTAGGAGGCCGATAAAATTAAAGAGTTTGCGGGTATAACGTGGCAACAGAAAGCACATGACTGGGTTGATTGGCAGATCACGAGAGAGCCCTTTGCCCCACAGTGGGCGTAGTCAGGTTGATGATGATGACATATACGGTGAGTGACGGCGACGCCGACGCCTGCGGCAAAATGCAGCCGAGAGTGTCCATATAATTGCTATTGCAATAATATTTACGCATCAGTTTTGACAACTTCTGAGCCTAAGGCAAAGTTTTGAGGCTGTTGACAAAGTAGCCCCTTGAATCATATAAGCACTGCTACATTTCAACCTGCAAATACAAAATATTTCGAAGGCTCCACCTGCGGCTGTATATGAACCTGGCTTAGTGCTTTCTTACTGCAAAACAAAAAACAGGACGAAGCACTTTTTCCTATCTTCTGTCTTGTGCTGTCATATTGTGCTAAAAAAGCACTATGGATTTAGGCCAACTAGCCCGCGAATGCATCGTGCTGAGCTTGCCTAAGTTTAAATAATTGTGTTATTATTAGTCGTTAAAAATATTTATTTGTAATGTTCCTTCTTTAAAACTTGTGAATATTTGTTTCAAATAAAATGTTGTAGCTCCTAATAATTACAGACCTGCTTGGAACATTCCGAACGGTCATAACTAGAGCTCCTTGTAAACTTTTGGAACAACTATACCACGTACATTTGTAAGGTACCCGCTACGACATAAAACACCAAAATTCTGTGAAGTGGGGTAATACACACTGCGCCAGTATACATAATTCTGCTGCAAAGCGAGGTACCACCACAAGTCTCTAAGGTACATGTGCCCTTTGTTGATGCTGTGGCCAATGATGGAGAATTGTGGCTGGGCCTTTTATAAGAAAGGGCAGCTTTAGGCCACTCACTCATTATGCAATTCTGAATGTATGACCCCTTGTGTAGCTTTACTCTGCTATCACACTATATTACATCTTACCATAATTCATGATTGACATGAAGCCTGTACAGGATCTTTTCCCCAGGTGTTTGAAATTTCTGGAGCACCCCACTATGACGTCTCTCATAATCATATGGTGGTTTTGGGACGTGAAACCCCACATATCAATCAATGTATAGTATCTTTCTGCAAAAGAGTTTCAAGCAGCAGCATGAGTCTGTTGTAGATTACTCAACTGCCATGCCAATGGCCTGAATTCTATCCCGCTTCATGCCCGATTATATTTTTTTCCCTAGTGGTGCTCGATAGCTGTTATGCACACCGACATCAGCAGACGACAATGCTACGAAAATGGGCTGTTGTGATATAGCAGCTTTTGCAGAAAAATTACCTTACCAGTGTAGGATCACTTTGAAAATAGTTTCCTGGCTATTACACAACTATTTGAACAGAATTCGATATGTACCCATACTATATGATTCGATTTCATCACTATTTGATTTATACTAGATTCACTTATAACATTCACCATTCACTAACCCTAATATTAAGCTATCAAATGCCACTTGAACTTAAGGTACCTGGTATTTAATATGGCATGCAATCTATCCTATCTTAAACATGCTAGTTGGTCACTGAAAAGTAGACACACACCATATTCTACTATGCAGTACTTGAGCACATACAGTGCTAATATTCCCACAAAAGAGTCCAATATAGCACGGTTGATTACCAATACCTTTAGTCACTTTAGTTTACCTAAGCCCATCATCTCTATCTGTGGCTATGAGTGGTGTGATGAAATAGAAAATTTTAGGGGCTCATTTCTTTTGCTAGACACAAACAGACAAGAAAGCCAAGGAAAGCATAGGGCGTGTTATTCGTAGTAATTAGTACGATGTAAGTTCAAAGAAAATAAACTGGACAAAAAGATCACTTGCTGCCAGCAGATAACTTTACTTTCTTCAGATTTACATCATAATTACTGGATCTGGGTGGAGTCTATGCACCCCTCATCCATATGGAGGCTCCATTGCAAGTGCCCTGACGCTCTCTTAAGCAGCATGCCAGGACATACAGCACTGCATGTCCAAACGTTTAGGATACAGTGAACCACTATCCATACATTGGAATGCCCTCGGAGCTCGTAGATCACTACCGCGTCACCGCGACTGCGGTTTTGTGCATGGCGGCTACGGCAAAAGGTGTAGTTCTGCTTTCAATACGCATGTGCTGGCTGCGCACGTGTGTTCGAAACCAAGTTGTTTTATGCTGTCTACGGTCGCATCTGCCGCGTTTTTGTTCGCAGAGTTTGCGGAAAGCAACGTTGCTTTGACTGGTTGGGCGTTGGACGCGCGCGCGCGTACACTTTCGGAGTTCTGTCAATTACGTCGTAGCCATACATAATCGTGTCATGAACGACCCCGGTTTCGCCCACAGCATTTGTGGTAACGACAACCACACGCACTAGTGGGTACGCTGGTCGCACGCGTACTTCCCAAACTTCAAGCGCGCTGCTCTCGGCCTTCATTCGATGGTTGCGGTTCTAAAGTTCATATCACCTGCCGCGATTAGAAAAAAGTGTCATGTCTCTCGTGTCGTGCATTCATTCTTTCTCTATCCCATTTTCGCGATGTTCCCCTCAGTAGGAAAAAGTGTTTGGAACATTAAAATTTCGCCCCAAATGGAGACAGTGAAATTTGGTCAAGGAATTTCACGAATTCATATCTGCTGTGCTTTTCACATCACTGAGATTCTACTGTATGTTTATATGAATGCCTCCTAAATTCATTTATAAAAAAATGCGGTAGGTTCACAAAAAGCCTGGAGCAGATTGAGCTGCATTTTTGTCAATACGGCCTGATCACGCACCAAAATTTCGATTCCCGGGAGATTTTCATGCTAACCGTACAAACGGAAGAAACGGTGGAAGTTCAGTATTTTCCCAGACAATCCGGGAGACTTGGCAGGTATGGCATTATTGAGAGAGTGTGTGGGGACGTGCGGTGGCCTCCCTTGGCAACCACCGAAAATGTGGACCTCATGATGCTCAAGCCAGCCTACGGTCGTGAATTTGGGTATATGGTGCAGTCATTTTGGTTTATGGCATTCCTTGTAGAGAAAAGGGAGAAACATTTTCGATTGACTTGGAGAATTGAAAATTTCAGGCCATTTGCTGCGTAATAATACTTGGCTCGCGTGTTCCCAAGAGCTTTGGCTACTGATCAGCAATGTTTTCTGACCATGCTGTATAAATGCTGCAAGGTCCGTTAAGGGGGAGACGCGGGTCGAAAAGTCGCGTTTTTTTTCCAAATTTCACCTTTTCTGTTTTTTGTTGCTTTATCATCTTTATACATTATATTTTGACATCTGAAAATATCACAGCGAAATAAGCATCAGAAGTCAGTGAAAAACGCGTCTGAGTGAGCGGCAGTGACGCGCGGCATCACGAAATTTACACAAAACGGGCTGCTGTTCGCGTGCTCGCGGGGCCGCGAAGAGAGCTGTCCGCCATATTGCGGCCGCTGGCTCGTGTAGAGTTGTCCTTACTCTCCACGATCCCGGTTCTTGAAGTCTCGTACGTTCACGAAAAATCTAAAAAAAAAGCAACAAAAACAGTCTTTTCCCGCCGTTTCAAACCGCGCGCCACTAACGCAGGGCCGCCATTGGCTGACAGCACCCGTGTTTTCTTGCCGTAGTTCGCTTCACTGTTTTCGTGCGATGGCAAGCCCGAAAAAGGCCGTTGCCGACCATCGGAAATACAGAAGTAAGAACAAGTTCAGAGGGAAGCGGCGGAGGACGTACAAGAAAGCCACCGCCAACGAAAATGTCCGCGACGGGCCAGCGGCCGGTAGGCCTAACATCGACCACGGCAACGTCGACCATGGCAACTGCGACGACGAGATCAACGCTGCAGTGAATTTGTGAGTGCATCGCAGAAAAAGATCGCGTTATTCGAAAACGACGTCAGGCCGAATGCCGATCGTGCCGAAAGCGTAGTGCTGTGCGAGTTGGGTGCATTGACGGCCGTCGTCGCAGGCGCGGCATGCCCCGTTTGTCACGAGAGTAAACTCGCAGTTCGGGCACCGAATAAAAAGCGGAAAGGCCTTTCGGCGTTTCTGGAGCTACACTGCGAGAATGCGGAGTGCTCGGAGAGCATCCTTTCGTCCGCGTACTCGTCGAAGCGGGTCGCGTCAGATGGCGGCCGCGGTGCAAGCAGTAGCTACGACAGCGGGAGTTCGCGTGACGCCTTTGCCGTGAACCTGAAAGTGGTGCTTGCAGCGCGTGCCGTCGGTATCGGGCATGAGCAACTTTCACGATTTTGTGCAGTAGTTGGATTGCCAAACCCTATGCACCATAAGACCTTCCATGCTATCGGCAAAAAGATTCACAGTGCGGCAGTGAAGGCTGTCTGTGAAAACATGCAAAGGGCACGCAGCGTCACCAAGAGGTGGCTGGTAACAGTGACGTGCCAGTCATGTTTGACGGCACATGGCAAAAAAAGAGGCCACAAAAGCCACAATGGTGTGGGAACTGTAGTGTCCTTGGACACTGGTTTGTGCCTGGACTATGAAGTGCTTTCCAACTTCTGCCTGGCGTGCAGTTTGCATAACGACATGGGAGGCGATGAAGAAACATGGCAGGCGTTTCATCATCCCGTTTGTGAGAAGAATTGCGACTGTTCTTCGCATGCCATGGAGGCCGAAGCTGCAGTGCGCATTTGGCAGAGGACTGTGGACTATGAGACACCCCTGCGGTTCACCATCTTCCTAAGCGATGGAGACAGCAAGGCCTACAACGGGGTCTGTGATGCCAACGTGTACCCTGACACTCCAATTGAAAAAGAGGAGTGCACCAACCACGTGGCGAAACGTCTGGGCACCGGCCTGCGGAAGCTGCCAACGCCACTTCCACGAGGGGAGAAGCTGAAGGAGACCACCATCCAGAAGCTTCAAACTTACTTTCAGGTGGCCATTGTGAACAATCGGGGAAATGTCCACAAGATGTACACTGCCATATGGGCCTCATGTTTGCACTCGTGCTCAACAGACGGTGCTGGAAGTCACAAGTTCTGTCCTGCAGGCCCAGACTCGTGGTGCAAGCACCGACGTGCTGAGGCGCAGGGCCAGCCTGCACCGTGCCACACCCCCCTCCTGACCAAGGCCCAGGGTTTGGCAGTCCTCCCAATCTACAAGCGTCTCAAAGATGCGAAGCTGCTTGCCCGGTGCCTCCACGGCAAGACACAGAACGCGGCCGAGTCCCTGAACAGCAAAATATGGCTGCTGTGTCCAAAGACCCGGTTTGCTTCCCGGACTGCTGTGGAAACAGCCACAGCCATTGCAGTCCTGTGGTTCAACCGGGGCCACGCGAGCTTTGAAAAGGTGCTGGAAGAGCTTGGGGTGCTTCCTTCGGAGGCCCTGGTTACCCTCAGCGACCGCCGAGACAGCATGCGCATGCACAAGATGAATGTGCGTCAGACCGCTGAGGCGAGGGCACACCGTCGCAGTGCAGCCAAGAGGGCCCGGGTGGAAGAGTCCTGCCGCACCAGCTGGGAAGGGAAAACCTACGGTGCTGGAGAGTTTTAGACAACTGATATTCCCTCTGGACATGTGTGTATGTGTTCAGCACAAGTTTCGTGCTACTGCGTTTTTCATTTTTGTAAATACAGACTTTCAAACTTTCAAACGCGTTTTTCTCATTTCGCAATTTTGGCCAATTTGCATTTTTTGCGGGAAGTGTTTCGGGCACTTAGAATGGTCATACGACGACGAAATTTGGCACACACATTGAGGAGAGTGCGTAGGGTGCCGATATCTACTTGAATCAGCACAACCTATCAGCTGTAAATATCTATTAATAAATTTAATGGTGGTCGAGTGGAAAAAAAAGGGTAGTTTGCTACACAGATGTTTTTTCATAGTTTCAAAGTTGGAGCACAATTTCTAGCTAGATATCGGCACTCTATGGCTAATAGGGAGCAAAAGGAGCCATTGAACAACTCTCTGCATGAACATTTAGTATGCGCGAAAGTTCCCGGAAAACTTATCAAGTTTCACCATTACTTGAAACACAACTCCCAAACTATTGCACTTATGTAAAAACTGATTACAGATTTGGAATCAGGAGGAAAAACTGCATCAGTGGTCCAATTTCTGAAGCTCTAAGTTGAATAACAAAAAAAAAGTGCTTTCGAGGAGCGTCTCCCCTTAAAAGCTAGATGTACGAACACACACTGTTCAGTTTGTGGCTGCTACTCACCAGGCTTTCCCACCAGAGACACCAAGTTGTGGCCCAGCTTTAGAGGTTGCACAACAACACACACACAGTGACAGTCCCCCTGTAATGAATAAAGCATATTAACAGCAAGTAAATAAAAAAAAGGGGCATGTATGAAAGGGTGGCATCAGGAATTGTGCTTAAAGAAACTGCAAGAACACAGTATATATTGCTGAAGGCATGCATTAAAGCAACTCCAGCCAAGCTTATACTGGATTCTTGGAAAATGCCAGGGCGGAGTGTCAGACTCGCTCTGTGCAATAAGGCTGATGCACAGGTGAAAAATAAAAAACACCTTAAATCTAGTCATTGTGTTGTATACGACTCATAAATTGGCCTTACCATATTGTTTGTTTTGATTATGTGCTGGCATTGTATGAATGCAATTAAATTTGACCAGTACATCCATTTCCAGCTGACTTATATGTCAAGTCAAGTACAGTGAATCGCAAGGCATGCACAGGAGAAAGCAACGCACCCGAATGGTCGCCAGGTCATAGGGCTCACTGCTTTCATTGTATACAATGTGAACGTAGTCGTTGCCGATGTGGCGCTTCTTGTTGCCCCTCTGCCGGTCATTTTCCATATTAGGCATCAGTGTGGCCACGTGGAACACCACTGAAGCAGACACAAAAAGTAGCTACATCACGAAATTGTAGGCAGGCAAACACCTACACTAGAATAAAGCCCCATACCACATCTTCCGAAGCATTGCTAGGTGCAGCTACTTAAAAAAAAAATGTATGTCATGCTATAACAACCTGGTAATCATCACATTGACAAGTTTCATAAATATCATGTGTACCTACCTAAAGCTCTTCACTTCAACAAGAGCTAACAATTTATTACCGATGTCTAGAAACAGTGGAACTTTGATGATAGGTCCCCTTGTTTCGCAACGACCCGCATTTCTTGAAGATTCAGTTTGATCCCGGCAAAATCCCCATAGAAGTAATTTATTAAAAGCCTTGGTCATACAATGCAGTTTTACGCAAACTTTCAAATTCTGTCCAAAAAAAAAAAAAGAAACAAATTTACTCCAATCAAACATCATCCAAATATTCATGAGTGCATATTATGACCTTGCGTTCCCCTAGGTTGAGAATCAGAAAAGTAAAAGACAGGATGTCTTGCTAGAATGAAAAATTTATTCTCCTAGAAGTTCGTGTGCTTCTACATACATAGGCCTAGATCGCATGCGTCCATATCTGGGGTCGTTACCTAGTCAAGCTCTATCCACACAGAGTAGCTTTAGATGGCTGAAAAGCTGATATTTTCAAGCAATCACAGGCTTGCGCACATATAAGGGCGCATTGCAGCTGTTTTCAATGTACAAAATTACTTTCAATTGACGCCAACGTTCATAATAACAGCAGGACATCGCTGGTTGCACATCACAAAGCAACAAATTACAACATTTACAGCTCTGTTGTGCAAGAAGGCATTCTAGCATGCATTCTACGCAAACTCATGGTGTGTTTCCCATATGTGATAGCGATCACACTGTGTCTGATTCTTCTGTCGGGGCTTTTGGCATAGCGTTTGGGTTTCATTTTCACACGCAGGCATATTTTGGATTCTGTTTATCGGTATAAAGATGCACGTTGGATTCGACTTTTTTAAAGTTGAGAATAAAAATTTGCTCGCACCTCTTCCAACCAAGCAATGCTGCTATTAGCTGCCACCTGGCAAGAATAATTTAATCTAATTTCCTTGTAGAGGCACAAGGTCGTGCTTTGGGGTTATTTAGGCAGTCTGTACTTGTTTTTGGACAAGATAGATATGTGCGGTTTAACGTCCCAAAACCACCTTATGAGAGACACCGTAGTGGCGGGATCCGAAAATTTGGACTACCTGGGGTTTTTTAACGTGCATCCAAATGTAAGCACACGGGCCTACAGCATTTTCGCCTCCATCGAAAATGCAGCCGGGATTCAATCTTGCGACCTGCGGGTCAATAACCGAGTACATTAGCCAATAGAGTGTTTTATGGGCAAGGCTGAGTGTCGCTGCCTACAATCTTAGATTTTCGATAATACAATGACTGGATTATACGAAAGTACTGCATTGTTTCCTAAAAGTCGCATAATTGGGGTACTTCTGTAGATATAAGCTGTCAATCACCTGCGGCACATACCTAGCCGCGGGTATGTGCGACATGTTTGGCGGGAAGGGCTTGACGACACACACAACGGAATTTCGACATTACTCATGTCTTGACCAGCAAGCCATATTCGTCAAACCATCTTACTCTCCTATACCAATTTTGGTTTACCCCAAGTTAAAGAGGTGATCACGAGAGCACCCAGACGTAGGCGCCTCGCTGGCTCGCACGATGCAGGAAATGCCTGCAGTACGTAAAGAAATGCTTAACATTTAATACTGTTTCACGGTACCTTGAACTGGAAGGTGCAGCCAGCATGTTCAAGCAAAAATACAAGAAAAAGCTTAAGGCCATTATATGCAGTGACATAGCCTCTTGCCATCCAGCTCCTGCATAGCTTCGAATACACTTGTCCTGATGCAAGAGAGGAAGCACTCAGAACCTACAATAACTACCTGTAGTTCAATTAACACTAGAAACATAAGAATAATTTTTGAGGACGTAGATTTGTGAGACAATGAATCCCAATCATGGCTACTTGGGAACATGTTGCAAGGCCCACTTAATCCTTCAGGTCACCACACATAAGCACCATGCAGCTTCAAAATAGTATTATATTTGGGTTTGTGCAAATAGTGAATTTTAGGTCGAGTAATTTCGAATCGAATTTGAAAAGCATATATCACATATTATAAAAAATGGGCATATCTGTCATAACCTAATGAACCTGCACAATATCTATTTTAGAAATTGAAACAAAACTCGTGCAAATTGTATTTACATGGTTCAAAGGAAGTGGAAACAACTTTAAATGGTGTAAAAACTTTACTTTTGATGAATGCAAGTGATAACCTGTAATTCTGAAATTCACTATACTTGAAGTGTATAATTTGGTAGAACAAGCTTTTAAACTTTAAAAATGATCAATCCATATGAGGGCAATATGTTCATTTAACCTAGAACTGTGGGCTTCGCGGCAGTGTCGATTTCCCCTAATTAGATGTTTTCAAGGCTTAGCCCACCTTTACTGCAGTGTAAACCACCTTTACAGGGGGTCACATGCAGTACTAATATACATTTGGATATGTGCTTTCACCTGCTGACCCGCAGGTCGCGGGATCGAATCCTGGGTTGCGGCAGCTGCATTTCGGATGGGGGCGGGAATGTTGTAGGCCGTGTGCTCAATTTGGGTGCACGTCAAAGAACTTCAGGTGGTCTAGATTTCCGGAGCCCTCCACTATGGCGTCTCTCATAATGATATGGTGGTTTTGGGACGATAAACCCCACATATCAATCAATCAATCAATCAATGTGCTTTCACGGTTTAGCACCTCTCATTGCAGTGAAACCAAGTTTACAGAAGCTACATGCGTTTGCTAACAGACGTATATCTAGTTCATTCCAAATTTTCAACAATTTAAATTCAAATCGAAGCACATTCAAATACAGTAATATTCATTCAAAGCATTCGAACATTCGCACAAGCCTAACTAAATTACCTATAGGCTAGGTGTTCAAATGCAATTTGAGAAGAACAGCTCCATGCATGTAGGAGAGGATTAGAAAAGCACACAAAGTGTGCACTTATCATGCCCAGTCATGTCAATGCACCAACATATCATGATAAAAACAAATAGGCACAATGCAAACAATTGCAGGCAATGTGGACGGCCACAAAAGGAGGAAAATGTAGAGCAGTGTATCAGGGTTGAATCAGTCCTAATATGAGCCTGGCACATTTCTGCCTGCTCCCACAGTTCAGGAAAAGCCTGTAATGCAAGTTCAACGTTTCAACTGTGTTCCTGCCATTCAACATGCTGTCACAATCTCTTAAAGCTGCCACAGCACTGCGCACGCGATCACACTGAAGGTAAGCTGTGTGTTCAGAGAAAAAAAATTAGGTGTTCAATTGTTCAATGTCATGATACACACGACGTTACTCATTTACCCCTTGCCATACCTGCCTGCTTAGCTTTCAGCAAGCTTACTGAGACAAAAGAAGAATTGAAGCAATTATAGCATACAACAAATCTCTAACTCCGCTTGTACTTAAATAATGAATTTTTGCAGGCATTTGATTTTGCAATTAATTGCCTCTAATGAAGCCAGTTTCATGGTTACTTGGCAAAGTATTGCAGGGCATCTTTACAGAATCATTTTCATATGCACATAAACGTTTCACCATACTGCTTCAGGAGCTCCCCAACTGCATTGTGTCTGCTTCAAAACACAGTCGGGCTTCTCAAAATCTGCTCCAAGATAACATTTCTACTGCTTACAAAATTTCTTAAAATCCTTAACTGAATTGGTTGGACCACAACTACATTAACTGTTTTTGTTTTGGGTGAAGCAGGGGCAGACAATGAGCCTTAATGAAACACTATCAATAACTTCTTTTTGTATGCGTATGGCTGTATGCATTTTTGTGTGTAAATGTGACCACTGTGGGTCCCACATTTACCACCCAAGAACAGGAGAAGCAAGATGAGTGATAAACCCCACTTATGTCTCCGAAAACGTCATTAGGAATTTCTATCTTCCAACAATTGGTAACAGGAAATGTCCAGTCATAACCCAACGTTCCTTCCTCAGGCAATGCTAACCAAATGTTCAGTTTATGCAAATGCAGCGAGGAAGAGTACTCCGTTAGAAAAACGAGGCAATGGTATTTTTTGGTAAACTTCTTTGATATGTGACAGGACTGTGATATTCAAAGCTGTTGCAGGCATCTGGTTAGCCAACCAAACTCCTGAGGGGAGTGCACAAACCTCTTTGTGCACAAAGTTCGCTTGATTAGACACTGGTACTCACATAAACAGCTCACGGGTACTTAAATTTGTAACGCCCAAACCAAGCTATGCATCACGGTATGCTTGGAAAATCCCTGACACCAATACAGAAACTCAAGATGCTTGTGTTTTTTGACAATCCTGCACATGGGGGTACTACTACTCACCGATCATTAGTGACGAGTGTTGCCTATAAGATATTTTGTTTTAAAGTAAGGGTGAGTGCTCATCTGAGTCATCACCATCAATTGTCATATTCTCAGATTTGATGTAGAACATCGTTATCTGATGATGTTCCATGGGTATGGCGAGTATTGTCGATGTCAGAGAACATTTTGGGGGGGAGGGCGCACACAATACCTTAACTGGCACCTGGCTGAAGACTTGTTCCGTTACCCCTGTTGCTGTATTACCTGACTGCTGTATTACCTGAAACTGTATTAACCTGAATTCAGTGTGTGCACATGGGTAGGCAAGCTAGTGATTGGTGGAAAAGTTATGGCTGCTGATAACCATTCTTCCGTGCACCCTGCCACCTACAAGCAAGATCAACAGCAGCTGGTCACGAGAAAAACAGCATGTGAGCTCGGAAGGCTGATGATGGCATGCATGCTCACGCACCCACAGGACATCCACAAGCAGTTGCAAAGGAAGCTGGCAGGCGAGGAGGAGGAAAAGAGGAAGGTGATGGAGCTGCTTGCCCTGGGTGACGTCGTCCTGCCAGCAGAGGCAGTGGGTGCCATCCTCGCCCGAGCAGGCCAGGCCACCCAAGTACGTGCGACGCGGATCCAGCTCAGAGAGGCGCACCAGTGAACCCAGCCCCAACAGCAGGGCAGTGTAGCGCACAGAACCATGCGTGTTGGACAGAATGCACTGCTCGCGGCCTAACTGCCCCGGTCCGACATACAGGAGGCCCATCTTGTGCGTCTCGTAGGTCAGAATGTGATCGAACACTCCCACAGATCGATCCTGCACATGTCAACACAAGTTGCGTCAAGACAGAAGCTGGAGAGCAATGTGCCTGCTCTTCTTGATGAGTGGATTTACCAGTTTCGATATTGTAGTTCCTTTTGCTTTCACAGTTGTATAAGCACACTACAGTATGCTTCGGTAGGAATGACTTCAATTGAAATATATACAGGACTGTAATGCTGCAGTATTCAAAGATGAAAACAAAAGGGGTGGGGGTGGGGATGCATATTTACAGTAAAGCCCCTCAATAAGAGACACTGACATAAAAAAAAAAAATGGGTATAAGGGACGCCACTGAGCCCAAGAACAAAACAGAAGTTGAACAGAAAACTAGGAGGTGGTACCGTGCTTATAAGAGGCATCTCATACAGGATTCGTACAGTCGTACAGGTTTTTATGGAGAAAATTCAAGAATATCAAGGACTTTCAAGGTCCTCTTTGATAGCTTAATTTCTTTTTTCCCCAAGTCGAAAATCTTGAAACAGGGCTATCAAAATGTCGACATTTATTGCACAAATAAAATATATAGTATCACAATAGAAATCTGTATTGCATGCAATAAAAAATAAATTACCAAATATCACAATCTAAATTGCTTTACATGCATAAAAATCTTCAGGAAGCAGCTCCCCATAGCTGACTACTTAAAAATATCACAATGCGATTCTGCTTGTATTGCACCCCATAAAAAAAAAGACTTAGTTACCAAATATTACACTATGTTCCTCCAAATGCACAAGGCACAAAAATCCTCCAGAAACAGCTCCTTATAGTAGCTGCCCCCTTAAATATATCATAATGCGATTTGCTTGTATTGCACGCATTAAAAATGAATGAAGCTTTAGCAAAATACTACATAGATGCAAATTGCTGCAAATGCACAAAGTGCAAAAATCCTCATGCTTGCCCACTTCAGGCAAGCTCCAGTAGCTTTTGCTGAATTTGGACGTGGAGTGAGTGTAGCTGACCAGTCTCCTCCGTTGCCGTCTTCCTGAAGTTATTTGATTTAACAATGTATGCGACGCCATTTTTTGCCTCCACTTTTCCAGCATAGGCGTCTGCTGAAGCCATTTCTAGCCTTTTTTTTTTTTCTCTTTTCGTCGCATCAACATCTTCCTCTACTTTTCGTGGCATCAACCTCTTCCTCTGTACAGTTTGAACCTTCAAGGCCCTGCTTTTTCTGGGCATCCAGGTATGCTCCATATTTGTGTCTAGAACCTGACACAGCCATCCTTAGTTCCCTGGAACCTGCAGGACACCACCTGCCTTCTCAACTGCACCACACACAATCCGCACATAGGAAAGGTCCTTGAGATTCTCCACGCACACTAGTCGGTTCACACTGAATCCCTGTTCAACTGTTGCCTGGCCGTGACTGAGCACAAGCAGAAGCTTTACGATGCTCCATAACTCAGAGTAGCTTGAACTGAACTTCAAGAGGTCAAGGTAGAACTCATGCAGCCAATCAACACTCTTATTATATTGCCTAAGCTTATGTTCCTGCTCGTGCAGAAGCTCCGTTAACGCAACCAACATAGTGTCTCGAAAGTGTTCAGCTATTCTACCTGCAGCAACGAGGGCATTCAATACCTTTCCAGACCCCGTAAGGTATTTGTCGGGCTTTCAACACATCTCTCGCGAGTATAGTAAAGAAGGGCCTCTAACAAATGGAAACTTCAAGGGGCTTCACTCTAGGACTTTCTTTGTGGCACTAATCAAAAACTGTTTACATTCCATCCGAACGGAAACACATCCTTTGAGATTACTTGAGAATTCTTGATGATTAGATCGACTTTGTAGCCTCTATCCATCTTTTCAAGTGGGACATGATTTTTGGCATTATCAATGTCGATCTTCAGCAAGCCAATGATTCCTTTGCCAGAAAGAATTGAACATTTGAAAAACTTTGTCAGCAGCTTCCTGAGAACAGTTTCTAAATCCCTTGCAAAAAAAAAAACCATAGGTTTGTCTGTCTGGTATATTCTACCAGAAAAGGCTCTAAAGCCATTGCCACACTCAATGCGAAATTCAACTTTGCTGGCAGCAAAGCATCCCAGCTGAAGTCAAACAAATTGTTGAACGAGGCACACTTTGGAAGAGTAACATCTTTTTTATAGCAGCCTCGATGTACTTTCTGATGTCAGATCACACCACCAATGCTCTCTCAATAACAGACATTCCCCAACCACCTGTGGGCGACAAACTTGAAAGAAAAAGTGCACTGGCCTGTAACTGAAGAAAAGCCCTCTCTCCGTGCTGGGGCATCTTCGAAAAGTCTGTTTAGACTAGATAGTAGGCGATCAAATCTCCATTTAGTAGCTGAAACTCCTGCTCTATACGCATTGTGCACTTCGTGAAGTCCACAAGTGCCCAAGTCCACACATAGAACTTGGTAATGCTCCTGCAAGTGCTCTTGGGGGCCCTTAGGGAACTTCAGATTGACATTGGGATCGTCCATAGATATCTGAAGAATTTTTGCCAGGGGCAATGGCACAGGCGAGCTTAGCAACTTTTCGTAAATGTCATCAGCTGTAGAATGTCGCAGAAAAGCGGAGTTGCAATACCTAGTTGTCACTTTCTAAGCGGAGTCCCAACACCTCACGTGCACATCCATTTGCCTACTGCGCAGATAGTCATTTGCCGACTCATCGAAAAGTACGACGAAGAATTTGCACTGCTTTAGCTCTCGCTGCAAGGCTGAAAAAAAGATCTGAGACCATGGCATGTCACACAGGCACATTTCTTCTCACCACTTCACTGTCTGGGAACATGCGTCGAAATAACTTTCCTGCTTGGGTTGACGACTGGTAAAAGAAGTGGGATGAGAATACTTTCAAAGTTCAAAGAATTTATGTGCCAGTGACAAGCTCATGCATTTTAGAAGCATCGTTTAGGCTTGGCGACTGCAACAGAGACGCTGTAGTGGAGTGTTCTGTCGACACGGGCATCAGGTAGCTTTTCAGCGGACTTCCTTGCCCTATTTTGACTTCGCCAATATGCTTGGCACTTTTCATGTGGTTTTTTTTTTTAAAGCAGCTTCTTCCATAACAGTCACATCAAAAGTTTTTCTGCAAAGCTTACACTTTGCCCGAGGCGGATTCGTCGTGTAAGTTGCAATACCATGCTTGTAGCCATCATGGTTAAGCCATGTAGTCTGAAACTTGCTTTTTCCAGGCATTGTTGCGCATACCACATCACTTGCCCCAAAGGCATGCTCAATCCAAAAAGTGCCGGCCGCACAACGACACAACTAGGCTGAGCCCACGCACAATTGGATGGAGAAAAGAGACATGCGATAGCGATGGGGCGACTGCGCTCGCAGCCGATACTACTTCCGCTAGCACCGGCGGTGACGTTTTTCCTCATTGACACGACCTGTACAGTGAACGCTGCCTTTGAGACTCACATCATCCAATGCTAACAATTGCCAGCTGCCTAACGAGAGTCAGCTAATTAGGTATAAAAATTTTTATGATTTGTTGGTTGCATTTTAGAACTCAAATAACAAAAGTCCAGCATCAAAAATCGTTTTGGTGAACAAAAATACCAATTCAAATTTATCATTCGAGAAAGTCAAGGTTTTTCAAGGACTGCTCCAAAATTTAAGGTTTTTAAGGGCCTTGAAGACAGATTTTCGATTTTCAAGAGTATCCCAGGGTTTCAAGGCCCTGTGAGCACCTTGCTCATAGTTATAAGAGAGAGCATCTTCTCCCAGGTGTGTGTCCTTATAAAGGTTTTCAGCTGTATAAGTATCCACATGAAGTTGACATATTTATGAAGAGCAATGTCTTAAGCCGGACCCCAGCAAGAATGTTGGAAATAAAAGCAATGCAAGTTGAATTGCATTGCACTGTAGTAAAGCATGAGTAGCAACACATGTACTGACCGTAATCTGCAGGCCATACATAAGTGCAAACAAGTTTCAAGTTTAGGCAAAGATGCAGATGTGATATCAGTATTAAACGTCAACTTCATTTTACTTACCACATCTGATTCTGGTAGTGGGAGGGCTCTCTCTGCCTGCCCAAGGCTCCGGAACAGGTGCAGGAACACAAACCTGCGCTACCGACGGTGGATGTAATTACGAAGCTGACAGTGGTGTCAAAAGAAACTGCAAACAATAAATTGCCCTGGTAGCTGAGTGAACAAAACAAGGGTTGTTGCCGGTTTCATTAGGTACAGGTAGCTGAAATATTTCATGATGTTCTCACGAGTTCTGCTGCCACTAAGCTTACAAGGTATCAGTCTTGGTAAGAAAACCTCAACTCCCATGCTGACGCTTGCTGCCCTTTAAAATAAAAAAATTAATTGATCTTGATGAAACTTCGAGGGTTTATGTATATTTGTGTGCTCATTTTAAATCTATAATTACTTTTGTAGTACAGTATGTAGTCTAAAATAATAGCCATTTTATGTGCTTTGACAGCAAGATTATTCCTGAACTGAGAGAATCACAAGTTAAACCAGCACATCAGAGTAATCTGGAATGAGAAGTGTGTGCAGTAAAAGAAGAATGGGTGTTCTCAGCTCATTAAAACAAAAGTTGTATGTCGAACACTCACGAGTGAAATTCCAGCTTGACATTGAATCCCTTGTGAATGTTCAACATACCATAACATTTGTTCAAACGTGTTTAGAACGTCCATTATCTCGTTTCACCATACAGTCGAAGCCTTCCATAAGAGACACTTATATAAGAGACAAATGGGTAAAAGAGACACCAGTGTGCCTACAGTAAAATACTGGTTAATAGGAAAATGCATACGTGGTACCCTGCTTAGAAGAGACATCTCATTTAAAAGACAAGAATTGCTGTCTGGAGCATGCCTCTTATAAAACGCCAGGCCTGCGCAGTAGGCGCAGCACAGTCACAGCGAAAGCTAAAAGAGCAGCCTTTCAGAGCCTTTTCAAAGAACTCTTTGGGTAGCTACTGCAAGCACACTTGCTTGGTACCCACTAGGGCATCAATAATAAACGTTTGGGTAGTAAGCTGGCATTCTCTATGCTATTTTTCGTCATACTTCTGAGAAGCGTGGTATCCGCTAAACACTTGCTAGGAATTTTGTGCCAATTGTCCATGCAGTGGCTGAGGACGATGAGGAATTATGGCTGAAGTGGGTATGCGCCACAGTTATTAGGCAAACAAGAACAAGCTTTTGTAATGGGTTGGAGCATTGGAACGGCCCACTCGTTACGCTAATCACATTCTGCGATGACTGGTTGTTTTTTCGCTGTTGTAAAACGCTTTACAAGTCGTATTAACGTGATTGCTTTCCCAACATCAAGCCTGCCTAAGGCAAGATGATAGTTATAGCGCGAGAACAAAACGACGACACAGAGACAAGAAGGAGACGAAGGACACGAGCGCTGTTTGACAAGTCACAAGCACCGCTGTAGCTCAGGGGTAGAATACTGGGCTGGCACCTAGTGGACCCAAGTTCGAGCCCCCATGTGCCATTGGTGCTTGGTCATGCCTGCCAAAGGCAAGTTTGACAACAAGTTACAAGCACCAGCGTAACTCAGTGGTAGAATATTGGGCTGGCACCCAGCGGACCTGGGTTCAAGCACCACTGTGTCATTGGTGCAAGGTTTTTTTTTTCTAATTTCCCGCGATGTGGTTACGGACACCGGCGGCGGCGGCGGCGGCGGCGGACAACATGCAACTACGCGTGACCCGAAAAGCGATCTCATAACAGCTTTCAGTGTAAAAGGGGCTCAACAGTATAAAACATCAGAGACAAATATGATGCAAGCTCAATTGTCCAAACAGGATGGCAGTTGAGAGGAATGCTTGAATCTCGCTGATATAGTTGTTTTTCCAGAAGTAGGCACTTTCCTACATGCTCAAAGTCAGTTATGTTCCGTTTCTCATGAATTTGAACAGGACAGAAGGAATGACAGTACTGTTAATTTTTGCTGGCTTTATCAGGGCAATGTGAGGTTGTGTCATGTTGCACAGATATCATACAGACACGTTCCATTACTTAAATGACTAGGGCCCTGATGCAGTATTGTAGGCTGTCAGCGTGGACTGTCCTATAATGCTAACCAGAATTGAAATACACCTACTCTCATATCTTGCCAGCGGTAAGCTGTGGGTGAAAAAGGAAGCATGCTAGGGTCAGCAAGGAAAGACACTAGCAACACTCAGCTGTCTTAACTGGGCACAGTGATAACAAGAGACACTGGAGGAAGCACATGCAGAGCAGAGTGCTGGCAAGCATACAGATATAGGGAGGTACCATGGCCAACAATTCATGAGAGATGCAAAGGCTGCAGGGGCAGCAAGATGGCAGAAGATTTTAAAGAGACCATTACCACTTACTTGCATGCAACTCAGGCACGCAACTTGTCCACTAGCCAACAAAACATAGTATGAAAAGCTGTGAATCTGCCACACAGAAGCAAGGTCCACTTTTTGTGACAGACCTTCTGTATCCACGATCAGAATGCTTGTGGCATCAGCATAAAAACATCATGCCCAGATCTGTTTTCAAGTTAAGTTGCTGTGGCACTCTTTTGTGAGCGTGTGGCCCAATGGGGTAACTCTTTCAACACATGCTTAATACTCAAAACATTCATTTTGTTTGCAACCATGCAAACAATACAAGCCCCGTTGTGGCACAAAAGCAAAACTATAGGTCCACCTTGGATTCATGCCAGAACGGTAGATGTCCACATAGGCAGTGGTTGTAGCGGCTCCACTGTCTGAGGCTGGGCTCACTCCGGACACAGTATGGCCTCTATCCCTGTAGGAGCTAGCAGGGGCCGCTGCTGTATGGGACCAGCCTTCCAGGCTCCTCCTAGCAGAGTGGCTTCTACTGCCCCAGTCTGCAGTGGATCAGAGTTCAGCTCAAAGGGATCCTTGAACTAAAAGGCTAAAGAAAGGGCCCAGTCATTGTCAACAAAGATTCACTGCACAAACCTGGTGGTGGACGCTGTAGCTGGCTTTCTTCAGGAATGCTGTCATACCTGCATGTCCACAAGGCCTGTCCATCATACACAGTATGCAAAAGTAGTCTGCAGTCTTCAAGGAATTAAAATGTGACAACTTAGGCTACACAGCGCACATACCTTCGTTTCGACCGTCATCTGTTTGTGTGCCATCAGCATATAATTAGTTTGCAAGCTTACATCAGAGATAACATTCCCGACTCGTAAAAATGGTATTGCTCTGTCATGTATGCACTCTGCTGTTAACAGGTCCGGCGAGCACCTCATGCAACAGTGTTGATAACCTGGTACATACGCTGCATACCGCAGAGTATCTAAATTCCATGATTACCTCCACTGCCCATAAGGTTCTGAAATTGGCCAAGGTGGAAGGCAATAACAAGCAGGCGAACAAGACGGCCCTCTGTCATCATTCTATATATTCATGGGTTTTCGCACTGCTTGAAGAAAGTGGCTGCCCAACACGACGCTGACGTGCTCTTTTCAACACAGTAAGTGCCATATGTCCTGCTTTGCAGAAGCGCCCTGGCACTAATGAGTATGCAAAAAGCACTCGATGCAAGATGAAACACGGCATGCAGTTTGTGCCCTGTACACAGGGAACTGTGTACCACAATCCATTCGCGTGTGAAGGGTGTTATACTAAACAATGGTGCCGATGCTTCAATATAAGGCTTAGAGAGCACCCCAGCTCGCTAAAAGGGACAGCTTACTCCCACCTTGTGCTACGTTGCCTGCGATTGCAGATGCGAACATGGGCTATCAGACACTTCTGTCATTTCTAGACACAAGGATAAGCTTACTCAAGAGATCCCTCTAATCAAAAAGAAAGGTGAGGCGTGTCAGCCAACCTTCCCTCAATCTGCTAAATAGAAAATTTAATCCTTCACAGAAACCTGGTGTCGTACCCGAGTGACTTTGATGGCAGTTTTTTCGTTGACTTTTGTGAGGCATCTGTGCAAGTGTGGCAGCATGTGCACCTTATAATGTGGTTTACATTTTCTACCTTCTTTTCTAATAAATTTCAGTTTCAAGTCGGTACTCGTGGTGTTCGCTCTCTCTTTTTGTATGTCCCCATTTTCGGTGCTGCGTATTTATTCCATAATAACATTACCCTCAGTGACCACATGCATACCGACATTATACAGTTGTCTCGGGCAACTTCACACAGTTGAAGTTTCGATGTAGCATTTCTATCCACCATTAATGTGCTTGTTTATACAATATTTTCTTCTATACCCATGAACGCACTTACACGTATTGCATAAAATAATAATAAACAGAGTTTCCTAAATATACTCTAGAGGAAACTCTGGAGCTAGTGTCTATGGGAGCAGCAACGTACGGTGCTTCAGCGAACATGCAAATGATGGGTAGTACACGAATTTGTCTAATTTGCATACTTATAGCATCGTGTGTGTTCTTGTGGCTTATAGCTGTTTTCTCATGAAACAAAAATCGCAAATGTTCAGCGATTGCGCTTCACCACCTTAATTTTTTAAGCTTACCATTTCAAATCAGGTCACGAAGTTCAAAAGAGTTTGTTCTTTCTTTTGAAGCAAAACCAAAACAGAGCAATAAACGAAGCCACAAGTACGATTCGCCGCCCGCAAGTACAAAGACAAGGCAAATCTGTGTACTACCCATCATTCCCATGGTCGCTGAACGATCGCAGCGCCAGAGTCCCCTCTAGTTAATTTTAGAAACTCCATAATAATAAATGTTCAAAATATCGCATACATCTGCCATGTGAGGCAAATACAAAAAATTATGCATTAATAAAATAGGCTCTACTGAGTATATTATTCATTTAACCAGAATCAAACAAGCAATTACATCATCACATCAGTCCAAACTGCTACGATGAAACGAAAAAAAGGGTATAATTGTTAGTGGTGGCGTTTCGTTGACATCTCTCAGAATCATGTTCACTGCAGATACGATCAGGGAAATAATTCCACAGTTCGCTCAAAGTAGGAACAATTAATTAAATGTAGCAAGCTGGGTGTATGAGACATTTCTTCGGGTTACTGAAATGCTACAAATAGACAGGGACAAAGAACAGACAGTGCACGTCCTTGTCATCCTGTTTTGTACTTGTATGTTTTAGTGGTGCAGTTAATTGAAAAGACTTAAGTAAATGCCTAGTAGGTCCATGCAGCCGCTGTATACTAATGAATCGGCAGTGAAAAGAACAGCCAGGGGGCAATAAAATGTTCTTGATATATAGAGCTTGAGTTAAAGAGCTTGTGGAAAAAACATAGCAAGCTGATTTGGTGACACACAAGCAGGGTGGTATAAACAAAGGTTGATGTGATTTGACATTTGAGATACTGACTGAGCATACTATTGTGCGACAATGTTAATCCATTCTGTATTTTTCTGTTGAGAGAAATGCGCTGCTTACATATATTTAATAAAATCTACCGTGAAAAAAAAAGAAGAGGAAGATAAATGGAGGCCTTACTTGCAGATGAAAAAAAAATTATTCCTGGTGTTTTCCTCAAAGCACTACTCAGAAAAGCAGGAGCAACAGGGTTGGAGAGACACAGCAGCCCACATAGCCATGCCCTGTATGTAGGACCGACAATGCTTACCGCTCACACCGAGGCAAGTCCTGAGCAGGCACCTCAGGACTTGAGTTAGTGCGACGCAATGGAGACCGCTCACTGACATTGGCAGCGCGACTTGCTGCCTCATCAGTTTGTGTCCACCAGGTGACAACGAAAGATGGCCTGCAACATCCGGCAAAGGAAAATCCTGTAATAGAGCCATACCTTAATTGCTTCGCAACCCACTCCATAAACCTAACATACAGATCCACATCTTGTATGCTACCACTCACATTCACAGCACTGATGCCTTCAAGAATACAGTGCCTCTAATAATAAGCATGTAACTAGATGGCGCACACAAAGTGACCAGTTAATTTGGCTTCTTTCGGTCTTGGCACTTGCCTTAGGCTACCGGCCACAGTGGGACATGCCAGCTGCCTATGTTGCACCCTAGCGCACGAATTGATGCATCAGCATCATTGAGTAAAGAATGAGACTCCTCCCTGCTTGGACATATCCTCGCATCCCCTACATACTAAACACTGTGCATAACACACAGCTGGGAAGAAAGATGTACAGCAATTCGTATCAAAAAACGATGCCGAGACATTAAGTATCCGATATATAGATACAATATACCATAAAAACTAGAATATAGGTCGAATAAAAAAAACACAATGATGAGTCAACTCTCATCTTATATACCAGTCATTGGCAGAAAAAAAAAATGAAGAAGTCTCAGCAACAATGAGTAGCTGAAGTCAAAAGCCTTCCATTGCCATCGTGAGCATCAGCAGCGGCACCATTAGGCAAGGCCTAGAGTGTTCTAGTAACATTGCCATTTTGCGTCGGTAATCCAGTGTCAGTCTGCTGTTTTCTTTATTTCCTTCAGAAATGAGCTGGTAGTCGACCGGCAGTTTATGATATCATCATCATCATCATCAGCCTGACTACGCCCAATGCAGGGTAAAGGCCTCTCTCATGATCCTCCAATCAACCTGTCTTGTGCTTTCTGTTTCCACGTTCTACTTCAAACTTTTTAATTCCCAACTTCCTGTCTCCCTTTGTATAATTGCCTTCTCTGAGAGTTCAGTCAGTACCCTTAATGACCAGCAGTTATCCTGCCTTTGTGCTACAGTGCCCGACCCATGTCCATTTCTTCTTGATTTTAACTATGATATCCTTAACTACAGTTTGTTCTCTGACCCACTCTGCTTTTTCTTCATTTTCCTTTCCATCGCTTGCTGCATCATCCTCTTTGAGCTGGACCCTCTTAGTAAGTCTCTAGATTTCTGCTCCGTAGGTAAGTACTGGCAAGATGCAGCTGCTATATACCTTCCTCTTGAGGGTTAGCGGCAGATTACCATTCATGATTTGAGGAATGCTTGCCAAACATGATCCACTCCATCCTTATTATTCTAGTTATTTCACTCTCATGGTTCAGCTCCGCGGTTACTACCTGTCCTTAGTGGACATATTTCTTTACAACTTCTAGCACCTCTCCACCAATCGCAAAGTGCTGTTTTCTGCCGGGAATGTTGCACAATAGTTTATTTTTCGCATATAATTTTCAGACGTACTTTTCTGCTTTCCATGTCCAGATCTGTAATCATGAGCTGTAGTTCGTCCTTCGAGTTGCTCATCAAGGCAATGTCATCAGCGAATCTCAGGTTGCTAAGCTACTCTCCATTAACTCTTACCTCCAACTCTTCCCAATCTAGGGCCTTAAAAACCTTATGTAAACACGCGGTGAATAGCATTGGAGAGATCGTGTCTCCCTGCTTTACACCCTTCTTTATTAGGATTCTGTCACTTTCTTTGTGGAGCACTATGGTGGCAGTTGATCCACTGTACATTTCTTCCAGGATGTTTATATATGCTTTGTCGATGCCCTGATGCTGCAGTGTCTGCATGACTGCTGATATTTCTACTGACTCAAATGCCTTCTCAGTAATCTATGAAGGCTATGTATAATGGTTGGCTGTATTCTGAGCATTTCTTTATTATTGATTGATAGTTTGAGTGTGGTCGATTGTTAAGTAGCCTGTTTGAAATCCTGCTTGATCCCTTGGTTGATTGAATTCTAATATTGTCTCAGTTTCCGTTAGCAATTACTTTTGTAAATAGCTTGTATTTGACGGAGAGCAAGCTGATCGCCTGTAATACTTCAAGTCCTTGTCTTCTCCTTTCTTATGTATGTAGCATTCTTCCAAGATTCTGGTACCCTCCCCGTCAGAAGACACTTCGCAAATAGGGTGGCTAGTTTTTTTTAACACCTGTCCTTTGCCTTTCAGAAGATCTGAATGTTACCTGATCCTCACCGGCAGCTTTGCCTTTTTGCATTTTCTCCAAGGCTTTCCTGACTACTTTCGTTATTAATGGTGGGATGTCGTCAGGATTACTGCTAGTTCTTACGTTATGATGGTGGTTGTATCGACTACTGCACAGATATATGTAAAATTCCTCCGCTACTCTAACTATTGTCACGTTACTCACGACAACTTGATATAATGGGCTCGTTGAGTCGACTAAACAAGCAGCGGCTCAGAGAGATCGTCTTTTTCCTCTTTCACTCTTCGATCTCAGCCAAGCAAACCATGTGGCAATAGTCCCCCCCTTTGAAAGCATCGACTCGATGCTCATAAATTAAAAAAATGAAAGTATACACACGCAGATATAGAGAACCAAAATAGGGAGAGTGCCAGTACTCGCAGCGCAAATGAGGAAGTTTCGTTACCGCTTGCGCCAAGCGCAAAAAGAAAAGGCATAAAAACACAGGAGAACACAACAGCAGCAGCAACGCAAAGTCATGGCATGTCGTAGCACGTGAAACCACAAGGGCTACTGTGTGAAGTAGGTCTTCAGCCGAACGACATGCACGGTTTCGGGTCGAAGCTGTCGACGAGAAGACGCTGCGCCGTCCAGAAATACCTCGTAGGTAACATCTGTGACTCGTCTAAGAACCTTGTACGGTCCAAAATAACGGCTTAGGAGTTTTTCGGATAAGCCTGGTCGCCGGACAGGGATCCACACCCACACTTGGTCCCCAGGGTGGTAGGTGACATTTCGATGGCGGAGGTTGTAACGTCGTGCGTCTGCATCTTGTTGGTGACTGGTGTTTATGCGCGCTAGCTGACGAGCTTCTTCGGCGTATTGAGTGTATTGCTCAGCGTCTTGAGCAAGTTCATTGCTTTGGTCGCACGGAAGCATAGCATCGAGCATGGTTCGCACATTGCGTCTGTAAACCAGGCAGAAAGGCGGAAATCGCGTTGTTTCTTGCGTTGCCGTATTGTAAGCAAACGTGATGTATGGAAGAATCTCGTCCCAGGTTTTGTGTTGTACGTCCACGTACATTGACAGCATGTCCGCTATGGTCTTGTTAAGCCTCTCTGTCAGTCCATTGGATTGCGGGTGATAAGCCGTTGTTTTTCGATGATTTGTGCAGCTCAGTTTAAAAATGTCCTTCATCATTAGTGCTGTAAACGACGTCCCTCTGTCCGTAATCACGCATGACGGGGCACCATGCCGTAGGACGATTTGGTGCATGAAGAACTGCGCGACTTCAGAGGCCGTGCCACGGGGTAACGCTTTTGTGTCAGCATAACGAGTAAGATAATCCGTCGCAACTATAATCCATTTGTTCCCAGAGGACGACAAAGGGAAGCGCCCAAGAAGGTCCATTCCCACGAGGTCAAACGGTGTCCGTGGTGGTGCGATCGACTGGAGTAGGCCCGCGGGTCTCACAGGCGGAGTCTTGCGGTGCTGGCACTCACGGCAGCCTTTCACATATCGATGTACACTAGTTGATAGTCGCGGCCAGTAGTACTGTTGGCGTACTCTGGCGATAGTTCGCGAATAGCCCAAATGTCCTGACGTGGGCTCGTCGTGGCACGCAAGGACGATCTCATCACGCATGTCGGCAGGAACAACGAGTAGAAAGGCTTTGTCGCTACCACGGGCATTTTTCTTGTACAGTGAAACCTCGTTAGACCGTAGTTGGCCGGGAATGACGTTTTGGTACGCATTAAGCGATGTACGAATTAACCGTCAGTGCCAGTTTAGCGGCTACTTACCGGTCAGAAAAGAAGGCCACAATCCTCACAAACACGCGCGCGCACACACGCCGGCACGCCAGCTTTATTTATGGACAGGCAGCAAAAAAATCTGTGATCTTCACTTGCCGCCGTGGTGGCCTTGCCTCGACGACGGCATCTTCGAAGTCGGTGAGGCCGCGAGCCAGCCGGTCCATTAGGCCACGCTTCTCGGCGAAGGCTCGCATCACAGTCACAGCACGCGCAGCTTCGGATAACGAGGGGCCGTCGTCCACTTCGACATCGCCCTCCTCCTCACTTTCGCTTGAATCGGGACGAGGTGCGATGGCGGCAACAATGTCGCTGTCGGAAAAGTCCGGGGATGTAAGGACGTCTCCGTCCACATCTCGGAAAGTGCCGAAGTTGAACTTGTCGACTCCCTCTCCTTGCCGCTCGAGCACCTCAACAAGGAGGCTCTCGCAGTCTTCGGTGTCCTCACCATCCTCGTTATCCTCCATGTTCTCGTCGTTGCCTTCTTCTGGCATCTTGAATTGTGCTCGCGCGAAACAGTTCCGTATCGTTGCAGGCTGCACCTGCATCCATGAGTGTGCAAGCAGGTGTATAGCACCCAGGAGGTCTATACTGTACGTTTTGGCACTCTCCATGGCGATCAACATCCGCCGCAAAAGATTTTTGCGGTAAATCTGTTTGACAGAGCGGATGATGCCCTGATCGAGGGGCTGGGCGAGCGCTGTCGTGTTGGGCGGCAAAAACAACAGCTTAATAGCCGACAGGTTACCCACATCGACATGCGCCGACGCATTGTCAAGCACTATCAAAATGCTCCTTTTCTTGGCAGCAAAACGGCGGTCCAGCTGGCGCACGTACTCCTCGAACAGCTGGGCTGTCATCCAGGCTTTTTTGTTGTGCTTGTAAACAACACCGGATGGCAGCCGAGCGCCTTTGAAGCACCGCGGGTTTCCATACTTGCCAATGACCATCAGTGGCAGCTTCTCACTACCGGTCATATTTACGCCAAAAGCGACCGATATGCGATTTTTGGCGTGTTTCCCGCCGGTGCACGTCTCATTTTTAAATGCCAATGTCCTATTTGGAAGAAGGCAATAAAAAAGTGCCGACTCATCAAAATTAAAAATGTCGGCGGCATCGTAGGCTGTCAAGGCTTCCTGCAAAACGGTGTCCTGCCATTCAACAGCGCCTTCTTTGTCTGCTGCAGCAGCCTCACCACAAACAACCTTCCCCACGATGCCGTAGCGGGCTTTAAACCGCGACAACCAGCCGTTGCTGCAGGCAAAACCGGGGCAGTTCAGCTGATCTGCGAAAGTTAGGGCTTTTTCGGTCAGAAGGGGTCCGCTAACCGGCAGGTTCATGCTCCGCGCCTTCTTCAGCCAGAGAAGCAGGGCCTTTTCCACTTCGGGATAAGCTGAGTCTCTCATGCGGCACCTCTTCAAATCGCTGTCTGTGCCTCCCGTCAACTTTTCGCGAGCGTTCCAAATTCCGCATACAGTAGTCAGCGGCAAGTTCTTATCGCGGGCTACCGCAGATTTCTTGGCCCCATTTTCAATAGTGCGAATGATTTCAAGTTTTTCCTTTACGCTCAAGACGTGGTACTTCGGCATAGTAAGAAGTTTTAGTGTGCGAATTTAATCGCACCACTCGCGCACAACACAAGAATAAAAAAAACAACAAAAAAAAAAAAACACAACACGCCGCACAAGAACGTAAGTAACGCAACACCACCACACCGCCGCCACGACCAACACTGCGGGAAAGTGAGGACTAACGACCGAATAAAGAAACGAGCTCAGCCTGGCTCGACGCTGTGGAGCCGTTGAGAATACGTACTTGGCTTGGATTGAAAGCGACAGCGAATTTGCACCCCCTACCGGGACCAGCAATCGAGAATTCCTAGGTTACCAAAAACCGATCTTGAAGGCCATGCTCTTGCACGATGGGATCGGCAACAGACGTACGCGCAAAAAATACGTCATCGTGGCCATGTTGTGACGTCACTATCGCTGGTGGTTGTTGTCCGATCGCCACATGGAGTGTATCGACCGTCTGTGCGCACGAAATTTTGCCGATTTTCGGCCTGTGCATGGATAAAGAGAACGAAAATAGTACGTACTAACCGTACATAACACCACAAGCGACTACGGCTTAAGCGGTCAGCCAATACATGGGGTTCAATGGAGATAGGGCGGGGGATTCCTCGCTACTACGTATAAACCGCAGTTACATATTAAGCGGGTACGTATTAAAGAGGTTTGACTGTAAAGAATGCCTCTTCTTAGACAAAAAGAGGACAGTTCGCGAGCAATGTGTTGAGGGACCTGAGAGTTGCGGCCTTCCAGGGAATCAATGACTGGGCGCAATTCGTCGTCTGCCCGCTGCTTTGACATAAAGTCGGAGTCACTGACTGCTCCGAGAAAGGCATCTTCATCTTCTGAGCCCCTGACAGCGTTCCCCACAGGTGCTCCAGAAAGCGCGTCGGCGTCTTCGTGTTTGCGCCCTGACTTGTACACGATCGTATTATCGAACTCCTGCAAACGCAAACTCCACCGTGCGAGACGGCCGGATGGATCTCTGAGATTTGCCAGCCAGCAGAGCGAGTGGTGGTCAGTCACCACTTTGAAGGGAAGACCGTAGAGGTAAGGCCGAAATTTGGTCATCGCCCACACGACTGCGAGGCATTCTTTTTCTGACGTAGAATAGTTGGTCTCGGCTCGAGAAAGAGTACGACTGGCGTAAGCTATCACATGCTCAACGCCACCGTGTCGTTGTACAAGGACAGCGCCAAGTCCGACGTTGCTGGCATCTGTATGAATTTCTGTAGCAGCGTCCTCATCAAAATGAGCAAGAACAGGGGTTGTTTGCATTCTCTGTCGTAACTCTGTGAACGCTGTATCTTGTTCTGCGCCCCAAGTAAAGGGCACGTCATCTCGGGTGAGCCGCGTAAGAGGTTCAGCTATGTTCGAGAAGTTGGCGATAAATCGGCGATAATACGCGCACAAGCCGAGGAAACGGCGTACTGCTCTTTTATCTGATGGAACAGGGAAGGCGATGACAGCAGCAGTTTTGTCTGGATCAGGTCGCACTCCATCCGCACTAATGACATGTCCCAGAAATTTCAGCTCTTCATAGCCAAAATGGCATTTTTGAGGTTTCAGCGTGAGTTCAGCTGTGCAAATGGCTTCCAGAACCAACCTTTCTCAGACGCTTCAGATGTTCTTCGAAGCTCTCGGAAAAGATGACCACATCATCGAGGTAGACAAGGGAGCTTTGCCACTTCAAGCCAGCGAGAACTGTGTCCATCATCCTCTGAAAAGTGGCTGGTGCAGAACAGAGGTCGAAGGCTGCTGCCGGATAGGGCGGACGTCATCGTCGGTAACAATTCGATTATTCGTGAGGTTTGTTTGACGGACTTTAGAAGAAGAGGCGAAGCAACAACGAAACTCCCTTAAAAGGTCATGAAGTGCAGCCTTTCTCTCGTCTGACAGCGTCGAATTAATGTCGATGCGGTCTAGAAATTCCTCATCCTCATGCGTTTCCTCGGACGCAAAGCACTCCGTGACGTCGGCAAGGGTGTTCCGCGGAAAAGATGCCGGTGCTCGTAATTGAAGTTCGTAACTAGTATCGTTGACTGTCCGTCACGGACGCGCACAACACTTCGGGCGGCGCATACACCTTGGAGCAGCAGAAGTGATAGGTTGCTTTCAGCCACCGTGTCGCCGTCTTGGAAGTCTTCACAAGTGACTTCGATGGGAACAGTTGCTCGAGGTGGCAGCGTCACACTGTCGTCAGCAACACGCAGCGCATGTCTACGGCAGTTATCAGCGTCTCGATTTGTTGCGCCTTGAGTCGAGAAGGTCACGATGCGCTCACGGAGATTTATGATGGCACCGTATTCCCGAAGGAAGTCCATGCCAATAATCAGCTGACGCGAACAGTCGCGAAGAACGAGGCAGCTGAGCACAAACGTTGACGCACGAATTTTCACTCTTGCGGTACAGCGACCCAGCGGTGTTACGTGTCCTCCAGCTGTTCGAATTCGCGTTCCATTCCACAGCGTGATCACTTTCCTGAGATCTTTCGCTAGCCTCCCGGTGATGATCGAATAGTCTGCACCAGTGTCTACCAATGCACTGACCTGAAGACCATCAATCAGCACAGGTATGTCGAGTGACACGCGGTCACTAGGTTCAGATGTGGATGTCGGCGTTTCTTCGGTACTGCGATTCTCTGACGAAATGCCTTCGGCGTTGCGTGCAAGCGTCGATGGGAGGTCTCCCGCACTTTGAGTCCCAGCGACTTTGCCCCCGAAGGCCGCTGCCTTCAGTTTTCCCGATGAGGGCTCGGGGAGCGTTCCCGTGCCGTCACCCCGAAACGTGGCCTAGTGGCTGCGGGTCTCCTCGGAGATGGTGACCGCGATTGCCGTCGTGTAAAGGGTGCACGCTGTTGCGGGAGATACTCTTCGATATCCCTTGGCCTTTGACCAATTCGGGGACGAGGGAAATTGACGGAAAATCCGCGCAGTCCAAGTTGCCGGTATGGGCGTTCGCGGTAAATGTGACCAGCCTCACCGCAATGATAGCAGAGGGGTCGTCTGTCTGGCGTACGCCAGAGATCAGACTTGCGCGTCGGTGCACGGCGACTATCGATGTCCAAATCAGCGTGCACTGAATGAATCGCGACTGACGGCATCATTGTCTGGATCGGGACGTATGGCAATGTTTGGATCGGGACGTGCGGCACTGCCTGGATCGGGACGTGCGGCACTGGCTGGGTCGGGACTACTTGACCAGAAAGAGGAGTGGCAGATCGCAAGGCTTCCGCGTACGTACGACGGCGACTGACAGTAGACACAGGAGCCGTTTCCGGATCAACCGACGTGGGCGAAAAACAATGGGCGTGCAGCACCTGCTGGACCTCGTCACGGATGACACTGGTGATAGAACCAACATTGATTTGCCTTGTCCCGTACATCTTTTCAATTTCTTCCCGGACGACAGATCGGGTGATCTCGCGAATCCATTCGGGGCTCTTGCTCCCAGGGGTGGCGAAAATCTCGGGAGTTGAGGCAGCATTCACTTGACGGTCAAACAGGGCAGACCGTTGGTGCAGTACTCGCTCCATTGTTGCCGCTTCCGTAAGGAACTCAGCAACACTTTTGGGGGGACTACGCACCAAACCAGCAAAAAGTTGTTCCTTCACACCACGCATGAGGTGGCGCAACTTTTTTTCTTCTGCCATAGCAGGATCCGCTTGCTTGAAAAGCAGTGTCATGTCCTCGACGTACATCGAGACGGTCTCGTTGGGCATCTGGATGCGTGATTGTAGTGCACGCTCCGCCCGTTCACGGCGGTCGGGACTCCTGTAGGTCTCCAGGAGGGGACGCTGGAACTCGCGCCAAGATGTCAGAACATCATCCCTGTTCAAAAACCACGTCTTGGCACCGTCTTTTAGGCAAGTGTACACGTTCCGGAGCTTCGCGGCATCATCCCAGTAATTGATCACTGCAACACGTTCGAACTCACTCAGCCAGTCATCAACATCTTCATGCTGCTCTCCGTGAAAGGGGCTAGGCATGAGCGGGTTCCGGACGGTGCAGTAGATCGGCGTGGAAGGTGTCGGAGCTTGCACGGGATCTTGTGTCGAAGTCATAGTCGCTGCGTCAGTGGTTGGTGTCTCAGGCGGTAGGCCTTGTTGGCGGCGGCTTACTCTATGAACAGGAGTGTCCACGGGTGCAGGGCTTGTGTTCCGGCTGCTGGACGGGGTCTTGGGCATCGGGTGGATCGTGAGACGTTGTACCCAGCAACTCCACCAGTCGTGTCACGTTACTCACGACAACTTGATATAATGGGCTCGTTGAGTCGACTAGCCAAGCAGCGGCTCAGAGAGATCGTCTTTGTCCTCTTTCACTCTTCGATCTCAGCCAAGCAAACCATGTGGCACTATCTTATCCATATTGGTCATTACTTTGCCTTTCTTGTGCCATAGTGAATACATCTGGTTTTTGACTATCCTAAGTTTCTTCACCGCTTTGACGCTTCTTTCGTCATTTAGAGCATGTTCGATTCTCTCCATAATATACCTTCTTACATCAGATACCTTAGGCTTATTAATCAACTTCGAAAACTCTGTCAGTTCTATTTTGTCTCTTGCGTTTAGGCTTTTATGCTTTGAGGTTTCTACATCATGTTCTTCATCTCCTGGGACGGCTTGCGTCCTGTTTAACTACCGTACCTTCAATTTCCAGTGCACATTTCTTAATGATATTCATCAGATTATTATTATTGCATCAAAACTAAGGCTGTTTTCCTCAATAAGAGTCTAGTATTCATTCTGAAGCGAGAATTCGAATTCCTGTGCTTTTCCTCTCAGTGCTAGCTTATTGATTGGTTTCTTGCATATCAGTTTCTGTAGTTTCTTCAAGTCCAAGCGAATTCGGCACCTTACCACTCTATGGTCACTGCATCGTACCTTGACAAGCACTTCCATATCCTGCACAATGCCTGGGTGTGGTACTTTCACCATTAGGGCTCCTCCATGTCCACTTATGGTTCACTTGTTTTCGGTAGAACGTATTCAAGATCCGTAAATTATTGCCTTCTGCGAATTCTACTTATTGAGTAGCCTGTTTGAAATCCTGCTTGTTCCTTTGGTTGATTGAATTCTAATGTTGTCTTATTTATGTTAGCAATTACCTTTGTAAATAGCTTGTATATGACGGAGAGCAAGCTGATCGGCCTGTATTTCCTCAAGTCCTTGTCAATTCTTTTCTTATGTATCAAGATGACGTTACCAACGAGAGAATAGTATACTGTGTCTTTACTTTATTAAAGGCTGACTTTATGTCTTCATAGAAGCGTTCAATCAAATGATCATCATGGCTCAATATAGGCATGTAGGCCTGTACCACCTTCATCTTCTACCTTTTGTTAAGCTTAATTATGATACTTTCTACCCTCTCACTGATGCTATAGTAATTCTCAGTGTTGCCAGCGATATTCTTGTGTATAAAAAACCCTACGCCTAGTTCTTTTCTGTCAACTAATTCACAGTAGCACAGGACGTGTCCTTTCTTTAGCACTGTATAAGCCTCACTTGTCCTCCTAACTTGGCTGAGCCCATTTACATTACATCTTATTTAACACCTTCCAATTCCTCGAATAGAACAGCTAGACTAGCCTCACCAGATAGCGCTCGAGCGTTGAACGTAGCCAAGACCAAATTTGGAGACTCCCTCAGTGCAGTTTTCTTAGATATTATCAAGACGGCTATACAAATGTCCCTCGGCTCTGCCTGGGACGAGTACCGTATATACTCGTGTAAGGGCCGCACTTTTTTTTCGAAAATTTTGCTAGGTGCGGCCCTTACACGAATCAGGCCGATTTAGTACAGGCAGTACAGGCCAAAGGTCTGTACTGTTTATGCAACAGTAGCAGAGTGCAAGAGTCACAAATGACATGCCAGAAATGTTTTTATTCGGATTCCATTTCGCTGTCCTCGTTCTCGGAGGAGCTCGCCTCGGCGTCCGCGTCTTCCCAGAGACGGTCATCTTCGGTGCCGTTCATGGAGTTCGAAATTCCCGTTACCTTGAAGCTTTTAGCAACTACTTCTACTGACATGGCACGCCACGCATTCAAAATCCATTCACACACCTGTTGGAGCGACGCCCGCTTCAGCCGTCCTGTAGGGGTCTTCTCGTGGACGCCTCCAGCCATCCATTCAGAGTAACATCGGCGAAATTCCACTTTGAATGGTCTGTTGACGCATACGTCGAGCGGCTGCAGCACACTCGTCAGGCCACCGGGAATGACGGCCAAGTCCGTACGAGTTGCGGCAACTCGGTTCTTGACGCGGTCGGTCAAGTGGCCCCTAAAGCTGTCCAAAACAAGGAGGGCTTTCCGTTGTAACAGCCCTCCAGGTCTGTTTGCCCAGACGGTCTTAATCCAGTCAACGACCAGTTCCTCGGACATCCAGCCCTTCTCTTGCGCACGTACGACGATTCCCTGAGGGAACTTCTCTTTTGGGAGAGTCTTCCTTTTAAATACGACGTACGGCGGAAGCCTCCTGCCGTCTGCCGTGATGCACAACATCACAGTGCACCTTTGGCGTTCTGCACCAGTCGTGCGCACAGACACACTTTTCGCACCTTTTAAATCCACTGTGGTGCTTTCCGGTGCATCGAACCACACAGGTGTCTGGTCCGCATTCCCAATTTGGGACAGGTCGTATTCATGCTCCCTCCTGAGAGCATTCACGAAGCGATGAAACTTAATGACGTGGTCTTCGTACTCGCGCGGCAGTTTTTGGCAAATCGTCGTTCGGCGCCGAATAGAAAGCTGGTTACGGTTCATAAACCGCGTAGCCCAGCCCCGACTTGCCTTGAATTGTGCCGGGGGTATTTCCATGTGGCGAGCGATGCTGAGGGCTTTGACGCGTATCATGTCAGTCGATACGGCGTAGCCGTCCCTTCGTGTGTCGACGACGTAGTTGACGAGCTCGCTTTCGAGTTGCGGGTACTTGCACTTTTTCCCGCGAAACGCCTTTCGGCTCCTGTTAGTAGCGGCGAGGGCATCTTTCTGATTCATCCAGTAACGCACGCGCTTCTCATCGACGTCGTACTTTCGTCCAGCTTCCCGCTTCCCGTGCTCCTCGGCATAGTCAATCACTTGCAGCTTAAATGCTGCAGTGAATGATCTCAGATGCCGGCCCATCGTCCGTCACGTGCGCTGGCTTCTGCAGGGTTCACTACAACCAACAAAGTGACACCGACGACACCGATCTGAAGTCGCGCTGCCAACGTATCGACACGATGCTAGGAACGATGCCAACAAAGAGGCCGCACAAGGCAAATATGGCGGCGCGCTGTCAACAGCGTGGTCGGCGCGTCGGCGGAAGTAGAATAAAAGCGGAAAAGCGTGCAGCGCCATCTGGCTGTAAATGAACTAACTACACTTTTCTGGCGGGACATTTTGAACTTTTGTTTTTTTTTTTCGAAATATCCGCTTTCAAAGTTGGGGTGCGGCCCTTACACGAGGGCGGCCCTTACACGAGTATATACGGTACAATCACTGACTCTACCAGACATTACACAGCCTTTTGCATCTCATTTTTAGCCCCGCAGGTGAGTATTGTACGGTTCTGCCAGAAATGACTTGCCAGATTCAAGCAAGAGACATATACGATAGTTCCTTAATGCATGCTTAAATACCTCTACCTCGGCCTTTTTGCACTGCGTTCGCCCTGTAGTGAAGCAATGTGAAATTGAAATCTCCCACCTCTCATGTCACAGCCACTAGGCGCCAACAGTGTGCAATATTCTAGTGCAAGCGTTGGCAACCTGTGGCCCATAAGGCAGTGTTATGCGATCTCCAGAACAGCCTTAGAGCCACCCTAGTCATTTCTTCTTTCAAGGCCGACATGGCAAATTCTAACCTTCAGGTGAGATGCTATTCGAAAAGAAAGTCTGCTCAATCTGTAACCTAGGCAAATTGAATTTTTACTGCATACATAAGCTTCTATGCTCAATACAAATATGTAATCAGTTTTATAATAAGTTGCATAGTTCTTGTTTTGTACCATGACAATGTGTAAAATATAGTTCTTTGTGAACACACTTTTTTTTTGCCACTAAATGTTTATACTTCTGAGCCATTAATGGCTCATGTTGCTCCACATTAACTGTTGAATGCAAATAACTAACAAGAAAGTACTTATAAAATAATTTATTTGACGAGAAAAATTGTAATGTTGGAAGTCTTGAATGCTCAGACAGTACTATTTGCTTAATTTAGGTTGGTAACTAATTGTATGGGCAATATAAAGTATTAAATGAAATACTTGTCCTCTTCACATGTTAAGGAATATGTAAGCAAAATTTCATACTGACCTGGCTATCGAAAGCACCGAAAACATAATGTCAAGACTCTATAAGTTGCCCAAATGGTGCCTTGAGAAAGATTCATTTTAAAGGTGTAAGTCAAAGCTCATTTATATGGCAAAGCTATGTTTTCTAAAATGATTTCTTCCATCATTACAGCTTGGAAATTATCCTTACTTTGAGCATGTGGCTTTGGTGAACGGCTCATGCCGTTCACCAAAGCCACATTCTCGAAGTAAGGATAAGTAAGTGGCTGCTTGCAATGGCAAGCAGCCAGGCGACAATGTACAGGGGACTTTAGTCAGTGAGTTATTTTTATTTTTAGGAGCCACCTTATGCGCTTTGAAAGTGAATTTAACCTACTTAGAGTTTAATTAGTCTTCCATTTCTTTGTTGTGAAAGCAGCAAAGCTAAACTTGTGAAAGCAAATAACAAAAAGATATATTATTTAAGAAAAAATGCATTTTTCGACTAGCATCTCCTCATGGAGTTAGACATGAACAAAGAAAGATCATTTATGGTTTGCATTCCTCCACCACTATGTGTTGGTCAATGAGAGATCTTGATATAGATAATTACGGGTTGGCTAAGAATGTTCAGCATCAAAAACGACATTTAAATTTTTTTTTTTCTGTCATCTACTTTTGTAAACTTACCCCCTAGTGACATGCGTACTGACAATACGCACAATTTCTATTCCAGTTTTGCACAGTATTGCCAATTTACCAAATTTTTTCTTCCCCTCCCTCCCGAGACTTGACTGGCTGTGCGGGCCCCCACCATGTCGACTTCGTGAAATTCGGCTCTCTGCTTGAAAAAGTTGCTCACCCCTGCTCTAGTGTGACCGTTTACATGTCAGGAAGGAGCACTCACAGTGCTGGTGGCTGCACGAGGAAACAGGTCATTCTGCAGGCGCAGCAGCCAGGCAGTGTTGCCCGTAGGCCGTCGCACCAGCACCTCAGCCCAGCCACAGCACCAGCACCCACACACATGACGCAGCACCAGCCCTGGTCGGCCACTTACTCTGGATGAATAAGGAATGCAGGAATTACTCTATTGTGATCTTAATTCAAGGGAAAGAGTATCTCCTTTACATTTTGAGCAAAAGCAACCAAGATGCCACCATGAAAGGCTAACTTTTTAAGCTCTTGGGGGAAGCTAGATACATGCTCTGACTGTATACAATCCTGCTTCAGGCAAGGCAAGATTACATTCATAATCTGTGAAGCACACAAAATGTAACAGCCATCCAGAATTTTATCAAGATAGCATTTAAGGAACTCAAAACTGGATTTGTTGTGTTTTTGCACTTAGTCCATGTTGTGTTTTTGCACTTACAGGATCGTTATCACCAGAAACCCACTGCATGCTACTCACGTCTCTCAGGACTCTAAATAAAGTTTCACCATGCATCCATCAGGTCAACTCATCCCATTAATCATTTTTTTAGCTTATGGCTAATACAAAGCACTGACCATCACTGCAACTCATATCCTTGTAGCAAGTGCAGGTAGGAAAAAAATCAGCCAACTTTCCGTTTCATATTTTCTTAGCTTCAGCGCAACCTTGTTGCATTATGCACATGCAGTCACATTATTCTCAAGCCAATGTCATTGTACTTAATGTTATTACTGTGTCAATGTTATTGTACTTAATGCTATTACTGTGTCATCAATATGTGTCATCAATATTGCTGTTGAATAGAGTTAGAGAACTGAGCAAAAAATCTAAGAGCCTCTTGCACAGTTTAGGCTGCGGGGGCGATTGGCAGGTTAGCGCTGTAGCAGTTAGTTCCAGCCAAAGGAAACTCAAAATGTTTTGCTTAATCTGTCCATTCTCTATTCTCTTCTATTTATTAAGAGCAGAAGGAGGAGGAAGAGGTGGTAAGGGGTTGGGCTGTGGAACAGACAGGGCGAGCAAACACGGATACAAGGAAGTGCAAACAAGTACACAAGAAAGCAGTCATGACGCCGCAAACACGGACTAACAACTGAAGGCGCACACAACAGCGGAAAATAAACAAGGCACGAGAACTTCTACCTGCGCATGCACATGCAATATGTGAACCTATCAATGAGGCACCCGTGGGAGTGAAGGATAACTGTTAATACATTTGATTTCATCTTTATGCAAGTTAACAGTTGGCTCATGCATGTGCCACCGCTATTATCGATATACCATGTCTCAATCCTCAGACACATTTCTCGATTTCTATGCCGATACAAAATTAAGCATACATCTGTGGAATGCAAGCGAAAACAAAGGAGAAAGGTGCTGCAGTAGTGCCCCTCTATCAACTTCATAACAAGGCATGTCCAACAAGGCAATGTGGTTGAAGAACCATTATTAGGGGTGTGCAAATACTCAAAATTTCGAACATTTTCAAATAGTGTTTGCTGTTTGATTTGATTTGAACTGATATTTTTACTACTTGAGCTATTCGAACTTCCTGAAGACAAATGCAGTTGATGTTCAATTAATAACGACCCCTTGAGATCTTGAATATGCTTCAACTCATCACATTCTTGTGTGGCGGTAAAGCTGCCTTTCAGGCTCTGCTATGGTCGAACTTTTTAAAGACAGTAAAATACGGTACACGTCCGATTAAAAGTAGCCCTGTCAAATTTGCAAATGCTTCACCTTACTACAAATACGCATTGCAGCAAAGCTGTCTTTCGTATTCTGCTTGTATTCAACTTAAAGGGGCACTGAAACACTTTTTTGAGTAATCATAGAATGAATTCACTGAAAAAGCGTATTACCTCACAAATTGTACGCCATGAAAATTTTAAGAATCCGTCCAGTACGAGTGGAGTTACAAAGATTTTTCACACGCTGCAATCCCATTCTCTCTTCTCTCATCCCGACGAAAGTGCTAGAAGCTGAGCAGGGAGGGATGGGAGGGGCAAACAAAAAATGTCACTCATGACTTGTGACCTTGAGCATGTTTTTTTTTTCTTTTTTTTTTCTTCGAATACGCGGTTTTTTCAGTGCGATCACGCACACACGCGTGGACAAGCGACAACATCTTGCGGCGACCTCTGTAACAACCGAGCGCGCCATGTTCAAATCAACCAATGGCTGATAGATAGGCTTACTGGGCTTATTTTTCGTGATTTGTCGAGAGAAGAGAAAGCTGTCTTTAGCTGAAATTGATAATTTATTGTGAATTCCAGGCCGCGTGCTGCGCTACAATATTTTGCTCGCCTGTTGTCGGAAGCCTCTATTACCAGCCTTTTCTGACTATGCTCAAAAATTGTTGCAGGGCCCCTTTAAGAAAACGCTGGTTCCAACCAACCACCTCAATTCATGGTGTTTTGGAGCTAGAATTTGGGCAGGAAGTCCGAAAAATAGGCTGCTGAAGATTTTTAGCATACAAAATTTCAAGTGTTCTTGTATGTTGATGTCTGTCTACGAGGCAGATTTGAAACATTTAACTCGAAGGGAGCAAAACCTTGTCTGCCACATCTTTTGGGCTTCCAAAGAAGTTGAAATAGGAGGAGAGGCTAAGGAAATGCCCTCTTTGCTTTTCACTATAATAATGATTGTTCGAGTTTATGTCCCAAACCCCCCATATGACTATGAAAGATGCCGCAGTGGAGGGCGCTGGAAATTCTCACCACCTAGGGTTACTTAACGTGCACATAAATCTAAGGACATGGGCCTCATGCACTTTCGCCTCCATCGAAAATGCAGCTGCCACGACCAGAATTCAATGCCGCAAACTGTGGGTGACCAACTGTGTACATTAGCCACTAGACCACCGTGGTGGATTCTTGCCTTTCACGTGGAAAGTGTTGTCGGCAACACTTTGGTAGCATTTCATGTACTTATACAATATGGCTTTTGCCTTACCCCATTATTGATAAGACAGCTATTAAATACCACCAAGCTAGGGCTCCCTTAACCTAGAAAAAAGAAGCACTTTCGTGGTGCCATATCTCGTAAAAATATGCTTTGGAATTCCCTTCAACTTCTTTTCCCTGCGATTTTGCTTTAAACTATTTCAAAAATATTTTTAAAAATATTCGATTCGATTTGCACTCACAGTTTGGCATTCGTTTTGCACTCGCACTTTAGTTTTCGAATTCGCTTTGCACTCAAGATTTTGCTATTTGCACAGCTCTAATATGGTGTCAACGCCATAACCCAGTAAACTGACTCATGAGCCTACTTACTTGAACTCGCTCAGATCAAGCCGTGACTTTGAATCTGAGTGAGTAATAATTTGGTGAATTTGAGTCCGAGTGAGTCCAGTGGAAGCTTATTTCCGGATGTGTGAGTTCGAGTGAGTGTGGCTAAGAGAAATTTTCGTGAGCGTGAGTCCGAGTAAGTCCAGAGCACAAGACATATTTCTTGAGCGAGTCTGAGTGAGTTCCATTTTTTTTTCCCTGACCTATGGTCCTATCTACTCATCTTCAGCATTATCAGCCTTACCTGGATTCACGTTTGTGTTCACGTCTACTCACATCTATTCCAAAGCAGTATCGTTCATACACCATTTCAATAATTTATTTGTCAGAGGCATGAATTATGCAGGGGGGTGCCTGTTACACTCAACAATATACTTCACGACCAACATGTTCACTACACACTCTTCACATCCTTTATTCTCCGTACCACGCATCCAATATGCACAACTTCTTCCTCGTACCCTCGTCTCTCTCCTCCCGTATTCACACGCCCGCAGGCTTCTGTTCACTCAGCACTCCCACCATCTTGTTCCTCCACTGTCAAGAACACACAGCCTCCGAGCCTCGCGCCCAACCCACACGCACTCCCTGCTCCATCTCACCTCTCACATGCCATTACCTCCTTCTTCCCCCCAGTCGATTCTTTTGAGTAAGTTCTTGATAAATGTATTTTATATCGTCATCTCTTTCAAGAAAAATGTCCTTACTCATTTGTAACCACTCACAACTCATATTCCAAGGTACTACAGTATACACCACTTATAACGTAACTACTTATAGTGCGGAGCCATTTATGATGCGGCCCTTTATGACTCCAGTTTACCCTCCCATAGAACCTCATGTATACGCATGCGGCTTATTGTGCACTCCCCCAAGATTGAAGACCAGTTATAATGCGGTTGCCAGAAAGTCAGTGCGACAAAGGCAGTAGCGAGTGCACTTCGTAAAGGAGGTGCGCTGGGTGCGCCACTGGGTGCGCCGCTGGGGAGCGAGCGACGAGGTCAATATGCAGGAGAAGGGGACCTGGAGTGAATGAACGAAGAGCAAGTGAAGAAAAAGAAAAGGAAAAAAGACCGTCGCACACTGCCTGGACTCGCTGAGAAGGAGAGTGGTTGCCTTGGCGACAGATAAGCTTTTGCACAAGCGCGTGGCTCAACATGGCATCTGCGATCCCGTCCTTATCTGCTACGCTTAACAGTTTCTTGTCAAGAACAGCATCGTCTTTATCAAGCTTGCTACTTCGTTTCGCTATTCGAGCTTTCGCCTTTGCTGCCAGTGCGCTGTCATACGTAAGCTTGGCAGGTTTTCATCGCCGTTGATCTCCCGACCGCGAACTTCGTATCATGCACGCTGTTCTTGGTTCATTGTTTGATGCAACCTTTTCAATGCCGGCAAACTTCCCGCCACAACATATAGAATGGAAGTGTAGGCCTAATCAGCGTTGGTTAAGTTTCCGTAGCGGTCGCGTGCTATCTAAGTTGCAGTTTGGTACAGAATCAATGAAACGCTTTGCAGTGGCTGCACGTGACGGGAAGGGATACATAACGTTAATGAAAACAATGGTGACACATGTAGCGCTTGAATAGTGGTTTGCAATTTGACTGCGATGTCTTGAAATTGGGTGCGCACTTGTGAAATCAAATGCTTGCCTTTCGACGTTAATTTATTTTTTTAACACTCATAAATTTAAATGGCTCTAAGCACCACATATCGCATGCTTCGATTCTCGGACACACGAAGCTGCATGCTCAACATGCTTGACACAAATTCAGCTCTTGAAAAAGGCTGTTTTGGTTATAATGCAGCACCCCTTGTAGTGATGATATTGGCGACCCCCACAACTTACGTTATAAGCGGTCTATACTGTATATGAAAAGGTGCCAGGAAGAGCACGGAATACGTGAGATATTGGTGTTAAAGAGCATTGACATTTTGGTCGAGCAAGCCACGGCTCACCAAATCATGAGTACGGGTGAGTGATATTTTGGTAACATTGAGTTCGAGCGAGTTCAGTTCAAAATTTTCCTGAGCGTGAATCTGAGTGAGTCAAGCTAAGGAAAATTTTGGTGAGTGAGTTCGAGTGAGCCCTATGTACAAAATTTATTTTATAAGTGAATCTAACTAAGTTAGCTTCACAATTTTTGCAAACTTATGGCCAGCAAAGAGGACTAAAGGACGTGCACATATCACAAGGACCACATGTGTTAATAGGGCCAACATATACGAAGAACTTTTGCTAGTGTGCTTCCTTCCTGGCCTGGCTGATAAATGTGTAACAATAATGACACTGGTTAGCAAACAAACACCATGTCAGAAATTTGAGCTCACACACGGCGCTCAAGGCTAAGGTCATCCTGAGTTACTGGCAGGGGACGTAACCCAGACGCACGACCTGCAGCTTCTGACTGATGCCTTCGTCGCTGCTGCTGCTGTTGCTGCTGCTGCTGCAAAGGAGGCTGCTTATGCTGATGCATACTCATTTCCTCCCCAGGTCCAGGTGCTGCACAACATCAAGAGAAGAATTTTCAAGCACTGCAGCAAAATTGCAATGGATGGAATATACAGGATGGAAAAATTACAGTGCAGCTTTGAAATAACTTTACCACATAATTACATCAAGGAGTTTCCTTTCCTACACCTGCGAATAGTCTTCTCTCTAATTGCTGTGCCACTGTAATAATGCAGAACATTTTTTTTTGCGAGACTAATGGGCCAGCATTAGCAAGCGTACACTGAATTTTACACTGAATAAATGCTATGAAAGGGGCCATGACAGCCTATTTTTTATCATCTGTGTTATTGAGGCTAAATCTTTGAGCATTCACAAATAACCTGGTGAAATTTTAACACATTTCGTCAACCACTTAATTGATAACGGAATATTTTTATAAAAATGCACGGGGCCCGAGAGTCGGGCAGCACAGGTGCACTTGTGAGCCGTGACGTGCCACCCAGCATTGCGAATGAGTGTCGGCATTCTGGTATTGTTCCATGGTCAGCTATGCATTTCGATGCACTGCAATGTTACGGGTAGGAACCTTGCACACAGCTCTCGGACAAATTCCGCGAGTAGCGTTTCCAGTTTGGGGTGCACTTCAATCCGTCCACAAAACAAAGGTTTTTTTTTTTTTTTTTTTTTTGGGGGGGGGTGTTGCAGAATGTGATGCCCTGCTTTTGGCTCCTCCAGTATCAGACGCTTTTCTCTGACGCACCGAATGCCCATTGTGCTCCCAGGTTGCCGTGTGCTTCGGCATACCCGATAACTATTTTCGTAGGGGGGACATGCCTTTGGGAACCAACTTTCTTGTTTCTGGTTGGGTCTCGATGAAAATTGGCACAGACACAAAGAATGGCCTCAAATGATTTATTTGTGGGGTTTAACATTCCAAAACCACCATATGATTATGAGAGACGTCGTAGTGGAGGACTCCGGAAATTTCGACCACCTGGGGTTCTTTAACGTGCACTCAAATCTGAGTACACGGGCCTACAACATTTCTGCCTCCATTGGAAATGCAGCCGCCACAGCCGGGATTTGATCCCGCGACCTGCAAGTCAGCAGCCGAGTACCTTAGCCACTAGACCACCATGACGGGCCAAGAATGACCTCAAAGTGCTCCATAAAAATTTCAAGGCAATACCACAAAAACTTGATGAGAGACAGACAGACAGACAGACAAAGAACTTTATTGGTTGATGAGAGACAAATTATTTCTTTATTGAACTCCGTGCAGAGGCTGGAGAATTTATAACATGACATAAATAGTTGGTAATTACTGCATGCGCAACCATATGTGTGCTGAAGGGGGCTGCATTTTCAAAATAATCTTTTTGCAACACTAAAACGAGTATTTAACGTTTTATCTAGCGATGCTGGAAAGAGCACACTTACACTACAAACAAGAAGTCCTATGAATAATTTTGAAGAAGTAAAATGAAAAAAAAAAAAAAAGATCGCAGCCCCCTGAAGCACAGTTCAAAGAGCGCCACAAAACAAACAGAATCAAAGTGATTGCCAAGATAACTGCTCCACGAGTGAGCATAATGCTAAAAAACAGAATTGAGAAAACTGCATTAAATGTTTCCCCTTTGTTTTTACATCTCTAAAACACAAAAATTGTGATTTTTGGTTTACCTTGTGCTTCGGTACTTCGGTGTCGAATTCACCATTTATGAGACACCATGTGCATGTCTCTGCAGCCAGGCAAAATTGTCACAACAGGCAGCAAGTGCTAGTTACTGCTCACCACCATTTATCAACTGAATAATATTCTGTGTTGAGTACGCAGCTGCTGAGTACACAGCTGCTGAGTACGCAGCTGGTCGCCCCGAGAGATTTCTTATAACTACACAGCTGTCTAACTACACAGCTGTCACCTGTCTGCTTCAATTGCCCCTAAAATTACAATGGTAACTTATGTACAGTATAGACCGCCTATAACGTAAGTCGCGGGAGTCGCGAATATTCGCACTATAAGCTATACCGCACTACAGTGGAATCTCTATCATACAATTACAGTTGATGCGAATTTCCCTATATTAATTTTGCAGTTACTTCAGATAGACTAGATTATATAAAATATGCCGTGATTCGGAGTTATATGAACGGTTTCCCCAGACACCGCGAATGACACGAACTTCGACTGCTGCACGCAGGCGGTGCAACAAGGTTTGTCTGTGAGAGGAAAGCCCGTTCTCACTTGGCTTTAAAGAGAGCGAATGTGATAAAACTCACTAGAACTTCCCTCACTTCGCCGGTAGAATTGTGGCCGAAAAAGGATGCCGCGAGGTCGACGTGAAAAAAAAAAAAAAAAATCGGTCTGGGACCAATTTTGCCGCCATGCAATAGTGAATAGCCTTTCTGGTACGGCTTTGACTACACCGGCTGTGCTAGCTCTCAAATCCACCTGATGTAAACAACCAGCCGTGCATTCAAGATAGCGGCCAAGACGTCCGCGAGTGCAGTAGCTCGCGTCGGCGCAATCGCGAATTACCCGCACAAAATGACAAAGTTCATAATCTTGAAAAAGACGTGCTCATTGAGAGCCTGGTTTGGATTACGATTGCTGCGAACACCGAAAAAAGAAGGTGCAGCAACAGCGAGTTGGCATGCCCTAACGTGTCTCTCTTTTGAACTGCCAGGTAAATCTGTGGCCGCCGGCGCCGGTGCGTCTGCTCGTGTAGTTTATTTCGATGTATCTCCCGAAACAACATTTGTAAAGGTGTAAACTGTTTCTTTTCAGTCCTTTGCATGTATCACTAGAACTCAGTGGTGATTTTAATGCTCAGGACTAAATTCTCATGTGGCAAAGATGGCAGCGGTAGCTTGTATATGAGGGGCAGAACGAATATGAACATTTTCGACGGGCGCAGATGTGGTTCTGCGGCCGCTCTGGCATTTCCACTTGAAATTCTCTAGTGTGAATTCCCTTGACCTGTTTTTTTTTCTTTGTATCAACTTCGCGGTGCATTTTTTCAGCTGCTCAAGTAGCGAAGTGAGTGAATTTTCAATAAGTTTTGCCACTTTCGCTCCCTTTGATGCCAAGTGTGAATGCGCCTTATAGCGCCAGCAGCATGAGTGAGGGAACCACGGCACATTATTGAGAAAAGGCGAAAGCAGGAACGTTCAAAAGAACACCATGAAGTTTTTTAGCAAGAAGTAGTTTACCTCCCCCCCCCCAAAAAATGAATTCTAGTTCATCTTCATGATAGCTTAAACTTGTTATTGGTTCATACGAATCGAGGATGATACGAATATTTGGATGCTCCCTTTGAATTCGATTCATATCATCAAGATTCTACTGTATGAGCAAAACAACCTTTTTCAAAGGCTGCACTTGCGCAAAACATGTTTAGCATGCAGCCTCGCGTATTCGAGAATCGAAGCAATGCACGGTGCTATAAGCATATATATTTTGAAATGTTAAAAAAAAAAATGAACTGCCAAAGATGTGCCTCCCCAACGAAATAAACGCGAAAAAGGAGGGGGGGTCTAACAAAAGAAAGCACCATAGTGGAAATTCACCGACTACTTCTAAAACCGCCTCGATTAGGCGCATTACAAAGACAGATATGTGGGGTTTAACATCCCAAAACCACCATATGATTATGAAAGACGCCGTAGGGGAAGGCTTCGGAAATTTTGACCACCTGGGGTTCACGTGCACCCAAATCTGAGCACACGAGCCCACAGCATTTCCGCTTCCATCAGAAATGCAGCCGACGCAGCCGGGATACGATCCCGCGACCTGCGGGTCAGCAGCCGAGTACTTTAGCCACTAAACCATCGGGGCGGGGCAGCACATTACAAAGAAACTATGTCGAATCACGTTCAGAATTTAACACGCTAAAAGACTCCAATCATTTGACCTCACGGGCATGCACCCGATTTCAAGACATCGCAGTCAAATTGTGAACCACCGTTCGAGCACTACATGTGCCGCACTCGTTTTCATTAACAACATGTATCCCTTCCCGTCAAGTGGAGCCACCGCAAAGAGTTTCGTTAATTCCGTACCAAACCGCAACCTAAAAATAGCAAGCGATTGCTACTGAAATGCATCCAACGCTGATTAGACCTAGCCTGCCGTGTGGTACAACGTTGCTTCGGTATGTTGTCATGGGAAGGAAGTTTCTCCAAGACATGACGATGATGTGTCGAAAAGATCCCACTCAAGCACTGAACCAAGAACAGCGTGCGTGATACGAAGTTTGGATTTGCGGCTGGAAGATCAACAACAAAAACCCACCAAGCTTGCACAAGACCTGTCACGTGAAACGTGAAAGCTCGCGCCATAATATTATAAACACTTTTTAAATTTATGGACGAAATAGCAAATGCGATATCTATAACAAGCTCCATAACGACCATGCTTTTCCCAACAGGGAACAGTTAAGCGCAGTTAATAAGGGCGGGATCAAACATGCCCTGTCGAGCTGCGCACGCGGTTGGAGCCACTTTAATGACACATTCACTGCAGCCATGTTGCCGCCAGTGCAAAGACAGCGAGCCCGCACAGCAGGCCGGGATCTTCTTTTTCTTTTATTCTCTCCGCCTTTGTTCGTTCACACGGCGTCCCCTCCGTAATGACCTCGTTGCTTGCTCCCCCCAGCGCATCTCCTTTCAGACGCGAATTCTCTACCGTGTTTGCCGCAAAGACTTTCGGAAACCACATTATAACCGGTCTTTCATTTTGGGGGGACTGCACAATAAGCGGTATGCGTACACATGAGGTTCTATGGGAGGGTAAGCGGGAGTCGAAAAAGACAGTATTGTAATCGGTCCTGCACAATAAGCGATCACATTAGAAGTGGTCTACACTGTAATTTGAATGCCTGCCACATTTTTAATTTTTCTTAAATGACTGCAAAAAATCACGTCTATAGTATGTTTCATTACTTTGGTTCAGCACTACCAAAGCTACGGGGTGTAAGAAAGCCACACGCTTGCGTAGCGAAACGTAGTACCACATATAAGTGCCTTAAAACTGACAGGGTTTGCTAGAATTGGCGTTTCTTTGGTGTGTTTTACGCCACATTGATACATACAGTCGAGCCCGCTTATAACGAGCCTGAGCCTAACGCGGCATTCGTTTGCTGTATCACAAAGTCCGTAGTAAATGAAGCACAGCTTTTAAAAAAGTTGCGAGTGAAAACACAAATTTTTTTTACCCAAAAATGGCCCTGATGCATGTGTTTCAAGGAGCAGAACCGATAAGGGCGATGTCGAGTTTATTTCAAACGGCAGCGTGCTCTTCACTGAGGCCCGTGGCATAGGCTGCTTGAGACAATGGCTCCTAAGTTTCGTCGTTCTCGCAATCCGATTCCTCCAAATCGCTCTTGCCGCGTACTTAATTCACAATGTCCTAATCCGTGCAAGGTTCTGCGGTGTCAGCATCATCATTGGCCAAAATTAAACCATCGCAACTGATGTCTCACCTGCTCTGTCAGGTCGGAGCCGACGACACGCTGCCACAAATCGCCACCGAAGTGGTTTTGTTCGGAAGCTTCAGGCTCAGCATTGGGCCCGACGTCGACAAAGTTGGGCTCGCGAAAATAGTTTCGCGCGCATGTAGCCGTCGCCGCCGCCCAAGAAATATTCACCATCTCCACAGCTGAATACTGGGACGCCCGAAGTGGGAAGTTGGCTGCCAGGTGGTCAACAGCTATGAGCAAGCGCTCTGCAAGCGGCACCTAATGCGCGGATTACGCCCAAGCTAAGCGGTCACACTTTTGACGTTTTGTTGAGCGGCAGGAAAAAGCTTGCAAGGCCTCTTGTCCGCCATTCTGACCACACACGCACACCGAGAGCGAGCAAGACACGCACACGCAACACACATGCCAGAACGCGTGGTACAGTTCTGGGCCTGTTTCTAGTTAGAAAACAAAACTTCTGAATTTGAGTCAGCGTGGCTGGCATGGCAAAGCGGTGGAGACGGGCAAAAGAGTTGTGTCAAGAGAGGAGAGCCAATTTGCGAGAGAAGGGCACGGAGTCGCAATAGAGTGGAGAGGGGAGGATAAGGCAGGAAGGCGATCTTGAAAACCAAAACACGCGGGAAGGAGGCAGGTTAGCAGCTTGTTTGAAAGGTCCGCGAAACGTGCAACTCACGCGTAGAATGCGCGCGCAGAGTTCTAAGCACGGCCCCCTGGATCAGCGGGCGCGGCTGTGGTCAAAGAATCATTTTGTTGCGCCGGCGGGTTTGCGTGGCCTCACCGCCTTCGATATTGCGCGATTCGTTCCGCACAAATTAACAGCCGTTTTTACGCTTCCGCATGCGTGCGGAGGGCATGCTGAGCCGAGTGCAAAGTGAGCGTGAACAGGTCTTAAACACGAAAATAATCACGAATTATGAGAGTTGGTGGGGTAGCATACGTGCCTGACCTAGAACGATGCGATAAGACAAGACGCAGACGATCTGATACAGACGATGTTGGCAAATGGTTTAATTACTCCAGGCCGGCGACGTCAACGACAGTATTAGCGATCAAAAACAGGGGAGATGGCTGACCGTTCTTCAAAAGATGGGTGGCAGTGTGAAAGAGGTGCGGGGGGGAAAAAAAGACGGAAGGGTGCGTAACAGAGAGCGGTCGGGAAGAGCGGCAGCTAGAGGGGCGCAGAGGCAGGGTCAGCATTTAACAATAAGAATCCAGGGTGTCTAGCAAATTATTATTTTAAGATTCCCCGACTTTTCCAGGTTTTTCCCTGACAATTTCAAGTGAAATTCCCTGACCTCTGCATAGGCGGCAATACATGTAAGATCATTAGTGCAGACGACAAAACATTGTTTTATTTAGAGCGCAAACATAAATAATTCACCGCAAATTGTAGTCGCTGACTAGAGTATTATTGCACAAAGTCTATGCAAACACACATCGGCTTCTGCTGTTTGTGTCAGCCACAGCACAAGAGTTCTTGAAGCACTCATCTGTTACTTCTTAAGAGCATCTATTTTTTCTTGCAGGAGACTAGCTTCCATCAGCGAGTCACTAAGCAGCCTTCGCTTCTTTTCTTCCAGTTCTTTGACAAGAGCAGCCACTCTTTTCTTGTTCTTCTGAACACCTAACTACACTCGTCTTTCTGCCTTCTTTTTCTGCAGTTACTCTCTGAAGACGCTGTAGGAATTCCGAACCATCTGCAGCATCTTGTCAGTAATTAGAACTTTTTCCACGCCGCCTGCCGCCAACACGGCATCATACACCAGTCGTTGTGCTATCAGCGAGTCTTCTTTCAAGTTTTCGACGAGGCATTCTTTGTTGACCGAGAAGCCTCTTTCTACGGCAGCGTTGCCGTGAGACAAACAGAGGATGATCTTCATAAAAGACAGCAGCTCTTTGTGATCATGTGAGCAGAGATCTGGCCACAGAACGTCCAGCCTCTGCTCTTTCCTGTCAAAATTTTTCAATTTTTCTTGGTTGAGGCTCGATGAACAGACCTCTATGTAAGAACGATGGGCCCGCTCTGCTTGCAGACCAGTCATCCACTGCTGCTCTGACAGCACTTCAAGTGCCAGGGTCAATCGTTTTGGGCCAGCCTCCAGAGACAATGCAGTGGAACCAAAACAGCTGGCACCCCTTGTTAGCTTGTACTTCAATGGTGACCTCTCCACCACCTTCTGACAGCACGCTTTAACAAAGAAAACAGTCTTTCTTGAATTGGTGCAAAGTAAGCTGTGGCATTTTGGGCACCTTGCGGAGCTCATTTTTCGCAGCGAACCCAATGTCGAAGGTAGGTACGGGTATGCAGTTCTCAAGCTCCTCTAAGTCAATCTTGAGCAACTTCGCGGGAGGAGGAGGAGGAAGGGAAGAAATGAAAGGCAGGGAGGTCAACCAGACGCACGTCCGGTTTGCTACCCTGCACTGGGGGAAGGGTGAGGGGATTAAAGGAGAAGAGAGGGAGAAGTGAACGACAACGTGTGTGCAGATGTGACCTTGTCCGTTGCACGCTTATAAGCGGTCGCATAGTCCGGTCGTCTTTAGAAAACTTAGCAATGCCCGCGTCGCTTTGCTGGCCAGCGACGCATAGAGCCATGAGCCAAGTATCTTTTCTTCGGAAAAATGTCTACTGTCTAGTGTCTCTAACGTTTCGCGTAGCAAGTTGCGTTCGCTCGCAAAACATTCACATGAACACAGTAGATGTTCTATTGTCTCGTCAGTGTCGCACGATTCACATCGGGAGCTATCCGCCATTCCTATGCGAAAGGAGTACTCCTTTGTAAAAGCTAGTCCTAACCACAGGCGGCTCAGTAAAGTTGCATCCTGGCGGGAGAGGTCTGATAGAACTTGAAGCTTTCTCGATGGGTCCAATTTGTGTAGGCGGCGGTTCCTGACACTGGGGTCACTCAGCCAAGTTCCCGACATGGTGTTAGCGAACGAGTGAAGGCCCCTTGCAGCGTCGGTTCTCGACAATGGAATTGGGGTTGTCTGGGCGTCCGCGTGGGCGGATCGGGCAGCATTATCAGCCAGGTCATTACCGACAATACCACAATGTCCCGGTAACCACTGGAACACCAAGTCATGTCCTTTCGATAAAACTTCGTGAATCACTTCTCTTATTTCATTCACTAGTTGTTGATGCTCCCTCTGTCGTAAAGCTGATTGCAAGCTCTGAAGGGATGCCTTGGAGTCGCAGAACACAGCCCATTTTTGAGGTCGGGCTTCCGCGATATAAAGTACAGCAGCACGTAAGGCGGCAAGCTCAGCTGCTGTGGATGTTGTCCTATGCGACAGTTTGAGCTTTATAGTGACCTGGTACGCCAGGATGACAACAGCACCTGTGGAGCTGTCAGCAGAGACCGATCCATCGGTGTAAATGTGGGTCCTCTGGCCGTATTTTTCGTTGAGTAGTGACAATGTCACCTGTCGTAGGACCACTGTTGAATGATGGCTCTTGTTCGTTATTCCCGGAATAGTGAGGCACACCTGTGGTTGTTGTAGGCACCACGGGGGTGACGCTGGTCTTGTTGCTGGAGTGAAGCCAAAAGGAAGGCATTCTCTATGGGCAGAAATAATCTTTGAAAACATCGCGTGTGGTCTTTGAAGTGGCAACATTGCAACATGTTGACCAGGAACTCGGCAGAGGTGTCTTATGTGGGCTCTCAAATTGTCAGTGTGTGTCTTCGCGGGTGTGTCTGCAGCAACAACAACACTTTCTTCTTGACAATCCTTGCAAGCAGTGACCGCAGTATATTGTGCAGTGCAGTTGAAAGAAAGGGCACCATTGGATTGTCAGTCTAAAATTTTGCCAAAGATGGCTCCAGTTCCTCACAAATTGACAGCATGAAGGCCAGTTTTACTGGCAACAGCTGATCCCTCACTGCGTTCGCAACAGCACTGTAGCTAGAGCATGTAGGCTGCTTCTTTGCCTTTACAGAGCCCTCCACAAACTTCACCAGGTTAGGAAGAAGTTCTAACGCCCTGGTGATTACCTTCCCATTTTCAAGCCACCAGACAGCACAGAATTTGAGGGGAAATAGTGCACTTCCTGTAAAGGTGACGTAGTCAGCACGACGTGCAGGCACACATTTGAACAAGTTGTAGCTGCTGCGAAGAAAGCCTATCACATCCCAGCCAGTTGCAGCATGACCTGCCTTGTATGCTCCATTCATTATGTGCAGCCCGCAACTTCCAATATCTAGGATATTGTGACTCTCATCCAACTCTTTGAGTTCCTCCTTCAGTGACCTCAGGAACTTCATGTTCACATTCGGCCCATCCATTGAAACTTGTAGTATCTTGGCTTGCTTGAGCTCTTCTGTGGCCTTCCTGAATGCAGATGCCAGGTCCTTCGCACACGTGTGCCCCAAGAAGCATGAAGTTAGGTACTGCGTTTTCACAGTGCCATCAGTAGTGTCATCCCAATATCGGACGAGCACATCCATCTGTTGCTTCTGGGTCACTTTGTTCAGCGACTCGTCAAATGAAACAACTATGAACGGCACACCAGCAAGGCTTGATAGAAGATTCTTACGAAAGTAAGGCGCAATACCGTGGCAAATCGTATACCCTACCTTGTCCTTCCCTAGATGAAGTTTTTCAGCGACTTCACATCCCGGAAACATGAGAGGGAAGAGCGAGGCCAACGGCGCTGTTGACCGAAAAGATCCGTGAGTCGCTACCGCGTTTAAGCACCACATTATTTCGGCCTTTGTCACAGCGCTCTTCAGAAGAAAGCCGCTCATCGATGTCTTCGCACTTGTGGTGGGGGCAGGCTCCTCGGGCGCGACTGTCCGGTCTTCGCTACATTTGGCCGAAGCGTTCGTCGCTGGCGTAAAAAAGGACAACATACCAGTTTGCGAGGCGCTCGACCGACACTTCAAACCAGCAAGATGCTTCTTGCTGGACGCACAACTGGAAACTGCAGTTCCTCCCACGTTGCTTAAAGAAAACGTTTTGCAGCACAGTGTGCAATGAGCACTGTGAGGATCATTCTGCACGGGCTTAATCCAGCTTGCATATTCCGAAACGTTCGGGTTCGTCCAGTCCGAATTAAAGGAGCACTTTCTCGCCGCCGACATTGTCAGTGAGAAGGCTTCTCTTCAGAAAAAAAACGATGAAAACACACCGCCACGGGAAGGTTCCGTCGTTCAAAACATGGCGGACAGAAGAGGTGGTCCAAAACAACAAAAGTGTATACCCAGCATGCCCAGCGCGCACTGCTCAAGGTTGCCAGGCCACGAAGAAAAAAAGGCCAAACTTGTCAACCTTGGCACTACTGCCCCACTGGCTTGGATTGGATCTGTCCCCGTTGGCTGTTTGCGCCAATTACGGTGAGCTGAGTGCGCGCTCCGCGCCGGGGAACAAGTCGCGAGTCATTTTCCCTCACTGGATTCTCTTTTTGGCAACATTCCCTGACGATTCCCTGATTTTTTCCCGGCGTGTATCATTTCCCTGACAATTCCCGGTTTTCCAGGTTTTCCCGGTTGCTAGACACCCTGGAATCTATGGGCACATAGCCGATGCCTCATCCGTGGTTGAAAGTGGTTTCTTGGGAAGTCGGCTGAGCGCCGACTCCGTTCACTGTAACCGATCGACGGCGCTCTGAGACTTCGTTGTAAGTGCGATTTTGTGTCATTAAAACATTGTATATTTTCGCGGTCACGCGGATATTGTTCGTTTTAAGTGACAGTTCGTTTTACGTGGGGCCGTTATATGTGGGCTCGACTGTGATACATTTATTCTTCTTCACAATTATTTCTTACAAATTCAATTACTTGTGTCGGTTACCGCCGATAACTGTGTTTACAAATCAACAAGGCAGCACTCATGCAGAAGTGACTGCCCACTTTGATTTGGAATTACTTTTGCTACATGCCCACCGTGCTGAAAGCAGCAAACAAATGGTGAAATCAGCCATCGATTTGTTTTATCTAACTCTGGAACTTGTGAGGGTGCTGACACCCCCTGTAAAGTTGTTTGCGCCGCGTGGCGCACGTGTCTCGCACAGAAGCTGTTTTTCGGGGGTGACAACTGCCAGACGATAGATGGCATTGTGTTCGCGTTGAGTACCACTTTTGGTAGAGTGGTAGCACCAGCGGTGACCCCTGGCGGAAGGAACGCCTTGGTGGTGGGCGAGAGTTGAACGAGCTCTTCTGCGCATGGTGGTTGCCGCGAACGGTTGTCTCATGCAGTGGGTCTGCCGTAGACTGCACCGCCTGCAATAGGCCCATGTGGTAAGTCAAGCGTTCGCGACGCCGCTTTGGGTATGTTAATGTGTGTTTCTCCTGTTACTGTGTTTCTCATGTTTTGGAGTGTATGGAAATTGTGTGTAAGGATTTATTAGTGTGTTGATCACAATTGATGTATCATTTGGCGGACGATAACGTTGTTGTAAATTAGTTGAATAAATGTATGTATGTTGTTTGGTTTGTACCGACCGCATCTGCTTTGTCTGTTCACTCTAAGAGCATGGCGGGGCGCTCGCTTCGTCGAGATCCCACACTGGCTGCCCAACGTGGGGCTCTTGGAGTATCGGACGACAGTTTTTGCGGTTCGGTACAAGCTTTTGTTTGAGCCGGGGAAGAGTAGGCCTAGGGGGGACTTTTCATTGCTAGCGTCAGCGGTGTGCTTTGTTGAGAAGCAAGGAGATTGGATTTGTGACGTCTTTGAATTTGTCGGCAGGTTGAGTTTTATTTATTTTTTTTGCTCACGAGTGTTGTTCTTTTTTGTTGTTAGTTTTCAAAACGTTGTCGAATTGGGACGAGAGCCATGCGGTCTGCATCCTGGGGTGAGCAAGGCCTAGAGCACGTGGATCGTAGGCTAGGCCCAAAGCGAGTGAGTACGGAAGCCTCATGGGTGGTCCAATTTCCTGTAAATAGCTTCTTCTATCTTTTTGGGCTCAGGTAGCCGGGCGTCGTTGCTGTCTTGTATTTCGGCTCGACGCCGGGGCATCGTGACACCGCCCGGGGCGGTGGACGCCGATCGCTCGGTAAACTGCTGTGTGCGGCGAGCGATAGGGCCACCTTACAGAGTGGATGTCTCCTCGCGGCTGCCTCTTCTGTGCCTAGGCTGGGTGCTGGGTGGATGCCGGTTGTTGCTGAGCGACTCATTAGGCCTAAGGCTCTGCGCAGCCGACTGTCGCGCGTGGCACAACTAGGTGGATCGTGGCATTGAGCTGTTGCGCTCTGCTTTTCTCTCTTTTTTTATCTTGAGATGCACGAGTTAGAAAAGTGATTTTTGTTTTATTTTGATGGGCGTCTCGGCCGCCGCCAATGTTTTAGCTAGCAGTACTGACCATCGTACCACGTGGCCGAAAAGCCTGAAGCTCCCTTCCCTAGGACCTGCTCGATTGTTTTCTTCCGAGTTTTTTTTTTTTTGTTGTTGTTGTTGATGTATTCAGCGGGAGGGATGTCATCCACAGCCGGCCGTCTTCTGCACATCGTCAGCGTCGCTGGCCAGGAATACGGTCGTGAGGTCGTGCGATGGAGATGCCTGGGACCTGCGCAACTGCCTACAGTCCGGCGCCCTCGTGAGTGCTGGTCGCAACTGGAAGACGTGTCGGTGCTAGCGACGGTTCGTCACGCCGACGGCAACATTGCTAATGTGGGGCCGCAACTGAGGTGAAGTTGAGCGGACAGTGCAGCAGTGTCAACCAGCGGCGGTGTCATGGTGCAAGAAAATTATGGACATGGGATGTCATTTTTTTGTTAAAGCTTGTGTAGCTGATCTTTGTTTACGGGATATGGTTTGATTTAAGGTTGGGGGAATGTGAAAGTGCTGACACCCCCTGTAAGTTGTTTGCGCCGCGTGGCGCACATGTCTCGCACAGAAGCCGTTTTTCGTGGGTGACAACCGCCGGACGATAGATGGCGTTGTGTTTGCGTTGAGAACCACTGTTGGTAAAGTGGTAGCGCCAGCGTGACCCCTGGCGGAAGGCAGGCCTTGGTGGCGGGTGAGAGTTGAGCGAGTCTCTTCTGCGCGTGGCGGTTGCCGCGAACGGTTGTCTCTAGCGTGGGTCCTCGGCGCGGGGCACCGCGGGCCTGCGCGTCGGGGGCCCTCGTGGTAAGCCAAGCGTTGGCGACGCCACCTTTTGTGTGCTCTTGTGTTATGTTGTTTGAGTGTTTGGTACTTCTGTGTAATGATGACTTAGCGTGTTGATAACGATTGATGTACCGATTCGGCGGACGATATCGTCGTTCAAATGTAGTTAAATAAATGTGTATTGTTTGGTTTGTACCGACCGTGTCTGCTGCATCCGTTCACTCCAAGAGCGTGGCGTGGTGCTCGCTCGCCATTTCGAGACCCCAAAGACTAAAGCATCAGGTATGTTTTGTCGATATTAGCGAGACCTGCTGCTTGCTTCGTCGCACCTGCTAAGCCTAACGCACCGAGGCAGTGTTCGGACTCCGTCGTCAGACCAAGAACGCTGTATATCCACATATCAGACATGCAACATCGCACAGCATTCTGTGTGTCTTCGGTGGAAATAAAAAAAAAGAAAAGTAAAGCTGCAGCAGGAGACACGAAGGAATGCGTCAACGAAAAATAAGACATATGAGAGCCACGAACAGCGTTAGAGAGAAACAGCCACAAAGTGAAGTTATACGCCAGCATGAGATTCTACAGATCTTCAGCAGAGCAACAAATTCATGCTTCAAGTTCCCGGTGTAGTTGCTTGTTCAATCCCTTTACTGTATTTTTAAATAAATAAACTAGCAATAATAACTACAATTCGTTGAGCAAACGCTGTGAATACGGTGAGCAGACGACACAGCGTGAATGAATACATGTGGGAGGGGGGGGGGGGGGGGCTAGGTGCCTTTTCTATTGGCTGAGGGACCTGTCGCATCCACAGTGCTGAAGAGAGCTTCTGAAACAGCACGTAGGTGCACGCTAGATGCAAAGTATGCCAATTCCAGCAAAATATGATGTAGCAGGTTTAACCTCTTGGCACAGTTTGGCAGAATTGGTGCAGCGATCACGTAACTACAAGTCTGTTTCTCATAGGAGTACTTTTGTCTACGCTAGCTGTTACAACGTTTGTGAAGTTCACCAGCATGAAAGACAAAACAAAAGAAAACAAGTACAGCACTGATCCTTGCTTTTTCCTCTCGGCTCACGTGATGGTGAACTTCGCAGCCGTTGCCCATAGCCACAAGAAATGTTGTGCAGCAGATAAGTGGAGCTACCTGGTTCCTGACAGAAGAGGGCACAACGTTCGCAGAGGCCCTGGCGTGCTGGACGGCCTGCACAGCCACTGGTGGTGATGGTGACCAGCCGGTGCCCAGGCAGCAGCCAGCTCTGGGCGCAGCCTTGCTCGAGCAAAAATGCTGCTGCACCCGAGCGCCGTGGCTGTGCCCCACAGCTACCAAAGCTGCATTGGGCCACAAGGTCACCCAGGGTGGCCAGCAACTCCTCCTGAAGCTTCACCACTGCGGGATCTCGCCTTTCCTCTTCACCGGGCTCAAGCTGGGCACGCAAGTTCTGTACATCATACGGACAAAATAATTAATATAATTCTAGGAGTTTCATGTCTCAAAATTACAATATAATAATGAGAGATGTCGCAGTGGAGGGTTCCGAAATTTCGACCACCTGAGGGTCTTTAGCATACACCTAATCTCAGTACACCTGCCCCAAAAATTTTCGCCTCCAACAAAACGCGGCCACTGCAGCAGGGATTTGATCCCGCAACCTGTAGGTTAGCAGGTAAGCACCATAACCACTTGACCACCATGGTAGCTCACCATACGAACAATCTGCTTAGCTCAAAGCAAAAAAATTAATGAATGGCAAAATATTGACATCAACGAAAAAAAACACTCTGGTTAAAGCCCACACATCATACATTTACCTTCCCATACCTTTCTAACGCCATAGCGTTAGAGAGCTCGAGTCGCCTAAATTCTGCCGTCGGTGTCCACACCATTGGTTGTGAGCGAAAAATCGTCCGTGAGCAAAAAATCGTGAAAGAAGCAAATAAAATAAAGAATAAAGCTTTCGGTCTCATTGAAGATCAAAACCGGGCCGTTTGCGTGGCAAGCAGGAATCTTACCACATAGCTACCATGTTACTTACAGCATTTTGGGAAAAATACTACATAAATGCCTTTTAGAAGAAGGAGTCTCCTTAACGCATTTTGTTCGACAGGTGTCATGACGAAAACGAGCCCATTCGCGATTTTTAGGCACATTTGGGAGGCCATCAAACTACATCGAAAAAGGCCGGGATAGTGCAGCCATGGCTGCTAAAAATACACAGGAACTTTCAAACAGCTTTAAAAATGGACAACTATGTTCATACAGCTGAAAACATATCATGCCTTTCCAGAGGCATTGATAAAGCAAACAGCAAACACTAGATAATGTGCAGCCATCTGCGAGTCATTGTGAGACTCTTTATGACCTCTCCACTGGCCGCCTAGATTGGGCGCTGCACGCGCCCGATCCAGGCGGGCGTGGCTTCTCAGATGGCAAGCGCACAGCGTGTATCTCGGAGGCCATGTGACTCTTGCTTTAAATCAAAAACTTGTATGTACCATTCGCACACGCGCATGTGTGTATGTGAGTGCGTGTGTGTGTGTGTGTCTGTATGGCATCTGTGAGACATTGTGAAAAACGCGCCGCGACTAGAGCAGAGCACCGTTCTAGCAGAGGGAAGCGGCCACACTGTACAATCACTGCATTACTATAGATACGTCGCGCTTGCATGCGCGTGCATGTGCGTGCATGTGTATGCGTGTGTAACAAAACATATTATTAAGTATGCACTTGGTGGTTAAAGGGTGCACTAGGGGCCGGATTTCGCTATCGCGTTCAACTCTTAAAGACGAAGCTTAAAGGGGCCCTCTAACACTTTTCACGACCTCATAGTTTTACATGTTTTTATAGCTGGTTGCGTACACTGATGGCTTAAGAGATAAAAGCCGCAAGAACGGCAGCGATAGGGCCACGCAGTGCAAATTTATTCAGCATATAGATATTAAAATACAATGAAATGGATGCTTACCCTCAACTCGATTTTCACGGGCTCACCTTACCGTGTTTCCTTCGCCCTCTGCTGTTGGAAGGCTGCCCAAATAAATGAACTAAAAGCCCTACGGTACAGGAAGCTCGCATGAAATATTGCCTGTTACGTCCAGCGTATTAAAGACGCCGTTGCGATGGTAACAAACAATGTGGTACTTGAAGACAGAACGACATGTGCGACACGAGCCTGCTCGCGAACACTTCTATAATGTTTTGTTGGTTTACTGATCTTTCTTTTTGCATAGATGCATATACACTCAAACCTCGTTATAACGAAGTTGAAGGGGAGCCATAATTATTTAGTTATATCCATTGTTTCGTTATATCGATTATAACTGTTTGTGGCAATGTATGCTCAGATGGGCGCACACCTATAAGCATGCAAAGAAGGAAACCGCCTCGCGGCCCGATCTACCGCTACGCGACCAGGCGTACCACGGAAAATAAACTCCGTCGAATCTAATTAATTCGAACTTTCGGGTAATTCGAACTCACGCTGAGGTCCTGTTAAAGCTATGTGTATACCTATGGGCGAAAACGCCTCGTAATTCGAACGTGCAAGCACTTGCGATAGTTAATTCGAACATACCGCGCTCCGAAAATGCTCTCAGCACCATGCCTAATCTCGCAGCGGCACCTCTCAACGCTGCGTGCAAAGAAGAAAAAAAAGAAGAAAAGGAAAGAAAATACTGTGGCAGATTGTTTGCTCTCTCTCAAATGTCGATCTGCGACACACCTGTGCCACGCTTCTCCCTTTTCCGTCTCTGCACGTAGAGACCCTTCTTCTTTCAAGGCCGTGCACAGAAAGAGGAAAAAAAAGAAAGCTGTCGCAAGAGTCCTCCTTTCTCGGTGCAGAGGGTAGCAGCCATGGTAGCAGCGGAGATGCAGTCGTTGCCGTCCTGAGACGGAAATCACTTTGCTCCACGGTGCCGCTTCTCGGTCATGTGACCCGCTGAGCGCTTCCTCAATCCTCTCCGCTGCTGTGAGGGAAGGACAGCTCTCTCGGACCGCGCATGGGCAGGGGCTGTAGGGTCAGCGCAGGAGTTTTGAAAGAGCCGCGCCGAACGAGCGTCAAAATCCACAGAAGACGATACACTTAACACACTACGTTTGGTGTTTTTTTTTTTTTTTTGATAGACTATTTGATAGACTAATTTAGTCCGTTATTTACATTTACTGACCAATTTTACTTTGTTACAATGAGGTTTAAAATGCATCAGTTCTCAATGAAGCTTTCAGAGGGAATTTCATTTACTTTGTTATATCTATTATTTCGTTATATCCCATTACTTTATAGCAAGATTTGAAGTGTATCAACGCTCTTACATATTTTCCTTTTCGTTTCTTCAAGTAATGGTGCCCAGATAGTCGCCGGCATGTTTTCCTCCAGCACATGGCATTCGGCACATTCTTTGACCAGCTTGGCAGTTTTCGAGCTGGAAAAGTCAGAGCTTTATTCTCTGTCGCTTTGAGTGAAAAAGTCATGCTAATGAAAAAATATATCCAATAGTAATTCCTATTTTGATCCAATGCCGTGATCACATTTAACGTTACATTTATTCAATCATATGGCAGCAACCTTCCGGCGTCATTTCTGGCCACAGTAGTTCTGGCGAGTGCCACTACAAGTTATGCAGTCGGCACCAATGTTTGAAAGCGTTAGAAGGCCCCTTTAAGAGTCCACAATTTTCCTGAGCTCTGGTAATCGAAACATGAGGTGCCAGCAACTTGAAAACACATATTACTGTATTTACTCGCATAATAGGCACATCCCCAGTTTGTTCATGAGAAATCAGATGTTTTTTATTTTCTCGTATACTAAACGCATTTCGAAATTGGCCGTGATCAGTAATTCTGTACCGTACTTGCACATTAACTGAAGTGAAAAAAAAAAAAGAAAGACCGCGGTTGCCTGAGCATTGGAGTAAATGCTGAGTAACCTTTGCACCGGCACCAACGTGGCTTCAGCCGCTAGTCTTCCACGTGCACTCTGCATGAAGCGTGCGATCACGTCCTCGTCAAGTGCAGCTTTTAGTTTCTTGTCAGAAAAAGCGTCGGCGTTATCGCATTTGCTACCTTCTCCGCAAATTTTAAAGCTATACGGCTTTCTGGCTGCGAGCTTCCACCTTTGCTGCCACTACGCAGACTTGCACAAGCTCGGTGCACTTTTTTCGACGTTGATTACTAGGACATGAACCTAAGCATCTTATCACGCAAGCTGTATGAGTGTGATCTTTTCGACGTGCTATCTTGATGTTGTCTTGTACAAATTTCCCGGGGCATGCTGAACCAGTTGGCTAGGCTTAATTAGTGTTGGTTGCTATTCGGTGGCGTTCGAGGGCGATCAAAGTTGCGGTTTTGTACGGAATCAACGTAACTTTTTATGGTGGGTCTACTTAAGAGAAGAGGGGGCTTTGGTGACGCTTGTAACACACGAATGGTGGCTCGCGATTCGATTTGCAATGTCTTAGATATGGTGTGGGAGCCCGCGAAATCGAAATAGTCATGCCGTTTAGTGACAATCGGAGAATAGCTGCGATGGCACTTTCTTTTCGTAGTTTTTTTTTTTTTTGCGTTCATTTCATTGAAAATGTGACTCTTTCTATGTTACTTTCTATGAAAATTTGAATGTACATAGCATCGTATGTCTCAATTTTGAGACACGCAAAACTGCATGCTAAGCATGTTTTGTGCTAGTATAGCTATGAAGAAGGCTGTTTTGGCTGTGGTGGGGATATTAATTTCGGTGACGTATACGTCATCTGCAGTCTATGCTGTAGATGGAAATACTTTTTCTGAAATATTACTTTGCGTAACAGGCGCACTCCAAACTTGGAGCCAGATTTTCTGGAAAAAAAGTGTCCCTATTATGTGAGTAAATGCGATACTACTGACTAGTGTGGGAAGTTGGGCAGGTTGATAACGACACATGACTTCGAATAGGTAGCGCATAATACACAAGTGCAAAACATTGAGATGAAGACCGAAGAAGCAGAATTTGTTGCTTGGCCTGTTGGTACACAATAGAAGAAACGAAAAACCACCTTAGGGATGCACACACAAGAAGAGAAGTCGACATGCACACACTGGAACTTGCAACAAGTTTAATGAAACCATCACACATAAAGCTCCTAGAGAAGCCAAGTCGTGCATGCGTCGTACAAAAAACACGTGATTCACCAGAGGAGAATGACATCCATAGGTCTCATTGGTATGTGGCTACCTTCTCTTAAAGCTGCTGTTAAGGCAGTAACTGAAAAAAAACTAAAAAAGTTGAAACGAGCAACTAAAGAAGGATGAGTTAGCAGTGCTAACAAAACTGCCAATGATGACCGTAAGAAAGTAGAAGTACAGTCGAATTTCGATAATTCGAACTCGAAGGGGCGCGAAAATTTGTTCGAATTAAATGAAGTTTGAATTGATGAAAGCTAAATAAACACAGGGCTCTCCATGAAGTGGAGCATGTGCATTGAGCTAACACACGAGGGGGAAGTTTCAGAAGACTTACATTTATTCACAAATCGCAGGACATCTGTTATTAATTGAAGTAATTGGTTATGCGCTTCTGTACACGTTTGCCTTGCAGCAAGTGAATTAATTTGGCATGCAGCTTGCAAAGCATGTCTACTTCGGCTTCAGCATTCTCCTGGAAAAAGAAGTTGCGCGCGGAAATGTCCAGCGCCGGCACTTTCTAAAGACGACGACAACAACGACAGCGTAGCGGGGCCTCCCGCTCTCCGCTACGCAGCCACAGCATAGAACATTTATGCAGCATGAGCAGCACTTGATGAGAAAGGAGGAGCGTCTCCACGCGGAGAGAAGCAGATCGGCATTTGAGAAAAAACCAACACACCACAGCAGCTTTTTTGTTTTGCCTCTCTTCGCGCCCGTTGTTGAAAGGAGAAGGGTTACGTGGCAGGAACGGGAAAGGGAGAAGCGTGGCACCGGCGCGTGAGAGGCCCCCTGCCCCCTCAAGACACATAGCCGTGCTCCTGCAAGGGGCAAGGGCTGCAGAAGATAGTGCCTTTTTCCTTTTCTTCAACCACACAATCATTCAACCCAGAACAGCTTTTTTTTTTTTTCCTCTCTCTTTTCGTGCGCAGCGTTGGAAGGAGAAGGGTCTTTACGTGGCAAGGACGGAAAAGGGAGAAGCGTGACATGGGCACGTCGCAGATCAGCATTTGAGAGAGAGCAAACATTCCACCGCAGCCTTTTCTTTCGCTTCCGTTTCCTTCGCACACAGGGTTTAGGTGTTGCAGGTGTCGCCGCGGGATTGGGCAGGGTGCTGAGAGCATTTTCGGAGCACGGTATGTTCAAATTAATCATTGGAAGTGCTTGGGCGTTCGAATTACAGGGCATTTTCGCCCATTGGAATACACATAGCTTTGACCGGACCTCATCGTGAGCTCGAATTAACCGGAAGTCCAAATTAAGCATGTTCGAATTAATGAGATTCGACTGTAATGCCTTACATCCACAAGGTCTCGCATAACATGAGAAAGGTTGCCCCACGGTATAGTGCTCGCGTTGTGTTTTTGGCACCTTGTAAGCTATCAAGTCTCTGTGGTAAGATTGATGGGTGGAAACCTTAGAGTAGCACGGATAAATGGGCTAGTTAGTTCGAAAAATTCCTGTTCTAGTGTCCTTGTCTGAGTGCACGCCCTTATGCAGTTAAAAGATGAACCAATACCAACTGTGAATTATATTACTGTATAATTGTATAATGGTTGTACTGTAGTTGTATGTTAAGTGTGAAACAGGTGGTGTACATTTGGTACTTTTCTCGTGTGGTCTCATCTACATAGGCCATACGGGACCAGGTTGCAAGAACATAGGAGATCATTGGACACCAAAGATAGTTCACACTTGCCCAAACATTGCAACTCGTGCAGTTGCAACCCCTTTTTTTGTGATGCTATTGTTTTATCAAAACACCTAGATCGGACCACCAGAGAGCTGATAGAAGTGTTTCACATTAACAGAAGTGGGAATAAATGCGTAAGCACACCCTCCATCATGTTGACAGAAAAAGAATTGTCATACCTCACGAGCACTCTGATGATCTGATTGAGGCACGTGTTTTAGAGCCCCATTTCTGTTTTTTTTTTTTTTTGTGTTTTACTTGCCAGGTCATTTGACAGAAGTGGTATATATGTATTTACCTTTCTTTTGAATAAACTTTAGTTGCGAGAAGGCGCTCTTGGTCTGCCCAATTTCCTGTTATAGTGTCCTTGTATGAGTTCGTGCCCTTATTCAGTTAAAAGATAAACCTTAGAGTGTTGTTTGTAGCGGCCATGAATCATCTTTCACAGTGTGCATCACGAAGGTTATTTATCACATTCCACTGTCGTGCCGTCATGTGTGTATATAGAACAAATGGCACGATGCATTAATGTCCAATTAAAATAACATGAAGCATCTATCAGGTTCAGGCAGAGGAGCAAATCTGGCCATGCTCATTGCCGGGTGTGCTGGCTGTTCTCTTGATCTAAAAGGTACACAAATAATTGGTAAGGGAACCACACAATACGAACCTGAAGAGATTGAAGCGTATTATATTTGGCAACATGGTTCGAACAAATGTGTCAGTGTACCTTTGCTATCAGTATCAAAGAGATGGCTTATTTAGAAAAATGTGGCTATTGATGTCATTCTCTCCTCTGGTAAATCACGCGTTTTTCTGTACGCGCACGATTCGCCTTCCTGGAAACTTTATGTGTAATGATTTCGTTAAACCTGTTCAAAGTTCCAGCACGTGTCTTTCGTCCTTCTTGTGTACGCATCCCTAAGCTGGTTTTTCCATTTCTTTAATCCCACTCATATGATGGCGAGTGTAGAACATTCTTTTTCTGCCTGCTGGCATCACGTAGCATGTGATTTTGTGAGCAGGCAACTAACCAACAAGCCCTCCTCTGTTGGTTCTCATTAAGGTTGTGCCTAACAATAAAAAATGGATCCCTAAACTCCCCTCTTTTCATTCATACACACACGCACATGCTTCGTGCATTAAAAAAGACATTGCTCCAAGTATGGCTACCCAAGAGGAAAGAAACAAGAATACAATAATCGTGATACAACAGCAGTGAATCTTCCTCAGAGCACACTTTCCAGGAATGAATGGCATCATTGCACAGACAACTTGCCTTCATGATGAACGGAGCGAGGTCTTTGCGGAATGTGACCCGACACTTGAGAAACCACAGTGCCACCAAGTGGTGGGCCAGGGCCACCACTACGTCGCTAAACCTGCATGAAGAGCAGTCTTTTCACAAGCTGTGTTCAAAAATAAACTCAGTTCAGTATTGCCATACATTTTACTGGTTGACCAATGGGTTCAAGGATCATACAAGCATCCACACTTGAGCTTGACTGCCGATGCTTATGGTTCAAGCACTGAGGAAAACAGCATGTGTTGTCCTAAATGCTACAGAGCATCTACAACTTCTATGCTTCTTGTAAACTTTATGCTTACAGCAATCCCATGCCTCTTATCTGTTGCTGCCACTGACACGTAGAGAAAAACCTTGCTAACTAGATTGAAGGTGGAGCCACACTCGCACCACTATACTCATTACTTTTATTTATTCTTTTTTTTGTTACCCTTAATTGCTGAAGCATCACCGAGGGAAGCAAGTTAGAACGTATAAAAATTCAAAACAAAGAAACAAAATGTGCGATATTATACAAGAAACAAAAACTAAACGGAATGAAAATACTACTTGATGAAGCACAGCAGAACTGAAACGTAAGAGAAAACACGAAAAACTTGATAAAACTTTACAGTTCTAGCGGCAGAATGTGAACATAAAAAAAAGCTGCAAAAACAAAGAGACAGCAAGAAAGTAAGAAAACTCTGGCATCTCAAAATGTGCCAAAGAAAACCGTGGGAAGATGGGAAATACATCAGGTGACTAGGGAGAGCTCTCACGAAGCAGGTGAGCTGTTAATGAATGACAGAAAAAGGACTGATCAGAGATAGAAACGATGTTAACCCGTAGCTGGTTCCAATCGTTTGATGTAACAGGTATGACAGCACAAGAATATGTGTTTATGTTGCAAAAAGTACATTTACCTTATGTTTGTGATCGATCTAAGATGAATGATAAATGGGAGGCGTAATGAGCTCAGTATGTAGTGATGGACGATGATAGATGGTCACGGACTGCCATTTTTGCGACCATGCATCACGCCAAATTAACAGGCACCGTGCTTCTTCCCCTGACCATGACACTACTTGGACATCGAAAGAGTTCATTTTTTATCCACGAAGGTCAAGCGGGGGTGTTCGTCTCAGACGTACACCACTGAGGATTAACTCTTTGTGTCTGTGGCGACGAGAGGCCACCGCTAAATTTTCTCAACTAAGGCATGGGCCACTGAATGCATAGGCTGAGAACCGAAGCAAGCGTCCCTTTCAATGGTTGAAGTAACACGCCGGCAAGATGTAAGCGATCGCCTCACAAGTTTGTCCCCTCACCCAGTTGAGAACGCACCCCGCTCTTGCAAATGGGCGTGGTTGTAATATATTTTAGGGTGGAGTTTTGAACAATGTCACGCGCATGATTGGACCCATATTGATGATCCTCTTTTCCTCCAAGAAGAGAATGAGGGGAAACGAAGGGGTTTATGCCCACGATATCGCTCTTCTAATCAGTCTGGTTGCTTGTACAACATGGAGTAGAAGAAAATTGTCGAGTATCTCTCTTAGAAGTTTTTAGTGTGGCTTAGTATCGGCTGGCCACCTGACCTAAGCCGTTTGTCTAGTAGAGACGCGTGATCAATGTCTGCCACATAGACATCAGAACTTCAACTCAGATTAGCTCAAGCTGCCTGGGTTCACCGTCAAGCCCCAGCTCCTGGAACATCAGTGTTTCAACGCCACCGGCATCGCTGTCGTGCCAGAACTCTTCGGGACTTCTCGCATCCGATCGTCACAAATTCAACGCTGCCCGTCATCGCACATATGCCATCACCTGTTTATACTTCTGTCGCACCTTTAATTACTGTTTATTTATTCAACTGTTTATTTCATTGTGTGCTAAGTTAGTACGTATTATTGCTGCTGGCTTGTAAAATCATTTGTTGTTGTCTTTTATATATATGTTTGTAGTTGCTTTAAGTATTGCATTCCATGTGCCGCATACAAGTATGTTAAATTTATCATTTTGTTTACCCACACATGTCCCTGATCTTTTCGTAGCGTCTGCTTGCGTACGAAACAAACTAACTTGCTGTCCTTTCCGCCACCGACTTCGTGCCGGCGATGCTAGAGTGGCAGCTTGTAACATATATCTTATGCAAAAGGCAAATACGGAAGTGCTTGTGACGTAGTGATAAAGCTGGCAGTGAAAAATGGTGCTTCATTGCTGTAATTGTAAGAACTATCTGTCGGCATACCATATTTACTCGTGTAATCCTCGCACTCGCATAATTCTCACACACTCCACATCGCCCGACAAAAAATAAGATTTCTTTTTTTTCCTCCAGTAATTATCGCACCCCCGAAAATTGCTGCAATAATGTCATCTGCTCGTTCCAACCACTGATGATAATAGCGTGTGCCATCTGGCGCCATCTCCTAAGCATAGAGCATACTATTATTGCACTGAGATTCAATCCAATCCAATCCGAGCCAAAGTGGCAAGTTCGCGTTGCGGCGTGATTTGGATGTTGTCTGTAATCTTGTTACGTTATGGGGCGATACGGAAGCTACACGGCTGCTTTCAAGCTGAAAGTGATCGGTCATGCACTAAACAACAGCGACAGGGCCGCCGGTAGGCCCTTCAGAGTAGACGAGTTTTGTGTTCGCTACTGGTGAGAACAGCTGAAAGCCATCAAGACGTGTTGGGCCTTCCGTGTGCCTAAGACTGGGATTGATGGTAAACTTTATTTCTTCAGAAGGAAACTGAGGACGATTCTGTTCAACAGTCATCAGCCCAATACTGACATCCTTCGCTTACCTTTTGTGGACTCCTGTTGAGCGACGAACGCTACATCTACCCCCGCAATGCCCACAACCTTTGCGTACGCTACTCTAATTCTCGACTATTCGCTTAGGCCTTTTGTGTCTCAAATAAATCTTGCCTTGTGTTGAACCTGTGCTTTTATTGTTGAGGTAAGTCTCAATTAGTAGTTCTCAAAGCTTGCTGGTAGTTTCTGGCATGAGAATCCTGACTTGTGGCCACGACTTACGAAAAAAAGTTTTCTTTTTCACTCTGTACGTTTTCGTGGAAAGTTTTCCTCGCGTAATTCTTGCACTCCCCAACATTGCATCGGTTTTCCGCCAAAAAAAGTGCGAGGATTATGCGAGTAAATACGGTACATATTTGTTTACCACATGGCCTTGCTTTTGAACATGCTGCAAAGTTTTATGATTGTCAAAGTGGCAAGTGAGAGTAGCTGCTTCTCGATGCAGCACATGCACTTCTAAGTATAGCAGATATTGAATTTCGTTTGCATTTGAAGCTGGTTAGAGGTCAATGCATCGAGCAGCAGTGAACCTGAGGAGACTGCCTTTTTGTCAGGCTGATTCTAAGAGTGATGACGTCCCGAACCAGCCTAAAACATCAATTCGCTTTGCTCTCTGCTTTGGCCCATCTCAGTTCGTGCTTCAGCATGAGACTGCCAAGATGGGCGCTTATCAAAACTGCCAAAAGAGGTCACGACCAGGCAGGGAACAATGGGTTTACTGCAAGACACGCAGCTATTGTTCAACATCCCAACAAAAGGGCTACGACAGGTCAGTATGCCCACCTTGCAGGATTTGTGTACGGCAGGGCGATGGCAAACACCTTACGGTACTGGGCAGCCACAAAGCTGGCATACAGCTGAGGCACACGGATCAGGCAGGCAAGGAACTCAAGCACAGGCAGCGACACTGCCACAGTTGGTGACAGCTGGGCCAGCCGCTGCAGCAGGTCAGGAAGCACCTTGGCCATGGCAGGTCGCAACTCCATGGCTGCCAGGGCAAGAGCTCGGAGGCATAGCCCAGCAGCAGGCTTGCAGGCAAGACCAGATTCCAGCACGTGCAGCAGCCAGCGTGGAGATTGAGCATCCAACTCTTCTCGATATAACACCAAGGCACTGGCTACAGGATAAAGCAGGGCCTCCCCACCGGCAGCGCGCACCTTGTCCAACAACTGCCGGTCACCGGCCACCTATAGAACAGCCATTCCGCCCCATGTTCGAGTTTTGTGCTTAGAATTTCATAAAAATTTAAAGTGCCCCTGCAACACTTTTCAAAATTGTTCAGAAAATGCTGCCAATCTGTAGTCAAGGTTCCCAAGACACTCGAGCCAAACTATGCAGCCCGAGACCTGGAATTAGCAATTCCCAAAGTCAGCTAAAAACTGCTCCCTGATCCCTATAGAAATGGCCCGCATTACTGCACCAAGTCCAAGGCCGTTCCATGATGTGAGCTGTACGGTTATAGAGGCTGCAGCTTATAGAGGCTGCAGCTTATAGAGGCTGCAGCCTTCTACAACATCTCTCATAATCGTATAATGGTTTTGGGACGTTAAACCCACACAATTATTATTATAACATCATTATTAGCAGGGTAAGTGAACATTGATGGATATGTGGGTTTAATGTCGCCGTAGTAGAGGGCTGCAAAAGTTTCAACCACATGGTGTTTTTTAATGTGCACCCAAATATGAGCACACGGGCCTTGATTGATATGTGGGGTTTAACGTCTCAAAACCACCATATGATTATGAGAGACGCCATAGTGGAGGGCTCCGGAAATTTCGACCACCTGGGGTTCTTCCAGGAATGCCTTGAACAACTATCTATCACACATGAGCTGCCAGAAAATGGTTTCCTGAGGTTTTTGGATTTAATACTAACATTTTCAGCTGTTTGTTGACTTTGTTGTTGTTTGTTTGTTGAGCTGAAATGTTGACATAAGTCCAACATTTGTTGGACTTATGAACCACGGGGGACAAACTTCTTTTGCCGTACGTGTCTTTTCACAGCAAACTGATAAAGCATGTATGTAATTGTAAAAGCATGTATACCTAACGCTTCAACAAAACCTTGCTTCCACTCGGTACAGGGAAGTTTCGAGAAGTTTCGACAATCAGATTCTCCATCTTGAGACAGCAGGCTGTTCCAGTTCGTTGCTAGTTTCTGTTTGTGAGAAGCTGCATAGGCAGTCAAGGGTATGTAATGATGGGGACGCTTTACAAGAAACAACTCCCAAGAGGGTGACAGTGATACCGCATCTACATGGTATCTCACATAAACTCAAGAAGATAGGCCAAAGAGCAGGCGTGTCAGTGGTTCTTTCCACATCGAATAAATTATCTCAGTTATGTGTCGGAACTAGTCCCGTGGGAAGCACCGTGAACTGCAAGATTCAGCACCGTAAAAAGTTTGTTGAGTGTGCAACGGGGATTATTTGTGGTTTACCTCTGTCTTATGGGCTAGAGTACATAAGTCAGTCAGGCAGGTGCCTTAATGTAAGGCTTTAAGAACATAGCCAGAAAGTAAGAAGCGCAGCATGGGACGGTTTTTTGGCTGCTCATTGTTTCGAATGTGGGTGCCAGTCATTGTTTGAAAAGGCAAGGGTTCTCGCGTCCCACCCTAACGAATGCACAAGACTTAGGAACAGTCGAATCTCATTAATTCGAACACGCTTGATTCGAACACGCTTAATTCGAACTTCCGGTTAATTCGAACTCACGATAAGGTCCCGTAAAAGCTATGTGTATTCCAATGGGCGAAAACGCCAAGTAATTCGAATGCGCAAGCACTTGCGACGGTTAATTCAAACATACCACGCTCCGAAAATGCTCTCAGCACCCCGCCCGATTCCATGGCGGCACCTGCGACACCTCAACGCTGCGCAAAGGAAATGAAAACGAAAGAAAAGGCTGTGGTGGAGTGCTTGCTCTCTCTCAAATGCCGATCTGCGACGTGCCCGTGTCACGCTTCTCCCTTTTCTGTTCCTGCCACGTAAAGACCCTTCTCCTTCCAACGCCGTGCGCGAACAGAGAGAGGAAAAAAAAAGAAAGCTTTCGCTAGGTTGAATGAATGTGTGGTTGAAGGAAAGGGAAAAGGCACTATCTTCTGCAGCGCTTTCCCCTTGCGGGAGCACGGCTCTGCGTCTTGAGGCGGGGGGGGGGGGGGGGTCTCTCAAGTGCCGGTGCTACGCTTCCCCCTTTCTTGTCTCTGCCACGTAACCCTTCTTTCAAAGATGCACGGGAAAGAAAGAAAAAAAAAGCTGCCGTGGAGTGTTGATGTTCTCTCAAATGCCAATCTGCTTCTCTCCGCGTGGAGACGCTCCTCTTTTTCTCCTCACGTGCTGGCCATGCTGCGGCTGCGTAGCGGAGAGGCTCCCGTTGTCTGTCTTTAAAAAGTGTCCGCGCTGGACATTTCCTCGCGCAACTGCTTTTGCCAGGAGAATGATGAAGCCGAAGTAGAAATGCTTTGCAAGCTGTGTGCAAAATTGGTTGACTCGCTGCAAGGCAAACGTGTGCAGACTCGCATCACCGATTACTTCAACTATTAATGGATGTCCTGTGATTTGTGAATGAATGTGTCTTCTGAAACTTCCCCCTTGTGTGTTAGCTCAATGCACATGTGCCACTGCATGAAGAGCCCTCGGTTTATTTAGCTTTCATTAATTCAAACTTCTTTTGATTCGAACAAATTTTCGGGCCGCTTCGAGTTCGAATTATCAAGATTCGACTGTATAATCGAAGCTGCAGCAATCGCTCGAGGCAGCTGCATCAGCAAACTGTCTATAGTTTTATCTGAAAAAGAAATGGCGTATTCAAATTTAGCACGTGAGGGTCCGGGGCGAGCACTTGGTTTCTTGCAGTCTCTTCTGGCTTTTTTGTATTTTGTGTGTTTTTGTTTTTTGCTTAAGCATGTGATCTTATCTTTTCTGTAACATATATGTGCATCTTAGTGGTAATAAATAAGTTGAGAATCTGCGCTCATCCTCGTCTCCTGTGCTTGTTTTCTGAAATTTTCGCACTGAGAAGTTTAATAATGGATTACCAACTAGCCCATTCCCACACTTCACTTCAGCAAAGTATACATTCGTCAGAGTAACAGATTAGTTAAAGTGAGATTAATGGAAACTTTGACTAATGGCACTGGTGGTGGGAATGGGAACCCTGGCATGCCGTTTCGTCTAACCATTGCAGAACCTGAGTGCTTTCATGTGCAACGTCAAAGTTTGTTGAAGATTTTATAGGGTATATGACATGCCCTATTCCTCTACAATCTAAGTCATTGCACTAAGACTTAGCCATGTAACAAAAAGATATTTCATATAATATGGTCTATATTGTTTAATCTTGGGTGGTGCCCTTTGGTAGGGCCCCAGCGGTTTCTGCACTTCACCAGAACTGGTCTCGAGCCTAGCACTTGTCTTCATTTCTTCTCTTGTCCTGCATCAAATTTTTGCGCTAAGTGATCTGTTATGCATTACCAACATGCCCCCCTTCATACTCCTGCCAGCTGGTTTTCCCAGTACAGTTCAAAGAGCAGTACCTCGCAAGACCACGCTGCGAATATATGTTTTGCGACTCCTAGTCAAACCTCTTAGTCTGGCTGGTCAGTTCGCTGAAGTGTTATGCAAGATATGATCGCGGGGTGTTCGTTGCACCATGAACAAGACCTGGCTGGATATCTGCCTGGAATGATGGCGTGTAAGCAGGATAAACGAAGATGCATTGGTTTGCAGGCAACACCAGTCCCTGGGCTGTTGCCCACTGATGCTTAATGAGGGAGAGCACACAATCTTGTTACTCACTGGTCTTACAGAGTTTGTCTGCTCATGGTAGCTATCCATTGTGCTGTGACACTTTCCGTCAAGGGGTTGGAAGGTGGTGATGTTTGCAACCCAGTTAAAAGAGGCCAATTTAAACATTAGGTCACTGAAGTGTTTCACATTTATCCCCTTCCAAGTAACTATGTAAGTCGACCATGCATAACACAAACAATAACAGAATAAAATATGTTTCACATTCACATGGCTTATGATCTTGATGGAAATTCACTATGCTGTGTCACGTGCTAACCCTAAATCACGCACAACCCACCACTTCGTCTAGCCACTTTCCAAAACCAAGCCGAACTCCCCATTTCCCACACACGCCACCCCCACAACTCTTTGTTCCTATGATGATGATGGTGCCATCATGTCTTGCCCTCTCTTGGCCAAGTCCCAATGATGATGATGATGGTGCCGTCACGTAACGCCTTCTCTTGGCCACCCTCACAGCTGAAACATCCACTAATAATCAATATCTGGGGTCTGACGTCCCAAAACAGCAATATCATATAAGAGAAATTGTAGTGCAAGGCACCTGCAATTTTTACCATCTGATGTTATGCGCTGACATCCACAGCACACGGGCCTCAACCATTTCGTGTCCACCGAAATGTGACCGCCGCAGCCAGGGTCAAACCACAATCCGCTGCGTGCCTGCCCAGTATTCTACCACAGAGCCACGCCAGTGCTTGGAACTCAGTAAATAAAAAACACCAATGACACAATGGGATTCGAACCCGGGTCTTCTGCGTGCCAACCCAGTATTCTACCACTGAGCCATGCCAGTGCATGGAACTCGTTTCTAAACTGGCCTTAGGCAGGCTTGATGTCTGAAAAGGAATCGCGTTAATATGAGTAATAAAGCATTTTAGAACATCAAAGGAACAGCCATCGTCACACAATGCGAATTGCGTAATGACTGGGTCGTCCAATGCTCCAACCCTATAGAAAACTTGTTTTTGATCACCTATTAACTGTGTAGCATGCCCATTTCACGCATATTTATTCGTCATCGTCAGCCACTGCATAAAGAAATTGCCCAAAATTTTCAACAAGTGTGTAGAGGATACCATGCTTCTCCGAAGAATGACGAACGATAGCATAGTGAATGGGGGGCCCTCTACACAAAATTTACGATTATTTATGATGCAGTAATTACCCAGCAGTATGCTAGTAGATTCCCAAAGAGTGTTTAGATAAGGTTCTGAAAGGCTGCTCTTCTAGCCTTCGCTGTGACTGTGGTGCACGTTCCGTGAAGGCTTGGCTTTTTTTCCCGATGGCCAACGCTTTCTTCGCTGCTATCGGTGTAAACACAGTGTATTGCTGTAAACTAGCTTTCCGTTTCCCGGCCACAAGTTCGGTCAAAGAAAGAGTTTCATCTTCGACACGCCGCCTGCTTCCTATGTCCATGTCAGGACCCTATTACATTATAAATATCACATAAGTTATCCCATGATACCTACCGCCATAACGTTGGGTTAACATCATTAAGCATCATCCACTGAGGTTGATTTATATAGCAGGGTCCAGGACTATCATCCTAGCAAGCGCAAGTGCTACATATCAGCTTACCACTTCTCGTGTTGTTAATACCGCCTGTTGCTGTTGGCATCATTACGAAACTAAACAACTGGTTATATAAAACATATGAGGCTCAGCATAGGTAGTGTATACAAAATTTGTACATATCTTTTAGTGTAATTTCATAACGTTTCCCTCAATAAAAAAAATTACAATACAATCACCAGCTCTCCACATGCCTCACATAACATCGATATTTAAGGTGCAAAAAAATCTGCTGAATTTTTTTTCCAGTTTTTTTTTCACTATACATATCAGTGCTGTTTTGTCAGTCATGCAGGGCATATAAAAAATTATGTGCAAACTGAATAAGCTTCATTGTAGAGAAACAATGTAACACAATGAAGACATGACAGACCAAACAGGTCCAGTGCTGTTACTGTTTGGTATTTCTTGTCTTCATGGTATTGCACTGTTTCCTGTTGTGATCAGTATGTACTAACAAGCCCAATGTTCATTCGGTTTTAGAGTTCCACAAGCTTCCATTCAGAGCCAGGCACTTCCTTTCCCAATGCACATCTTGCGGCACCATTTCATGCCATCATGAAGTCAAGGTACTGACGTGGGTGTAAAGCCAACTGGAGAGACGGCGCAGAGAAAGCTGGCCACATAACACCACTGCCCGGTCCCGCAGCAGGCCTGGAAGCCCTCGCAGCAGTGTGCTCAGCACAGACCCATCAGTCTCCTGCACACAGCAAGGCAAAGTGTCCATTCATAAACGGTGCCTCATGCGTCATCTTGCAGTTTCAGTGGAACATAAGCACAGCAAACAAGGAAATGTGCAGCATGTACGTACACACTCTAGGTAAGGCAACAAATGTAGCTAAAATTAGGGAGGCAGTCAAGTTACAGAAATTTCACAACCGTTAAAAACATACTCCCGTCGAAAATTATTTCCCATCGCAAGGCTGACATTGATGGTTGCAATACACAAGATCTAATGTTTAAGTTCAGCATTTAATTACTTCACTGTGTGATAACATTTAGAGCCCCTCCGGTATCTGGGTGCAGTCAATGTGATGTATTGGCATAGTCAGGGGGGTGGGGAGAGTTTGTGGGAGTTCAAACTCCTCAAAAGTTTGACATTTTGTTTGTGTATTATATGTATACATGCACACATATAAACACATAGGATCTCCCAAAAAAAGGCCGGACTCTCTGTCCAAACATTTTTGGCTACGCACCTGGTGTGATGAACATCCCCAACTGTTGCATTAGCATAGACGTTTCAAGACATTACTTGATGTAAGCAACGCTCTTTACTGATACTATCAGTATTAGTTACTGGGCGACAGCAGCAGGGGTAATCCAGAACACATAACTTCAGTAGGTCAGGTTTTCAAACGAAGTGTTTCTTATGTTGTAAACCATTTTGTTATTGTTACTGCTGTTTGCCAGCCTACAGGTCTCCTGCATGTTCTAAAAACCAACACTCTTATCTGCAGGCTGTCAACATCACTCAGGCAAGAGTAAAGTTTTCCACTGGCTCTGTGTTGCACAAGAGCCAGTCAATATTTTATTTTATATTCCTTGAAGGGGCCCTGCAACATTTTTCCAAGTAGTCATGAAATGAGTTCAGTAAAGGAGCTCAGTGCCCCACAAATTGACCATAGCAAAAAACATTTTGAGAGTCTGTTCAGTACAAGTTGAGTTCAAAAGATTTGTCGCACACTGCAATCGCTTCCTCCCTTCTCTCAAACCAACGAGCGTGCTGTAAACTTAGTGGGGAGGGATGGAACAAGGGAAGAAAATATGTCACGTGCGCCTTTTGACTTGAGCATTTCTTAAGCTTTTTTTTTTCTTCTTCTTCGAATGCCCAGCTTTGCAGTGTGATCGCGCGTCCCCGCAGGGACAGGTCTCGGCCTCTTGCAGCGGCCCCAGTAATTCCCGAGTGTGCCATGCTCAAGTCAGCCAATTGCGTCATACGGGCCAGTGACGCAGCGATTTTTGAGGATGTAGCATCATTTGTCGACAGGAGAAAGCAATTTCTAGCAGACTTCGAGAATTTGTTGTGAGTTCAAGGCCGCGTGCTGATCTATAATATTTGGCTCGCTTGTTCCCAGGGGCCTCGACTATCAATTAACAGCATTTTGCAACCATGCTCAAAAGTGTTGCAGGGCCCCATTAAGAAAAAAATCTGCACAAAACGCCAACATTTGCTGGGATATTGCAAAAATTCCTTGCATTAGGAATGAATATTCAAGGTTTTTTTTTAATTATTTCTTTGCACAAGGCAACGATGACAATGTACTTTTCTCATAGGCTTTTCATTTAATACTTTTCAAGATAGAATTTATTTGTCTAAAGCATACTACACACTTTACTACCAAGCAGCAGTGTATTTAATTTGACGAGTTGATGCATTAAAAAACTTGGAGAAAACCACACTACAGTCAAACCTCGTTAGTATGTACCCGCTTTACGCGTACTAATGGTTAAAACGTAGTTGCAACAAATCCCCAACAGAGCCTCATAGAGACATGCATTTGCCGACCGCTTACGCCGTAGTGTTCGGCTTATGCCTACCAGCTAGTGCATACTTACTGCGTAATGCGGTAACATTTTGCTCCACAAAATTTTACTGCGCCACTGGACTTGCAGACGCCACAATGCGCCGTGAACGATTTTCCATCATGTTGATAAGTGTAGCGATCAGTCGATACGTTATTAGGACTTCTGCGTGATTGTGGCGATGACATTGCGAGTAATCATTGGGGAAAAAACGACGGCAAGGTGGCGATTACCAACAAACAAAAAGCAGTAAGAATCCCCAGTTATCTGCTCGGGCACGCATGTGGTGTAGCGTCACTTTAGGCCTACTACACGCTTTCAGCAGGCGACTACATGAATGCGCTGGGCCACCGATCACTGCCGCTTCGTTGCGCGGGACCATGTTCAAGCGTGCACCTCTTTTACAGAAACGCAAGCAGCTCGCCGATGCGGACTTCAGCGTTGCGGGTTGTGGGCACCTAGAAGCCTTGCTGTATTATGCCAACACATGCATCGGGCAGCAAGCGTAGCACTGTTGTAACTACAGACATCAGACTCTGGAGTTTCGCAGACATGTAGCGCCACCTGTTGATGCTGAAAATAGTGCAAAGCACGGCTCCCTTAGACAGTTTGTTATTTAACAAGGTGCAACTAGCCCGTACGAAACAACGATTGAGCTAAATATTAGGCATGTTTGTGCATTGTACATTCGGAACAAGAGCTACGAATTTCTCTCCACCAGTCGGACACGTCACCAAACCACCATGAAATGCTTGCTGATTCACTCGCCAGAACGACGCTAAAAATAAGAATAGACGCAAAGACTTTAGTCATGCTACTGCAGCGTTGTGCATTGCCACGGACATAAAGGACTTCAGTTTTACCAATTCCCGTAGCTGTCACGAAGCAGAACGAAGAGAGCGCTGGATACGGGCCGTTGTGAACGTGTCCGGTAAGCAAATTACTCACGTTGCCCACGGCTGGTCGCATGAGAAAGAATAATAATGTAAGCCTCCTGTTGTTTTCAGTAGCCTTGATGACAAACCGTGGTAACTTCGATTATGAAGCTCAACAAAGCCTCTGGTCGCGGTGCACGCCATGTTAAATGCAGACTGGTAACACGGGCAGTAAAAATCGCACAAGACGCGCCTACCGATAATCTGAAGTGGTCGCCAACCACACAGCATCGTGCACGTACGCTTTGAAGGCTCCAAGTTCCGGCTTAAACTAGCAAATGCTAACATTTGCGTCATACGGGTAAATCACAAAATGTTCGTCGTGACCATGATAAGGTTTTTCTTGCAGTTGGTCTCCGCGATTGCTGAAGCTATCCCGGAGGCCTCACTTTTGCCTTTAGTTGTACACTGAGAAAGCAAAACACGCATGTATCCCCATTTGCAATATATACAAACAGAAAGAAACCATCTACAGAACTCTCCAGAATGCATAATAAAACAGTTCAACGCACAAAAAGCGAGAGATGGATGGAGAATGCAACTGCAAAGGCTAAAATCACCGGGGCCATGTAATAAAGCGACTTCACGAATAGTAAGATATATTGCTTGAGTATGTACTCCATTGCTTTGGTATCATGTGTACGCCCAAATTTAACGCATTTAGGCGTTAGAGAACGCACGTCGAAGTTCTTGCCTCAAACCCAATGTCATGGGATGCTCACTTGCACTTAAGTTGCGAGTTTCAGCACGCTGAAAGAAACTGAAACGTCTTTGGTGTTGTACCCGCAGTTTGTTTCGATGAGCTTGCTACTTTTCTGAAGCAACGTTAGAATGATGTTAGAAGCTTGCCAGGTCCTTCATTATCAGGGAACCATGCCTCAACATCAACGAAAGAGGAGGGCCTATGCATGTTCGCTTGCAGATGGCTCTTTTTGCAATGCCTAGTTATGGCCAGCGCTGCGATGAGGGTGCTGGTGGCGACATTTTTCGCAGCGCCGGCTGGGCAAAGTCTGACGCCTATGCTGCACGCTTTTATTCAGCGACAGCCCAAATGTGCCTCCGTCTGTTGGCCAGACTGCTAGAGAATCGTGGAAAGCACATTGCTTGTGGAAAGCTCTTCGTCACCGCATTAACTCGGCAGGCTACTAGCCACATTTGTGCATGGCCTTAAGTAGACAATGCGTACTCTACAGCAAGCGGATCGGGAGTCACAGTGTGCGCCGAGTGAGGAAAGCCCTGCAGGCAACTAGCCATGCAGTAAATGATTTGGCTCTCTGCAACCGTGCTGCGACCGTACTGCGTAAAAAAAAAAGAAAACTGCGCCACTTTTTGCTTAGAAGCAGACTGCGAAACAACTGTATCACAGACAGCCGATTGTGTCCATTCTGTCGCTGTACCACGCTCCGTATACCACAACCCGCAGCTGTTTTGAAATGCTCATCGGCGTCGCCACCGTGCGATAGTCAGACTTTTCTGCACTTCGGAAAAAAGAAAAAAATGGCTTCGCAGTGGGCACTTAAGGCAATATTTCTCATGGCACTGACTTTCTTCGTTTGTTGGCGATGATCGCGCATCTCAGGAGATGCAAATTTGTAGCTCGTGGTAATATTCGCAGTGCATTTAGTGCGTAGTTATGCTGTTGTCCCCAGCAGGTATGTATTAACATAGATTCACTGTAAAAATGAGAATCGAGACTCCTCTCGTAACTGCATTGTCTTTAGTGCGGTTTTCTCAAAGTAAAGTTGCACTCAAAGAGTGAGTAAAATTAGTTATTACAGGAAAGCTGCAGCCAGACTGACTAAAAAATTTAACAATATTGTTATGTAAAAATGACACGAGGCGTGTCTGTTTAGAATCTATATTGAAACTGGTGTGTATAGCATCGACTAAGATGGAGGACAGCACGCACAACCGACAGACTACTTCCTCGTTGTCGTCTTCTGACCGCTGATATGTCAGCTACATAGCATTACCCCACCGGCGGTAAAACAGCCGTCTCGGTGCATATTAATTACGGTCTTCAGAAGGCAGGTGGTGAAGTTTTAGCCTGCTGACGTGCACAACATCACTGCGTGTGGTTGCAGGCAGGCTTGTGGTCTCAGATGCAGGAATGATCTCATAGGTGACGTCGTTTACCTGGCGGATGATACGGTAAGGACCCTTGTATCGAGACAAGAACTCTGATAAACCAACTGGACACCACAGGAGAACGAGTGAACCGGGTGAGAAGCGAACGTCAACATGCCGGCTGTCATAGGTGGCTTTCTGAGTGGCTTGCGAAGCCAAAAGTCTAGAGCGGGCGATTTGACATGCGTGGTCGGCACGAGCAATAGCGTCGCGTGCATATTCGGTTGACGACGTTGTAGTGGTTGGAAGTAGGGTGTCGAGTGGTAACGTCGGATCACGGCCATAGAGCAAATAAAAAGGTGAATAACCAGTGGTGTCGTGGCGCGAAGAATTGTATGCGAAGGTCACAAGCGGTAGCGCCAGGTCCCAGTCATGGTGGTCGGGGAACACATAAATCGCGAGCATGTCCGTGAGGGTGCGATTTAGGCGTTCGGTAAGGCCATTTGTTTGGGGATGGTAGGAAGTGGTAAACTTGTGCTGTGTAGAGGACGAGCGCAGAAGATCGTCGATTACTCGGGACAAAAATGAGCGGCCGCAATCCGTGAGTAATTGGCGAGGAGCGCCATGGTGTAGGATGACATTGTGAAGCAAAAAGTAACTGTGCTGGTGGGGAGCGCTCGAGTAATGCCATACCTAGTCGCGTAGTCTATAGTGTCATGGGGTTGTGACGTGGCCGAAGACAGGAGACTTCGTGTTGGGATTTAACTGTTTATTTGGGCGAACCTGTGCCCGGTAAACAGAAAGCCCAATTACAGCAGCAGTCTTGCACAGATAGCAGTGTTGGACTGATAGCGGCGAACAAAGCGTCGGCCTTCGATCAACAACTGACAAGCGGCGAAGCGCGTCTGCATTTATACTCTTGCCGTCGAATGTTCTAGCGTTATCGCTGGCGGTGGCGTAGGTTCCAGAATAATCTGTACTATTTGCAGAGTGGGCGTGATCTTATTGAAATGATCTACTACAGTCCGGAAGTGGTGAGGAACCTGGCGCGAAAGGCGTCCCACGTTGTGAGGCTTCGCTCGATTCTCGAACCAGGTCCGAGCAGCATCTTCCAAGGCGAAATACACATGCCGTAGCTTGTCATCGTCTGTCCAGTCATTGAAGGCGGCGACGCGGTCGAACCTTTCGATCCAGCTTTCCGCGTCTTCCAGTGGCGAACCGCGGAAAGTTGGCGGTTTTTTGGGTTGCCGGAGCAGGAGAGATGCAGGTAGAACTGGCGTTGACATGGTCACCGTGGTCGACGTCAACGTCTTGGTTTCTGAGCCTTGTCCTGTCTTCGGCCACGTCACGACCCCGTGACATCTGGTGGAGGTGCTGTTTCTTCCATGTACAGGACGCCTCCGTCAAGCCGTTTACCCAGCACCTCCACCAGATGTCACGGGGTCGTGACGTGGTCGAAGACAGGAGACTTCGTGTTGGGATTTAACTGTTTATTTGGGCGAACCTGTGCCCGGTAAACGGAAAGTCCAATTACGGCAGCAGTCTCGCACAGATAGCAGTCTTGGACTGATAGCGGCGAACGGAGCGTCGGCCTTCGATCAACAACTTGCCGTCGAATGTTCTAGCGTTATCGCTGGCGGTGGCGTAGGTTTCAGAATAATCTGTACCGTTTGCAGAGTGGGCGTGATCTTATCGAAATTATCTACTACAGTCCGGAAGCTTCTCGAAAACTGCAGGCACGGTTTGCGCTGAGAATCGTGTAGTGTTTTGGGACGATAACAAAACTTGGGAAATGAAACGTGGCATTGCCCCCCTCTGAAAAAGGCATCGTCCCGATGCTTTAACTAAAGATGAAGGTACAACAATATAGCAAGAAAACACTGTTTCAGTTTGTTAACACGCATGAAACGGCTTGAGGCCCGCGACATGGACGACTTCAGGTCGCGATCGGCGTCGTTGAGAGTTCGTGATGCCGTCGAGGACAACCTCGTAATCAAGTGGGCCGAGACGTCGAACCACCCTGTACGGTCCGAAGTACCGTCGCAGAAGCTTTTCACTTAGTCCACGTCGGCGTATTGGCGTCCACACCCAAACACGTTCACCGGGCTGGTATTCCATGAAGCGTCGTCGAAGATTGTAACGGCGGCTGTCGGTCGTCTGTTGATTCTTGATATGGAGACGCGCGAGTTGTCGGGCTTCTTCGGCGCGTTAAAGGTACTCACTCACATCGAGGTTTTCTTCGTTGGTGACGTTGGGTAACATGGCATCGAGCGTCGTTGCCGGGCTCCTTCCGTAGACCAATTTGTATGGAGATATCTGCGTCGTCTCCTGCACCGCCGTGTTGTATGCGAAGGTCACGTACGGAAGAATGGCGTCCCACGTCTTGTGTTCGACATCGACGTACATTGACAGCATGTCGGCGATCGTCTTGTTAAGCTGCTCGGTGAGGCCGTTGGTCTGTGGGTGGTACGCTGTCGTCCTGCGGTGGTTTGTCTGGCTGTATGCCAAGATCGCTTGAGTTAAGTCGGCAGTAAATGCCGTTCCTCTGTCGGTGATAAGGACCTCCGGGGCGCCGTGACATAGGACGATATTTTCGACGAAGAACTTAGCAACCTCGGATGCACTGCCTTTTAGCAGGGCTTTTGTCTCGGCGTAGCAGGTGAGGTAGTTGGTAGCTACCACGATTCACTTGTTTCCGAAAGAACGGCCCCAGTAGGTCCATACCAATCTGCTGGAACGGTCGGCAAGGTGGTTCAATCGGCTGCAGAAGTCCCGCTGGCCTTGTCGGCGGTGTCTTGCGTCGCTGACAGTCCCGGCATGTCCTCACATAACCAGTGACGTCGGTGGTAAGACATGGCCAGTAGTACCTTTCTTGTTTCCTCGCCAGTGTGCGAGAAACACCGAGGTGCCCTACCGTCGGATCGCCGTGCAGGGCCTGCAGGAGTTCTGATCGCAGAGCTGAAGGCACCACAAGGAGGTACTTAGCTCGAAGCGGTGAAAAGTTTTTCTTTTGTAGAAGACCGTTTCGTAGAAAGAACGACGCAAGTGCGCGCTTGATTACCTTCGGGACTTCGGCGGCCCTGCCTTCAAGGTATTCTATTAGGGCCTTAAGTTCCGGGTCGGCCTGCTGTCGTTCAGCGAAGTCGTCAATAGTTATCGTTCCCAAGAAGTAGTCGTCATCCGGGTCGTCGGGTAGTGGTTGGTCGAGAGAGACAGTCGGCGTCGGAGTGTTTTTTGCCGGACTTGTAAATGACAGTAATGTCATATTCTTGAAGTCTCAGGCTCCATCGTGCGAGGCGATCTGAAGGGTCCTTCAAGGTTGCTAGCCAACACAAGGCGTGGTGGTCGCTCACAACTTTGAAGGGCCTGCCGTAGAGGTAGGGGCGAAATTTCGACGTAGCCCAGATGATGGCGAGGCACTCCTTTTCTGTTGTGGAATAATTGGCTTCTGCTTTGGATAGCGATCGGCTGGCGTCACTAATAACCCTTTCAAGTCCGTCAGCCCTTTGCACAAGAACGGCGCCAAGACCTATGCTGCTTGCGTCAGTGTGTATTTCTGTCTCGGCAAATTCGTCGAAATGGGCAAAAAAACGGAGGCATCTGGAGGCGATGTTTAAGCTCCTGGAAAGCGTGTTCCTGTGGCGTTTCCCACTTGAACTCCACATCAGCCTTGGTAAGGTTAGTGAGAGGATCGGCGATGCGGGCAAAGTTTTTCACGAACCGCCTATAATAGGCGCACAGGCCCAGAAATCAGTGCACCGCCTTCTTGTCAGTGGGCGGCGGGAAGTCGGCGATGGCGGCTGTTTTCCGTGGATCGGGACAAACTCCAGACTTGCTGATAACCTGCCCCAGAAACAAAAGCTCCTCGTACGCAAATCTGCACTTTTCTGGCTTCAGTGCGAGTCCGGACGTCTTGATGGCTTGAAGTACAGCTTCAAGGCGCCGAAGATGCTCGTCGAAACTCAAGGAAAACACGACGACGTCGTCCAAGTACACAAGGCAAGTCTGCCACTTCAATCCTGCCAGTACTGTATCCATAACGCGTTGAAAAGTTGCAGGCGCAGAGCAAAGGCTGAAGGGCATCACCTTAAACTCGAAGAGGCCGTCCGGTGTTATAAACGCCGTCTTCTCTCGGTCTCTTTCGTCGACTTCGATTTGCCAATAGCCAGTCTTGAGGTCCATTGACGAAAAGTACTTGGCGTTATGGAGCCGATCAAGTGCGTCGTCTATTCGTGGGAGAAGATACACGTCCTTTCTTGTGATTTTGTTCAGGCGGCGATAATCGACGCAGAAACGTAGGGTCCCATCCTTTTTCTTCACTAACACCACCGGGGGATGCCCATGGGCTCTTGGACGGCTGGATAATGTCACCCCGCAGCATTTCATCAACTTGTCTCTTCATGGCCTCACGTTCTCGCGTCGAAACCCTGTACGGACTCTGACGGAGTGGTCTGGCATTTTCTTCGGTTATGATGCGATGTTTCGTGATTGGGGTCTGCCGAATTTTTGATGACGAAAAGCAATCTTCGTATTGCAGGAGCAGGGCCTTGAGCTGTGCTTGCTTATCGTTCAGAAGTCTGGGATTGACGTCGAAAGCTATGGCAGCGGCTTGGTTCCTCTGAGCAGGTTCTGCAGAATCGGCGAGAGCAAAAGCACTGGTGGCTTCGACAATTTCTTCGATGTATGCGACCGTTGTTCCTTTGTTCACAAGTTTATACTCATTGCTGAAATTCGTGAGCATAACCATTGCTTTGCCTCCCCGCAGCTCTGCAATTCCTCTTGCGACGCAAATATTTCGGGTGACCAACAGATGCTGACTGCCTTCAACGACGCCTTCCAAGTCTGGTGATGTAGGAGCGCCGACTGAAATAATCACGCTTGAGCGACGCGGAATGGTGACTTGTTCTTCCAGCACATTCAAGGCATGGTTTCCTGACGGCGTGCGCGGCGGTAGTGCTTCTTCTCTGGATAACGTTATCGACTTTGTTTTTAGGTTGATGACAGCACCATGGAGGCATAAGAAGTCCATGCCAAGGATGACATCTCTCGAGCAACGCTGTAGGACTACGAAGTCTGTAGGATAAATACGGCTGTTAATGGTGACTCTAGCTGTGCAGATGCCTGCAGGCGTTACAAGATGACCTCCGGCTGTGCGGATTTCAGGGCCTTTCCAAGCTGTCCTAACTTTCTTTAACTTCGCGGCGAACGACCCACTGATGACGGAATAGTCGGCTCCAGTATCGACGAGAGCGGTCACACTGTGGCCGTCGATAAGAACGTCGAGGTCGCTAGTTCGCCGTCTCGCATTACAGTTAAGGCGTGGCGTCGGGTCACGGCAGCGTTGGCTTGTTCCGCTGCTTCCATGTTGCGTCGTCAGGCCACCTTCGGTAATTGAGCTTTCCCCGTCAGGGCTTTGCCTGGTTGGCGTAGTGTTCGGAAAGCTCCGTCGCGTCGTCGTCGTCGAAGGAGGATCTTCAGTAGTTCGTCGCACAGCAACTGCACCTCCATCGGTTGCTGCCCTTAGTTTCCCGGATACGGGCTAGGAGACCGGCCCCGCGTTGGGCCAGAGTACTGCCGGGGGTGCGGTGACATGCGGCGGCTGGGCGACGGCGAACGGGAAGGACTTCGTGGTGTCCATTGAGTTCCTGTCAGGTAGTCGGCGATGTCACGTGGCCGTTCCCCTGGCTGCGGACGTGGTGCATCGACGGCGAAGCCACGCAGTCCCATCTGTCGGTACTGGCAACGGCGGTAAGTGTGACCGGCCTCACCGCAGTGGTAGCACAGTGGGCGGTGGTCAGGGGCGCCAAACGTCGGTTTTCCTCGGCGCACTGCGCTGGCCCGCTGGCGAACGGTAGGTCGTCGGTGGGGGTGGTCGCGGCGGTGGCGTCTGGCAACGGAAGTGCGATGGGGCGGTGTTTTGGCGTTCGCGTGGAGAAGGGGCGAGGCGGCGTGCTGCAGCAGCATAGCTCATGACTTGCCACTGCGGCTCTTGAGGCTGAGGAACGCCCAGCGACTGCTGGATCTCCTGCCGTACGACGTCCGCGATGGATTCCACGTGAGGCTGCGCTGAAGGAAGTAATTTTCGCAGCTCCTCTTGCACGATCGCTCGGATGGTCTCACGCAAGTCAGTGGTTCCTAGCGCTTGAATGCCGGCGTAGCTTGTAGAGGAGAAGCTACGGTTATATTGCCGCGTGTGCATCTCGAGCGTCTTCTCTATCGTAGATGCCTCTGAAATGAATTCGGCGACCGTCTTTGGCGGGTTTCTGATCAGCCCGGCGAAGAGTTCCTGCTTTACTGCTCGCATAAGTAGGCGGACCTTCTTCTCCTCGGACAAGTTGGAGTCAGCGTGGCGGAAGAATTTAATCATATCTTCAGTGAATAGCGCCACTTTTCATTTGGCATCTGCATGCGGGTTTCGAGGAGAGCTGCGGCCTTCTCCTTGCGCACCACACTTGCGAAAGTGGTGAGGAACCTGGCGCGAGAGGCGTCCCACGTTGTGAGGCTTCGCTCGATTCTCGAACCAGGTCCGAGCAGCATCTTCCAAGGCGAAATACACATGCCGTAGCTTGTCATCGTCTGTCCAGTCATTGAAGGCGGCGACGCGGTCGAACCTTTCGATCCAGCTTTCCGCGTCTTCCAGTGGCGAACCGCGGAAAGTTGGCGGTTTTTTGGGTTGCCGGAGCAGGAGAGATGCAGGTAGAACTGGCGTTGACATGGTCACCGTGGTCGACGTCAACGTCTTGGTTTCTGAGCCTTGTCCTGTCTTCGGCCACGTCACGACCCCGTGACATCTGGTGGAGGTGCTGTTTCTTCCATGTACAGGACGCCTCCGTCAAGCCGTTTACCCAGCACCTCCACCAGATGTCACGGGGTCGTGACGTGGTCGAAGACAGGAGACTTCGTGTTGGGATTTAACTGTTTATTTGGGCGAACCTGTGCCCGGTAAACGGAAAGTCCAATTACGGCAGCAGTCTCGCACAGATAGCAGTCTTGGACTGATAGCGGCGAACGGAGCGTCGGCCTTCGATCAACAACTTGCCGTCGAATGTTCTAGCGTTATCGCTGGCGGTGGCGTAGGTTTCAGAATAATCTGTACCGTTTGCAGAGTGGGCGTGATCTTATCGAAATTATCTACTACAGTCCGGAAGCTTCTCGAAAACTGCAGGCGCGGTTTGCGCTGAGAATCGTGTAGTGTTTTGGGACAATAATAAAACTTGGTAAATGGAATGTGGCATTAGCAACGGCGACCCACTTGTTGCCTGATTTCGACTCAGGAAAAGGACCGACAAGATCTATACCAACACAGAAGAAAGGTTCGGCTGGGATGAAGATCGGTTGAAGAAGTCCCGCCGGGGGGGTACAGTAGGTCGCTTCCTACTTTGGAATTTATCGCAGGAGGACACGTAACGGCAAACGAACCTGGCGAGACCGCGCCAAAAGAAGCGGCGGCACACACGGTCGTACGTCCGAGATGCACCCAGATGACCAGCAGTTAGTTCATCATGAAGCTCATGCAGCACGGTTGAATGAGAATGTTTCGGCACGACAAAAAGGAGCTCAGGGCCATCTGGCTGGAGGCTACAACGGTACAGCGTGCCATTCAGGAGGACGTACATGCAAAGCGACGCGTTGTTCGGAGCAGATTCGAGACGGTCAATAAGTTGTCGCAGGGAAGCATCACGACGTTGTTCATAACCAATCTGAAAAAACTGGGACATTGACATGATGCTGAGGCTAGGCTCGATATCTGGTTCGTCGGGCTGATCAACAGGGTAGCTGGATAAGCAATCGGCGTCCCGATGGAGACGTCCAGACTTATAAGCAACCGAGTAGGAATACTCCTGTAGGCGTAATGCCCGATGGCCAAGTCGTCCAGAGGGGTCCTTCAGAGAAGAAAGCCAACACAGCGCGTGATGATCTGTGATGACACGGAAAGGGCGGCCATACAAGTAAGGACGGAATTTCGAAATCGCCCAGACAAGGGCGAGACATTCCGGTTCTGTTATAGAGTAATTGCATTCACACTTTGAAAGCAGACGGCTTGCATACACGACTACACGGTCGTTGCTCCACTGAATTTGCACCAAAACTGCACCGATTCCGTGACCGTTCGCGTCTGTTCGCACTTCTGTAGGAGCAGCGGGGTCGAAATGTGCAAGAATAGGAGTTGTCGTTAGAGCGGTGATTAGCTGAGAGAAGGCGTCAGCTTAAAGAGGGCCCCAACAAAATGGGACGTCTTGTTTGAGAAAATCGGTGAGTGGCCGTGTGAGTGCCGCAATGTTTTTCACGAACCGGCGAAAGTAGGAGCAGAGTCCCACGAAACTGTGAACATCATGGGTAGAGCGTGAGACTGGGAAGTTTGCTACAGCGCGTACTTTCGCCGGGTCTGATCGTATGCCGGCAGCGTCAACAAGGTGACCCAACATGGTAATCTGACGAAGACCGAAGTGGCACTTGGAGGAATTGAACTGCAGGCCGGCCCGTCGAAATATGGATACAATGATCAAAAGGTGTTTAAGGTGGGTTGCGAAGGTAGGTGAGAAAATGATCAGGTCGTCCAGGTAACACAAACATGTCAACCATGTAGGAGCATGTCCATCATTCTCTAGAAGGTCGCTGGAGCGTTGCAGAGATCGAAGGGCATGACCTTGAATTGGTAAAGACTGTCAGGGGTAACGAAGGCGGTCTTTTCTCGGTCCATGTCATCTACAGCAATTTGCCAGTAGCCAGATCGGAGGTCGAGAGATGAAAAGAAGGTGGCACCATGGAGGCAATCGAGAGCGTCATCAGTGCGTGGTAGAGGGTACACGTCTTTTTTGGTAATTTTGTTGAGGTGGCGATAATCAACGCAGAAACGCCATGAGCCGTCTTTCTTCTTTACTAACACCACGGGAGACGCCCAAGGGCTCAATGATGGTTCAATTACGTTTTTCGTAAGCATTTTGGCCACTTCTTTTTTAATAACTTCTCACTCGGACGCTGACACGCGGTATGGCCGACGGTGAATGGGCACAGAGTCACCAGTGTTGATTCGGTGAGTGACAATTTTAGTCTGGCCCAAGATACGATTGTCGGTGTCGAAAATAGCCCTGTATGAGGTCAAAACCTGGCAGAGAGTGTCAGCTTGGTGAGGCGAAAACTCCGATCCAATCATGTTTAGAAAAATAGCATCGTCTGAGCTGGGTGACCATGAGACTGCGCTTCGATCAGGAGCAAATACAGTAGCAACACAGACATCGTCCTCTGTTATGGCAGTTAGCTGGGCTAGAGACATCTGGCAGGGCAACACTTGAAGGGTAAAACCAAAGTTAAGGAGCGGAACGAGCACACAGTTATCGCTATGGTCGCGATGGTATGGGGCACAGTAACACTGCGCGTCAGGCGAAGGTCAGTAATCGGCGTTACGATATATCCTTATCAGGAACGGTAGGGGCCGATGACAAAGACGCGTACGTGACGGCACGAGGTGGCAGGCGAACGAAAGTGGCTGGGCTCAAGCGGCTGGTGGGCTTTGCAGAGTAGTTGGCAAAGATTGAAAGATCGAGGCTGAGGGTACCAGACAAACAGTTAATTAAGGTCGAGTCTGTCAAAAGGAAATCAAGGCCAAGTATGAGGTCATGAGGGCAACAGGCTAGCAGGGCAAAAAGGACCACGGCATGACGACTGGCAATGCTGACACAGGCAGTGCACATTCCGATTATTAGTACAGTACCGCCATTGACAACACGTATTTCCTGCGTCGTAGACGGCTTCATAATCCTTTGCAAGCGGCGGCGTAGAGAAGCGCTCATAATAGACAGGTGCACACCTTTGCCAATGAGGGCGGTCACAGGAACATGATCGACTTGTACTTCAAGCAGGCTGTGGTGCGTAGGAAGCGTCAGTAGAGGATTTTCGGCCGTCATTGGTATTGCAGCTTCACCTCTATAAGCTGCAATATCTAGTTTTCCTGCAGCGATCGTCCAGAGAAGCTTGGCGAGGAAAAGCGCCGAGAAGCGCCGAGGCGGCGGAGAGCGGGATTGGTGATGTAGCGGCGACGGGGAGTGGGAGCTGCGGCGACTGGACGAAGGGGCGTCAGTGTAGCGGCGACCGGGCAAAGAGGCATCAGTGAAGGCTCGTAAGATGACGACGAATAGAAATCGAAGGGTGCGGCGGCTGAACTTCGAGAGGTCGTCGGGTGTATGTCCGCAGAAGTAGAGAAGGTCTGACGTGGTTGGTTTAACCAACGGCGGCGGCAATAGCGAGAAACGTGCCCAGGCTGGTGGCAGGAAAAACAAATAGGCCGGTCGTCGGGTGTTCGCCATTCCGAAGGATTACGGAAGGGCATTGTTGGAGGTAAACGGCGAGCGTGTCCTGGGGATTAAGACGGGACTTCAGGGTGAGTCAAGGGACATGCTGATGGAAGGCCGAAGTTCGCAAACTCCTGCCTCACCACAGCTTGTATTAACGCCACTGACGACTGTTGTTGGTCAGAGGCGAGCGCTCCGAAAACGCGTGGCTGAAGAGGAGCCGGAATGACGGCTTCGATTTCCCGACGAACAATGTGCGTGACGTTGTCATACATGGGGGACTGGCGGGCGACTTCACACGATGAGGTTGCAGCCGAGTTTGGCAGCCGGGTGAAACGCTGAGTAATACGGCGGCTCTTGGCTTCTTCGAACTGCCGGCACTCTGTAATGATGGCGTCGACGGTGGCAACGTTGTTGTACACTGGAAGATTACAGGCGTCGTCTGCTATGCCTTTCAGCACATGGGCCACTTTCTCAAACTCACTCATGTGCTCGTCAATCTGGCGGCACAGGGCGATGACGTCGTGAATGTACACGACACAAGACTCAGTCGACGTCTGTGCATGAGCCGCCAGTTGATTACGCGCTGCGATTTTTCGCCCAACGGTGCCGCCAAAAAGGTCGCGGATCTTCTATTTAAAGGAGTCCCAGCTTGTAATATCCACTTCGTGCGTCTCGAACCACACTCGCGGTGGCCATCGAGGTAAAAAAAGCACATTGGCAAGCATAAGAGTCGGGTCCCACCTATAGCTTGCGCTGACCTGTTCGTACCGGTTGATCCATTTGTCGACGTCAATGCCATCCTGACCCGAAAATACACCGGGATCACGACCAGGAGTTAGAACGACGTACATAGAAGTCACGGAAGGGGCAGGTGGTGAAGACGATGGTTGTTCAACCTGTGACATGGTTGGACCTATGATGATGCGGCCGTTGCGGAGCTTCGTGATGAAGACGGCGAAGTACCCAGCACCTCCGCCACAAAGATGTTACGTAACAATGACTTGAGACGTGTCTATTTAGAATCTATATTCACACTGATGCGTATAGCATCGACTAAGACGAAAGACAGCACGCACAACCGACAGACCACTTCCTCGTTGTCATCTTCTGACCGCTGATATGTCAGCTACATAGCAACATGAAACAGTGCAGTGAGGGAGACCCTGCGCCGATATCCCGAAGTTGGCAATTTGTTGAGTGCGACAGCAAAAAGCATCATATGTATACACAGAGCTACAAAAATGCTTTGTTGGGCTGGTTGGTGTGTTCATGCTATTGAAGGTACCAGACAACTTTTTTTTCAATTAAAGATGATAGTCTTATTAGGGATACTTCAATGCGAAAAGTTTGGGCCACCTGTCTGTGTGTCTGTCGTTCAACTCGTTTGTCTGTCAACCAAAACGATTCACCTAGTAGGCCAAAGTTGAACCACTTCCTCAATACCCACCAATCGTGATCGGGTGTCTGCGTTCATAATTGTGCACATTGTCGATTAAGATGGAAATATTGCTGCACATACGTGAGGCACACTATCAACACATCAATAATTCGTGGTGTAAATATTTATACTAGAAAAGGCATAGCCACGTAATTGTAAAGACCGTAGCGTTTATTACGCTGCTCTGAAAATGTGATGTTATGCACAAAAAAGCGGGCATTTCTGTGCTTTGCTAAGACGAAATTTTGGTGCTACCAACCCATGGCTTTGCATTCTACAAATTATGGCCTTCGAGATGGCACGCGCACGTCATGCACTTGTTATATCGGAGGCCATGTGCATATAGATCCTATCGTTTTCCAAGATTACCGCCAGATGGCACTCATGTCTCACGCAGCGCCTCCAGAATCCCATTCACTAAATTTTTAGCACAGGACATCAAACAAACGTTTTATTCACCCTCTGCAGACGGAATACTTTCGTCTTTCGGCGACGATTGCTGCGAAACACGCAGACACGCGGCCCATTTTTTTTCTTCCCTCTTTTCTCTTTTTTTTTTTTTCAACACTTTTTGTCACAAGCAAGGCCTACAGCCTAACAAGGCTAAACTGCAGCCACAAAGAAAGTCTTTCTGTCTTCTCTTAGGTGTTACACATATAAAATTAAAGTAAGTGATTGGGCAATTACTAACTGAGAGGCTGCAAATATTGGTACTCAAAAGATTTCATCAGCAACCCCTCCTACCCTCCATGCTTGGAGCTCACCACACTACAACGCACACCACAAGGCTGTTTTCTAGTTTTGGAGAATAATATTCACCGCACACGAACAGCGAGGTGCCCACCTCTTTTAAGCAGCACAGCAAGGCATCCATTGCCTCCCGGAAACAGAGCTGTTGCCCACTCGCCACACTTGCACACGGAGAGCCTTCCCTGCAAATGCAAGCACCACTCAACTGGCAACAAGATGGCTAGTCTATTCTTTTCAGTTACAGATTATCAAAGGCTTCATACAACAAGCTGTGTTAAAAGCATTGCACACCCTTCGTTGAGAGAAAGTTCAATAATAACAATAATTAGTAATGTTTAACATCCCAAAACCACCATATGACTATGGTCGAGAGATACTAAGGCTCTGCAAATTTAACCCGCCTGGGGTTCTTTAACCTGCACGTAAATCTAAGCACACGGGCCCCACACCTTTTCGCCTCTGCCGAAAGTGCGGCCGGTATTCGATCCCGCGACCTGCGAGTCAGCCGCTGATTGAGAGAAGTTTCAGGTAACTTACAGACACTTATAGGGGTCGATTAACCCTTTCCCACACTATGTGAGTAAATGTGTACACCACTAGGTTTTGCTGGTTTTATCAATTAGAGGCTAAGCAAAAACGATGTATATTGAGCTTTGGGCTAATTGAGCCTTCAGTATAATAAATTTGTCTTTATTTCACTTAATATTGAAATGTGCTGTTTCATGTACATGATAATTTTGATGAAGGCACTATCCCCTTCGATGTGTCACTTCCTGTGAACAAGGTGAAAAGAGTATACTAATTTGGGTTTGCTGAAAATGGATACTATAACCAAAATGAAATTGTACTACAGTTAAATCTGGATATAAACAAGTTGAAGAATTCCCGGAAAAATTTATTATAAAGAGGATTCTGTTATATGCAGGTTCGGTACGAAAATTCAAAAAAATAAGCTGACAAAGTAAACAAAAGGAAACCGAAGGCAGAGCTAACCCAAAATACTTATTTAGCAGTGAAAAACAGCATTATTGCGATAGCAATTATTTGGACACTCTCAGGGGGTTTTCGCTGTCGCAGCCATGTTCCATAACAAGCCCAAACTGATAACACTCCCCCACGCGCCGTAACTTTTATGAGCGGGCAAAAGCGCGCGAGTGCTGCTGAAGCAAACATCAAATGTGCCGGCCTATCTATCGCCTGAAGTGCGCATACCATAACACCCCCCCCCCCCGCGTTTTAGAACTGCCATCAAATGCTTTAACAGAAAGGAAACAACCAGTCTTCAACGAGCATGAAAAATCCCAGGGGAAGGAGAGTCGCTCGAGTAGCAACAGTGAACTTAGATTTCAAGGGCGCAGTCACAATCGGCGTGTGCGCAATCTTGGCAAGCATCAGTGCATGCGCTTCCTACGCGAAGAGACTGTGTGGAAAGAGCACTTCTTCCCAGAGTGGCCGTATTTGCTTTGTGGGAATTCAGGCTAGCCCGCTGCATTTGCGCCGGCTTTGCCGCCTTTTCTGCCGTTCTCATGTCCCGACATGACTTCCCTCCTCCGCTGTCTGCGGCCCTGGGAAAGCGGAGTGACGTCTTCACCCCTCTCACCCGGTAGCGGATGTCGAGTGTGGCGCCACACGCAAAGTCTCCTGAGATGTTTTCGCGCGCGTGCGTCAGGAGCGGGGCAGATACTCTCCGGGACAGCTGACGGTGAGCCACGCCATCTTTTCCGTCCATCAACTCCCATCGCTAGGGGCTCGTCGGACTTGGCTGACGGCACCTTGCACCTGAGGCAAACGCTCACTTCTTGTTGCACCTCTGCGTACGCTCGGCCGAAGGGTGGTACGGTGTCCTAGTGCGTGGCCAAGTTACGCCGACCCGTCTCCCTCCGAAGCCAATGTGAGCGCCTTTGCCCTCGCTCGAGCAACCGGGCCTTAGTCTTGGTGTCTTCGTGAATCACCTTTACCACGGAGACGTGCTCGTGGTACCCTATGTATTACTTTTCGCTCGTGGAGTGTATAAGCCCATTTGCTTTCCCGCCGCGCCTTTTCAACAGGCTGTACTGCGTTTTGGTGTTGCCACAGACAATAAAGTGTTGCGACTTCGAGCAGTATCGTGTTCTCGCCATGGCGACGATTAACGCGTTCCCTGCGGCTCGCTAAGACCGGACCCACGCTAGTGGCCGTACTCCTTCGGGATACATGTACACTAAAGCTTACACCAGTGTTTTCTAGGATAGGACTCTGATATCGGATCCAAAAGAGTTGGCTGACAGCCTTACTTCGTATAACATTAGTTTGTTGCTATGTAATTCATCGCATTGAGTTCAACGCACCATCGTGTCGTTGCCAGATCTAATCGGCTAATCGCTAAGTCTACAGGTCTTTTCGATTTGGCTTGCACTGCCTTGAGGTATGCGCCGAGGCGGTTTGGACCAGTCGCAGTGTGTGGGTCGTTCCCAGTTGGCGGCGGCGCCGGCACACGCCGAGTAAAATCATTGGCAGCGGCGCATGTACGGTTACTTTTCAGCGGTGGTAGTGGCACTGGTGGCGTGGAAACCGAAACTACAAGTTCAAAAAGCTGTTTACTGCATCTTGGTTGCTTAATTAGCTGAAATTCAGAGCTTTTACCATCAACGGCAGAAAATGACATATGAGATTACTAGAAGAGAACTGGCAAACGTTTCGTAAATGCTTTGTTTTTGAGCATGCATATTGAAAATCAGAAAAAAAAATGGAGTGATTGGGGAGGGGAAGGGGGCAATAATGTCAAGTGATGTAAAAGATATTAATTTCCAGGGAAGTTTTAACTGCCGGTTAGCTTTCGTCAAAGTGTGATTACTGCAGCTGGGATCGAACACACATCAAAGCACAGTGTCACTGCCGTACGTGTTTATTGCTTCCACAAATGTGCAACACTTTTTTTTGGTACTGTGTTTGCATATGTTTCACAAGATTCATGGAAGTAAGCTGCTGGCATATCATTTGAAATAACAACAAACCCAGCCTTGAACTACGCGCACACACAACAGGATTCATGAACACATATAAGCTGCGACTAGCAACAGCAGTGATGGAAGCGACATTTTCTTTTTTGGAGCAGATTCTGGAGCAGAAAAAAACGGTACTTTGGAGCAGGCTCAAGTGTCTTCAAAACAGAAAAAAGTGCTACATATTAGTGTTCCTATCGGTCTTTTCGGAGCAAATGCATGTTCCTAACGACTCCTTAAGTCTAAAACATCACTTAAGCATCTAATAAATATTTATATTTATTATTAAACATGCCATATGCTAGTATGCAGCTAGCATACAAGCCGTATAGTAGCATCATTGGCGTAAATCAAGGGGGGGGGGGGGTGGAAGGGAGTTCGGACTTTTCTTGTGTTCAAGCTGGGGAGGACAGCCCTTGCAAGTGTCCCCCTTGAGATTTAGCTTCAGCACATGATATAATTGAGTTTACAGTTAAGTATAGTGCAATAAACGTTTTAAAAGGCTTTTATCTTTTACTGCGTACCTGTGTTAAATGCCTCTCAGCTGTGTGAACTAAACTATGAAAATCGAGAAAAGCTGAAAAAAAGAGACTGAATATATAACAATGCAATTGCTCAAGCTCGGACCTCATGCTAGTTTCTTTCTTAATTTTATTAGAAGGCATGATTTATTTCTGATATAAATGAAAATTCATCCCATATTAAAAATACGAAGTGGACACCATGACCCGATATGCGTCGCCCCTTGAGATTTTTCTGAATTTATGCCACTGAATAGCATACTAGGATGATAACGTACACAGCTTGCTTTTGGTTTCACTTAGACTCATGGGATGGTCCCATGGTTCAATTTTATTCTTTTTAGTTTGCTGACACCATTTTGAAACAGTTACTAGCAAATATTGCACTTTGGAGCAGCATGGAGCAGTCTTTCTCTTTTGGAGCACTTTGGAGCAATTGGAGCAGGACTTTCATCACTGCAACAGTTTAATGAAGCAACACGGTTCGAAAGGAAAACAAAAACGCACATGCGCTACACGTGATGCAGCTGGTACAGAAGAAAACACTGTGCCTGAGACAATCCGATTACGAACACGCTCATGCACTGTAAAAACGTAAGGATATCACTCGGAGCACGATACATTCTAATTACATTTCTCTAAAATGGTGATCCTGCAGCGTCTTTTCATGATAACAATGAAAGGTACACGACCAGGACCATGTCTTTATTCTTTGCATTTTCTATGCTTCAGTCCTTTCTGGCATTTCGTGGCGTTTTATATGCTTCTTTCAGTTCCCTCTCCCATTTACTTCATTGCTGGGTATCGTGAAAAATGGGCAAGCAACCGCACACTCTGCTTTTCGAGCAGGCTAGTTTCTCCCGCGGATGTTATGAACTTTTCATGTTATTTGAGCGTCCCGCCTGTCCTATGCACAATCTACCACAACACAAGGAATGGATAACACCCCTGTCTTTCCTTTCCTCTTCTTCCTCCTCCTACCACAAGAAAACGGTATGCTATACATATGACATATAACAAAATAATGAGCCTTTAAATTTACACTTCTTGACATTTGCAAAAGCATTGCATGGCACTGAGAATTTGGCAACTTCATTTTCATATTATAAGAAATCGTGTACTTCCACTCGCCATCTGTACCCACTTACACAGGTACCTGAAGTGCTGTCTGTTTCTTTTTTTTTTTTAACTTCAATTTCATTTCAACTCAAGACTGCCGCTTTTTAACGAAGGCTCCCAAGGTGACTCACACTGCAGCCTTTCAACAAAGGCTCCCAAGTGCCATCTAATCACCTCCGTGACATTGTATACATGGGCATGACCCTCGAAAAATGCACCTTCTCTCTATTAAGGATCCTTCAGAGCAAAAAATAAGGGGGGGGGGGATGCAGGGGTTACTGAACAATAGTTTACTTTGCCAGAGTCTCGTATAATGATGATCTATGGCAAGTTTATTGTCATTCGAGCATAACAACCCCCATCTCACACCCTTCCTCTTCTGATAATTTGCCATCATGTCCATACGTGAAATGTCTCCACCGATGTGGGACGTGATCTATAGGTTGTATTCACGTGACGTCAGCTTGGCGGGCACGGCAACGAAAAGTGCGCCAGCTGTCCTGCAACCGCGTGGTCACCATTTTGAAAGCCAAGCCACCACTGCGGCGGCCGGGGGCATACTGGCAGTTGTGTCCGGCGGTTCCAACAAGTGCACACAAGCTACTGCGGGCACATTGCTCTTGTTCTATTCTATTTGAATTTAGAATGTACGAGATTTACCATTTGTAAAGCTGCTGTGGCCATGGGCGATGCGTGCTAAGCTCGCTTGAATGTGTACGCCGAGAAATTGCACGCCGATGCTAAATAGCGATACACGGACAAAGTGGCTCTCTGCAGTGTGCGTTGACCCACTCATTCTGACAAGCGAGGAAGCCGAATTTGACACCAGACTTGTTTCAAAGGTGAAAATCTGAGAAATAAAGGACTGTTTTGTGCATATACGACAAGTTTTGTGACGCACAAACGACTCAAAGCCAAGAAATTGTTGGATGCTTGACAAATGGGTTTGTCCACGAACCTTCGCTGAAAAGTGACGGTGACTGGGTCGCTGTGGGCGCAAAGGTAAGATAACCTGAAGTTATATTCCATCTACTATAAGCGCTAAAGTCGAGTCTGCCCATGAATTTGATACTAGTGCGATGTTTTACGAATCTAGTTGAAGCAGCAGGCTTTACAGCGCTTACGAACTTGCACGTGAAAACACCATTGCATGGGACAGATTAGATTGTGGTAAAGTGCACACGAGACTAAAATTTCGAAGTGGTTGGCTCACCCACAGATTTGATCAATCGAATGAAAAATATCAGGAGCACTAAATTATTCACTAGACCAAGGTTAGAAGCCACCTGTGCTTTCACACAAGTGTACTGAGCCAGTTCACTTAGGCGAGAAAAGCAAAAGTGTGTGCCTCTCATTTAAGCTTGTAGCGTACCGCGCATGTATTAATTTAAATAGTCCGACGTTTAGTGCTCCGCTGTGTTGTGCTTTCCACAGATGTCTCTGCCAGAGCATTGAAACTGACTCAATTCACTGCATTATTGCGATTTCTTTATTTTCGAGTTCCGTTCGCATCTCACTTACGCAAGTCTATCATAATCTAAACTCAACTGAGTTTCCATCGGCAGGTGAACCACTCTCAAGCAGTCACCCCACAGCCTTATTAAAATTAGCCTGGCAAAGACGGCTGAATCACTCGCCACGACGCTTCGCCGGAACCTGCAGTATACGGCTACGTGACCGCGAATAATGTTCGGCAAGGAATAAAATTTAACTGGCTTGAGTTTTCAAGTCTGTCACACTTGCATTTTGTGTGATGTTTGCACACAAATACGGCACAATCAAACGAGATAACGGATGGTGAGCGCAAAAAACGGCCCAACTTTAGTATCACGCAGAGGCACACACATGTGTACATGACCCTAGCCATGGCGGTCGGAAGCAGTGGCTTCTCTGCATTGCTCGCATGCTGTGCGGATAGCCAAAGCTTAGGCTGCGGGAGCACAGTGTTGCTCGAGGTGGATACCACCTATGACCTATTGCACAAACATTATGTGATGCAAGTTGCTTTTCCTGAAGAGCTTCTCAGTCATGCAATGGGGACAAATGAAACCTTTATTCAGAGGTGACATCTGCATAAGCGTGAATTCATTGTTTTCTTTTTAATTTTAGCTTGTGGTTTTTCAAATGCATCTGTATAGACACAAAGGTGGCTGAAGGGGCTTGTTGGGGATTCATGACAAAAAAAGTATTTCTGATAGCACAACAAAACAATTTTGCATAACAAAGATTGATTGTGAAGTTGCATTTAATTAAATTATAAGTGAATATTACATGCATACCTTCAAGTACTCGCTTGAAAGCGGGGAGATTGATTGTGCCTGCGTTGCACTTACTACGTCAGTATTTTTATCCTGAAGCTGCTGTATTTCCACGGCACTAGGAATAAGGCATTACTCTCGTAAGCTTATTTTCAGAAAAGCATCTCAAATGAGCACAATAACTGTAAATTTTCTTTTTCAGAACAGCCATGTACCTGTATCATCTCATTGCTTCTAAATTAAATGCTTCCTCTTAGAATTTTTGAGTTCTTTCATTCACTTAGTTTACATGTAATGTTTAAAACAATCTATAGTAATCAAGGCTGCCTACAGCCCTTACTAATTTTGTCTCTGCTCATCACGAACGAAAATGTCCAGTGCAGGTGAGAACAATGCCTTGTTTACAGCAATACTGAAATTATCTGTCAAGTTAGACTGCGTAGGACGAAAGCCAAAGTTTTCATTGAAAAACTCTTATACAAACTTTTTGCTTCATACAGTCTTGAGCCTTTCTGACAAGAGCAATATTCCTTTACATGACCCCGTAAAGTAGCAGCACTTCTTGGAATAACCGAAGCATTCTGTGACGACCACACACGTTACCTGCATATATGGGTACACAATGCCAGGAGAACAAACATTTCGGACGGTACAACTATGAAAACATTGTCGAGCAGCTTACGGCCCAACACGACCTGTGCGATTACAAAATGAGCGTATATGTGAAAAATTTTCAGTGAAACGGCCGTGAAGGCTGTTGAAAATGCCAACCTTCATGTATTAGAGAGTGATGTATGTTAGCTCTGCATGCCAACCAAAATTTTCGTTGGAGTATCACAGCCACCGACCCACAAGTGAGAATCTGCATGACAGCCTGCCAAATTTAGCGGCGACTATGGATGGCAACCGGGTTGCCTGCCAAATCTGGTAGCTACTAGCAGCTGCACTGTTCAAGATGTCACCACCCCAAAACCGAGCGGGAGGAGTATGTATATAAAGGCTCCCTAGCAGCACTGGTTCAGCAAATGCAGGAGCAGCCGCAACACTACAGCGCGGTGACTATTGCCAAAATGGAGGTGCAAGTCCAAACCAATGGTGAAGGCCGAGTTGATCGAATAGCCAATGCAGCGTGTATCGACCATGCTATTTACCATAAAACTGGCTGTCTTCGTATCTGCCATATAAAAAAACTTCTCGACAATGTTGATGATTCTGACAACAATCCTTACAGCAACAGAGGGGGTGTTGAAGGGCTTGTGTTTTAATTGGTCACCTGCTCGTTGTATGTGAAAATGTCAGTCATGTTTCTGGGTACAGGAACGCTGTCAGAAGGTTCCATTAGTATAATCTCAAGAGAATTTTAAGACTGTATAGAACGACGACTTAGTGGTTAATCCCATACTAGTTCGGCCTTCTATTGAAGTGCGTGCAAAGCCATAGAGCAAGAAAAAGTGAAAAATAAGGGGTTCTTTGACCGACAGGGCAGTTTTCTTCCCACTATATCATTAAAACACGTACCCAAGCTCCCTTGAATACATGTTTTAACTCAACAGTTTTCCTCAAAGGCTGCCTGCCGCAATGGCTTCACGCTTTCAAAAAGACGAAGTGAGCACACTGCTAGTGCTTCGAGCTATACCTTTATTACTGATAACCTTTTTTTTACGATTCTTACTGCAACAACCACGGTGGATTTTTCTGCTCATGAGACATACATGTAAAAAGACCTGTTAATAGCTGCTAAAAAGACGTGGCTAAGATTACCCTTCGATGGCAAAAGCTTAATTAACTGAATCGTTTTTGCACTCACGCCTTGAACAACACGCAGCATCATCTGCTCCAAGCTTGGGAGGAGGAAAGGGCGCATGTCATGCTGCACCTCACTGCACCTCCTCTCGATTGAGTGCAGGCCAGCAGAGAACTCGTGCCGCACTACGCTAGCACCTTGATGAAACGAGGAAGCCAGTACAAAGTGCGCCTGCGGCACCAGCAAATCGAGGAGGAAGGTGCTGCCCCCGCTGAACTGCTGCCGGATCGAAGGGCCCTTACGGTCCCGCAAACTCACGGCACAGCGCAAGATGAAAACGCGTGACAAGACAACTTTCGAATATCCATTGTTATCCCCGTGGTCTCGGAAAATTTCCATCAGCACTTTATCTGACATCCCCTCAGTAGTGACGACCCAACTGCCCGCATGAAAAAAAATAAATAAAAAGGCAAAGCTGAATGTCGTCTGAGGCCACACCATATATGAGCGCACAGCGTCGAAAACAAAGAGCGGACAGGACAGGAATACTGCGAAAAACTATTCGGTAGAGCACCCTCCATGTGAAGCGCAGCCCCACATGTCACGCTATCTAAACGCGTGCCCCTGCCAACGCAAAAGTAGTTTTGTTTTGTTTTTTTGGTTTGGAGGGAGGAGAGAAATCATCAGCACATGCACCCACGGTGACAAGAACAGCGGCAACGCTGGCTTGTAGGGCGCAGGCCTGCCTCGTGCACACTCGCGCGCAATAATGAGCGCTCGCTTTCGCGTGGAAGTCGCCAGAATCACAAGCGCGTCGCTGCTGTGTCGCCCTTCATCGGCGGAAGGGCAACTGCAGAAGATGCATGCTCGTAACAAAATGGAAAAATTCAGGGCTAGATTCCAGACTGTCCGTGACGAAAATTCGTTATATCAAGGATGTCTCGCGCTGTTACTTTGTTACATAGAGGCTGTGAATACATGTGCTTCTATGGGGTAACGGTGGGGAATAGAAAAACTTCATTATATCAAAAAATTCGTTATACGGAGGCTTGTTAAATGCAGATTTAACTGTATATATATAAACTGAGATTTCAATCTATCTACATCAAAGAACAGTGTCAATGACTTTAAGATAAAATATTTAATTATAACTAAATGGAATTAGTTACTATGACACACATAAATTAACATATTATGGCATTACTTTTATGGAAATAGACCACGAAGTACCATGACATAATGCTGTATCGATTTGACACGTTTACAGACAGTTCTTCATAGGTGATCTCTGAAAGGGTCTAGATGCGACGTGTTGTTATCCTTTAATGCTGTAGAAGCAGGACCAGGTATTATAGGGCGATAATGTGGTCTTTTGATCTTTGGTGAGTGATGAATAGGCTTGAATTCTAAGAATAAACTTTAGTTTGAAGTTAGGGCTCGTCTCACGCGTGTTTCTTGCTTACATCTGTTTCTTGTGCTACCTGCTGAAGTATGCGGTCCAGGTAGTAAAATACTGCTTGAAGCACACATTCCTTTTTCTGAAGTTCAATTAAATCAAATAAATTTTGGAATCTTGCATGCCAGAACTGTTGTGTGGCATGCCACAGTGAGAAAATAACTTCAGTGTAAACAATAATAAAAACTGAGAATACTTTTTGTGGCTCTTTTTTAAAATGCACTATTAACAGCAAAAGCTTGCAGGATGCGAAATGTTCGATGAAGCTAAATTCCTGCTTTGTATGGGAATGCAATTTTGAAATAAATGTTCCATACTGCACTTGTCATTCCAACCTATGCAGTCACCAGCTGATTACGACCATTAAGCACTGATACAGCAGAAATTCGCATTTGTTGTGGATCCAATGCCCAACAAGATTTTGCTGTTTGTACTACACAAAGCTCACTACGAGCATTGGCCGCTCACATGAGCTAACCTGAAGGTGCAGGTGAGCTGTCGGCTGAAGGTCGCCTGCCCTGTAGCAGGATCGTACAGGCCCACCTGATAGAGGGCGCTCGTGCGCAATGCCACCATTGTCTGCACCAACTGCAGCCGCAGTGGAGCCAGCTCAGCCGGTGGGTTCCCTCCCTGGCACTGCTGGTGCAGGTGCTGGGACAGCAGATGCAGCACTGACACTGCTACTGTCGGCTGTCCATCACACACATGTGCCTGCATCACAGCAAGCAGCAGCTGTTCACCAACAAATATTCGCTCATATTAAGGCAAAAGCTTCACATGGCTCACGAGGGGAAAAAGTGCCAAAAAAGAAGGACGTGGCAATGACGAAAAAAGTTGCTTCCATCCTACGTGCCCAAGACTTCATCTGAATGGGACCACCTTCCTGTCTCCACCGCCAGCGACCCTGATCAGGCATCATTCAAGACTGCCATTTCCGACTTGTAACACCCCTCCTCTCTGTAACGCCACAAATGGCATTAAGAGTATTTCAATAAATAAATAATAATATCTGGTGTTTAAGCCCCAAAACCACGATATGATTACGAGAGATGCCGTAGTGGAGGGCTCTGGAAATTTCGACCATCTGGTGTTGTTTAACATGCACTGTCATCACACAGTACGCGGGCCTCTACAATTTTGCTGCCATCGAAATGTGACCACCCCGGCCGAGATCAAACGTGCGACCTTCAGGTGAGCAGCCGAGCACCCCAGCCACTGTTCCACAGAGGCCGACTTTCCATCTACCATCAAACCGTGCCCGAGCTCCTTGCTAACTAGAGCATAGTAATGAGACCTACACGTAGGCATGTTGTATGGCACGTTTGCGCCCTGCTAAATGTTATCTAACATCTTGTTTTATTTATGTACCTTAGCAGTGTGCTTAGATTCACATGACACTTTTTGCTTTGCTTCCACTTTTGTGAACAAAAATACTCTGCTACTACACTACCACCCTTCGCACAGTACATCAATTGAAGCCTGCGAGGCTTTGAGAATAAAAAACAGTCCACTGTCCAGCATCCATTGTTACAGCATGCCAAGTCACATGACGGCGGCACGGAACATGTCATGTAAAACTTCTCCACAGGCAGCAGTGCACAGAGAGATGCAGACTGGGAGAGGATGGCAAGTGGAAAACGGAACTACCGCATTCCCAGGGGTGGCTCATTCAGAATGCTATCTATGCAAAGCAGAAGCCAAGGGGTGCATGGTGCTTACCAAGACTAGGCTAAATTCTCAGGACCCCCTTTTTGGCTGGACACCATGATGAGGTGCAGAGGAATATGACCACCCCCTCCCTCGCCCTACACATGCCCATGGTACTACAATGCATCAAATGCAGGCTTGTGCAAATATTTCAACGAATATTAACGTATTCAAATTTGCTTCTATTCAAATTTCAATTACTGGAAATTTCGAAGTTTCAAAATGAGTAAATACATTTACAATAACAGAAAGCTGAGCTAATTGGTTCGTGGTTAGCCACATAGATGAGCGTTCATTTCTACATTTAAAATATGTTTTTGCCAAGATGCAATTTTGCGCAACATGCTAAGTTTTGACATCATGTTTCTGGTACTTCTGATGGCCAGACCAAAGTGATATTTTCGCCACATATTCCTTAACATGTGAAGAGTGCAATTATCTCCTTTAGAACATATCATGCACACAATTATTAGAAACTTAAAATAAGCAAATAGTATGGGCTGAGCATTTAACACTTCTCACATTAAAATTTTTTTGGTCATTTAAATGTATTATACACACTTCTTGATAGTTATTGGCATTCTACAGTTAATATTGTGGGGATCTGAGGCACGCCTGCGATCATTTCGCGGGCATTCCGCCACACGGCCACAACCTTTTGCTTTTTCTGCTCTGATAACGACGCGTGGCAATAGATGGCGCCACGTGCTGGAACAGCACACGGTACGCGCGCGCAGAGGGAGAGCTCCTTCTCCATGGTCGGCGCCGGGTAAGCACGTGTTTTCCTTCGTCCGCGTCCCCTTTGGGAATCGCCGGACTGTAGCCTGCCTGGGGTGGCCTTGGGCACCTCGGCACGCGTGTTTACTTGAGTGCTAGCTTCGGTAGCGTACGCAAAGCCCATCAGCGGTGCCTAGTGCTTGAAGTGGTCGTACCGCAACGAGCCGCACTTGCCGTAGGCCTACGCGTATGAGGTTTGCCCTAACACTCGCGACCAGGCTCATTGGCCATCGTGAGAGTGCGCAGCATAGCCGCGAGGGACCTTTTCCCGACCGGCGTGTCAAAGCTCGCCATTGCCAGCTGCGACGTGCTCGTGGTTTTCCCCTTATTGTGAATGTCCGCGTGCTGGTGCCTTTGCTACCCGCGTCCCGGGAGCGGACGTTGTACTGTTCTTCGGGGTGCCGCCAGAGGCAATAAAGTGTTGTGTATTTTTGCATTAGAACGCTGTTTATTTGCTGCGCCGTGTTAAACGCCTTATTAGTTGAGCGCGCGCGGAGCGGTGCGCTACACGCGAGTAAACGGAGTAGCGGCCCTGTGGCTCGCTAAGCGTGAACCCGCTGTGATCGTCCGCTGCAGTTAGTAGCGGGATCACCAGACTGGTGCCCAAAGCGGTATCAAAGGCTCATTAAGCCTTTGATTAGTCTTAGCCGAGTCAGCCCGCCTTTGCAAATCAGGCTCGCCGCGTTTACCCGCGTTATGTCTGCTCCGCGTGAGTTCTGTCCGCTGACGCTTTTAGCAGATACCGCATTGCTCGAGAACAGGGCCAGTGCCCCCCCTTGAGCATCACAATCGCGCACCCTCACTTGTCACAAGCCGCAGTAGGGATGACACGAGGCGCTACGTATCAGCTCCCACTAGAGAGGTAGCGTGTTTTGGGTCCGGGGCCATAGCCCAACCCGAACAGTGCACAAGGGCAAATTGGACTACAACTGCTTTCTTTGGAATGCATGGCAGTTCCATGTCACAGCGCTCCGAAACGGCTCTCAGTGGAGCTTCCGGGGCGCAGATCGGCACCGCGGCCTCAGCCGTTGCTGAATTTTGCCCGCTGGCTGCTACGCAACCTAGCAGCCAAGCTCATTTCGAGCACGCGCCTGCACCGCTAGCCGCAAGCGGCCTAGCAATTTCACGTGAAGCTGCCCCGAGAGTCAGCTGTGAACAACAGGCACTCCCCAATGTCGCGACAGCCGGTATCCATTTCGAAACCGTCCCGCTTATCGAGCTCGGAGACAGTTCCCCATCGCTCGCCCGCGCCGCTAATGCACCGACAGCTTCCTTTGAAGCGGGCGCACAGACGCTGCTGCAAAATGCTGCCCAAATGATTCAGGCACTCACGGGGGCGGTCCAAAGGCTTTCGGCCGTTCCGAAACGCCCTCATCCTGCTGTCATGTTGGCCGTTCCGACCTACAGCGAATATGGTGATCTGCAAAGTGCAAGAGATTACCTGGACTCCCTCACACATTATCAGAAAGCCGTGGGTCTAGACGACCAGGAAGTGCTCGGACGCGCCGTCCCGGCTGCACTGACAGACACGGCGGCCAGGTGGCATCGGCTTTCCGGCCACCGAGCAGCAACCCTCGATGAGTTCCGCGCGGCCTTCCTGCACGAATTCTTACCCGCTGACTACGAGAGTAGGATGCGGCGCGAGCTCGAGCTCCGCACACAAGCTCCTGATGAGTCGCTTCAAGAGTACGTACGCGTGATGAAAGACCTTTTTTCTATCGCCGAGTTCAGAGCCTCGAACGAGGAGCGCGTCGAACGGGTGATTAGGCAGGCACACCCGACCTTTTCGGCATACCTGCACGGCAGTCGCTTTCGTGATTTGGAGGAATTGGCCGTCGAAGCAAAGCGCATCCAAGGCGACATTCTCGCCGCGCGTTCCTATCGCCCACCACCGCGAGCCAGCGAGGCCCTCGAACCGCGCTGCGCATGGGAAGGGGCCATGGCCCTTCTTCAGCAGCAACAACCCGCCGGAGCTGCCTTTGCGGCTACCGCTACAGGTGGGCGCACGTGGGAAATAAGTGATCGAGCTTTAGATCCCTACACATACGGGAGGCGTGCAGCCGGTGCTGCATCGCAACTCGACACGCGCGAGCAGGGACGAAATCCGACCCAGCGCATCACCGGTGGTAACGGTCGTCAGAGCGGTTCCTTTGATCACGCGGCGAACCGACCCCGGCAGCTCGAAGCTGCTCCGTCTCGGGAAAGGGATCGCGATGGAGTGCGCTGCTTCCGCTGCCGTCAACGAGGGCACATAGCGAGGGAGTGCTCCGCGTGTGTGCCCCCTGTGAGGCAGGAAAACGGGAGCGTGGGCCATTCGTGAAGGCACGAGCGGCCGAACCCTTGCTTCTCCCCTCTGCGTACTGGGCAAGCAGTCTTTCTGGTGCGCACGCGCCGTTTATTTCGGTCACCATTGTCGGTCGCAAATTCTCGGCGTTGCTGGACACGAGCACAAGCGCTTCGTTGTTTGGCGAACAGGTGTTGTCCTACTTGCAGAAGCGCTCGGTGCGCTTGCGGGACAGCCGAACGACAATCACCCTCGCGAAAGGCGCGGCCCAGTCGGCGGGTGCCGCGAGGTTGACTGTCAGATGGGGAGGCCGAATGAGACGCGCGCGTTTCGTTCATCTTCCAGGGCTCGGTGTTCCTGTGATTCTCGGTCGGGACTTTCTCCTAAAAACCGGCATCGTAGTGGACATTGCGAATGGAGGCTATCGCGACGGACCTTCATTCGAGCTAACGCCGTTCATCAGCCCACCGGTGCTTTCTGTTGCCTGTGCAGTTGAAGCGTCGCAACTGTGTCACGTGCAAACTTCGGGCGCAGGCCCCTGCGCTATGCACTCGTCGGCTCACAATGCCCATTGGGATAGAGCGACACGAAGAAGCTCCGCATCCTTTGATCGCCTGTGCGACTCAATTGAAGGATACACAGAAGGCTCGTCTGTCGGCATTGTTACGCGAATACGATGAGCTCTTCACCGATCAACCCGGCTGTACCGATTTAGTGAGCCGTTCGATCGAAACTGGCAACGCACTTCCTTTGAAGTGCAAACCCAGGCCCGTCAGCTAGGCCAAAAGGCAAGTAATTGACGGCTTGCTGGACGAGATGCTTTCAGCTGGCATTGCTCGCCATTCGTCCAGCGCCTGGGCGTCTCCAATTGTGTTGGTGCCTAAGAAAGATGGCAGTCATTGCCTGTGCGTAGACTACCGCCGTCTGAACGGAGTGACTCGTAAGGATGCCTATCCGCTCCCCACGATTAGCTCCATCGTAGGAAACCTCGGCACTGCGCGGTATTTTACCACATTAGATGCCTCCAAAGGTTACCTACAGGTCCGGATGGATGAGCGTGACCGGTGCAAGACCGCCTTCACGTCCCACAGAGGGTTATTTGAGTTCACTCGTATGCCCTTAGGTCTTTGCAATGCTCCTGCGACTTTTCAGAGACACATGGACCGCGTCCTCGGGGAAGCAAAGTGGTCTTACTGCATGTGCTACCTCGACGACATCGTGGTTTATTCACGAACCTTCGAAGAGCATTTGGCCCACATTGCCGATGTGCTCGAGAGGGTGAGAGCCGCCGGGATGACGTTAAATCCCACAAAGGCCCAACTAGCGCAAACCCGAGTTCAGTTACTTGGCTTCCCGCTGGGCGAAGGCTCCATTGAGCCAGATCGGGAGAAACTTCGAGCAATCCTCGATTTCCCGCGCACAAGGACGTACGCCGCCTGCGCCGCTTTCTCGGAATGGCCAATTTTTACCGGTCTTTCATTCCGTCCTGTGCCCGAGTGCAGGCGCCCTTGACCAAGCTCTTGGGTAAGTCAGCTGAGTGGCGATGGGGACCTGAGCAGCAAGAGGCGTTTTGCCTTCTGTCTAGCGCCATTGCGGAGACGGCGCAGCTCAGGCTCCCCGACCTGACCAGACCGTTTGTTGTCCAGACTGACGCAAGCGATCTGGGATTAGGAGCAGTTCTCCTACAGGAATACAATGGTGTGTTGCAGCCGCTGGCCTTTGCCAGCCGCTCGTTGATACCCGCGGAAAGGAATTATTCCGTGACCGAGAGGGAGTGTCTCGCCATCGTGTTTGCACTGCGGAAGTTTGATGTCTACCTCGATGGGACAAAATTTGTGGTGCAAACAGATCACAGCGCGCTTAGCTGGCTGATGCGGCTCCGTGAGCCTGCAGGCAGGCTAGCGCGCTGGGCTCTCCTAATACAGCATTATGAGTTTTCAGTGCAGTATCGGAAGGGGAGCACTAACCTGGTAGCTGACGCGCTATCTCGAGCCCCAGTGTCTACCAGGAGCCTGGATCCCGGTGCGACAACCGCTAGCGGTGCCTTTGCGCAAGCGAGCGGCGTGGGCGAAGCGGAGGCGGAGCCGCCGAGTGGAGAAAAGGGTGAGTGCACCGACGAGCAAACCTTTTCCACGGGCCAGGCAAGCAGCACGCCGCGAAGCGGACCAGAGGGGGAGCGAAAGGGAAGCGAACCCGTGACGCCAATGCGAGCGGAGGCGATGGCTGCAGTCCTGAGTGGGAACGATACCAAGCTCCCCTTTGGGAGAATGGGAATCGCTTTCAGCAGACAAGAGTAACTGAAGGCCCAGCAAGATGATCCGTTTTGTCGCAAGTTGAGCGACGGTCTCAGGGAGACGGAGCGCCGAGACGCTGCTGGTAGTGCGGCGGGCGCAGGGGGACGGGAACCGGCGTGTGTCGCTGGGTCCCCCGTGGATACATACTTGCTGGACCATGATGGACTCCTGCTGAAATACATAGCCACCGATGAGGAGTCAGTGGACCCGTTTAAAGTGGTTGTGCCCAAAAGTCTGAGAGGTGCACTGTTGCGAGCCTCTCACGACGAGCCCATTGCCGGTCACCTGAATGGCTCTAAAGTTTTTGCGAAACTGAGCAAGGTTGTGACTTGGCTTGGCATGAAGCGCGACATTTTTCGCTATTGCCGTTCCTGCCACGTCTGTCAAACGGTGAAATCAAGGGGTGGCAAGCCGCCCGGCTTGATGAAACCGATTGTCAGTGAGCGTCCGTGGCAAGTAGCCACCTGCGATCTAATGTGGCCGTTCCCCAGGAGTAAGCAAGGGTTCATACATCTGATGGTAGTTGTTGATCATTTTTCCAAATGGGTGGAGCTGTTTCCGCTGCGGAAAGTGACAGCGCAAGCGGTGCTAGAGAGGCTACAGGAAGTGTTTTGTCGGTTCGGCTTTCCGAAGAGATTGATCACGGACAATGCGTCATATTTTACCGCTCGGGTGTTTGGTGATACGTGCCGTTCCCTAGGAATAGATCACTGCACCACTTCGCCCTACCATCCCCAGTCCAACCTGACGGAGCGAACTAATTGTACGCTCAAACCGATGCTGGCGGCCTTTGGCGAAAGTCAAAGGGACTGGGCAGACCATTTGAGTGAACTCTCGTTTGCAATCCGAACCTCCGAGAGTCGCTCGACTGGTTTCTCTCCCGCCTTCCTTAATTTCGGAAGGGAGTTGGCAAATCCGGTGACCAGTGTCATGCAATGCCAGCTCGGAGACGAGGAAGAACCGGCAGACTGTTCTGCTTACGCTTCCACACTTCAGGACAGGCTTTGTCGAGCTCTCAGTAGAGCGAGGCAGAGTTTGGCATCGGCCAGGGCCGAGCAAAAGGTCCAGTACGACCGAAAACGTCGCCACCTTTCATTTAAGGTAGGTGACCTCGTCCTGAAGCACAACCACGCTATTAGCGACGCGAGCAAGGGTTTCTCAACTTCGCTCGCTCCAAAGTGGCTTGGTCCGTACCGGGTGGAGAAAGCTTGGACTCCACTCGCGCACTTGCTGAAAGACCCGCTTTCGGGAAAACTCAGCCGTGCCCAGATCGCAGACCTGAAAGCCTTTGCGTCAAGGTCTGACGAGCCTGCGCCAGCGCCCAGTGGCTCTTCGCGCAAGCAACGGCGCACACCCGGCGCGGCGGACCGCAGTCGGACCACGCACCGGACGGCGGGCTTATTTCCGCAACCGAAGACCCTCATTTTTACTTTCTAGTCTCAATTAGCTAACTTCTTTACAGCCAGTGCTTGCAAAAAAGTCTGTTCCGCCCAGTTACTGCTGCTGATTGTCATTTGAGTGTTGTTGTTTACTTGATGTTTTTTCCGTGTTTTCTTTTTTTCCTTCTCGCTGGAGGAGGGGATTGTGAATTGGTGCTTTAGCGTGGGGAGAGGGACAAAGGACGCTCTGCGCTTTCTTTGCGGTGCGCGTTTAGAGAGACCCGACCATCGGAGGTGTGTGTGCGTGTGTGCGTGCCTGTGGCAACAACTTAAGAAGTCACCGACCCCTACACCACCTTGCACTCTGGAGGTGTTCGGAGACCTGCAGTCGTTAGGCAGCCCGGTTGCGCCCTGCTCCCGACCATCGCTGATAAGCACTGCTGGCCTTTCTATCACGGCTCCTGCAAGAGGCCAGTTGTCACAGACGCTGTGCACGACTCGACCGACGCCGCAGGACGCCTTGCAGCCAGTGGATTTGGCGATCATGACTCCAGCAGAAGGGCCGGCTGTCGCAACGAGGCCCATCGAACCTCCACCGAGGCGGCGTTCGTCGGACTCACGGGCCTGTCGTCAAGATCGACGAGATGAAGGTGAGCCCTTTCCTCGCATGAGGGCCTCAACCAGAATTTTCGCCTGGCACTCTCGCATCCACGCAGTCACCCAAGTCAAACATTACGTGACGCTTCCCCTCCGAGCCGTGGACGCGCTCTTGCGTGAGCATCATGAACTCCCGTTACCCCTCTTCTGTGGAGCCATTGTGTTTCTCAAGGGTATTCTTGTGTTGTTTTATTTTTTTTTCTTCAGCAGCAATTGCAGAGCGAGGCTGAGGCTAGCTGTTGCCCATTGCATGGCGCCTTTGTATGTATGGGAGACGACCGGCTGCCTTTGCAGACCGGTATATAGGGTGAATTAAGGAGAGGAGGATGTGGGGATCTGAGGCGCGCCTGCGACCATTTCGCGGGCATTCCGCCGCACGGCCACAACCTTTTGCTTTTCTTGCTTTGATAACGACGCGTGGCGATAGACGGCGCCACGTGCGGGCACGGCACGTGGTACGCGCGCGCCGAGGGAGCGCTCCTTTTCCGCGGTCGGCGTCGGGTAAGCACATGTTTTTTTTTCCTTCGTCCGCGTCCCCTTTGGGAATCGCCGAACTGTAGCCTGCCTGGGGTGGCCTCGGGCACCTCGGCAGGCGTGTTTACTTTAGTGCTAGCTTCGGTAGCGTACGCTAAGCCTACAGCGGTGCCTAGTGCTTGAAGTGGTCGTACCACAACGAGCCGCCCTTGCCGTAGGCCTACGCGTACGAGGTTTGCCCTAACACTCGCGACCAGGCTCATTGGCTCATTGGCCATCGTGAGAGTGCACAGCATAGCCGCGAGGGACCTTTTCCCGACCGGCGTGTCAAAGCTCGCCATTGCCAGCTGCGACGTGCTCTCGGTTTTTCCCTTATTGTGAACGTCCGCGTGCGGGTGGCTTTGCGGCCCGCGTCCCGGGAGCGGACGTTGTACTGTTGTTCGGGGTGCCGCCAGAGGCATTAAAGTGTTGTGTATTTTTGCATTAGAACACTGTCTATTTGCCCCGCCGCGCTAAACGCCTTATTAGTTGAGCGCGCGCGGAGCGGTGCGCTACACGCGAGTAAACGGAGTAGCGGCCCTGTGGCTCGCTAAGCGTGAACCCGCGGTGATCGTTTGCTGCAGTTAGTAGCGGGATCACCATAATATGGAAATATGTATGAGTCATTATAATTACTAATAATTATAAATATTCGGTGGCACAAAAAGTCTGTCCAAAAAGAAGTATATTTTAAACATTGTCATGGTCCAAACAAAAATATGCAAATTACTACAAAACTAATATCATATTTGAAATCGGCTCAATACTTAAGTAAAAACTGAACAGTAAAAACTTAATTTCCTTGGGCTGCAGATTAAAGAAACCTTTTTTTTAATGACATCTCAACTTAAAATGCCACATATTTATTATCAGTTGCATTGTACTGTAAGTCAAATCCTGGTGCCATTCAGAGCTGCTTCCACTTCCTATTAACCAAGAAAAGCATTTGCATTTGCCTTGTATCAATTAAAAATATGTATTGTGCACGTCAGTTGGATCATGCAGATACGCTCACTTTTTTATTATAGTGATATATACCACTCTAACTCGATTTGAAATTATTTTATTTAATCACTATTTGCTTCGAATTCGCTTTGAACCAAAAATTTACTAGGCTTAGAAGGCACTTCTGAGACCAGGTTGTTGCATGGGGTAGGTATTCTACGTGTGTGGTTATACTGGCAATACCTTTTATTAAATTTTGCTGAAAGCAAGACAAAGCTGAAAAAGGCCGTCATTTTAAATGAGTTCACGTATCAGAGAATGGCTTGTTGAAATTATGTGCACCGTCCTGAGATCCTAATGCAGGTCACTGGCATAATATATTTCCAAGCCAGTTCTTTTTACTAATATTTATTAATGCTAAAACCCATTTTAATTTAGACAAGAATGATTAGTTGCTCAAAGTAGCATCTCCACATACATTTACAAACTGCCATTTGTTTATTGTGATATGAACTGCTTTTGTTGTGTAAACACAGAAATTGCAAAACATTGTGTCCTGCATTTGCTTTAGCAAGTACAGATGGCACAATTCTTACGTAGCTACAAAATTACCGTATTTACTCGCATAATCCTTGCACTTTTTTTGCCGGAAAACCGATGCAAAGTTGGGGGGTGCGAGAATTACGCGGGGAAAACTTTCCATGAAAACGTACAGAGCGAAAAAGAAAACGAAGTGGCTGCGAATCGGGATTCTCACACCAGAATCTAACAGCAAGCTTTAAAAAGTACTAATTAAAACTTACCTCAACAATAAAAGCAGAGGTTTAACACAAGACAAGATTTATTTGAGACACAAAAAGTGGAAGCAAATAGTCGTGAGGTAGAATACTATACGCAAAGCTTGTGGACGTTGCGGGCGTAGCGATAGCGTTCGTCACTCAACAGGAGCCCTCAAAAGGTAAGCGTAGGACGTCAGTATTGGGCTGATGGCTATTTAACAGAATCGTCCACAGTTTCCTTCTGAAGAAATAAAGTTTACCATCAATCCCAGTTTTAGGCACACGGCAGGCCCAACCCGTCTTGGTGGCTTTCGGCTGCCGTCACCAGTAGCGAACACAAAACTTGTAGACTCCAAAGGGCCTACCGGTGGCCCTGTTGCCATTGTTTAGTGCATGATCTATCACATGCAACTTGAAAGGAGCCGTGTAGCTTCAATAGTATTGCCTCATAACGTGACAAGATTACCGACACTACAAAACACGCCGCAACGCGCACTGGCAACTTCGGCTTGGATTGAATTGAATCTCTGTGCAATAGTACCATTGACGGTTAAGAGATGGCGCCAGATGGCGCACGCTATCATCATCAGTTGCTAGAACGAGTAGACGAAATTATTGCGGCAGTTTCGGGGGTGCGATAATTACTCGAGGAAAAAAATAAATCGTATTTTTGTTGGGCGATGTGGGGGGTGCGAGAATTATGCAAGAGTGAGGATTACGCAAGTAAATACGGTATGTTTCCTATCCTACACAGCTGTAGACAGCATAAACCTTCAATTTATCACAGACAAAACAGGTGATTAATGCATGCAAAGTGGCTAATTAAAATGCATTCATCATAAAATGCCACCTACGTGCCAAATTTCAGAGCTGCTGAACTAGTGGTTCCACCACACAGCTCAAGTATAGCTGAAATTCTCAATACATTTTTTATGCACAATATACTTCGTAGCATTTGATGGAACCATTACCAAACCATCATGCCCCATTTTGCACAGACAGATAACAAGCCCAACTTACCTGGAACAGATGACACAGGCCTTCAACTGCAGCCTCAAGTGTCACCAACTCCGCAGGTAGCCAATCACGCACCAGCACCTGCACAGCAACACACCACTAATTTGGCATGCTGTGCCATTTTAAAAAAAACAGAAAGCCGATTATAGTACCTGTACTGCAATACATGACTTACCAGCAACAAATACAGACAAGGCTACCTGCACGAAGAATGCTGACCTTTGAATGCCCAAAGGTAATAACAATAGTAACACAGTTAATGAATATTACAGTGTAAGACTATTCCGAATCACATCTTTCACAAGTGCACATAAGGCATGCATATGTTGCTATAAAGCCCTTCTTTACAAGATTGTAAATGCAACAGCAGCCGAAACATTCCTTCATTATGGAATAAGTACGAATTACAGTTGAGCCTGGATAGTTGAGCCTGGAGTAGAGCCCTAACTTTGTTCAGATATTTTGAGAAAAAAGTGTGTTTATTACGCAAAGAAATACAATAGTGAGATATAAATTTGTAATTCAAAATGAGAGGTACAGAGCTCATGCTACAGACAAGCCGCCCTCATCGAACCTAGTTCATCGTTAGACATTTCAAGGTCTGGTAATGACTCTTCCTTGAAGAAGCAGGCGCGATGACCTTGGCAAACACTCAAGGTAGCAGAGTCCAGGTATCACCTCACTTGGTTGTTGCTCAGGCTGAAATGCGAAAAATACTCATTTCACCCCTTTTCTACTAACTTAAAGGAATGTTTTCATCCTCTACCATGTCCTTTTAATAATAGGCACACGTTTTCAGCACTAAAGTAACAATACAAGTACATGTAAATCATTGAACACTGCCTTGTGCATGCTAGTTGGCGAATCTGTTTTTCCAACCAAAAACATGAGCGAAGGTTTCCTGTTACACGACAGGAGAGGGCTCACTTTTCTGCAAATGGTCAATTCCCATTGTGCCGCCAGGTTGCCAAGCGCTTTGACACACTCGATAACTTTTTTCTTAAAGCCTATCGTGAACTGTCATCGACTACCACTCGTTTCTGAAGGAAATAGAAAAAAAAAAACAGCAGACAGACAAATTTAACCGAAGCAAAATGGCGTTGCTAGTACTACACTGTAGGCTTTGCCTAGCCTTGCCCAACGGCGCTGCTGCTGATGCTAATGATTGCATAGAGTTTCCTAAATATACGTTAGAGGTAACTCTGGCACTAGAGTCTATGGGAGCTGCAACGCATGGCGCTTCAGCGAGCATCGGAATTATAGGTAGTACATGGACTTGCCTAGTCTTCGTACTTTGTGTTTCTTTTGGCTTCGTGTAGCTTGAAGCTGCTTTGTGACAAAACAACAATCGGCAAACGTTCAGCACTTGCGTTTCACCCCTTTTTTTATTAGGCTCACCATTTCAAATCGGATCACGAAGTTCAAAATGGTTCGTTCTTTTTTTCGTAACAAAACCGAAACACAGCAATAAACGAAGCCACAAGTGTGATTCACTGCCCGCAAGTACAAAGACTAGGCAAATCCATGTACTACCCCTCACTTCCATGGTCGCTGAACGATCGCAACGCCAGAGTCTCCTCCAGTTAATTTCAGGAAACTCTATGCAAGTTGGCAATGGAGGCTTTTGCCTTCAGCTGCCCATTGTTGCGAGACTTCCACATTTTTTTTGCTAATAATCGGTATACAGCAGACTTTCTGCTAATAATCGGTATACAGCAGACTCTCAGTAAACGAAAATCTGTTAAACGGTACTACTGCTTAAACGAAACTATTGCCTCTGCAATGCTTGGTTTTTGGCTTGTATTCTGCACCCATGTCCAGCTCTCAGTAAACAAAACTCCTGTTGAATGGAACATACTTTACCAGTCCCTTCACGTTACATTTACTGAGAGTCTACAAGACGAGGGTTGACATTTCATCGCATTTTTTTTTTTTCAAAACAAAAAAATTCGACATATGTTCCAGTTTTTCTTGGTGTATACCTCGTTTCGTTCTGAGCAAAAGCAGTCATTCAAAGCAAAATGAAACATTTTCAGACCTTTCCCAGCAGGTCAAGAAGATCAGCTGTGTGCTGGCTGGATAGGTCATCCCGCAGCAACACATCAGCCAGAAGACGTACAGCACGGGCAGCCACGGCAGGTTCCGTTTCAAGTGGAGACACGTGCGGCAGCAGCACTTTTTCCACCAGTTCATCCGCCTGCAACAGAGACCTACTACTGCAACATTCCACCATTACACTGATAGATAGATATGTGGGGTTTAATGTCCCAAAACCGCCATATGATTATGAGAGATGCCGTAGTGAAGGGCTCCGGAAATTTCGACCCCTTGGGGTTCTTTAACGATTCCACCATTACACTAAGTGCAGAAAATACTCAACTTCGTTTTTTTAAGGGCGAAGCGCCTGAAGGTCTCAGCTTGTCTGCATATCATGTCAGTGTCACGGTCCATCAAAAAAAGCTATGCGCCACACAACTCGCCACCGTTCCATACAACAGGGTTCATAGCACTTAGGTGAAACAACATTCAAGGGTTTCCAAGGACTTCTATGGACGTAACAAATACTTTTTAAGGACCTAAAATAACACTCGAAACTGCAGAAAATGACAACACCACTTTTTAAAGCATGGAAATTTGTACTTTTCAACATTTAATCAAGCTCCTCCAAGAATAAGAATATTAACCCCACCAGGTTTGTTTCTAATTATAGTTACTTGCTACCACCTATTCAATCTAACTATGGTAAGAAAACATCTAAACTCTCTACCATTCACTTTTGAAACGGTTTGTCTCTTTCACTTTTCAAAGCATCAATAAAATCTTTCCTTTTAACTACTGATTGCTCACCTCAGTAATTGTATATGAAATGAAATTGTATATAATCTTCTCTACCACTTGCCTACATTTTTTATGTTTTTTTTGTTTCTACGTAAATATCTTGTTCATTTTCATTTTTGTGTCTTTTTCTACTTTTCTTCACTTATTTTTGTATTTTATTTGATGTGTTACATTGCTTTGTATACAGTATTTTGAATTTTGCTTTATTGTATTGCTATTATTTTATCTTGTATTTCAACTGTCCTTGCCCATTACTTTTTTGGCTTTGTATATGCTTCTCTTTTCACTTTCTGTATCATATTTTGCATTTTACATTCTATGTTAACGGTTTCCTATTTCATCTCTTAGTTCAACAGTTCTCGCCTGTTCACCACTGGCTAATATTTTGCCAATTGTTTTTTAGCTCACTATTGTAGTAGTTTTTGACTGAGGGTCCCGTTTTCAGTATTTATACTCTCAGACTCTCATCTGTACACAAGCATTATGCAACTGATGCATAATGTAACCAATAAACAAACTGAAGTAAACAAATTACCTATAATGGAACTATCATAATACCTCACAGACATGCCGATGGCTAGCAAGGAGATCGATGAGGTGCAGTCGCACAGCTGGCGTTGCCATCTTGGGGTTCAAGAACCGCTCCAGAAGCTCGGCAATGTGGCTTGCCCAGCGCAGTGGGCACAGCTCCGCTTGCTGGGTTCGAAACTCCACCAGCCGCAGCAGTGACGTTTCCTGCAATGCCCAATGCCAGATCGTGGCCAATGATGTGATGCTTAAAGGCGCTCAAGTATGCTACTTTGATGTGCAGCAAAGCACTTTCCCATAGGGATGGACAAATAGTAAATTTGAGCTTCAAAGTGAATTTGAAGTGAAGAGTGATTGGAATTGAGCAGTTAGGATACTGTGCATTACATATTGTAAAGAAAAATGAGCAGTTTATTCACTATGTAACCGACACAATACTTTAAAAATTACAACTAGACTTGTGAATTTTCTTTTTTTTTTCAAAGAGATGCGGAAACAGCTTCATACAGTTGCAGAATTTCAATAGTAGTAGGCTGGAAGTTGAAGGCAATGGAATGCGTAGCGTTTCAAATTGGTTGGACTTTGTGGATGTAAGTCCATATAACAAGCTTTTTAACTTCAAAAAGATACTTTGAACAGAGTGCAGTAGCGATGTGCAAATGGTACACTTTAGGTTCGAAGCGAATTTGAAGCAAAGAGTGATCTGATGAAATAATTTCAAATCAAACAATTTAAATTGTATATATCACATATAATTTAAAAAAGGTACATTTCTGTAATGATCCAACTAACCTACACAATACCTTCCTTTAAAAGGCATGCACAAATGTAGTTCATTATAGTTTGAAGTGAAGTGGATGCAGCTCTGAATAATAGCAAGATGATGGGACCAAGGAGCAGGCACCGGCTGGAACCCAGGCTCCAGTGAAGGAGGAACTCTCGCGAGGCTTTTTACATACAAGAAGAAACCATGTTTTATTTACATATGTACAGAAGTTTAAACACACAAGGTGACGAGATGCGTCCACACGAGAAGAGCCCGCAAAAGACTAGAGGGCCCGTGAATGCCAGAGAGAGCTCTCAGCACACACACAACGCGATCTTATACCACCGGTCTGTGGAAGCGCTTCTCATACAGCGTTTTTCTGGGAGGCAGACTGCGTTCTTGTATGACCCGGGCCGCGTATGAGAGGTCAGCCGATCAGAGTCCCTTGCTGGCCGGATGCTTGCACTGAAGGTTATAACAGCTCGTCCGCCACACGAAGAGGTGACGCAAAAGCTGCAGCAGTGCTGCTCCCTGAAGTGGTTCTTGTACATTACCATTAGCTTCCCACTGATTGTTCACCACAACACAGCGACACACACCACACAGCTGGTCTTACAGTTGGCACACCTTGCGTTAAACGAACCACCGCGCAACACACATTTGGTCCCAGCAGCCAGCGTTGTGGGGATCTGAGGCGCGCCTGCGACCATTTCGTGGGCATTCCGCCGCACGGCCACACCCCTTTTGCTTTTTCTGCTCTGATAACGACGCGTGGCGATAGGTGGCGCCACGTGCGGGCGCGGCACGCGGTATGGGCGCGCCGAGGGAGCGTCTCCCTCCTCCGTGGTCGGCGCCGGGTAAGCACGTGTTTTCCTTCGTCCGCGTCTCCTTTGGGAATCGCCGGACTGTAGCCTGCCTGGGGTGGCCTTGGGCACCTCGGCAGGCGTGTTTACTTGAGTGCTAGCTTCGGTAGCGTACGCTAAGCCCACAGCGGTGCCTAGTACTTGAAGTGGTCGTAACGAGCCGCACTTGCCGTAGGCCTACGCGTATGAGGTTTGCCCTAACACTCGCGACCAGGCCCAGTGGCCATCGTGAGAGTGCGCAGCATAGCCGCGAGGAACCTTTTCCCGACCGGCGTGTCAAAGCTCGCCACTGCCAGCTGCAACGTGCTCGCGGTTTTCCCCTTATTGTGAACATCCGCGTGCGGGTGCCTTTGCTACCCGCATCCCGGGAGCGGACGTTGTACTGTTGTTCGGGGTGCTGCCAGAGGCAACAAAGTGTTGTGTATTTGGTATTAGAACACTGTCTGTTTGCCGCTGTGGAGATAGATTTGCACAAGGCTTACCTACTAAGCGCAACCGTGTAGGGATGCGACGTCCTCCACTGCCGCTACGCGCGAAGACGCTACGGCCGGGTTCGTCGATTTCTCCGGCACGGCGCTGAAACCACGCTCGAGGCAGGATAACAACAACGACGGGTTTATTAACCCAAGATGCAGCACAGTGCGACACTCACGGGCTTGCAGGTCGTATAGGGTACTCCGCAAGACCGAGCAAGTACGATTGCCTAGGGCGCGACGACTCCCGCACAAGGGCCGAAGTCCAACGCACGAACGAGAAGCCGCCTGCTAAGCAGCGCGTCAACCTCTCGTGGAGGCCTGAGAGCATCTGCCGCGACGAGCGAATCACCGGGCACAACACAGCTCGTAGGAGAGGATGTCACGCGCGCCCAATGGGAAATGGCGCTGCGTTGCGACGTAGGCTCGCGCAGCGCACCAGCGTAGCGTGCCCGGACATGCCAGCGCGGGAAGAAGCCGACGGTTGACTGGCCCAGGCCAAGAGGCGCCCTGGCAGCCATCTTGGCAGATGCCGGCGCTTATGTGCGCCCGGGCTACGCCGTCGGGGCGCGTGCGGCAGCTGGGAACGAGGCGCCAGGTAGGAGGGCGCTCTCGATTCCCACACAGCGCCGCGCTAAACGCCTTATTAGTTGAGCGCGCGCGGAGCGGTGTGCTACACGAGAGTAAACGGAGTCGCGGCCCTGTGGCTCGCTAAGCGTGAACCCGCGGTGATCATCCACTGCAGTTAGTAGCGGGGTCACCATAGCGTCCACAGCTGTAGAGGCTCCACCACTGCTGCTTGGCTGTTCACGGGTCGAAGGTGGCACACAATGTTGAAAAAGGCCACAGTCCGCAGCAGCTAGTTCGCCGTGGACCAGTAGGCATAGCTGGGCTTCCCTTCAGCCTGGCTTTAGCGGGGGAGGGCACTCTCAAACAGGACACAGACAGTGAGAACACTCAGTTCTGCTGAGATTCACCAGGTACAAGTTACAGCAAAGTGCCTTTCGAAATTTACTGCGGAACGTAAATCTGCACTGCGATAGTGACCAGTCGGACTTGAACAAACACATGCGCACAAGTCACCACTTGCGACATGCAGAACTCAAAAGGTTTTGTGTTCTGCATTTCCATTGCTCGTTAGCTAAGTTAGACCTTGACTTAGGCCTCTCTGTGTTTCCGTCATCTCTGTTTCAGCTCATCGACCTTAGCCACGAATTCTGCAAAGCTAAGACCCCCTTTTTTTAACATACAGTCGGACTTGTTGGAGAAAAGGTAACAGTACTGCTTCAGCAGATTTGGAGATTAGCTGTCACGTGATTCTTGGGGAGGACATGTGATGCGACTAGCTGCTATGAGGGTTCGACGGGAAGGCATCACTTGACTAGAAATCACGTAAAATTATGCGATTTTAGTCACATCACCAAAAGTTACATGGTTTACGGCAGCAACGTGTCACGTGACTAGCTGTTGCATGTTATTGGTGGGAACCTGTCACGTGACTAGTTGTCACACGACATGTTATGTTTAGGTGACCAGCTGTTACTTAATTTTGCGTGGTTTCAGTACCGTGAGAGAATGCTACATAATATTGGCCACATGACTAGCTCTTGCACAATTTTGGCAAGAACGTGTAACGTGACTAGCTCTTACATACCGTAATTACTCGAATCTAACGCGCACCTTTTTTTCGGTTAAGCGAGTTTATAAAGCGCATGCGCGTTAAAATCGAGTGCGAAAAAAAATGAATACGGTCATTCTATTGCCATCGGCATTTCCGAAATGGCCGCCCCCTACGTGCTTCGGCATGGCGCGTCGGCCATTTCTGCCTATGTGTTTCCCATGTGCGGCACTTCGTACGTGTGCTGAGGAGTTTGTCATCGTGTAGTTCATTAGCATCGACGGTATGGAAGGGCCAACTCCAGAAACTCCACGAGTGCACCACGATGCTGCTTTTAAAAGAAAAGTCATCGCATGTGCCGAAACAGACAGAAATCGGGCCGCGTCGCGGTTGTTCGGAGTTCCCGAAACGTGCATGTGGGACTGGCGGAAACAAAAGCAGAAGATTATCAAAGATTCATGCAAAGGCTTCAGTGGACCACAGCAGGGTCGGTTTCCACAAATTGAAGAGCTGCTCGCCGAGTATGTGCTTGAGCAGCGAGCGGCACAGCGGCCCGTGACGACAGAACTGCTCTAAGTGCGGGCTATGCAGTTAGCTTTAGAAAAAGGGCTAACGCGGAGCCAGTTCAAAGCGAGCAGGTGCTGGCTAACTAACTTTATGAAGAGGAAGTGCTTTTCCCTCCGAAAGCGAATGGGCATGCACCAAAACTTGCCGGAGGAGTACGAAGAAAAGCTTCACAGTTTTCAGAGGTTCGTCCTAAACTTGCGGCACAACAACGGCTCCCTGCTTGGGCAAATCGGGAATGCCGATCAGACGCCTCTTTACTTAGACATGCCTGGCACCGCAACCGTCGAGAAGAAGGGGGCGTGACATCGGGCCACGGTAAAACAAGAGTGACGGCAATGCTCCGTTGCACGTCAGATAGGCACAAGCTTCCCCCGTACCTCATATTTAAACGGAAGACGCTCCCGAAAGGAGTCGTTTTCCCGAGTAGTGTGATTGTGTGGGCCAACGAGAAAAATGGGTGCGCGTTGCAATCGATGTCTTACTTTTTTTTTTTTTTCGTCGTGAAAACCGAGTGCGCGTTACAATCGAGAGCACGGTAGAATCGAGTCAATACGGTAGTTTTGTTGGGAACATGTCATGTGAACAGTCGCATGTTTTGTTGGGAACATGTCATGTGAATAGATATTCCATGACGTTACACGATTTTAGTCACTTGACTAGTTCCTGCATGGTTTATGGCAGAAAATTTTCATCATTGCGATGTGACAGGCTGTTACGCTACGTTGCAGGACTTTAGTGGTGTCATAGTCTTTCAACACTCTTTCCAGTCACGAGATTTTGACGTCCCGCAATGGGGGAGCTTGATATGGTGAGCCTGATATGGTGCACCACCATCATTTAGAGGCAATGCTTCTCCAGCCCACAGGGTTGATTTCGCAGAGACTGCACATGCGGCCAGAGCGAGCTGGAAGTCTGCACGCCTGCTTATCTGTGATTGCTTTCTGAATAAAGGTGAAGCTTGGGTATTGAACAGCTGAAGCTACATGTTCGCGTGATGATGCCGTTCAGGTGCTGCATACCGAGGTGTCACTTAAGGGCCCTACAGCAAAAGTGTCTTTCTTTTGCGTGCCAAGTGTTCGTGGAAAGTTCAAGAACTCGAAGTGAGCCATAAAGTGGTAAGAAACAAACGACTTCATCATTGCTTTGAAGTATGCGCATGTGTGTGCAAAGCACTTCTATTCATCGTACATCATCCACGTGCCCGATTTCACAATAAACAGTGACACCATATCGTTGCCAAGAGACGAGTCACACCTCAGGCTTAACAGAATTTCTCGTGTGTTCGACAGGCCTGCCAGCCTACTTGACAAATCCGAAGTCATGACTACAGACCGCACAGTTGGAAAGCCACTGAAACAACCTCGAGAGCCATCTTTTTTTGCAAGGGGGGTTTTCAGCCATGATAAACAGGCTATTAGCTACTTATTATAACAACAATGACTATAACAACAAAGACAACATAAACAAGATGCAACATTTTTATGTCAATATTCTTTGAAGATGTTTTTTTTTTTAACTCTACACCACCCCAATGATAAGTGAAGGTGAAAATCATAGGCATTTGCCCGGCTTTGTTTCCTTCAAAGAAAGATTGTGATTACAATTTTAAGTGTCCTGGATTACCAACGAAGTATGGCATTGAATGCAAACACGCGTCTTTGATGTGATGTGCGCACGCAATGTCGGCAGTGCTCCGGCGTGAAGTGTAATAGTTGATGACGATGTTGGTTGTGCTGATGAGAAACGGCATGAATGTGACGAGTGGCGAAAGGAAAGGAAAGGACAAGCAGCACACGTGCAAAGAGAAAAACCCAGCGAGGACGACGACGATGAAGAGAGGCATGAGGGCCCTACGTCAACAACAGAAAAGTGGCCCGATCAGCAGTTGCCATGGAGGTCTTAAAGGCCAATCACTTATTGACACAGCAACCCAGAGAACTCCAATGGGAAGCCGACGAGTCTACCTGAGGAGTGCCACAGCAGTGGGCAAAGGTGCTCGGTTCGTTCGGGTAGAAGGAGGGTGGAGACAGTTCGCCAGCGTGGCGGTCGTGGTTTGCCCCGAGTGCCTGGCAAAGGTCAATAGACGGAGTAGCCTGCTTCACTTGAGCTCAAGCTTCGATGGTCCACGGAGCCAGCAAGAAGCTACGGCAGCCACCAGGTCCACTGAGGGGCATTAGCCCAAGTGCTTCTCTGTGACCCCTGGTCCGCGCGTTCGAGGAGAACACTGCCTGAATTTATCAGCCCTGTCTTCGGCACCTACCTGCTTCGTCAATGCATACACCTGAGCATCCCCCTCCTCTTCGTAGAGTTTTTTCTACAACTCATGTCTCATGTCACCCGTGCTCATGTCTGCTCTCCGTAGATGTCCCCAACGCCTCACTAGTAGTAGCACTTACCAGTGAGACTGTTTCGGTCAAGTTGGGACTAGACTTGTTCAAGTGACTCCTTAGACGTCTTTGCTAAGGTTGTAGGATGTTTTGTTATCATCAATGCGTGTTGTATGTTTCTTGTTCTTGTGCTGTTTTGATGAAGTCAAGGAAACAGAAAACAGCCTCGCCATTTCTTAAAAGCATTGCTGTTTTCGATGCAGCGTGCTCCTTATTTTGTCTCTTTATTTCAAGGAACCTTATCACGGTGTCAATACTAGTCACCCTGCTCACACGAGATATTGTCACATGCGTCCCGCGAAAAAGACGAAGGCGACAGCGCATACGCGCATCTGCACGCTTTTATGCAGAACGCAACAACGAGAAAGATGAGGAACTCTCTCTCACGCGGTTAACAAAAAGACCGACCCGCTGCTGTTTTCTCAGCGTCTTCGAGTACGACCTCTCTCTTGACGTCGCGACACTGGTGGAGGTGCTGGGGCCTGCAACCTGATGCAAGAAAGCGTTGTTCGGGACCGTACACCCAGCCCGGAGCCTCAACGTCTTGTTGCGACTCCAGTACACCGATTCAGCCGGCGCCTATTAGGCCTAAGCCCAGAACTCTTGACGGCATCTCCTGTTACCAACATGGCGGCCCCTTCAGCGTCTGCGAATCTTCCCCCGGCCCAGACGACTCACCCTTACCAGGTTACTTTTGAGACTCCTCGTGTTCCCGAAGTCTTCCGTGGAGAACCGTATGAAGATGTTGAGGACTGGCTCGACCAGTTCGAGTGGACCGCTGTGGTGAATCGTTGGAGTGTGCAAGAAAAACTTGGCCGTGCCTACTTCGCAATGGAAAATAGCGCTCGCACATGGTACGAGAACAGGGAGCCTACTTTCCAAACCTGGGACAATTTCCGCCAAAAGCTTCTCGAGACGTTCCTGAGTGCGGACCGACGGGATCTCGCACAGCAGATGATCGAAGCCCGCATGCAAAAGCCGAACGAAAGCGTGGCCATGTTCGCTGAGGATATGGCCCGCCTATTTCGCCGCGCTGACCCTGACATGCCCGAGGCAAGGAAAGTTCGTCATCTGATGCAGGGAGTTAAGAAACCGCTTTTCGCCGGCCTTGTACGAAATCCGCCAACAACAGTGGATGAATTCATCAAAGAGGCGACTGTCATTGAGCGGGCGCTCCGGCAACGATGCCGCCACTTTGACCGCCTGCCCGACCAAACGCCTGTTGGTGCCGCCGCTCAAAACGCCGCCGTTTCTGAAAACTCTTTACGGCAAATGATCCGACAAATCCTGTGGGAAGAGCTGCGGGCCCTCAGCCTTCCGTCTACCGATCCCCCAGTTGCTTCTGTTGCAGAAATCGTGCGCCAGGAACTACGGCAAGCCTTTCCCTCACCGGCGCCACCACCCGAATTACGTCCACTGACCTATGCTGATGCCGTCCGCCGTCATCCGCCTGCCCCAGAAGAACCACCCTTTCAGCCACGGCCCGTTACCTTGCCGTGGTGGCAGCGTGAACCTGTCCGGCGACCACCAGTACGTCGGACCGACTTGTGGCGCACCGCCGACCGTCGACCCCTTTGTTTCCACTGCGGCGAACCAGGCCACATCTCGCGCTACTGCCGTCATCGAGAAACCCGGGTTGGAAACTTTTCTCGGCCCGCTTCTTTTTATTCTGAAGACCCTCGTGACCATGGTGCTGATCGCCTACCGACCAACCAAGCGTCTTCACCAAGTCGTCGCTGGCGGTCTCCCTCACCTGCACGAGGTCAGAATTCCCCGAATCGCCAAAGATACGCGGACGCCATCAGAAACCGCTCCCCAAGCCCGTGCCAGGGAAACTAACTGCCACGACCTCCGGGGGCAAGGTTGCCAATTGCCGAGACGCCAAAAAGACCCCCTTGCCTCTACACAAAGACGACGTGACGACAGTGATGACGAAGACGACAACAACCACGAGTACTACTGCCAATGAATTTGTACGTGCCGACCTCAGCGTTATTATAGACGGACACCACGTAACAGCACTGGTTGACACTGGTGCTGACTCCTCTATTATGCGACAAGAGCTCGCCGACCGCCTTAAGAAGGTTAAGACGCCGTGGAGTGGGCCGAGCATAAGGAGTGCTGGTGGGCAGCTAATGACGCCAACCGGTAAATGCACCGCTCGGCTCGTAATCGATGATTCGAACTTCGTCGCCACTTTTGTCATTTTACCGGACTGTTGTAAAGAGTTGATTTTGGGTATGGATTTTCTGTGAGAGTACGGTGCTATCATCAACATCCCAGAACGTATCGTCACCTTTTCCGCCCATCCTTACGTCGATGCCACCACTGAAGAACAACTGCAACGTTTACGTGTAGCCGATGATGTGATGCTCCTGCCGAGATCTTGCTGCCTTGTGTCGGTGTTGTGTGAACGGCCGTGCCGTAATGAGGTGATAGCGGAGCGAACAGACACGCTATTGCTTACGCAAGGTGTTTCAATAGCGAGAGGCATTCTGGCACTAATTGATGGGCGGGCAGAAGTCCTCATCACCAACTTCAGCAACGAGCGTCGTCACATCCAGAAGGGCACCGCGATTGCCTACTACGACGACGTGGACCAAGCCAGAGATTGCTTCGCTTTGCAACCGGACGAGGCGACCATCCCAGCCTCGACACCTTTGTCTGTCAACATTTGCTCAACCCTGTCAGCCTCGGAAAAACAGCGCCTACTAGAGCTGATACACCAGTTCAAAAATTGTTTTTTGTGCACGTCGAAAGTCAAGCAAACACCACTGACCCGGCACTGAATCATCATTGAAGAAAATACGAGACCGATCTGTCAAAACCCATACCGTGTGGCTCCGAAAGAACGTGAGGAGATCCAAAAGCAAGTTCAGAAGATGCTCCAAGATGACGTAATACAGCCTTCCAAGAGTCCCTGGGCATCCCCCGTGGTATTGGTTAAAAAGAAAGACGGCAGCTTGCGTTTCTGTATAGATTACCGCAAGTTAAACCAAGTAACGAAGAAAGACGTCTACCCACTGCCACGTATAGATGACTCTCTTGATCGGCTGCGGCATGCACGCTATTTCTCATCGATGGCCCTGCGAAGTGGCTATTGGCAAATAGAGGTCGACGAGAGAGACCGTGAGAAAACTGCTTTCGTGACGCCCGACGGTCTTTATGAATTTAAAGTGCTTCCATTCGGGTTATGCTCAGCGCCAGCCACTTTTCAGCGTTTAATGGACACTGTGCTATCAGGACTTAAGTGGCAGACATGCTTGGTTTATCTAGACGACGTTGTCGTCTTCTCAGCTACATTCGAGGAACACCTAAGTCGATTATTCGCAGTTCTAGAAGCTATACGTTCGGCTGGCCTGACTTTAAAGCCAGAGAAGTGCCATTTCGGTTTCAACGAACTTTGCTTCTTAGGCCACGTGGTCAGCCACGAAGGTGTTCGACCTGACCCGGGCAAAATCGACGCTGTCGCAAAGTTTCCCGCACCGCATGACAAAAGAGCAGTGAGACGCTTCTTAGGCTTCTGCGCTTATTACCGACGATTCATCGCCAACTTTTCGTCTATTGCGGCGCCTCTGACGCGGCTCACACGAGAGGATGTCCCCTTTCTTTGGAGCGAAAAGGAACAAACAGCGTTCAACGAATTACGCCAACGCCTCCAAACACCTCCGGTTCTGGCGCACTTTGACCAGGAAGCGCCAACAGCACTTCACACCGACGCAAGCAATGTAGGCCTGGGCGCCGTACTGATACAATGGCAAGATAACTCCGAGAAAGTGATAGCCTATGCCAGCAGAGCTCTCTCTCGCACGGAAGAGAACTACTCGACTACCGAGAAAGAGCGCCTCGCCGTGGTTTGGGCGGTTCTCAAATTTCGACCGTATCTGTACGGCCGCTCATTCAAGGTCGTCAGTGATCACCACTCCCTTTGCTGGCTCACTAACTTAAAAGACCCATCCGGCCGTTTAGCACGCTGGAGCCTTCGGCTTCAGGAGTTTGATATGACCATTATTTATAAATCAGGGAAGAAGCACATCGACGCAGACCGTCTCTCGCGGTCACCCGTCGAGCCTGCCGCTATTAATGACGAGTCTATGGACGCCGCATTCTTGGGAGTCATCAACGCGGCCACTATCTCACAAGAGCAGCGCCGTGACCCTGACCTGCTTTCGCTTATCGATTTCTTAGAAGGACGACGGGAAGACGTGCCACGAATTTTTGCGAGAGGAGTGCCATCTTTTTGTTTAAGGAACGATGTCCTATACAAGAAAAACTTTTCTCCCACCGGCAGCCCATACTTGCTCGTCGTCCCTGCATCACTGCGAAAAGAAATTCTGGAAGCCTGCCATGATGAAGTCACCTCTGGTCATCTCGGTTACACTCGAACATTGTCCCGTCTGCAAAACAGTTACTACTGGCCTAACCTACCTGCTGCTGTGAAACATCACGTCCAAACATGTGCCGACTGTCAAAGACGCAAAGCACCACCCGGCAGGCCGGCAGGCTTATTACATTTCGTTCAAGTGCCAGCAAAGCCATTCGCCCAAATCGGAATGGATTTCCTGGGCCCATTCCCAACTTCTACCACAGGGAACAGATGGATCATTGTCGCCACTGATTACTTGTCTCGCTACGCAGAAACTAAAACCATGCCGAGGGCCACAGCAGCAGAAGCGGCTCATTTCTTCATAGAAAACGTCGTCCTTCGGCATGGTGCTCCAACAGTTCTCATCACGGATAGAGGAACTGCGTTCGTGGCAGAACTTTTGGAGTCGGTTCTCAGGCTCAGTGGTACAGCTCACCGGAGAACAACGGCGTACCACCCACAAGCGAACGGACTAACAGAGCGGCTTAATAAGACCCTCGCAGACATGCTCTGCATGTATGTCGACACAGAACACAAGAACTGGGACGAAATCTTGCCTTATGTGACTTTCGCCTATAATACTGCCCGGCAGGAAACTACCGGAATGACGCCGTTTAGTTTAATACACGGGCGCGAAGTCACTACAACGTTGGACGCTATGCTGCCGCACGAGTGTGACGACACTCACGCTGACGCCGAAGAATTTGGTCAGCGTGCAGAAGAAGCCCGACAGCTAGCCCGCGTGCGTATTTGTCACCAGCAACACAAAGATACGAAACGGTACGACCTATGACATAAATTGGTAACCTACAAACCAGGCGACAAGGTATGGGTCTGGATCCCAATACGTCGACGCGGACTTTCAGAAAAGCTATTACGATGATACTTTGGCCCATATCGAGTCACCCGACGATTGAACGACATCAACTACGAAGTTATTCCCGACGGCGATTGCAGTTCCAGTCGCCGAAACTGCTCACCCGAAATCGTACATCTCATCCGGATGAAACCCTACTTGTCCAGCTAACTCTCGTTTGTCCTGATCGTGCCGGTGCATATGTGCGTTTTTATAAGTAGAGTGCCTTGGCTGCGCATCGGGACGATGCCATTTTTGGAGGGAGGCAAATGTCACATGCGTCCCGCGAAAAAGACGAAGGCGACAGCGCATACGCGCATCTGCACGCTTTTATGCAGAACGCAACAACGAGAAAGATGAGGAACTCTCTCTCACGCGGTTAACAAAGAGACCGACCCGCTGCTGTTTTCTCAGCGTCTTCGAGTACGACCTCTCTCTTGACGTCGCGACAATATAAATTCAGAAGCGCAATGTGATATAAGGGGCACATATTAATCCATGCGGTTCTCATTGGAGATGTTGACAACAAAAATAATGTTAGAAAACCACCGCACCATTCGATTGATATGCACGAAAACTACCAAAGTTCTCGAGGCTTGAAAACGACAGGAGTGGGACTGGAAAAGGAGCGGGCTGTCGGCAGCGACATATCATAGAAGAAAAAATGCAAGCAATGCCTACGGCCGCCACTACACTGGGTGGCCTTTCTTTTACTGTGGCACCCCTAGGGGCCGTTACTAGCTCTATATTAAAGTGAGGCAGCAGTTTCCTGACCAAAATAACTACTGAGGGACCATGGTAGTTTGATTAGTTGTTACAAGGGTGTGCGAGTATTCAAAATTTCGAATATTTCCTAAAAGTGTTAGCTATTCAATTCGACTTGCACCGAAACTATACTACTTGAACTATTCTAACTTCCCAAAGACAAATATAGTCAACACCCGATTAAAGGGGTGGGGTCAACAAATTTCGAGGCTATCCCAAGCCTGTTGTGGGTTTCCACTGTATTGAAGGACTCTCCACATGAAGGGTTGGACAAAACAAATGTGTAGAATATATTTTAATTTACTTTTAAAAGTGTAGCTGAATGCCCACTTTACGATCTAGACCCATTGCTTGCACAGCAACACTGACGTTTCAGAATAGGAGAAGCAACGGCAGTTGTTGTGACGTCCCACCGGATCTGTATGACGAGTGTGATGACGTCCATTTCAGAGCAACTGTGTGCATCCGTCAAGGGCACTGGGTGCTTTCGAAGAGATGACACTCGGTGCGTCCTTGTCCGTCAGAGGCGCCGCGCGCGTCCAACATTGGGGCTGCTCCGTGCTCCTTCAGCGTATCGGCGCCTATAAAAAGCCGGCGCATCTAGCGTCAGGCAGCTTCCTTGTCCACGTTCTGTTCATACGTTGTAAATATAAACGCTTTGTTTCCTTTTGGCTGCCTTTTGCCTTGCCACTGCCTAGATGCTACTGCAGCTGGTACAGCGACTGTCAGCGTGTTTGTTTTGCTGGCACTTGTGTGGCACGTGCATGTGAGAGCAGACGAAACTCAGCTCGATGTGCATCACAGCTTTGTGTGGTCACGTGGCCAAGCCACGTATGCATCTACGTCACTGCCCAACCCGGCGCCGCAAAACCGAAACCAAAAATGGTCTACATCAGTAGAGCAATATTAAACTATTTAGCTAAAATACACGAATCTTGGTGTGTACCATGCTTCCTGGAGCTGAAGGAAATGCTTACAGCGCAGAACACGCATTCTAAAAATTTGGTGTCACCACCTCTTTAACAGTGGCCCTTTCAGATTTTTTATTCTGCATCACCCCATCCCACTTTCACATTGCGGCAAAGCTGCCTTTCAGGCTTTGCTACGGTTGCAAATGTATTGACTCAAGAAAATGCTAGTTCCAACAAGGAGATGATGTGTCCAAAGTGGGGGACCAATTAATACTGTTTTTGACCAGAAATTTGGGCAGGAACAGAAAAAAATTGGGCACTGAAGATTTTTAGAATCCAAAATCTCAGATGCTCTTGTATATTGACATCTACGAGGCATATTTGGAATTCCAGACTCAAAAGCAGCACGCCCTCATCTGCCACATCAATTGGGCTACCACAGAAGTCGAAAGATAGCATATTTGCCTTTCATGGGTAAAGTGTTGTCAGCATGCAGAGCTTTGATTGCACCAAATATGCACTACATAAATACAATTCAGCCTCTGCATTGCCTCATTCGTAACAAGACAACCATGAAACACCACCCCGACAGCACTTCATCAACCTAGCCAAAAGAAACATTGTCATGTTGCTACATCATAAGGACAGCTTAGAAAGCCTCTCCAAGCTTGTTTGTTTTCTGCAGTTTTGCTTCAAAGTATTCAAAAAATATTCTAGAAATATTTTAGAAATATTCAGCAAATACTGAATTTGCTTTGCACCTAAAATTTACTATTCACACAGCTCCAGGTGTTAGATATTGTTACATTGATTTTAGTGATAAGACTAGTTCTCATGTGATATTAGGCGACTTTTAGCGCAACAGCGTTATAGAGCTCGTATCGCGAAAATTCCGCCGTCGGCGTCATTGGTTGTGAGTGCAAAATCGACATTGTGTGAACAAAAAATCAAGAAAAATTCAAACAAAATAAATAATAAAAAATTTTGGGTCTGGTTAGGGATCGAACCCAGGTCGTTTGTGTGGTAAGTGGGTGTTCTACCACACAGCCATGATTCTGCTTGCGAATATAGGAAAATAACTTCCTCTGCTTGGAAATGCAGTGAAACTAACTTTCTTGCATTACAAAAATACGCATCCTGTCTTCATGCTTCTCAATGCAACATGAAATATTGCAGTAATAATGCCTGGTACAATCGTCCATTGCCAACGGGCGTTGGAATATGTGATTATTATAATGACTCCGTGATTAAAAGCTGGTACCACACTACAAAAGGTAAACACGCCACTGCACCTATTCCCTTAAGGCCACATAGTGTGTGCATAACAAGTTCGGAAAGGTTTCATACACTAAGTATTTGAAATACACACTAGGAACTGAACATCACTATCACATACAACTCTCAAAAGCGAAGCTTAAAGGTCCCGCAATTTTTTTAATCACATCCCTAAATGTTGTTTGATGTTACCCGATTTTATTCACAAGACTAGGCGTTGCGTGATGTTACATCATCTTTAGTCTAAACAGACTCAACAATCATAGTTATTGTATTCCATGCTCCGTAAATCGGGGCACGTGTTGTGGGAGCGTAGCAGAAGTTGAAGACATACGCGTATCAGTTCATGACAATAATTTCTGTACCCACTCCCAGTGCAATAAAAAGCTCAAGGAGCTCTGCTTTTAATATGATTAATCAATGCGAGGATAATATTTTGATTTAACCTTGAAAATGTGGCCTAAAAAAATGACTGGTTTTTTACTGAATAGATGTTTTCACAACATAGCACTCCTAAGCTGAAGTTTGACTACCTTTACAGGGGAATTACATAGGGTTTAATATATGCTAATTTGTTCATTTCAAATACTTTGAAATTTCAAATTATTGAAATTCATGTCAAAGCAAATTAAAATACGTGATATTCATCCGAATATTCAAATGCTCGAATATTCGCACATGCCTGGAGTGCAGGCAATTGAGATGTGGTCTCGTGGAGGCGCAGATTGCAGTTTCGCAGCATACCGGCAACACACCACTGTGAAACAACTTTTTCAGGAAGCTTACACAGAATAAAATCTGCTGATTCATTCGTTTCAAACACTTAGCGATTTCGGGCATTATAAATTCACGCTGAAGTAAATTGAAGTACTGTAATATTCGAAGCACTCATATATTTGCCCATGCCTAGTTTCTCAGCTTCAGTGAAGACCCATATCTTTGTGCAGGATAGGTTGCAAGGAGATCGTGAATGCGGTACACACGGGACGAAGTGGTGCTGCTTGGTCGACCAGCTCAAAGAGATGTGTGGCACTGCCCTCAAAGGTGCCCTGGTCATAAAACAGCTCCACACGTGTCAGCAACTCATGAGCCATTTGCTGAAGTTGCCGTCCTCCAGATTTGTCCTGTGCACAGAAGGGTTTTAAACTATTATGATGTAATAAATGCAAATGCATAATTACTGATACAAGCAAGGACATCATCATTCCTCTAATCTATATTTAAACAATACTCACTGTTTTGTTTCAGGCTGATATGCAAGTTCATGTAATATTGCACAAGCTGTGCAATATCAACAAGGTTTTGCAAAGCCTTTGCTCGTCAATACCAATAACCCTTTCGCAACTGTTGGCAAGTGTAGTCGTCATGAGATGTTCTAACAAAATGACTAATGACAACTATGCTAATCGTCATCAAGAAAAAAATGGTAGTGCACAACAGCAATGACAACGATATCTGCTAGTATTTGTATTTTTCAATGCGAGATGGTCCCACTTGTCTACATTTTCTAATAGTTTATTGTTCCTCCTCCTCCTGTGCCTCGCCTTTGATTGCACTGCTGCGCCCTTATATCGCACATTCGGTATCTTTGTATGCAATTAGAAAAATAATGACATTCTATTTTATTAAAGTAATGGTATCAATTTATTCACACAATGAAAGTGCTCTACAAAGTGAGCAAAAAAATTTGTCGGTCATTTTGGCATTATTTTTTCTTCCGGTCAAGAAAAGGTTAAACATGCCTTGAACTTTGAAAACTGCACCCTGGAGATGAAAGACAAGCCCTAACAAAAAATTGCACCTGCACAACAAGACCACATAAATGCTGGTTGTCAGCATAGTGTTTGGGGCCTTCTACCCTGTTATCTACCTACCATGAGCAAAAGCTTCCCGTCATTTCCACTGGGAAAGGCAAGGATGCAAGCGACGTTGAGGGCCTTTTGCTGAATTATGGCTCCACTAAATGTCATATTTTCTGTATGCATATCAAGGTACCACAGGCACAGGGAGCTTTTACAGTTGCTGTAGGCTGCTTCTCGTAGCCTTTTACCTTTGATGGATTGAGCCACTAGAACTAATGGCAATCACGATGCTCTCAAACTTCAATATTGTTAAAGGTGAACTCAATAAAATTTCATATCTTTCAACAACAACCACCTTTTCCTGGTCATCACTTCAGTAATAATTTAGCCTTTGCGTAAATGCACAAAGCAAAACTTCTTTTCGCAAGGTGCACCAGTGAATATAAACAGGAAAAAATTCAGCAGGCATAACATTCTTAAAACACACAAAAGCAAAGGCCTGGCTGTGCTCATGTAAGAGAAATGAACTTCAATTGCATTAAAGGGACACTAAATTCAAATAAAAATTTATGTCAGAGTGAAAGCTCAATGTATGACAACATCTAAAACAACAATATTATCAACACAGTGCCCTACTTACCGAGAAATTAAAGTAAATGCACAATAACACAAGCGCCATAGTAGGACATTTTCAAAATGATCCCGATGACATCAGATGGACTGCCTACAATTAATCACTAGTAATCGATCTAACTGCACTAAATAAAGAATGTTCCATGCATTAAGAGACACAATAAAATGCTACTTGTTCGTTTCTGTTTGATTATTGAAAAACAGAACCGCCGAACGCTACTATGGGGAATGGCGCAAGTGGTTCAAAAGTTCTATTTTGGCGTGGCTACACGGAACAGGTGGTTCCATCCAGCGGGGCGCAGTTGAAACAAAAGCGTCTGCAATCTTGAAGCCAATGGCGGGAAATTGATCAATGCCCGTTGCTGCTGCTGTGGCCCCCCGCTGCTTTCGGTCTGCTGCTACTAGCGCAGTAGATTCGGGCAACGTTGTGCATGGCAACAGCGACGTGAGACGGTTCGGTCGATCCGCTTTTTGAGGCGGGTAATTTGAACTGCACTAACCCGACATGGAGCACTAAAACGTGATTTTATTTCAAAAAAGGCCCTTCCTTGGCACAAAAGTAACACTACGAGGTTTCTGGACCGCCATTTCAACAATCAACGTCGACTTAATAGTTGACATGTTCACCTTTTTAATAGACTCTTTGAATGCCTTATGCGAGCACTTTTGTCTTCACATGATTTTGCAATATCTGCAGACTTCAGCATATGTGTCGGTAAGACAATACATGCACCTTCGTAGCTGCACACTTCATTGGCGCTAATTATGACTGCGAAACGCTTTGTAAACTGCTACACAAAACTGCTAGTATGACTCCTGCCCAACAAGACAGCTGTGTAGGTATTTTTCCAAAACACTTGCAAGCACTGGAGTGGCTCTGTCATATAGGAGTTGACTACTCCGAACAAGACCTGGGTTTTATTACGGCTTTAACAGTTTTTCTACGGTCTTGCGCAATTTTCTGAACCTCGCGATGCAATCACTTAGGGCTTTTGCTTTCAGACAACACATGTCTTTATTTATCATCTATCATCAGAATGAAAGGTGGTCCCCAACGTTACAAAACTGTCAGAGGGATTTCCATTTAGTGCCTTGTGGTGTAACAGCGCAAGAAAACAAATGTAAACACAAAAGAAGAAAAAAGCACAAACAGGCACTGACTATCAACTAAAGGCTTATTTCAAAAAAGCAAGCCTATATATAGGACAATGAATATTCAAAACAGGGTAAAAGGGGAGAAGAGAATTGTGAGGGCCCAGATGAACATAAATATAAAATTTAAACGTGTGCCATTATAGCATGATGGGTTCCAGAACTTCTGAAGTACTCCTGCAAGCATGAGATGACCACACTCATGACAAATGTGATACATGCAAAGCAGATAGCAAAGAAGTGTGTTCTGCCCACAGATTGAAACCTACCAGAAAGCCTCTACATTAAAGGGCATATGTGAAGTGCTGTTCGCCCCTACTTTTTATTATCTGCCTGTCAAGGAGGGTGTTGGTACACGCAAGCAATGCACGAGGACTTCCCTAAATTTGTAATGTGGTAAAATATGACCTCGTTATATTATAAAAAAGTGGCAAAATTATGGCTTATTATATGAAAGTCGGACTGTACTTCGAAATTTCAGACATTTAAAACTTGTGTCAAGGTGAATTCAAGCACTTCAATATTTCTTAAAATATTTTTCATGCCTAAGCCTAAAAATAACCACCAGTACAAACAATGGCTCTACAATGACATAAATAAAAAGCACCAATGTTAGAAGGGCAATGGGAACCATGGAAGGCAACAAGCTCATAGTTGTTGGGCTCTATATCATTGGTGTACTTGATGACAACCAGACCACCTTGGAGACGCACACTTGCCTTTCTTGGCCACACTTCAAAATACACATAATCAAACATTCTGAAAAAGATGTTTGTAGGAGGGCTTTTGGCGCCAAGCTATTAAAAATGACCTTGTCGTGATGGATACCATAACGAGGCCATAGAAGTGAGCCATCTCTCCCCTTTCCCAGCTTTAGAATTGATATAGATTTTTGCTGTCTGTTGTAAAAGTTAAGTAAAGGTAATATTTAAAAACTTTTTAAAAAGTGCCTATATGCCAAAACAAATTTTTCTCTGTGATGCTCAATGCCTGAAAATGAAAAGGCCGAATTTGTAGTTAGGTATGGAAAGGAATAGCTAGTACAGCATAAGAGCCCAATAGGGGTGATATGCTATACTATTAATGAATCATGCCTTTCTTTATCTTTTTCATATTACATATGACAAAATCTGTAAACGGGAATCGTGTGCTCAAGCCAACGTTCTGACAAGTGGACTTTTCGTCTAAGCTATAACTAACATTACATAGTCACATGTGTGTGTACAGTATATTGCTCTTCGTTAGGTTGCAAGTACTGCGCAACTGATCACCGCTTTGTTTTGGTGCTTGCAATAGAGGCCGTTTCACTCTATAATGCGTGCTTCCTTGTTAGCGATTGTTAAAAAACTCAAAGTGTTCCTTATGTACTCACATAGGACGAGTCGAAGGCAAAAGCCATCTGGCTTGACTATTTTAGTTTATATTGACTTCACTGTTCACTAATCAGCTCACTACTTGTTTTATTTTCTTCTCATCATAAATATGCACAATCGTGGTTCCCCTCGCTTTTGTATTGCTTTCACTCCCAGGGATTTCACATGATCTATTTTGCTTCAATGACAGTTCTCACACCAGCTTGTGTGTCCCAAGGCCACACTGGCATTCCACTACCCTTGTTGATGCTGCTGGACATGCAGCTACAATGAACTCTCCTTTAAGTGAACTTCAAGGAACGCAATGAAAGAGCTCATCGAAATGAAAGCTTGCTCAACTGAATATTCTCTAGGATATGGAACAACATTTGGCACAGCAGATATTGTCATGGGGTCATGACATTGATGAAAGCAACAGTCAGCGTGTCGAAAAATAAATTCTTTATTTGGCCAAACTTGTGGCTACAAAACTGCAGGTTAGAAACACTGGCACTGATAGCGGCAAACAGAACGTCGGCCGTCAATCAACTGACTAGTAATGACGCACATCGGCATTTACACATGTGCCGTCGAATATTTCAGCATTATCGCTAGCGGGCACCTATGTTTCAGAAGAATCTATAATGTTCGCATTGTGTGCGTAACCGCCTCGAAAGGTTCTCAGTGGTTCTTAGTCAATTGGCGCGGTTTACGCAAGGCAGCACATACGTGTAATGGAGCAAAAACTTTTGAAGGGAGTGAAGCACTATTGAGTAGAAAGGTTGAATGCAACTTATTTTGAAAATAACTCTACAATTTTCATTCGGACTGGTGCCCTTTAAGCTGATGCCCTTAAAGCCTTTTAAAGACTGATTTTCTCAAAGAATTGGCACAAGAGAAAAAACTGTCTGGAGAGTACGTCTCTGCGCACTAACTCAGGCACAGTTTGTTTCTAAGACACGAAGTCTCACAACTTACTAATATATCCTGCAGCTTCGACAACAGATAGAGGATTTTAACCTGCCTTATCTAATGCAACTTCATTGACACACTCTTCTTTTTGCGGTTTCAGACAAATCCTAGAAACAATTTCTAGATCTCATAGTTGTACACAGATAACAAGCTCAGTGTCACACTACACATAGTCTTCAAATGAAGCACTGCCGTCAACATCCAGCTGCAGTACTGCAGAGCACGAAACTCCGTTCATCTGATCTTGAAATGAGCCTGAGCTCTGGATCAAGTTTATACATCAGAAATATTCACTACTCCAAAATTCAATTAATTGAAAGACCTTTACCTCAAATGCGGGGAATATTTAAAACTGTTATTCTGACATATTCGTAAAACTGACTTTCGTACAAGTGAGAATTCACAGTACCAACTTGTCCAGTTCGCTGAAACATCATGAGAGGGCAAGAATACCTGTGGGAAAGTTAGAAGAGTGGCCAGAAGGTTCAGAATGGCATCCCAGGCAACTGGCCCCAGTGGGGGTGCACCCTCGCCCAGCAGCCACTGCAGGCACACAGCTGCCTCATAGGCAACTGACGGATGAGCCCTGTCACTGTCCACGGCCCGACTCAGCGAAGGGAGCACACCCGCAGCTGTATGATGCAGTGTGTTCACAGAATTTGGGCTCCACAGGGCAGCGCCCACAAAGAACACTGCCCCTTTCAGCAGACTGGTATCACACGCATTGGACCTGCACATGCACAGCAGGGTTACCAAAAAGAAGGGGTCACCATACTCAAATAACAGCCATTAGTAGCAGTTACTAACTGCAGTGCACAAAAAGCTGAGGGCAACAGAGGTCATTTAACCCTTCATTTAGTCACCGGCAATGACATGCTAATGCTGAAAGATGATATCACCCACCCACGCAGGATACATTCATGTGTGTGCACATGCACGCACACGTGCACACACAGACACACACACACACAAAGCCTATGAATGTGTCTTATCTAGTTTCCACTTTGCAGACTGCATCTTTTTAACAGGATGAAAGCCCAATATGCTACCCTTTTAACTCAGTTTAGAGATGGTGCTAGTGACTCTTGTTAGTGTAGGATTATCTACAGCTGACCACAAAGTTTTCCATATAGAGCAGTTAATCAGCTAGTTTGGATTCAAAGTAGCATTGACTGAACATTGCCATAGACCATTAGTGCAAGAAGAGCATCTCGACCATCAAGTGCCCTGCTCTCCTCAGCATTTTTTTCTGTCAGCTGTGCTACCTCACGAGACAGCTTGCAGATCCTATGCACCAACATTAACCACGGCAGGCAGCAGCAGCCGCAGCAAAGAAAGAGTGCACACCTGTCCTCAAGCAAGCGGCAGAGATAGCCAATGGTGCGGTGACCCAGGTGGGTGCCCAACAAGTTGCGCATCAGTCGCCAGCTAGGCTCTGAGAAAGGTGCCACCACCACTGTGCGGCAAGCCGTAGGTACCAGGTGGCCAAGCAGCTCCTGCACTGACCATACCATAGCCCACCACGCTGTCCAGCAGCTCCAAACCCTTCTGTAAGACCATTAGTACTTTCCGTGAGAAGATCAATATGTTTGAAGTGGAATTATTCGAGTGTGTGAAAAAAACATCAAAACTATGGACACATCATACCTTAAAAATTACGAAGCTGAAGATATTAGCCTTTCCAGTAGTGAAGTACTCTCCAAGTTTACAAAATATGCTGCAATATTACAGGTATACACCTACACTAAATTAAATATTGCCATGTAGTACACACATATTTGTAACAAATACAAAGTTTAGTACGCTAATACTTATTATCAGGCTGACTATGCATTTAACTGGAAAGTGTTCCTTCTCATAACATACAAACTTAATGGGTCGATCTCCACCTTCATGCTGTTACACTGGCAGCAGCCTACCTTGACGTCTAGCTCCGAATTGGTGCGGCAGCACAGGATGCAGGTGTTCCTGCACAAGAAGTAAGCAGGCACCATTGTTCCACCACTTGTGTAGAGCACTACCTTCGCCACAAAGGCAACAAGTCATGCTACAGACAACATGGACACAAGGGGCACTCACTGCACAAATCCCATTATGGTGGTCCGGTCGAGGAAAGACGAGTTGAAACGTATCACGTTCACAAGCAGTGGCAGCAGCTCTTGTGCCCTACCAGCACTCAAAACCTCAGGCATCCATCGAACCAGAAATGTACCTGGGGACAAGCAATGTACTATGAACACAGTAAGCCACGTGGTGACACTGACGCTAGAATACCATTAACAGACCCAGGCCTTCAGGCCAGCTATATTTTCTTCCTATAGACAATAACCTAAAATGATGACATCGTGACCAGAATCAATAAATCTGGGGTTTTATGCACTGACACCACAATAAGATTACGGGGCACGACATAGTAGAGAACTCCGGAAATTCCAGACCACTTGGTGTGCTTTAATGTGCCCTGATATTGCCCAGTACACAAGCTTCTAGCATTTCACCTTCATTAAAATAGCAACTCCACAAATCAAATGTGACTTTTAGGTCAGCAGCTGAGCATCTGTAACGACTGTACTACCAAGGCAGACGACATAGTAGCACCAGAGTTCTTCCATATTTTTACTGGTCATGAAGCTGCACCATAACCCTATGAGAGAGCTTTTTGCACCGCAAGTGGTCGTCGCGGAGCAGCGCTGTGTCCTTGTCGGGACACCGGGCAGACGGCGCTCACATACCGTGGTATGTCACCGTGCGTTTTCCATCATGTTTGGTGCTAGGCGCGTTGTGCCTCAAAATTGAAAAGTATGCCGCGTACATACTGCGTTCATGGATGTCAATTCATTTACAAGAAAAATGACAAAAAGTGTCTATGTTTGGCTGCCTAGAAAGTGAACAGCAAGAAAAGTGGGAGTGCACTATACTGCGACAAGATAATAATGGTTTCACATTTGATACCCGGCAAGTGCATGTGTAGCCTGTTCGAAATCCTGCTTGCTTCTTTGGCTGATTGAATTCTGATGCTGTCATTATTCTGTTAGCAATTACCTTTGTAAATAGCTTCTATGCGACGAGAGCAAGCTGATTGGCCTGTGATTCTTCAAGCCCTTGCAATCTCCTTTCTTATGTATTAGCATTTTTCCAACATTCTGCTACCCTCCCTGCCAAGAGACACTTCGTAAATAGGATGGCTAGCTTTTATAGCACAATCTGTCCTCCGTATTTCAGCAGATCTGATGTTACCTGATCCTCACCAGCAGCTCTGCCTCTTTGCATTCCCTCCAAGGCTTTTCTGACTTCTTCTGTCATTACTGGTGGAATGTCATCTGGGTTACTGCTAGTTCTTATATTAAGGTCGTGGTTGTCCTGGCTAATGTACAGATCTCTGTGAAACTCCTCTGCTACTTTAACTATTCTATCCATATTGGTAGTTACTTAACCTTCTTTCTCCCTTAGTGCATACATATGATTTTTGCATATCACAAGTTTTCTCTTCACCGCTTTGATGCTTCCTCCATTCTTAGAGAGAGTTCAATTCTCTCCTTGCTATACCTTCGTACATAGGATACCTTACACTTACTAACCAACTTCGAAAGCTCTGCCAGTTCTATTTTGTCTGTTGTATTTAAGGCTTTCATGCTTTGACGTTTCTTAATGAGGTTCTTCATCGTTAGGTACAGCTTGCCATACCTCCGACTTGCCAAACCTCCAACTACCATACCTCCAACTTCCACTGCACACTCCGTAATGATACTCATCAGGTCATCATTCATTGCGTCAACGCTAAGGCTGGTTTCTTCGATAAGAGCCCAGTATCTGTTCTGAAGCCAGACTTTGAATTCCTGCACTTTCCTTCTTCTTGGCTTCTAGCGTATCAGTTTCTGTCGTTCCTTCTTCAAGTCTAGGCAAATTGGAAACCTTGTCATTCTATGGTCACTGCAACCTTACCAAGCACTTCCACATCTTGCACAATGCCAATAGACTAGGACAGCCGAAAGGTAGGTCTTAAAATTATTCTGCGGAAAATGAAAGTAATGTACAACAACCACAGAAGAGAACAAAGCTTCGAGATAGGTAATAGTGCACTTGAAGTTGTAAAAGACAACGTCTACTTAGGACAAGTAATAACCACAGAGTCGAACCACGAGATTGAAGTAACTAAATGAATAAGAATGGGGTGGAGCACATTCGGCAAGCACTCTCAAATCATGACTGGTAGATTGCCACTATCCTTCAAGAGGAACGTATATTACCTACTGAGCAGAAACCTGGAGGCTCACCAGAGGGTTCAGCTTAAATTGAGGACGAAGCAGCGAGCAATGGAAAAAAAAAATGGTAGGTGTAACCTTAAAAGACAAGAAGAGAGCAGAGTGGATTAGGGAACAAACGGGGGTTAAGGATATCATAGTTGAAATCAAGAAGAGGAAATGGACATGGGCCGGGCGTGTAGCGCGTAGGCAGGATAACTGCTGGTTATAAAGGGTAACTGACTGGATTCCCAGAGAAGGCAAGCGAGCTAGGGGGAGACAAAGTTAGGTGGGCAGATGAGATTAAGAAGTTTGCGGGTATAAAGTGGCAGCAGCAAGCACAGGATTGAGTTGACTTGCGGGACATGGAAGAAGCTTTTCTCCTGGAGTGGACGTAGTCAGGCTGATGATGAACTGCATGTGTGCAAAAAGCACTTCGATGAGAGTGGAATCTTTCGTGTGAACCAGTAGCTCATTGTAGGAGCTGTGAAGAACCGCACGATATTCCGAAACTTTTGCCGGACGCTTTGCTGAGAATTTTCCATGGCCTCCTGGCATATTTATCTAGTGCAAAAAGCACCAGAGCTCACCCACTTACTAAGCATCACTGGAAACCATCAGCTGGAGACTGTTGAGGCTGCATCAACACTGGGCATAAGCCCCTTTGACACAGCTGACCTGGATAACGATGCTGTTAATGAAGGCGAGCATACTGGCCGCCTCTTCCTCGTTGTATACCAATAGTACAGAAGCTTGATTAGTGAAATGCTCGCTATTTTCTTTTTCACGGGCCCAGAGATCACCAAAAGTGCAAAGGTAACATGCCAAACAAATGGAACTACATGCAGCTCCTCACAACTTGACCAATTCAAAGCACACATTCATTGCTTGGAACAAAGTGCTACAAATTAAAGCTTGCTAGGGTGACAGTGTAAGAAAGGATGCACCAAAAAAACTTCACTAAACTTGTGCAAGCTGTAAACGCGTGAGAAATTAATTTTTGATAACAAGAAGTAATGAGCAAGAGCAGGTAATTTTTTTTAGTGACATGTTGACGCCGCCGGTGTGGGACGCAGTCGGCCAGGTTTCACATTTGAGGAGGCATGCAAAGCTTTCACCTTAGCAGTAAAAACTATGAATGACAGGACAAAAAAAATGCAGCGTGAGTAAGCTATACAACAGAGTAAAGGACTAGGAAACTACATCATTGCTTGACGCACCAAACTTTAAACGTGCTACAACACTGTAATCATAAATAAAAGCAAAAGAAAACATGGAAACCAGGCAAAATCAGTATAAAGTAATGCTTGATCCTCATCACTTGCTAAATTCAAAGAACTGGTTCATTCAAACTGACTGTTAGTTTAATAAATACAAGGCTATTTTAAAATGTATATCTTTCAATAGAAACACTGAGTGTATATATAGCCTGAAAGATTTAATATGCGCTGTCAAGAGTTGCAACCACTGCAATTTTTTTTTTCCGCCTCTCGTGTCAAGCTTGCTCTATCTTTCACGAACGCGGCTGTGTTCGTCAGCTGTGACTTGCTGAGGAACTGATACAGCTTTACACGTGAAGAGCGTCCCTTGGTGTTGTCTGCATTGTTGTGGCAGCTTACAACACAACAATACTTCGAACCTCGCCGACGCTTCCGTGGAGCCGCTTCTTCCATCACGGAAATGCAACTTCGCACAGCGAGCATCTCGCTTCAGCGCGCCAAGCTGACGGCACGGCGCCGATGTTCCCCCAACCAACTGCAGAACGCATTTCGCGCGTATCGCACACACGCACTCCCATTTCAGCGAAACACACTGACTCGCTTGCACCCTCTCGCGGGCCTATCTTCACGTTTTCCGGAACTCGCCGCCAGAGCCTGGCGCAGCGTTATCATCGCTCAGCAAACTTGAGCTTCGGTTTCTTATAACAAGCGCTCGATCTCGCCTGGTTGTCGCCGCCGCCCTTTTGTCGGCGACGGGGCACCCGCGGAAGATGCATGCTCGTACGAAAATGACAAAATGGGGGCCAAAGTTGCAAGATTACCCATGGGAAAAATTTGTTATATCAAGGTTGCCTCTCACAGTTCCTTTGTTACATAGAGGTAGCAAATACATGTGCTTCTATGGAGGAATGGCAGAGAATAGAACAACTTCGCTATAACGAGGAATTCGTTATATGAGGGTTTGTTATAAGCAGGCTTAACTATATAAATTATAAGAGAAAGTATACGTATCTATAGTAATTAGGATCTAGACATTATAAAAGTAAGCTGGTTGGAAAGTCAACTTAAAGCTGGCAGTGACTGAACCTGCGGCCTTTGAATAATGTGTCCGATGCTCCATCAACTGAACCGCGGCAGCGGTCATCCTCTTGACCACTTGATCGTTTATTTTATTTATTTATGTATTTTCTACTACTGTCAATCCCTCACAGGGGATCATTGCAGAGGTTGGTGTATTCCCATACATGAAATACAAATAAGAGGTAGTGCAAACAGAATATAGGCTGAATATGAAAAGATAAAATTTACATATCTAGGTAAGAATTTTAGGCTTGTGCGAATAGTGAATTTTAGGTTCGTAGTTTACTTGAAGCAAATAGTAATTTAGTTTGAATAATTTGGATAAAATTCGAATAGTATATGCTACAAATTATAAAGAAAAACGGCCATATTTGTCATTGCCTAACTAATCTGTAAATTATTTGACAAGGGTATTTTTTATTTATTTATTTTGATAGTACACCTTTAGTGGTGAGCAGAAGAGACGTTTACTTTGTGGAAAACGTAGCGGTAGAACCGACCAGCTGTCAAGCGGAGCGAGCGCGAGCAGCAACAACACTCTTCCTTCTCTTCTTCAGCTGGCGTTCCGGCCTGTGCCAAATATCAATGCTACAAATCACTCCCCCCTCAGAAAAGGAGCCATCCTGGCGACCTATGGAACGGGTACGACGGGTGGGTCGTAGTGCGGCTTCAATCGATCTACGTGAACAGTCTCGCGGCCTCGATGCCGTCGGTCTGTTGATGGTTGAACCGGCTCAACAATATAGTTAACCGGTGAGGCCTGACGTAGGACTCGGTAGGGGCCTTCGTACTTCGGCAGTAGCTTGGTGGAAAGACCAGGAACAGATGAGGGAACCCGAAGCCATACCAAGGCGCCAGGCGAGTATGACTGCGAAGACAGGTTTTCGTCGTGACGGTTCTTCTGGTACGCTTGATCTTGGGCGGTTAAGGAACGCGCGAGTTGCCTGCATTCTTCTGCATAGGTGGCGACTTCAGATAGAGTTGTGGATTCCGAAGCGTCTGGATGATACAAGAGAATGGTGTCCATGAATGAGGAAGGTTCGCGCCCGTAAAGGAGGAAGAACGGAGAGAATCCTGTCGTAGACTGAGTGGCGCTGTTGTAAGCGTAAGTTACAAAGGGCAGTATGCGGTCCCAGTTGGTGTGATCAGCGGACACGTACATGGATAGCATGTCGCCCAGTGAGCGGTTAAACCGTTCGGTCATTCCATTCGTTTGCGGATGGTATGCGCTGGTTGTCCGATGCACAACGTTGCATTCGCGAAGAAGGGCTTGTACCGCTTCGGAGAGGAACGTACGGCCGCGGTCACTGAGTAGCTCACGAGGCGCGCCATGGCGTAGAATGAGATTGTGAAGGATAAATAAGCCAACTTCACGTGATGTGGCCTCTGGCAGCGCAGCAGTTTCAGCATAGCGTGTCAAGTGATCAATGGCGACAATCACCCAGCGGTTCCCGTTAGGCGTATAGGGAAGGGGACCGTACAAGTCAATTCCGATGCGGTCGAAAGGGCGGGAGGGGCAAGGCAACGGCTGCAGTTGTCCATTGGCTATGTGTGGTGGGCTTTTTCGGCGTTGACATTTGGAGCACGAACGCACGTACTGTCGGACAAAGCGGTACATTCCGCGCCAATAGTACCGCAGCCGGAGACGTGCATACGTTTTTATCACACCGGCGTGGCCGCATTGAGGATCCGCGTGAAAAGAGTCGCAAATGTCGGCACGTAGGTGGCGAGGAATCACAAGCAACCACTTGCGGCCGTCAGAAAGGTAGTTGCGACGGTACAGGAGTCCATCGCGGATGGTAAAGTGTCGAGCTGTGCGCTGCAGTGAACGATTGGGCGTAACTTGGGACGGCTGAGACAGTAACTCTATCATAGAGGCTATCCAAGCGTCTTGGCGCTGTTCATAGGGCATGTCAGCGTACGAAAGTGCCACAGCATCGAGGCTGGATACAGAAGTACTTCCGTGTTCATGGGGAAGTGGAGAGCGGGAGAGAGCGTCGGCATCTGAATGTTTGCGGCCTGACCTGTAGACGACACGGATATCATAGTCTTGGAGGCGTAACGCCCAACGAGCGAGACGGCCAGATGGGTCTTTTAGTGACGATAACCAGCAGAGGGCGTGGTGATCAGTCACGACGTCAAATGGACGGCCATAGACGTAGGGTCGAAATTTTGTGATTGCCCAGACGATGGCTAGACATTCTTTTTCTGTGACTGAATAATTCTGTTCAGCCCTAGTAAGAGTGCGACTGGCATAAGAAACGACGTACTCGTCGTATCCAGACTTGCGTTGAGCAAGAATAGCGCCAAGTCCGACTCCACTTGCGTCGGTGTGTATTTCTGTAGGGGCATCAGGATCAAAGTGACGGAGAATCGGTGGAGATGTCAGCAATTGACGTAGTTTCGCGAATGCCTTATCGCAATTGGAAGACCACGCCGAAATGCCCTCGGTGTCAGAAAGTAGCCGTGTTAAAGGGGCCATGACAGATGCAAAATTACGGACAAATCGGCGAAAGTATGAACATAAGCCTATAAAGCTCCGGAGTTCCTTAAGTGTCGATGGCTTCGGAAACTGGGCGACAGCACGGAGTTTTCCAGGATCAGGTAGAACGCCGTCCTTGCTGACAACATGCCCTAAGATGGTGAGCTTCCGGGCGGCAAAATGGCACTTTTTCAAATTTAGTTGGAGCCCAGCATGTGTAAGGCAATGCAGGACACTTGCGAGGCGCAGAAGATGGGTATCGAAGTCTTTTGAAAAAACGACGACGTCGTCCAAATAGCAAAGACACGTCTGCCATTTAAGGCCTCGAAGTATGTTGTCCATCAGACGCTCGAAGGTGGCTGGGGCGTTACAAAGGCCGAACGGCATCACGTTAAACTCGTACAAGCCGTCCGGAGTTACAAACGCAGTCTTGGCGCGGTCAGCTTCATCCATGGGTACCTGCCAGTATCCCGATCGAAGATCCAGCGAAGAAAAGAATTCTGCACCTTGCAAACAGTCGAGAGCGTCGTCAATTCTGGGGAGCGGATAAACATCTTTGCGCGTGATCTTGTTAAGGCGCCTGTAATCCACACAGAATCGGATGCCCCCGTCCTTCTTTTTGACCAGTACCACCGGGGAGGCCCACGGACTGTTAGACGGCTGTATAACGCCACGATTGAGCATATCAGACACTTGATCGTCTATAACTTGGCGTTCGGCGTGGGAGACCCGGTATGGACGCTGACGCAATGGTGCGTGGGTGCCAGTGTCAATACGATGGACAATTGCAGATGTTCGGCCCAGACTGGTTTGTTTGAAGTCGAACGATGAGCGGAAGTGGTCGAGAAGTGTCAAGAGTTGAGTTCGTTGGTCAACAGGAAGGTCAGGATCAATCGATGGAAGGAAGACGTCGAGGGAAGAGGTGGCGGATGTGAGAGCGGAAGTAACACTGGCGATCTCAAGGCTTTTTGCTTGATAGGGCAGTTGACTGGTGCAAACACAATCGATGTCCTCAAGGCGGCCGATGCATTCGCCACGGAATAGGGTGACTGGTACAGAAAGGAGATTCGTGGCATAAATGTTTGCGCAAGTGGCTTCGACCGTCAGAAGAGCAAAAGGCAGAAGAACGTTTTTTCGAGAAGTGAAGTCTTCTGACGGCGTGAACATGACGTGCGAAAAAGCGGCATGGTCGCACGAGATCGGCACAATAACAGAAGACATAGGTGGAATATCAGTCTCCGCGGCGACGACAACACGAGAAATAGAAGGCTTATTATAATCGTCGTCGGAGAGCGATGACAATTCTAGTTCGGCCCGGGCACAATCAACAACGGCATGATGTGTGGAAAGGAAGTCCCAGCCTAATATGACGTCGTGTGAGCAGTGCGGAAACACGATAAATTCAACCACGTACAGAACGCCCTGGATGATTAACCGAGCCGTGCACGTCATAGAAGGGTTCACGTGATGCGCTGTTGCCGTACGAAGGGAGAGACCAGAAAGCGGAATCGTAACTTTTCTTAACTTGCGACACAATGCTTCACTCAATACAGACACGGCAGCTCCGGTATCTATTAATGCTTGAACGGGGATACCTTCAATCAAGACAGTTATTTCATTATTCGGTAGAGAACGAGGCCTTGTGGAGTTCGACGGTGGCGCAGTTCTTGCCTCCGGAACTGCGATGGTCAGTTTTCCGTTTGGGCAGGTGGTGCACGCCGAAGCATTGGTGAAGGCGAACGTCGGCGCGGGGAAGGCGATCGGCGTGGGTTGAAGGCGCGGCGGCTCGGCGGAGAAGTGTCCGAAGCTGCATGGAACGGCAGCGTCTGTGGTGGTTCTGTGGGGGCGTAGCCGTAGGTGCCATCAATAATGCCTGAGTGAGGGACGCGCCGGCGACAGAACCGCTCAACATGGCCAGGCTGACGACAGTAATAACAGATAGGTCTGTTATCCGATGTACGCCAAGGGTTGTTGGGAAGCGTTGAAGGACGGCGGTAAATGGGAACATGCGAGCCTGCCGGTACGTGTGTTGCGTAGAAGGCGTTCGCTTGGTGGGCAGGGTCGACGACGTTTGACGGCGCATGTACCTGCCTTCGCGCGACGTCAGCGTAAGTCAGGGGAGCGGACACAGGTGGTGGCTGGTACGTGGGGGGAAGTGCCTCGCAGACTTGCTCTTCGATGGTTTGGCGCAGTGACGAGGTCAGCCCATGCGTATTGCTGGGAAGCAAGGGGGCAAGGGACAACTGGCGTGCCACTTCCTCTCGGATAAATTGCTGGATTTGCGGGGTCAATACAGTCTGTTCTGGAGATATTGCACCAACGGTCAATGCTGGCGTGCTGGTCATGTCGAAAGTAGGCCGTCGCGTTGAAATGCGCTGTTTTCGCAACTCATCGAAACTTTGGCAGTGTTGGATGACTTCCGAAACTGTTTGCGGGTCTTTAGCCACCAGCATGTGGAAGGCATCGTCCTCGATGCCCTTCATAATGTGTTTTACCTTGGCGGTTTCCGACATGTCAGGATCAAAGCGACGGCAGAGGCCTACGACGTCCTCAATGTAGGACGTGAAACCCTCTCCCGACAGTTGGGCGCGATCCCGCAAGCGCTGTTCTGCACGGAGCTTGCGCACTGTCGGTCGGCCAAACACGTCCGCGAAGGTGGTCTTGAAAGTGGCCCAGTCGGTAAGCTCGGCTTCGTGGTTGTTGAGCCAGAGCTCTGCTACTCCTCTGAGGTAAAAGTGGACGCGGCCCAGTTTGTCGTTTTCGTCCCACCTGTTGTTGACGCTTACTCGTTCGAACGAAGAGAGCCAGTCCTCGACGTCCTGCTCATCGGTGCCGTTGAAGATGTCTGGATCTCGCTCTCTCGGGACGCCGGGACAGTGGACAGGTGGAGATGTAGGAGCCGTCTGCTGTGCAGCGTCGATGGACATTGTTGATGGCGAAGGTAGAGTTCGGTTGCGGAGTTCCAGGATGGAAAAAGGTACCCAGCACTCTCCACCACTTGATAGTACACCTTTAGTGGTGAGCAGAAGAGACGTTTACTTTGTGGAAAACGTAGCGGTAGAACCGACCAGCTGTCAAGCGGAGCGAGCGCGAGCAGCAACAACACTCTTCCTTCTCTTCTTCAGCTGGCGTTCCGGCCTGTGCCAAATATCAATGCTACAATTTATTTATTTATTTATTTATTTATTTATTTATTTATTTATTTATTTATTTATTTATTTATTTATACAATACTGCAGACCCTATTTGGGTCCAAGCAGGAGGGCAAATACATGAATATAAATATACACATACACTCACACATATATATATATACGCATATGCTCATATCCATGATTAGCAATCACAAAAAAAATGAAAGGAGAAAGTCACAACTGAACAAGATGTACACTGAAGAAATACGAAAAACATAATCAATGAAAACAACGTCAGAAAAAGATAACAGAAGTAAGAACACATTGCATGCGCATAAACATTTGCCTATACCCCCGCAAGACACTTTAAATACAAAAAAAGAACTGAAATACAAAAAAGGAGCACTAAAAATAAGAAATGAAAGATTAATCAACATGACAATGGCGAACATCAAGTAGATATATGTTCAATGGAGTCTGTGCTTATTAGTTGTGATAAATGCAGTTTATTCCAATCGTTTATAGTGCGCGGAAAGAAAGAATACTTGAAAAGGTTAGTTCTGGTCTTATATGGTGTTAAAGAAAATTCGTGACAATGCCGTGTTCGACGTGTATGAAGTTGGGCATGTTGATAATGCATAACTAATGACATGGGGCAAAAATTTGACAGTGGACAAGCACTCATATTCATCCCTTCTCTTGTCCAGTGTCAAATTTTTGTGCTACTAGATCTGTTCTGCATAATACATGTTAAAAACTGAAACAAGACCTCTGCTAATGTTTTTTTTTTTTTTTTTGCTCAAAGGAAGTGGAAACAACATTGAATAGCAGCAGAATTTGACTTTCTGTAGAATGCATGTGATTACCTGTAAAATATGCCACGTTCTAAAATTTACTATACTCAGAGCAAGCCTGTATAACGAGATTCTGAACTGATGAAATGGGCACGATGAATCGATGTGGGGGTAATATTGGCACAAGCCACCTTCAAACTATGCACGCTGTCTGATCCTTACGCCCCCCCCGATTGTGGACAGCGTACTTAGAAAACAGACTGCCCATTCAGCATGTAGCACGTGCCAACACGAGCCATGCGATACCAGCTACGCGCCACACGTGATACACAACAAAAAGGAAAGAAGAAGAAGAAGTGAAGTATTTAGAAAAGACTATCATCTGGAGCGGCCACTCAGACTTTCTTTGAGTAGTTTTTTTCTTTGGCAGAAGTTCACCTCAACCACTTTGTCTCATTAAAGCGTACCTTTAATTGTGTATTACAAAAAATTCGTGAGGGGAGTCGGGCCCAGAACGCAGCCCAGAGCCACAGCGACTACAATACAATAAGCTTATTCCAGTTCACCAGCGCTGCAGCTGCCATTTGAGCGGTCAGGCCCCCGAATGTTCACCTTTGTCAGATTCTCTCAGAGTCTCAACAGCAGTGAACGAAAACGCCGGCGACATGGCAACTCTTGTTACACCAGCTAACATCACAGTGAATCCCTCACCATCGCCAGGACCTTCTCACAGAGATACCTACGAAAACATGGAGGATCGGCTAGAACAATTCAAGCGCGTTGCAAAAGCTAACCAATGGGAGACAGGTCGCAGACTGGGATGTGTTTACTTCATATTGGAAGATAGTGCTCGATTGTGGTTTGAAAACCACGAATCTGCCATGCGGTCATGGGACGACTTTTAATCAGAGCTGCTCGCATTTTACCCGAGGACAGATTGCAGAGAGAGAGCCAAAGCTGCACTGCAAACGAGAAGCCAGCACAACAACAAAAGCGCGGCCAAGTACAAAAAGGACATGTCTAGCCTATTTCGTCGAGCATATCTAAACAGAGCGAGGACAACAAGCTGCGTCACCTAATGCGAGGGAACTGTTTGCTAGTCTGGTTCACAGCCCAACCGCGCACCATCACTCAGTTTTGTTCCGAGGCGGCTGCGATCAAAAGAAGGCTACAACAGCAAGTAATAATCTGCAACAGAGAGATGAACATAACCTCTTTGGATGCATTGCCAGCAGCCTTTGTAAACAGCACGGAGATGTTGCAGGAGTTGGTACAGTCTGTGGTACGAGAAGAACTACAAAGGCAGCGCCTTGGCCAGAATGCTCCAATGCTTTCATCGCTGGCCGATGCGATTTGCAAGGAGGTTCAACAGGCAGTCCAGGAAGCACACACACAGAAACCCCATCCGAATGCCTATACAGAAGCGCCACTAACGCATCAGCCAAATCTGTCCTACGCCAATATTCTACTGTGAGGAATTCCCGGACGTGCAAACAATGCAGCCACAGCCCCTATGCAGCCACCACCCGAGAGGAGACTCAGAAAGAGCGATATCTAGCGTGATCCCGATTGGATACCTCAGTGCTACCATTGTGGGGAGGCCAGCCATCTCTAACTAATGTGGGGTTATCGTTAGGCGGGATTTAGTGGCTTCCCTGTGAACATACCTCGACCGCAGAGCAGTGAGCGTCCTTTGAAATCGAAGAATACTTATCAACTCGTCAAGGCTCGTGCCGCTTTCAACATCAACATCAGACAACAATTCCGTCCAGGTATTGGTCGCCCAGCCCCGTCTTTTAGCAAGCTCTCCAAGACGCCGCTCACCAAGCCCACATCGAGAAAACTAAAGTCAGCAACCTGGGGAGGCAAATCCGCAGTCCATGCTGAAGCGCAAAAACCTCCATCGCTGACTCCAACTGATGACGACAGACTCAACGACCGGTGCTGTAATAACAGCGTCACTTCTGATTTACGCATGCTTGTTGATGGCTACGAAGTCATCGCAGTGGTGGACACAAACGCAGATTATTTGGTAACGGGTAGTGAACTTTCAAAAGGGCTAAGGAAAGTGCTGACACCATGGAAGGGATTACAAATTCGAACAGTACAAGGATACCTCATCAACCCAACAAGAATACATATGCACTACAAGAATTAGAGTGCAAGGTTCCACGTACGCGGCAAGTTTTATTGTGCTGCCCGAGTGCTCAAGAGAATTGATAATGGGTATGGACTGTTTGCAGACTAACGGTGCTCTGATCGACGTGTGAGAATCTAGCGTCTCATTTTCAACGAGGCATGCTATCGCAACCTTCGACACTGAAGAAAACGTCTACGACCTCTGCATTGCGGACGACAACGTCGTGGTACCGCCGAAATCAAGCATATCAATAACAGTAACAAGCAGAGCGTTCAGTGACTTCGAAGGAGTTGGCACAGCAACACGGGCCTGGCACTTGAAAAAAGAATATGCATTGCACAAGGCCTCATTCAGTTGCATCAGAGGATACACTGACGTCTTGCTCACCAACTTTGGAAATGAGGTGCAGCATATTGTAAAAGAAAATGTCATCGCCACTCTCAATGACTTCATCCAGGTTACAGAAGCGAGTGTTTCTGACACCACGACAACTGGTCTAACAGATAAAAATTCTGTTCTTGCGTCTATCGATATTGAACCACAATTACTACCCGACCAAAAGAAGCAAATTGGAAGTCTCGTACAGAAATTCACAGCATACTTCTCAGTATTATCGCAAGTCTGATGCACACCTATCACCAAACATCATGTTATTGTGGGCGAATCTGTGAGGCTTATAAACCAACATCCCTACCAAGTGTACACAAAAGAGAGAGTTTATCGGAAGTCAAGTAAAAAAAATGCTTAGACACAATATAATCCAACTGTAAGCAAGCCCATGGGTGTCACGTGTGGTCCTTGTAAAGAAGAAAGGTCAGACTAAGCTTCTGCATAGATTACCGGAAACTGATTGCTGTCACTAAGCGCGATGCTTACCCTCTTCTAAAAATTGACGACACTCTGAATGGGCTACAAGACAGAAAGTACTTTTCCTCGCTTTATCCTAAGAGGTTTCCTGGGCAAGTAGCACTGGCCGGCAAGTGGGGGATATGGTGTCAGTGGTGGTAGCAGCAGTCTGGCAGCGGAATCGAAGTGGGGCAGTGTCCTGACAAGAGTACTGAAGAGCGCAGACTGTGGCGCTCCGGGGATTCCAAGGGATTGCCGAACTTCCTCGCAGACAATGTCAGCGATTCAATCCACTTGAGGTTTGCGACAAAGGTAACGGCTTGCGCGGCTCCTTTTGGACTATCACCCAGATTGTCTTGCACAGGTGGGTCAGTGCTGAGGGCATGAGCCTCAGAATAGTTGACTGTTGAAGAGTGACGGTTATACTGCCTTGTGCGCATCTCAAGTGCCTTCTCGATTGTCGTGGCCTCGATGAAGAATTCTTCAACAGTTTTGGGCGGGTTGTGCACAAGCTCCAAAAACAACTCTTCCTTGACACCTCGCATCAGGAATTGGAGCTTCTCCTCCTTGGCCATGATGGCGTCAGCGTGACAGAACAGCCAGGTCATCTCTTCGATGAAGATGGTCACGCTTTCGTTCAGGAGTTCCATACGCGTCTCCAAGATAGTACCGACACGTTCCTTGCATACAACGCTCGTGAACATGCCGAGGAATATCGTCCGAAAGATATCCCAGCTTCGTAGCGTGCATTCCAGATTCTCAAACCACGTCTTCGCAGCATTTTCTAGGTAAAAGTTGATGCGGTGCAGTTTTTCATCGGGGTCCCAGCTGTTCAAACGGCTACTCAGTCGTACGTCTCCAGCCAGATTTCTGGGTCTTCCATTGATGATCTGCGGAATGTTAGTGGCTCTTTAGGCTACCGGAGCACGATTGGTGCAGGTGACATGGCGGTGGTCATTGTGCCTGTGGTTGAAGCCACGTTCTTGGCAAAGTGCTTATGGTAGGGGAATGTACAAACAACACAGGATGCAGTTTTTAAGAGGAGTGCAGCTCATCATTTTTACAATCAACAAAAAGAGCAAACGAAGAAAAAGAAAAAAGACAAACAACAGAGCGTCATGTGCCCACATCAAAGAGCTCCTTCCCTTAGTTCTGTGAACAGTTCTATTGTAAGCTGAGCAACAATAAATTTATCTAATGAATTCCAGTCTCTAACTACCTTTAAAAAAAAATGAGAAGTGATATACATTGTTAGTAGAATAAAATTAACCTACATTAAGTCTATTTCTTTGTCAGGTTTCTCTGGAAGGGTCATATGTAACAAATTACGTGGGATTTAGCTTGAAGCTATTGCATAACAGTTAATACAAGGATTTTAATCTATGCACATAACTCGGCTAGACCAAGTGGAGAGGCCAAAGAGTCGAAGTTCTGTCGGGAAATCGTTACGCCTATAAATATTCAAAATAATCTGCACAGCTTTTCTTTATACTCTTTCAAGTGTAAGAATGTTGTTTTTTGTGTGTGTGAAAAACTATGCAACATGGTTATATTCCAGCATTAGTCGAATAAGGCTTGTATGAGCAAGATATTGTGTATTTATGAGCATTTAAACCTAGGAGTGTTAGCGCCGCTAGTAGCCATGGCGGTCAGTGCGGAACATTCATTTTCTGCCTGCTGGCGTTGTGAAGCACACAATATTTTTACAAGCTGGCAGCTAATTAATAATTACAAATAGAAGTTGGTTGCTTATAACTTCCACTGAATCAGTTCACACATATAGTCTCAGGACAACATTTTTCAAAAGTAAACTGCTTGATGACACAAATAGGATTAGAAAAACAGAACACTGAGCTAGTTGGTAAGTATTCATTCTAAAAGACAGGGCATGCAAACACGAAGGAGAAAGAAGCCAGAACTCCACGTTGTTAGTTGGCGTTTATGGTGTCTCGAATTTTGCTTTGTGTCCAAGTTTCCTACCCTGTCTTTCAGAATGACACAGCATGGTCTGTAGAAATGCTAGGTCCCTATATGAAAGCAAGGTATAATAAAACACGCTTTCCTCTCAAAATGCAGGACACTTAATATAGTGAACTCATGTGGAAGAAAAGATGCGCAGATGCTTTTCTTGTTTTCTTGTGTCCACAATGTTCAATATTCTGCTCCTTTGACAAGATATGGTGCCAGGAATGGCAAATGTCAATTAATTACAACAAAACTGTTGTAATTACAACAAAACTGGATGAAAATAACACTAAAGAAAAATCCTTTATGCTATCAGTACGGCACAAATAGCGTCAATCTTACAGAAGTTGTAGAATACAAGTACCTTGGAGTATGGATAACTAATGATCTAAACTGGAACAAACACGTCGATATAACTACAGGTAAATGTCTACGGAAACTTTTTTTTCTAAAGCGATCCTTAAAATATTCTACCCCGTCTGTACGCATGTTGGCATATAAAACACTCATTCGTCCAATGTTGGAATATGCTGTAATAATATGGGATCCATTCACTAAACGTAACATTAATCAATTAGAAAAAGTGCAGAACAAGGGCTTACGTTTTATTTATAACTCCTACGGTAGAACATCCGTATCTGAATTATTGGTAAAAAGCGGTCTGCAACCCGTTGTGGACAGAAACCGCACTTGCCGGCTTAAGTTTTTCTATCAATTAATAAATGGTCATTTAAATGTTGACAATGCAGGCATTCTTCGGTATTCTTCCGGTTACGCAACTCGCAAGCGACATAGTAAAACGATAACTCCTTTACCTTCACGGATTAACTGCCACAAGTATTCGTTCTTCCCTAGAACTATTAATGACTGGAATAGCCTGACAAATGATGTCGTTTTACAGAAGAAACTGTCATTGTTTGAAAACAGCATCGCCTAAACCATCACTACACATTGCATTGTATTATTTGTTTTATTGTAATTATTGTGTTAGTCTATAACCCGTATTCTACGTGTTACGTTATTATGTGTTATGTTACTCGAAAAATTTGTTGAAATAAGCGTTTGTGAACCTTCGCCTTGTATATTCAAATCGTACGATTTATTGTGTTTTCATTATTTTTTTGTATGTACCGATTCTCGAACATTTTTTTTTTTTTCCCACCCTGCCATGATCTTTCAGCTGAAGGATCGCAGTATTTATAAATAAATAAATAAAAAAAAATATGTCAAGCAGCCCAAATGAACATGCAGCGAACGGCTTTCATGATTTTTTGTAACTAGCATAAATGGATTATATCCTTATAGTGTATTTGTCTACAATGCAGGCAAGTGGACTCACCAGCCTGCTCTTCAAAAAGGTTCAAGCATTTCCCGTTGTCCGTCAGTAGACGCACCAGCTCCAATCTGTGCATGCAAGAAGATCATGTTCTTAATGGCACCTGTTTCAGCCATACATTGAACTGCGAGCCCTAGAGCGATATCCACAATACCTTACAATCAACAGGCATAAAAAACGATGTTCCCATGCCAAACCGCATGACATTAAATCGAGCAAAACTCGCCTACCTTAAGGTGATTGCTTGAGACTGCCTGAGCGAGCACGTCATGTACTCCCTATTTGTAAAATTCCTTTTATACAAGTAAATTCCACATAATTTACTTGTCAAGCGGCACACAAGTCTGCCAAACCAGTTCTTGCACCCTTACAGCCTGTCACATGGCCACCAAAACACTGGGCAAAGCTAATCATGGACATTGTTGGTTTGCTAGGACTTGCTGCATATGAGTGCAGATTTGCAATCACATTATGTAACTACCCCTCCAAGTCTGGCTAACATCTCCAGTATTTCATTAAAGCACTTCTCTCTCTCACTCCAAGTGGATTTATTCATGCAGTCACTTGTGAAGTAGTCACTGCATTTTTGTCAGCACTTTAGCACTTTTCAGGAATAAAGGCTTCCCAAAAGAAATTGTAAAGGACAATGTTCCTCAATTGAAATCATAAGTAGAGGCCGGATTTATGGGCACGAAGAATCGGGATTTAGGCACCTAAAACAGGCAGGTAAAACGAGTTTTAGGCCCCAAGAATCCTAAATGTAGACACAATGAAGTTTTACAAAAATTCAAATTTTTAAAGAAAAATGTGTGGAACCTGTGTCTATGGCATAAAAGCAAGAAGAGATTATTTAGCTTGCGATGGTACAACGGCACCAATCGTTTCGCATAGCCCTGCAATTTTTTTTCCAGCAGGATTTGTAGAACATGGTCTCTCCTTTTATCGTCCAGCGGTGACTCAAGTGTCCGCCGTCGAGAAAACCTAGATCCTACCTTCCCCTGATGAGACTTCACAGTTTCGCATTCGTTCTCATCATCATCATCATGAACCTGACTACGTCCACTGCAGGACAGAGGCCTCTCCCATGTTCCGCCAGTTAACTCGGTCCTGTGCTTGCTGCTGCCAAATTATACCCGCAAACTTCTTAATCTCATCTGCCCACCTAACCTTTTCTCTCCCCCTAATCCGCTTGCCTTCTCTGGGAATCCAATTAGTTACCCTTAATGACCAGCGGTTATCCTGTCAACGCGCTACGTGCCCAGCCCATGTCCATTTCCTCTTCTTGGTTTCAACTATGATATCCTTAACCCCCATTTGTTCCCTAATCCACTCTGCTCTCTTCTAGTCTCTTAAGGTTACACCTACCATTTTTCTTTCCATTGCTCGCTGCGTCGTCCTCAATTTAAGCTGAACCCTCTTTGTAAATCTCCAGGTTTCTGCTCCATAGCTAAGTACCGGCAAGATACAGCTGTTATATACCTTCCTCTTGAGGGATAGTGGCAATCTACCTGTCATGATTTGAGAGTGCTTGCCAAATGTGCTCCACCCCATTCTTATTCTTCTAGTTACTTCAATCCAGTGATTCAGTTCCGTGGTTATTACCTGCCCTAAGTATACATAGTCTTTTACAACTTGAAGAGCACTATTACCTATCTCGAAGCGCTGCTCTCTTCCGAGGTTGTTGTACATTATTTTCGTTTTCTGCAGATTAATTTTAAGACCCACCTTTCTGCTCACCTTGTCTAACTCAGTAATCATGAGTTGAAATTCGTCCCCCAAGTTACTCACCAATGCAATGTCATCAACGAAGCGCAGGTTACTAAGGTACTCTCAATTAACTCTTATACCTAACTGTTCCCATTCTAGGCCTCTGAAAACCTCCTGGAAGCGCGTGGTAAACCGCATTGGGGAGATTGTATCCCCCTGCCTTACACCCTTCTTGATTGGTATTCTGTTGCTTTCTTTATGAAGCAATATGATAGCAGTTGATCCCCTGTAGATTTCTTCCAGGATGTTTAGATATACTTCATCGACGCCCTGATTCCGCAGTGCCTGGATGACTGCTGATATATTTACTGAATCAAACGCCTTCTTGTAATCTATGAAGATGGTGTATAGTGGTTGGCTATATTCTGAGCATTTCTCTATTACCTGATTGATAGTATGAATGTGGTCGATTGTTGAGTAGCCTGTTCGAAATCCTGCTTGTTCCTTTGGTTGATTAAATTCTAATGTTTTCTTATGTCTGCCAGCAATCACCTTTGTAAATAGCTTGTATACTACGGAGAGCAAGCTGATCAGCCTGTAATTCTTCAAGTCCTTGTCATCTCCTTTCTTATGCATTAAGATGATGTTAGCATTCTTCCAAGTCTGTGGTACTCTCCCTGTCAGGAGGCACCTCGTAAACAGGGTGGCTCGTTTCTCTAACACAATCTGTCCTCCATCTTGCAGCATATCTGATATTACCTGGTCCTCACCAGCAGCTTTACCTCTTTGCATGCTCTCCAAGGCTTTTCTGACTTCTATCATTACTGGTGGGGTGTCATCTGGTTTACTGTTAGTTCTTAGAGTATTAAGGTCGGGGTTGTTCCGGCTACTGTACGGGTCTCCGTAAAACTCCTCCGCTATTTTAACTATCCTATCCATGTTGGTAGTTATTTTGCCTTCTGTGTCCCTTAGTGCATACATCAGATTTCTGCCTATCTCAAGTTTCCTCTTCACTGCTTTGACGCTTCCTCCGTTTTTCAGAGCGTGTTCAATTCTCTCCATGTTATACCTTCTTACATCGGATACCTTACGCTTATTAATCAACTTCGAAAGCTCTGCCAGTTCTATTTTGTCTGTTGTACTTGAGACTTTCAAGATTTGATGCTTCTTAATGAGATTCTTCGTTTCCTGGGAAAGCTTGCAGTGTCCTGTCTAACTACCCTGCCTCCATTTTCCACTGCACATTCCGTAATGATACTCGTCAGATTATCATTCATTGCCTCAACGCTAAGGCTGGTTTCCTCTATAAGAGCCGAGGACCTGTCCTGAAGTGAGACTCTGAATTCCTCTACTTTCCCTCTCAGTGCTAGCTCATCGATTGGCTTCTTGCGTATCAGTTTCTGTCGTTCCTTCTTCAACTCTAGGTGAATTCGAGACCGTACCATTCTATAGTTACTGCATCATACCTTGCCAACCACTTCCACGTCCTGCACGATGTTTGGGTGTGCACTCATTGTAAAGTCTATTTCGTTCTTATTTTCGCCATTAGGGCTCCTCCATGCCCACTTACGGTTTCCTCGTTTTCGGTAGAAGGCATTCAAAATCCGTAAATTATTGCGTTCTGTGCATTTTACTAGTAAATCTCCTCTAGCATTTCTAGTACCGATGCCATAATCTGCCACTGCCTGGTCTCCAGCCTGCCTCTTCCCTACCTTCCCATTAAAATCTCCCATCAGTATAGCATACTGTGTTTTTACCTTACTCATTGCCGATTACACGTCTTTATAGAAGCTTTCAACTGAAGCGTAATCATGGCTGGATGTAGGTGTGTAAGCTTGTACAACATTCATCTTGTATCTCTTATCGAGTTCAGTTACGATACCTACCACCCTTTAATTGTTGCTATAGTATTCCTCTATTTTGCCAGCTATGTTTCTATAAATAAGGAACCCCACTCCCAGTTCTCTTCTGTCAGCCAAGCCCCGATAGCAAAAGACGTGCCCATTCTATAGCACCGTATAGGCCTCATCTGTCCTCCTAACCTCACTGTGCCCTATTATATCCCATTAAACACCCTCTAGCTCCTCGAATAATACAGCTAGATTTGCCTTACTAGATAAGGTTCTAGCGTTAAACGTTGCCAAGTTCAGGTTCCAATGGCAGCCTGTCCGGATCCAGACATTCTCAGCACCCTCTGCTGCATTGCAGATCTGACCGCCGCCGTAGTCAGTTGCTGCGCAGCTGCTGGGGACTGAGGGCCATGAGTTAATTGACCTATGCATGTGGGAGGTGGTGGCCAGATGCTGCACCAGGGTGGCCAATCCTCTGGTGAGGGAGTGCATTACCGGCGGTGGTCACCAGTGAGGCCGCATCCCAGGGCTCCTAATGCAGTTCCATCGCCACGCGGATTTTTTTTTATCCGGTTGGGAAATCCGCGGCACCGGGGTTCGAACCACGGACCTCTTGCATGCGAGGCGGATGCTCTAACCGTCTCAAGCGACTTGCAAATGGCAGCATCATTAACATCTATTTGCAAAATTTTTCTGATGCTCGTGGATTCTGTAAATACTGAGTGCTTCACAAACCTTACAAGAAGGCTCCTCAAGACACTTGCAACCTCTTTCGCTAAAAAAGCTCTTGGGAGAATCACACTGAAAAACTGTCAAGACAGGCTGCACAACCATTGCAATGTTTAGGGAAAAGTTCGGTTTTGCAAGTGCAAGCGGGTGCTTTAGAAAAGCGCTGACATTCTCGTATGCTCTACATTTTGGCATGAGCAGCCTGTGGTCCCCTATAACTTCGATATAGTGCTTTAGGTGCTCCCACATTGCCGAGGCTCCCTCCAGTACTGGTGCATTCTCGACTTAGCAGTGGTATACAAAAAGGAAGTAGAAACAGCATTCTGATGCATTCGTTCGGCATCATCCTAAAGCTGCACAGCTTTTCTTGTTTCGTACGCGTGTGGACAGATGTCTGGGAGATGACGAGCAGATGACGCGACGCGAATGAATTCCTGTGTGTAGAGGCTAACAGGACTTCTTATTCGCTAAGGGGCCTTGTGGCCTTGACAGTGCTGAAACTTCTGAGATAGGCTTGCACCCCATAGAGTTCCATTAGCTCAATTTTGCGCGGTAACATGGATAGCGGTTTCCAACTGTACTCGAAAGCACAACTTTAAGGTTAAATAGGATTACTATCGGCACCGATATTGAAAATGGGCGTTTATAGAACTTATCGAACTTTAGGCAAAAACGTCAAAAATAGGCATTTACAGACACTATAAAAACACTATAAAAACCAGTCTTAACCTCTAATTCATGCTCATATATCAAAATGACATTACAGACATGCAAGAAACGAAATAGATATTTGCCTATAATCCGGTCTCTAGTCATAAGTGTTCAAAACTTTTTTCTCAGACAGAGGTATTCAGCATCTTTGCTATTCAATCTACTAGGTGCAAGCCAACACCCAAGTTGAAAAATTCCCCTGCATTTTGAAAGAGTAAATCCAGCCCAGTCAACTTTAATGCCACCCACTAAAGCAAGACGTTAGCGAGTACTTGAAAAAAACACAGCTTGAGGAAACACCCCTCAGGCTACTACTACAGGCTTATGACATCTGCAAGACTTGAGCATAAAAGCCAGCCTCATTCTAGAATTGACATCACAAGGTTACACCCAAAGTCCTTTGCTCCTTTGAATTTTTCGCAGTGCTATAGACCCATAGCCAACTCGGGGAATTTATCGACAACTCAAACAGCAAGGACGCAGGATACTGCAAATTAAAGAGCACTCTTACTGAAGCAACTCGAAAAGTTTCCGAAAAACCTGTATCGATTTACTTGTGGTTTTGTGCTACAAATGGGCAGTTGTTAGTTTCCCTTTCTTCATATTTCAACTTATTAGCGAAAATAGAGCAAGATACACTTTTGACTTATTTATCGAATTCGAAGACAAGAGCGTCGAGTTGGGTAGTCTTTTTAAGGATAAAAAATAACTGAAGAATAGATTCACGATTGCTAGAACCTATCTTCCTTCAGTTATTAACTAAATAAAATTCTCAATTCTTGCATCTGATATTTTTTTTAATTTTTCTTACGAAAAAAATGAGAAGTTTAAACACATGTTACTCTGAAAAAACTTTTTTTGCTCTAAAGTGTTAAATTAAAAGTGTGTTTTTTGCTCTAAAGCGTTGCGGGAGGGGACGGGCAAGGAGCTGAAACAAGAGCAAGGTATTAAGGGTCACTAAACCAAACTTGTGACTTCCTTAGAACAAAATAATCAACAAATGAAGCCTCCCACAAAGTATGTATGTACAATGCTTTAGCAATATCATAAGAACTGTTGGGGTCTGGTGTCACAAAACCACGGTATGATTATGAGGGGTGCCATAGTGGAGAGCTCCAGAAATTTTGACCAATTGGGATTTTAACGCGCACCTAAATCCAAGAAGACACGCCTAAAGCATTTTTGCCTCTATTAAAATGCAGCCGCCGCAGCAACACTTCAGCCAGGAAAGCTGCCTCAGGAAGACATGCTTCTTTTTCAAATAAACCTGTTCGTCGTCTGCTTACTACTTGAAGACTTCCTTTGTTTTTTTTTGTTTTTTTTTTTTTTTGTAAGAACCACACCTTAAGGGCAAATCCTCGGGCAACGACAGGTCCAACACCAGGTTGAAGCAGTGAGCCCTGATGATGTCAAGTGGGTCCCGCTGCACAGGATAAAAAACAGCGAGCTCCACACATGGCACAGAATGATTCATATGTGAAGAAAATGCCCTAGCAACCATCAGGTATAACAACACATTACTAGCATAAAGCCATAGAGCACATTCAATATCCTGAGGTATGCTGTTGACAAAGCAGATCATAAGCTATATTGCAAGTTAGTAAATTTTCAATGCTTACAGAATACATGGCACTACTGTTTATCCTAACATTGTTCGATGCCTTTATGATTAACAAAGAGTTTATGTGTAGTGCAGACACTAGTTCAGTCTAGTATACAATAGCTCAGCATGTAAATCAGCCATATAAATGTGAATAGGCTTTCTAATAATTAAATTGTGAACACACAAAGTAACCATTCTCTGTAATGCTCTCTGCATGAGATTCTCACAAGACCTGTCAAACAAAATGTAATGTGCAACTATGTTTTGCCATTCTAATTTGGCTGTAAGCACCGATTGTGCATTTAGACAATAATGCACACTACTGATAATGCTTCCCGTACACCACCATTGCACTAACGCATGAAAGGGCCTACAAAAACAATACTTCTTAGCAACATCATGGCAACCACACAAAATACCAGGTTAAACATAAAGAAATGAGTACACTAAAACAAGCAAACGAACTGAAGCAACTGGAAAATTGAACCCAAAAGGTAGCATGAGTCAACAGATACCAATCCAAACCTACCAACTGGCCAGCCTTCCCTTTAGTAAGTTTAGAGGCAAGTCTGTGCAGCAGGGAGAGTATAATATAAAATAGTACTGCATGAACTCGTGCAATGCCAATCTTTATGATGTAGTGGCACTTCCAAATGATTCTCAGGAAGATAGACTGAGACGCAAATAAAAATTTGAATATACTACAGTAACCATAATGCAAGACTATGAGTGGCACTCGCATTTTGATGTTCATGTTCTCCGGTGTATTCCTTAGTGTTAACTTCGAGTATTACTGCACTGCCAAAGCAGATTTCAAAAGTCACATAGCAGGAAACTCGTGGTTGAGATGTACTCTGCCAGGCACTGCAACAATCCTGAGCGCTCACAAGAAACGTGCCTGCTCTTCCAATGAACTGAATCAATTAAGTTTCATTAATTACCCTAATAATTCATTTGCCCTTGTCTTAAGTAAACTTAAGTTGCAATATCGTATGTATCCAATATAACTATTAACTTGAACCAGGAGCGCTGATTTCACACAAGCTTTATCTTTAGAACATATTTGGTAAATATTCTAAAAACAGCTAAATGCTGGCTGGCAGCTATAAAACTTTTATTTGTGTATTTGAACAGTATCAGTCAGCTCGAAAATCTTTCGCTTAACCTTAAAGCCACGCAATGAGAAACTATCATCGCACATTTTCAACCAATAGACAAAAATATAGCCTATTTTTTCTTTATTTTTTTTATTCTATCTTCTATCTTAACATCTCTTTTCTCCCTCTCTTGCTATCCGTACTTTCAATCCCCAATCTCCTTCCAAAGCCAGAGCAGCAAGTCAGCGATTAGCATACGTCGGCTACATTTTCTGTTTTTTAATAAATACTTCTCTCTCTCTCTCTAACTGCTGGAATCAAGTGCTTGACTGGATATGCATGAAGAGCAACAAGAGTGTCACTCGTGCCACTAAAAAGCTTTACTAGAATCCCGTATGCACATACGTATCCACCATAGAGTTTCTCACAAACTTATCTAGAGGGAAATCTGGCACTAGTGAGCTGCTGGATGCAAGAGAATGACGGCATATGAGAGCTTCAAACTTGACTCGGATTTGTATACCTCGAAAACGCGTCTCGCTTCGCATTAAAATCACTGATTTCTTACTAAAAGAGCACGTAAGAAGCTATTTATTTTTGTCATTGCACAGAAACGTGTTTCATTTAACACTAGAATCTTCTGCGTCGATGTGCAATCTTACGAAGGGTAAGAAGTAACCAACGGCTGCTAAACTTGGCAGGCAGACGACAAAGCGAGCGTTCCCTCCACGCACTTTTGTCGTCTGTTTCTTTCTTTTGCCATTTGGTTGTGCAGTAAAGGTAAGGGGACTTTTATTTTAGAATATAATATGCGTGAATGAGATCCGCTTTTGAACGTTTTGTTTCAGAGAAGCTATATTTACACAGTCGTATTCGCTGTTGAGTCGAAGGCTCGCTCAACACCTGCCAACACAAGCCTCGCAGACACATATACCTTCATTCCCAGTGCACTAACAGGGCCGTTTATGAAATTGGCATAGACCGTGGCACCACACTTCCCTCTAGGTATTCTTGTGAGAAACTCTACGGTATCCACAATAGTTCACTACTAGTTCTTTAGCTAGGTCACGACTGGTTGCATAAGACAAGCATCAGCTACCAGGGGGCACTAGAGGTGTTCACACTTGCCTGGGCTCGAACCAAAGTGCAGTAGAAGTTAAGCACCACATGGCGCACCTCGGTGCCGTGAGCTGGGTTCAGCAGGTCACAAGTCAGGCTATACAGGCTCTCTGCTGCTCCCTGTCAAAACATGAATCAAGCCATGCATAAAGATGGCACTGCTTTTCAAGCTTTCTTTAATGCTGACACAGAGGCACTCGCAGCCTTACTCTAGATGCTTACCTTATCGAAGAGTCATTTACAATGCAAAAAAATTACTGAGTGTATTAAAAAAATTACTGAGGTGTAAAAATTACTGAGGTAAAAATTACTGAGGTGTAAATTACTGAGGTGAGAAGCGATTGAATGGGCAGTTACTAAAAGTGCGCTACAACTCTGAATTCATGCAATGAACCTTCAACAAAAGTTGAAAAGTTGGGTAACTAAATGCAATTAGTTAAAGGAAGTAAAGTTCTCTGAATATCTTTAGGCTGGTGTGCATAGTTCGGGTTCGATTCAATTTGCTTCCGATGCACCTTTCATTTTCAGTCGCAGCCCAAGTTACGCACAACATGATCATACACAGAGCGACACGTACAAACACAAGCCTGAACCCACATTTACGGTTTGTACCCCGTCCTTCCCACCTGAAATAAATTTCTAGCTATGTCCCTGCCAATGGTACCAAGCCCAGATCGAGAAGCATCCTTCACAGACATTAAGGCTGTACTGGTTTCTCTACCTATGACAGCCCACTACCAGGAGGATGCGCACACAATTATGCAAGAGCCTGTGCTCTTTGACATGAAGGCATTCTACTCTTAGACAACTCTGATGGTCACTTGCACATTGCTGCAGATGCTAGTTGTCAGCACAGTGAATGTATAATTCGGCACAATGCATCCAAATTGCCTGGTGGTAGTTCCGGCTACCGAAATGTTTATGCCCGATGCTGACGGCAAATAATTCCCAAATGTTACCACCAACAGCAATCTTCATTGCCTTCAAACAAAAGAATATCACAGCTTGAAATTGGCCTGGTGGATTCTCAAACTGTAGGATTACTTAGAACCATTCACTACAGTCAGTATCAGCTCTTAAGTAAGAATTCTGCACCTCTGAAGTTTCCAATTTGAGCACATGAACTTCATCTATGAGTAGCCCAATGTGCAGAAAACACTGAAAATATTTTCTGACTGTCTAGCTCACTACCTATTAATGCAGGTAAACAGAGTGACATACACTATCTACAACGGTATTTTTTGTCCTCGAATTGAGAGAAACTCTTCCTAGATTCCTGTCATGCATCAAAGCATATGACAATCTGATTTTCAAGTGCCGCGCCCTGATGCATTTGTGGTCGATCACATCGGCCAATTAAGAACAATAGCGAACTTTTTTAACAGTTATGGTGGCACGGGTTGTCGGCAGACGTGCATCAATACATATCCTCCTGTTCCATCAAGAAAACACTGGCACATCTGATTGTATCCCCATTACAGCATATTGTGCGATTGGAGGTGCCACTTAAAGGGACACTAAAGGCAAATGACAATTTATGTCATAGTGAAAGCTCCTCCCCCCCTCCTCCGATGTATGACAACTGAAACGGCAATATTATCAACAGCAGTGCCCTACTTACCAAGAAATTCAACTAAATGTATCACACGGTGTGCACCACGAGTGAAACATTTGAGAAATGATCCCGATGACATGAGAGCGCCCTGAATACAATTAATCACTAGTAATCAAACTAGTTCCAATAAAAAAACACCTTCTGTGTGTCAAAAGACATAATAAAATACTGCTTGTCTGTTTCTCTCTGATTTATAGAAAGAAGAACTATGGCATTACTATGGGAAATGGCGCAAGTGGTTCAAAAGTTTTATTTTCGTCAGGTTAGGCTTTATAGGTGGTGCCATCTAGCAGGGTCCAGCTGAATCAAGCAAGCAGAACTATGGCAGCCCCTCCTCTATTTTAAAAATGCCAGCCAGTGTTGTGCCACAGACATGTTCCTCGTTCGGGAGCACGTCTCACGAGATCGAAGCCCTGTTCCTACGAACTGACTCCCCCCCTTCCCAGCGCCGCCTTCCGCGCAGAAGAACCGTGCAGTTCCGGGGATAACATCGCTTCCTCCGCCGAACTACTTTGCAGTTCCGGGTATGGCTGCGTCTCCTCAGCCGAGTCACTGTGCCGTTCCGGGGAACTGGTCTCGCAGAAGAGTCCCAAAACGCTATTTAAGGCCGTGCCGGCCCCATGTTAAAGGATTTTGCCCCAGCCGACGTTGTCGTGCTGGCCGGCTCAGTACAAACGACAACCTGCTACAGTAAACGCTCCTTTTGTTGCTGTTTTCAAAACGGATTGCCTCCATGCTTCGCCTTCGGGCTAAGGCTTCAGCGAAGTCCGCTCGACTGCTCGCCGCTCTTCGCCACCGCTACCATCGCGAGACAGCAAATTCCTAACAGTGGTGGCAGCGGTGGGATACAATATCCTACGTTTGGCAAGTCTGATCGGATCTCTGAGCACGAGGACGACCACCGTGATAGCGTTTGGCTATGCTGTGATACGCTACCCTACGTTTGGCACGCCGGATCGGACACCTGGAAGCTCGAGCACGACCGACCAGATATTAGCGTGTGAATACGCTGGGATACGCTACCCCTGTCTTCAACGTTTTGCTGCTCTGGGACCCGCTACCCCGATCTCAACGGCTGAAAAGTTGGACCGTATCTCCGAGCACGAGGACGACCGCCGTGATAGCGTTTGGCTATGCTGTGATACGCTACCCTACGTTTGGCACGCCGGATCGGACACCTGGAAGCTCGAGCACGACCGACCAGATATTAGCGTGTGAATACGCTGGGATACGCTACCCCTGTCTTCAACGTTTTGCTGCTCTGGGACCCGCTACCCCGATCTCAACGGCTGAAAAGTTGGACCGTATCTCCGAGCACGAGGACGACCGCCGTGATAGCGTTTGGCTACGCTGTGATACGCTACCCTACGTTTGGCACGCCGGATCGGACCCCTGGAAGCTCGAGCACGACCAACCTGATATTAGCGTGTGAATACGCTGGGATACGCTACCCCTGTCCTCAACGTTTTGCTGCTCTGGGACCCGCTACCCTGATCTCAACGGCTGAAAAGTTGGATCGTATCTCCGAGCACGAGGACGACCGCCGTGATAACGTTTGGCTACGCTGCGATACGCTACCCTGTTCTCATCGTTCGGCAAGCTGGGACAAGCAACCCCGGATCTCAACATTGGCAAGTTTGACCGGATCCCTGAAGGCCTGACACTGTTCGACGGCAGCCACGAGTTGGACCATCGTCGGCTACTTCGGTTGGGTGAGTGCTCAACGTTTACTGTTCATTTTGCCAGACCTCTCTAGCACAGGCAGATGTTAGGAGAGTGTTTTGTTTTGTTTTGTTTTGGTGGTTATAATTTAATATTCACCTACTTTAAACCACGAGATTAGTTTTGGAGTACGGTGAATATCAGTAGTAGAGCATCACGAGGGATGAGATCGCGATGGAGCAGTACCTGGTGCAGGACCTCCTTGAAATTTATGGAGCCATGGGGATTTCCGCCGGGTCCGCTAAAACAAGGGAAGCGATTCTCGAGGTGATGCGGGCAGAGAATGTGACGGCCGAGGAAGCTGAAGAGTTTTGGGAGCTAATTTGTGAGCAAAAGCAGAAGGCCGAGAAAAGCCACGAAGAGCTCGAAGCTCAAAGGCACGAACAATGGAAGGCCGAAGAAGCTCAAAGGCACGAACAATGGAAGGCCGAAGAGAGTCGCAAAAGGAGAGAGCATGCTCTCAGAATGAAACAGCTTGATCGTCAAATTGAAGCGATTAAGTGGCAACGAGCACAATACCGACTCGGACTCTTCAGAATGGACGAGAACATCGTGTCTTTTCTCGTTAATTTTGAAGAGGTCTCTGACGATGTTGGTGTTGAGCGAGATTTATGGTCGGTGAATCTTGCCACGTTGCTTCCCTGCAAAGTCGCAAGCATTTTAGGAGCGCTTATCTGCCGAGGAAGCGCATAACTTCGATAGGGTTAAATACGCTGTGTTCTGCCACTTTGCTGCCCTGAGTCCTGCCGACTGCGAAAGTCGAGAATACAAGTACAGCACTGAAGCGCGCAGCAAAGTGCTCGAAATTGAGGCCCATCGCAAAGCGCAGGACGCCAACGTGCGTCAGAGAGAGCGAGATGAGGCGCGGCGTAAGGCGATGCAGGTAGAAGCGCGTAAAGATAAGGCATGCCGAAAAGCCATGGAGGCTGAGGCCCGTCGCGAAGCACAAGCCGCCGAAGTGCGCCGGAGAGAGCGTGACGCTGAGGTGCACCGCGAGGAGTTAGGGGCCGAGGCCCATCGCATAGCTAAGGACGCCGAGGTACATCAGAAAGCACTGGAGATGGAGCCGCTTCGCAGCGCAAATGATCAAGATGAATCGCGTACAAAAGAGCTTGACGACGAGTCGCGTCGCGGGGCGCTAGAGGTTGACGCCTGCCGATAAAAGCTTGAGCAGGATGCGCGACATAAAGCGCTACAGAATAAAGCTCGTGAAAGAGAGCATGAGGCCGACTTCGAAGGCCAGAAAACAAGGGCTATCGACAACAGCGATAGACACCCACCGATCGAAAGCTCTGTAAGCGCGCTTGTTAGCTTCAAAGTCATCGGGACTCCCGTTCTGTCACAGACAGAGACAGCTAGCAACGGGCCCGAGCGAACGCTAGCTAACAAATCGGGAGCTTCGACTCCACACAAAGAAGGCAGCACACTTATGGGTAAGTGTGTCGAGACTGCCAGTATTGTGAGAAGTTCGAACAGAAAGAGGCGTCGGCGTAAGCGTAAAGCGGTAAAGACGACTGGCGCCAAGCGCGCTAAAGCTGCTGTTAAGTGCTGTGACGTCATTAGTCGAGACGCCAGGTTCATGGCTAGGCGTAGGATTGCGAAAAGGTCCTCTATGAAATGTTTGAAGTGCAGATTGCTGCGGAGATCGAGATTAAGCGAGAGGTGCGTCAAGAAAAACCGAAGTTCAGGAAAATTCGGACGCCGAGATCATCGCCTAGTCTCATATTTTTCTCTGCCGCGTAGAGGCAACCAGGAAGGGAAGCATAGCTTACGCCTAAGCCATAACACAGGCTCTTGTTCCCCGCCGTGGCGAAATGGTCACGGGTCGAACGGGCGGGGTAAAGGACGCAGGACAGATGCTCCCTTGTTCGAGTTAAGCGGCTGTACATCGAAAGTTGGTGCTACCGAGTTCCGAAAACAGATTTGTTCATTGTGCCTTTGTCAAGACTGGATCCCTCGAAAGCTATGGAGTGCGCGACTCCCCAGAGTTCGTCTGAGAGGGCCCCCGTCTTGCCGTTACGAAGAATGAATATTGTAATCAGCTTTGAAAATAACTTTTCTAGTTATGTCGTCAGTCGTTGAGCAAGGAATGCGTCGGAATGTTTGCAAGTTTTACTTTCCTTCTCATCGAAAAAGCTGACATTGATTTGTTTGTTTGATTATTTTGTTTTCATAATATTTCGAAAGGTAAAAAGTCAGTGTGTTTTATTTTAACAGAGAGGGCATAGTAAAAGCCCCTGTTTAAGATGCCTTCTGTGTTTGACATTACATGTTATTATGCGCGTCAGTGTAGGTCAACTTTGCCCTTTATTTTGTTTAACGTGCGCAAGTTTGATTTTCATTGTTAATTTCTTACTTTTCAAGCGTGTTTTATTTTGTTGGGATGGTCATTGGCTGAGCACCTTGAGTTAGGGCTTATCGAATGACTTTGTTTTGTTTAGCGGTCTGAAGCTTGCAAGAGACGCCAATGTGCATGATTAGAGTGTTCTTGGTATTCTAAATTGTAGATTCGGGGCCAAATTGAGTTAACCTCAGCAGCTTCGATCATCCCCAATCTGCCCGAGTCACAATCGAGAATCGCTCACGAAAACAAAAATTCTGTTTGGTTTAGCAGTGTCATGCACTGTAAAGGAGTGTCAGCACTGTGTATTCCTCCCGAGATTCGTTGCTCGTGATGCTAATAGTTAGCCCAGCGTAATCTCGAGGAAACATTTGGTTCCTGCTGGTCTGGCGATTTGATCAGCATTTGGGAGGGTGCTTGCTTTGGCCAGAGTGGTTCAGCTTTGTGTTCGACTCCGTCGTTCCAGTGAACCTCCGCAGGCCTATGACAGTCTCAACGGGCGGAGAGAGCGGAACGGCTACCGATGGTCAACCAGCATCCCTCCCTCCGAGCCGCGCTGACGGCTCAAAACTCCGGATGCATTGTCTGGCGGCGGGGGTACTGTTGTGCCACAGACATGTTCCTCGTTTGGGAGCACGTCTCACGAGATCGAGCGCTGTTCCGACGAACTGACTCCCCCCCTCCCAGTGCCGCCTTCCGCGCAGAAGAACCGTGCAGTTCCGGGGATAACGTCGCTTCCTCCGCCGAACCACCTTGCAGTTCCGGGTATGGCTGCGTGTCCTCAGCCGAGCCACTGTGCCGTTCCGGGGAACTGGTCTCGCAGAAGAGTCCCCAAACGCTATTTAAGGCCGTGCCGGCCCCATGTTAGAGGATTTCGCCCCAGCCGACGTTGTCGTGCTGGCCGGCTCTGTACAAACGACAACCTGCTACAGTAAACGCTCCTTTTGTTGCTGTTTTCAAAACGGATTGCCTCCCTGCTTCGCCTTCGGGCTAAGGCTTCAGCGAAGTCCGCTCGACTGCTCGCCGCTCTTCGCCACCTGCTACCATCGCGAGACAGCAAATTCCTAACACCACATGCGCCCGATCCATGCCGCTTCATCAGCCTCTCCTCTAGCCTTTTCCTGCTCTCTCCAATCGCCTAGCTGCATGAGTGCTTTGCGGTCATGGGTAGAGAGCCCGTCATGTAGAGCCTAACGACAGAAATCATATGAAGTTATTTTTTCTTCAGTAACATACAGATCGGTGGGGCAGCGTCTTGCATTCCTCGTGTTCATAATGTTGGCTGTCTGGCTGGTTCTGTAAAAGATACGGCATTTTGAGATAATGTGTCGCGGTTCGTGGCCCTATGCGAGCAACCAATGGGGAAGCGTTACTGCAACCCAACTGCATGCACAGGCTTCCAGAGCGCTGTGATGCAGCGGTGGCATTGCTTTGAGCCACAAGTAAGGAGCCCGATGGAACAAATCTGACAGACTATGACTTTGGAGTGGGAAACACGTCTGTTGCATCACCAAAAGAAAACGCTCAAAAGCGCGCGCAACGCGAGCAGCGCGGCCCCTCATATAGCGCCACAGCACGACTACTCCCTGAACTAATGCGAACCGACGGCTTTTGTTGATAAGCGCGCATTTGCACTGGCATTGAAAGAAATAAAGGAGGCATTCACTATGACATCCGAGATTTCAGAAAATCGGTCAATGGCCGTTGCTGCTGCTGTGCCTCCTACTACTTTCGCTCTGCTGCTAGAAGTGGTTTCAGCCGTGCAGTGAAAGCAGGCAATGTTCGGCAAGGCAACAGTGACATCAGAAAAATCACTTTAAGGCGGGTGAATTGAAAGGCGCTAACACAATGTGAACCATTAATGCAATTTTTTAAAATAAATGCTTCCTCGGCAAAAAAGTAGCATTACTAGATTTTTGGACCACTAATTCAACAATGAACGTCGACTTAATATTTGCCTTTAGTGTCCCTTTAAGGTTATTAGCATTCAATACCTGCAGCTGCTACCACACACCCAGAAGCACCAAGTTGCTTAGTAGCTACTGATTACCCAAATGTACATGTCACAAGCCTTTGATTATGGGCCTCGTGCCCTGCCACATTGAATCGCACAGGCATCGCCACCAGATGTTAGCCACAGAAAAGTTAGCCTTGTTTGTAGCTTGCAGGTGGACATTCATGGCAAGAAAGCATGGCTCCTAAGCAGCATAATGTAGCATTGTAGCAGCATGACGTGTAAGTGCACGGCTGCTACAATAGGTGCAAAAACACCATTCACAAGCAACTATTTCGAAAAAAATTGTGTCTGATGACAACTCTCGACCGCAGCTGTGCGCCACGTTAGCAACGCCTTAAATACCATTGATAAGTGTCCCCAATCGCTTATGCTTTTTTTCACCTTTCATTATTTATTTTAAATGTATACACAAACTTACAAAGCCACCAAGAAATAGGAAGATAGCAGGCTGACAATGGAAACATAGGGCAATATGTTTGTCAGCGTTTTCTTATCTCGTGTGTGATTTCTGACCTGTCAGAACAGCGAGCAGCAGCAGCAGGCGCGGAATCCGATACACGCCATTTTTCGCTTTCCTTTTCATTGAGAACGAAAAGAATTCAACATAGAGCAGCAAACATAGAACATTAAAAAAGTCAAAAGCACATCTCAACTCGTATCGTGGTCCACCTCATTTCCAATAATGTCGAAAGGTTCCATCATGCACAGCATACTGAGTGCTAGTGCACAGCTTGGCGCAAAGTGATGAGCAACTTCGTTTGAAACACAGATTAATGCAATTTCAATCCGATTATAACAGCAAAACAACACATGATCGTCGCTTCTCGTCACCATATTCATGCCAGCCCTGGTGGCCTTGGATAGTGATGCCCTATTCTAGCAGACGACAACCAGTGGCGAACTGATGGGAGCCTGCATTCTTGCAATCTGAAATGTGTTTGTTTGTGCCCATGTGTGTATATGGTGGGCGGAGAGGGTTACTATCCCTGTTTAGTGTCCACAGAGTTCAACAGAACTTGTTTCCAGCCCAAGCAGCTTAATTTTCTCTGCTCCTTTTTTTTTTTCGCAATGCGGTTTTTAGCAAAAAGAAGGTCTTTCTGGATTGCCTTGAGACAAAAGGGGGACGAAGTTTTGTTGAATGCTACGTTACAAAGAGCCACTGCAGGCCAGTTCAGTTCTTCGACTACAGCTCTAGACAGTGCTAGTTTAAGAAGCTCTAGACAGTGCTAGTTTAAGAAGTCTTTCAGGTGAAAAAGAAAAACCTGACAGGTAAATATAAGTTAGCACAGCACATTTATACATGCCAATAAAAAAAAGTTGATATACTGCAGTTGTCATTCTTGGAGAACAACGGATGCCATAGCCGTTTTGCCATTACCTTGAAACATACAGACGGGCACGTAGGCAATTAAAGGCGCACCCCTGTCTCAATAAAGGGTGAGAGCAGCAGTGCCTCCATACCAGCACCCGAGGTCTATATCACTACGCCATATAGAATGCTACCCCACTAGAGCATGCAAAAATGATGTACCAACAGAAAATTACTGACATCACAGCTTCCTGCATAAACCCTGGACAGTATGCTACATCTGCTTTGTTTATGTCAGACATGTCATAGTAAGAAACGACTACAGAAGCACCTAAAACAAGCTTGTTTGTGGAAGCATATATAGTAAGGCTTTCCCAGGAGTCTGTTCACAACTTTCATTCACCTCAGTAGTGTTGAAAGCTGGACTAGTTGGCGAGATATCATTTTCCTGATTTCATTCACCTGCTGCAGAAGCTGATGAGGTGGAAGTGAACACTGTGACCTGAGCTTCCGTCTGACCATATCGGATAATCGTACAGTCAAGCCACTCAATCAGGTTACACTTTACAAACACTATATTTCTATAGGGGACCATTTCTTGTATATGGTGTAAATACGCTTTGAAGGAGCTCGACACACCGGGTGAATCGTGTACCCAGCGCTGTAAAATGTTGTTGCGTCATTCTGAAAATATACCGTGGCAAAAGCAGTCAGAACGAGTGACACTTTTAAATGATGGGCAGGAGCAGAAACCACGCATTAACTGCCCACGTCAGTGACATAAAACTTGATGTACCTAGATTTGCGTCCGACGTATTTTCTCGCTGGCTATTGAAGGACGTGGAGCAGCGGGAATTCAGCAACTGAACGAGTACGAGAAGGGCACCAGAAGAAAACAGAGGAAGACGTGTAGCATTCATGGATCATGGCATGCTGCAAGTGAAAGCTCTTGCATGGCGCTTTTTTGCGCTTGTGGTGGAAAGATTCTCGCACATTATAGTTCACGCAAAAAGTGATTCTAGTATAGTAAGTATAGCTCGTATGGTCGCGAAGCCTACAGTCCTGAAGCAGTCTGATACTGCCTGTTTACTTCGACCACAAATATTATGCGTGTACGAGTTACCTGGGCCAGTCTACGGGTGCGCACCACCTCCGTAAGTTCCTTGATCACCTTCAGGCGCTGAGCCACGGAGCAGTCGCTGCCCAGTTCCTGCGCACGCAAACGCTTAGCGGCGGGCAACTGACGAATGCCCGCGGTCTACCCACCTTCAGAACTTCGAGGTCGATGGCATGCTCTTCCAGCCGAGGCACTGCTGGTGAAGACGCTTTGCCGAGCCCGAACAACGACTTGATTCTCTCCAAGGGCTTCTCTTTATCCTTGGCATTTTTTGACATTGCTACTGCCTATATCGCTGCAACGACGCAGGTTGCATTAGGTTGTTTACATTCGCAGTTTCTGTCACGGACAGCCGCTTTGAGCATACGGGCGCGCGCTTTTGCAGACGACGGCGATGGGGCGGCGCCGTTGCGGCACTCTTAAAATGATGACAGTGGTACACACCGTTCCCTACCGCCGAAACAAGTGAGCAACAGTTCATCTAATTCACATTCTGTGCAAGCACAGTCAACCGCTAACAATCGCAGCGGCACAACTGCAGACAGCAGGATGGATGGATGGATTGATAAAACAACACCTATAACTGTACCCTTTACATCGGGCGGCGGCTTACGCCATCTAGCCGTGATACATAGTAAACCAAAAACTAGAATTATCTTTTTTTTTTTCTTTAAATAGTGAAGTTGAGGACCGGTACTTTGCAGTGAAGGGTTTAATTTTCACTCGTGCCTTGACTTTAGCCACCAATCAGATAACCTCCTTCTAGTTCTACCCGCTTAAAGTCTATTTTTCCCTCCCTGTCCCTAAACCCCAGTGCTTTAAAGAACTCTGCGCCATCATCCTGAACCATAGGGTGAAGCCTTTTAAAGAACATTATCAAGTGTTTGGCAGTTTCCTCTTCCTCTCGACACGCACTGCATACCGTGTCTACGGTCTACCCCTTCGTATTTGGCCCGATATGTCTCCCGTCCTCGCCTCAAACAGTAGAGAACTACCTCGAGTACTATCATAGATTCTTTCCTTGGCAATTTCCTGCTTAAAAGTTCGATAGATCTCCAGTACGGACTTCTTAATCATGTCAATTCTCTACATATCAGTCTCCGTTTCCTTCACCATCTTTTAACCGCTAGTTCTTTTAACCAATAGTTCTAGGGCGGGCGGACTCGAGCGCCTACCTACTCCCCTCACACTCGCTTCCTACTGTTCTCGTGATTAAACACAACGATGATGATAGGAAAGTCCGCGATAATAGGTCCCATTAAGGAAACAATAAAGAAAGGTTCACACTACAGCATAAAGTTTTATAAAACCAACGGAAAACCACTGCTGCCGTAGAATCACGCAGCGTAGTGCGATCGGTTTTGGCAACGCGCAGCTTGCATTTGCGGTCAAAGGTCATCGCGAACGTGATCGCGAAGGCCTCATTGTAGCCGAGCGTTTGCAATTCGGAACACATTCCTGAAATCATAAAATAACTTTCCGTTTCGATTCTACAAAGTTTCTACAGTTTGAAGTTTGAATTCTACAGTTTGAAGTTTAGAAGTAGTCCGTTCTCTCTCGCTTCCCCCCCCCCCCCTCTGTGTGTGTGTTTTCGATAGTGATTCACGATGAAACAGTGAAGCGAAAAAGAGCGCGACAATTTTTTTTGTGCAGTTCTCAGTTTCATTCTTTGCCACTTGAGCAATAAAATTTACTTTTGTAGTGAAGATACTATAGTACCATTCCCAAACCAGTACAGTTACTATATCGTGCATGCAAGCAGCCCTCCATACTGTAAGTGGCAAACTGCTGGCCGATGTTTACTTTCTTTAATAACTCGGGTTATCAATTCCTTGTCCTTGAAGGCTGTGGTGTATGCTGTGGAGAATGTGGCACGTCCATAGTACTCTTTGACAATGCAGCTATTGTCAACAAATGTAAAGACAGGCTTAGTAGAGGAGATCATTATAACTGGTCAGACAAGTGTGTGAAGAACCACATGCATTAGTGCAAACCCTGTTAGTCGGGGTTAATTAACCTCACTACTCAAAAGCTTTTTGCAAAACTTTGAGTTGCTCAAATGTTGGATGCGTCCTGCATTTGCCTTTTGACTGCATCAGTGTGCCTCTTGGATTCCGTGGAAGATGTTTGAATAAACTTCAGCCATTGGCAAATGCCTGTTCAGTCTACTCTCTTCAATGTCAAACCACATTCTGCATCAAATGGCCCAAAAAGTCCTTTCTTAATGTATTCAATTTTTATGAGTATTTAAAGAAGAAATGCACAGGTACTATATTAAGTCACAGTATTTTTGTAAGAGTTTTGTCCCTTCTGTACTTTCGAAATAAGGTTGTACAAACAAAAAGAAAGAAAACACACATATGCAACAGAAATACCTTTCCCAAAACTTTTTGCTGCAATACGATGGGAAGGCCTGAAAATCCGATGTCTGATTTTAACCCCTTGAGGGTCAATGACATAAATATAAGGCACTGCACGCAAGTCCCAAACAGTCAACACCATACATATACAATGCCATAACTATGTTTGAAAAATGCACCACTCTTTCAACTCTTGCTAATAATAGATAGACAAGTGGGGTTTAACAGTCCCAAAACCACCATATGATTATGAGACACGCCGTAGTGGAGGGCTCCAGAAATTTTGACCACCTGGGATTCTTTCAACGTGCACCCAAATCTGAGCACACGGGCCTACAATATTTCCGCCTCCATTGCAAAATGCAGCCGCCGCAGCCGGGATTCGGTCCCGTAACCTGCAGGTCAGCAGCCGAGTACCATAGCCACTAGACCACCGCGGCGGGGCAACTCTTGTTAATAATAATAATTATTATGGTTTAACTGTCCCAAAACCACCATATGATTATGAGAGATGCCTTAGCTATGGATGGCTCCAGAAATTTCAACCACCTGGGGTTCTTTGACGTACACCTAAATCTAAGTACACAAGCGTCAAGAAACATTTTGCTCCATTGAAAATGCAACCACCACGTCCAGCATTCAGTCTCGAACCTTTCAACTCCTGTTTGTCCTGCAAGTGCCACCATATCCTGCAGGATATATTTTTTATTTCAAATGTTGATTTGAGGTTTACATTGCAACGTTCGTTTAAGCAGAAATAGTTGGCTGGCATGGTCTGTTTGTTTTTAGGGGGGGGGGGGGGTCAAGGATCGTTTTTTTATTTGTTACAGCCCCAAAAACAGACATCTGGTTTCTAATCCCTCAGATGTGGTCACTTGATACGGGCTCATTTGTTGCCCACAGGTGTGCAATTTCAGCAGTTCACAGGTGGGTACTTGTATTTGCGAATATCAATCAAGAAATAAGGACCATTTAGTCACACAAATGAAAAACATAACTTTTGTTGGAAGACACAATTTGTTACATACTACAAGAAGATTGATTCACATCTCTACATAATTATATCATGCATTTAAACAATTATTGTATCTGGTCACGAGCTTCAGAATACTCCTTCATTCTGTGCTCCTTTGTCACCAGTTCATCAAACCACGTGGTTACTTCATTCTTCAACTCTTCACGTCCAAAAGATTGTGGTGTCTTGATCGAAATGGTGAGCACCGCTCTTGGAGTGAACGGACACAGCAGACACGGTTGGAACAAACCAAACAACTTTACAGGGGGTGTTAGCACCCCCACAAGGTTGAGAACCCAAAAACTACTGCAGCTTAGGGAAAAAGCAGAAGAAATCACAAGTTGCTTCTTGAGCTGAAGTAGCAGTGTTGTGAAGGGAATCATTGCAAAGAAGCACAATTCCTTCAGAAAGCATTCCCCACCTGCTGTTTAACAATAATAATTCCCCGTGGTTTTCCAAGTCTCACAACAACAATATGCATCGATTGTAGCCTTTTTGCATGAAGTTCACCAAAAGATTACTCCTGTGATCCCAAAAGACCATGTTTTTATTCTCTGGGTGGCCTGTGCACAAACGACGCTACAGTGCCTGCTTGTGTTGTTTTTTTGAGACAATGAAAACTGATGGCCTCTTGGTGGCAATAAGATTAAGCATAATTGAAAGTTTCTCACTTATTTGATTTTGACAATGGGTGCACAACCATGGAGTTTCTTTGCAAGTGCATGCATATACTGCAATTACTACATGTCGGACGTCCGCTTTGGTTCTTTACTACGTGTGAGTCAAGCAGCGAGTCCTTTCATAAGGACTACTGCCCACATTTCAAACTGATAATGTACTTGTTGAATGCTGGCCAGTGAAGCAAGGAATTGCTAACAAGTTCACAAGTTTCGAATTAGACCAATGAGCTACTTCTCAGCAGGGTGAACAAAATGACAGATCTGATGCAATATTATTATGGTGTGCAAATTTTTATAAACCTATAAAACATATTTATGCTAGAACAGGGTCAATAGCACAGTTTTGGATGCAAAGTGAATTCGAAGGGAGCATCTACCTATATTGACTATCCTTGTGAGGATGCTCCCGAATTGTGCTTGGCAGTGCCACAGTTTATTGGCACTGCGAATGGCATGCTACCGGTGAATGGCATGCTACCTGTGAATGGCATGCAAGACTAACACATTTAAAATCCTGTAAAACCTAGTCATCCTTTCTTCATGTTTATTATGTGTCTTGTCTTTTTCTGCCTATACATTTTCCACTCGCATAATAAATTCCTGTTGGCAGTCGGTGCCTATGTTGCCTGGTCTCTTCTGTATCCCATTTCTGCGCTCTTCAGAATAAATATATGTGCATATGTATGTACCAACAAGACCGCTTAACCTCCATTTTGAAATAATCTGCAAGGTTATGAAGAGTACAACAATATGTAATATACAGGATCTCCATTTGTACCCACGATATGTGTGGTATTTTCAACATTACACAACATTTTATTAGTGCAATACTCATAAGACAATACAACTTGAGTGAAATCTAGCAGGCTGGAAATGTCCTGAAAGAGGGAAGAATAAGTTTCGAGTCACTGGCACTTGAAAGAGTGGACAAAGCTATTAACATTATTCAATACTCAATTGTACGATTAAGGATTTACACTTATATAAACTACAATGCTTAGTTCAAGTAATCACTGCATGCTCCAAAATATTTATTCCTTTTCAGGGCCTGAAAAACCACAACGAAACATCGCTTAATGCAATCAGAAGGAGTGTTCTTTGGGCACCTAAAGCTATTCGACCTAAAAGCATTAATACTCATATGATGCTTTTGCAATATGTGCCAGTTCATTTGAAGATAATATATATTAAACGTAAAAACTAGATTGACAGCTGCACTAAACTGGCTGAATATGAGTGGCCGCACTAAGTGAGGTCTTCTTGCAGCATCCAAGCATGCACACACCGTGGTGGCTGGGTATAAGCTTCGCCAGTCTGCTTCAGTCGCCCCAAACAGTGTACATGTGTGTCCTTAGCAATATGATGCACGTCTCCATTCCTTAAGCATTGATCGCATTATCGATATACATTGTGCTATGGGCTCCATAAGATCATTCATTTCTCTAGACCTAAGACTTAGATGAAGTTGAACTGGCCCTAGATTTGTTTATTTGTATATTTTGCATTGTTCTTTTATTTTAGCAGCTCGCTAACATTAAAAAAAGAAAGATGCCACAACTTGCCTTTGAAAATTTGATGCAGGTACAGCAAACTTGTTGCGTACAAGAAACGTTCCTACAGCCTCAGCTACCTGAAAACAAACAAAGCGCATATACAGTTTATCAGTAAGTGACAGTATAACACTACAGAGATAAATTAAAGAATCAATACACAGTTGGCCCCGGAATTGGAAATCAAAGTGAGGCTTTGCTTGCCTTTCCTGGGACATCCTCATGTACAGCATGGCCACATTGAGGAAGTACTTGCATTTGAAATTTCCCTGTGGAATAAAGGTGAGGTTATTGGGAAGAAAGGGGGAGGGGGGAGGCCACAAGGTGTAGAAAACAGCCCATTGCCAAGGTGGCACTGTCAGTAATGAGAAACCATAAGTCGCAATGAAGGCAGGCAGCCTCAAGATACTAAATCAGTGTAGCATTTACACAAAACAGTTTTGCATTTTCCCCACAATAATATATCAAATTTAACATTCAATTTGTGTGTTTTGTCTTTTTTTACTATGCCAAATAAAATGTTACAATTTCTCTTTCCAGCTCAAAATCAAGATAATAAAATCCTGAGACAGTCTTCAAGAGCCCCCTTACTTATGCACGCTTTGCTTATTGCCTTCCGTTTATTGCCAAAGAAAATCGTCCACCTGTACATTGCCTTTCATCAAAACTTTTACGGTAGACCCCTGGAGATTTTCTTTTAAGTTTAGAATAGAAGCTGGTGAAAGGCAGCTGTAGAACCCAGGTTCTTTCTTTATAGCACCAACAGGTACTCTGCCCATTTACAATTCAGTAGCCTATGTGTTCTGCAATGTGCAACAATGTGTATTCATCATACAGCTAGAAATAAGCCTCTGTAGACACCAATATCATTCTCTGTAAATTGTTTTCACTACAGAGAAATTCATGGTACATACAAGAGATAAGAATTTGGCTGCGCCATATGGAATGCTAAATTGTACACGCTATTTCATTGAGGCATTTAAATGCAACAAAAACTTGGAGGATGTTTGAGCTTCGTTTTCAAGAGTAGAACGCGATAGTATAATGGAGCACCGTGGGCACTGCCTCCAACAATGTCCCAAGAAAAGAAACGTTTGTGCAAGTAACATTAGCCAGTTCGAACTATCCTGACATGTCTATTGGATGCACAGTTGTAAGTTCGTCCTCTTGCTAATTGACGACGGTGCTCCCCCTACTCGTCCGTAACGTGTCACATGCACTTTTGAAGCTGCACACTTTGCATCTTCGAACCACCTACTCGTTGTGAAAGTTGCATGTTCCGACGTCTAGTGTGAGTCTGGGATTCTGCCACACAATATTACATGCGTTAGGGAGACTCCTTCCACTAGATGACACTCACTTGCAAGCAATGATGTGGCTCTGTAGGAGAATACCCGCTTGCCATTCAGATGGCCTGGGTTCGATTCTCACTTCAAACCCAAATTTTGATTATTTATTTAATTTGCATCATTCTCAATATTTTCTGTCACATGCAAGATGATAATTTCTCGCTCACAATCAATGACACCGACCCTGGCACTGACACTGACATTCTGCGAAACCAGCTGTAACGATATTGCATTAACCCCTTAAGCTGCTTCGGACGAGCAGAGCTTGTTCGGGACTAAACTGTCACCAAACTGCTTTGAACGAGTAAAACTCGTCTTAGCAGGAATAGGTACTTTCCTCTAGTGTTCAGGCGGAGAAGCATTCATTCACGGCTTACATTGTGTGTTATCCACCAGATAACAGCATTTTCTGGAGAATTTATTTTTCTCCTGCGGCAGGAGCATGGTTTTTGTAGGGAAAGACGACGTGTGGTGGCGGCAACACATGCATTGCTTGAAAAAAAGTGCTATTTGTCTTCGTGATATTCTGAAGTGATGAGGATTCGAGTAAAATATTTATTGTGTGCCCAGAAGCGAAGACAGCAATGACGATGAATTGAGTAGCTGCTCCGGTGATGATGAAGACAGCTCAGATGCGAGCATTGGGAGTGCCAGCCAGTGAAGCCACCTTAAGTTATAATTCTGAGTTTTGACATTTTCCACGCAGCCCCGAAGCTTCCCGAGTGAAATACCCCAAGGGTGCTAAGCCTACAGAAGTGAAGAAAGATGTGGCAGCTGTAACTGTTTGGTTTATAAGGTTCTTAAATTTTATTAGCAGCAGGTAACTGGTTTCCCATGTATTGTTCAGAAATAAAACTTTATTCCGTTGGTTTGACTAAGCAAGTGGGGGAATTTTTTTCTACATCGACTAGCTACTTTTTAGTACAATCGAATTTGAAATCAGCAATAAAAGAAATAGGCACTTTTAAATGCGCAGCATTTCTTAGCGAACTTCAGCGACTTCGAGCATATCTCTCCGTCCGTCCGCACGTCCGTTCGTCCGTCTGTCTGTCTGTTTGTCTGTCTGTCTATCTATCTAGTCGCCTACTACTTTTAGCTCTCCTGGTCGTTTGGATAATGGTATCGATACCAAACTTGGTATGGTATAACATGACTGTATGACGAGCATATTTGACTAGTCATAACATGAAAATTATGACATGTATGTCATGATTTACACTTCATGGTCTTGCTGCTCTTACGGTGGTTTTGTTCACATCACATGTTGCAAAACTGGTTTGGTGTGTACATGATTGCATTGCGAACACAAGCGACAGACTGTAACATGAAAATCATGACATGCATATCATGTAACAACATGATTACATGCCACGCTCATGATGGGCTCGCAGCTATTTCCCTAGCTTCACATACACAAAATTTGGTATTATGGTACATGAATGAATGACAAAGGTATGTAACTGGTGCAAACATGATAACATGATAATCATGAGATGCATGTCATGTAACAACATGACTACATGCCACGCTGATGATGCGCTAGCGGCTGTTTAGCTAGCTTCACATGTACTAATTCGGTATTACGTGACACGAACGGACGACATAGGTAAATGACACATCCAAACATGATAATCACGACATGCGTGTCATGTAACAATGTAACTACATGCCACACTCATATGCGCTCGGCTGCCGTGTCGCTAGCTTCACATATGCCAAATTTGGTATTACGTGACGTCAATGGATGACGGAGGTATGTGACTGGTGCAAACATGATAATCATGAGATGTGTTTCAAGTGAGAACATGACTACATGCCCCAGTCAAGGCGCCAATACACTTTAACGTGACCCGGCGCACCGGCATTCGTTTTATCGCGTCACGCCGGCGTTTCCACGCCAGGCGCCGGTCTTGCCATATACTCGCAGGCACGCACCGCGATGTTTTGCTCTGACGCATGCGCGTTATAGCGCATCCGGCATCCCTCCGCCACGAAAAGAGGCAGACGCAGTGCTGTCTGGGTAGCGCGTCGGCACGAAATGCAGCATGTCGCATTTCGCACCGGTTGTCGTGGGTAGGTGGTAGATGTTCTGTGGCCGCGCCGACGAACGCTGGTCGCGCCGGTCGCACCTGGCGTTAGGCTACAGAGTGCTCGCATTTCGCTAACATAGCGTCGCTGTGCCCAGCGTGCGCGCGTGTCAAAGTTATATTGGAGTATATTGGGCCCTTCATGATGCACTCACGGCCGTTTCGCTAGCCCCCATATACCAAATTTGGTGTTACGTGACGTCAATGGATGACGAAGGTATACGACTGGTGTAAACATGATAATCATGACACGCGTGTCATGATAAACATGACAAAATACCATGTTCAGAGCGTGCTCGCGGCCGTTCCGCTTGCACCACATGTATTAAATTTGGCATCACGTGACGTGAATAGATGACGAAGGTAAACGACACATCCAAACATGATAATCATGACACTGAAGTCATGTACAGCATTATTTACCTCCAGTTCGTAACGTTGCGGTGATTTTAAAGTGACATATCAACATTCCTCATTCGTATTTCCCATATTATCTATTCTCACCGTACGTGGGATTTGCCGGTTTTTTTTACCCGGAAATTTTCAAGAAAAATGAGCAGTTAAGAGGTTAAATAGAAAGGCCTACCTTGCATCTGACCAATGGTGAGATCCTTGTCTAGTCGGTCCACCCCTGCAATTTCATTTGGCATCGTCAAAGAGTACAGCAATAAAAAAAATGCACGGCAGCAGAATAGTCAAGGGTCTGCTGTCACCTGCCAAAAGGAGGAGCTTCGGAGCTGGGACAGAGAGAAACAAAGAAGACAGGCCTGCAAACCATCCTGCAACAAAAAAGAAAGAGGGACATTCAGGTGTACAAGACTGGCTTTGACTACAGGATCAATGGATCTAAATAAAATTCACTGAGCACATTGCCCTGCACACGCGCATCATTTATGCCAAATAACAGGCCTAAGAGATGCACAGGTTTCTTACAAGTGATTTTCATTAATTACCTCAAACTGCTCACTCACCTCCCCACAATACACCTTTTTCAAAAAATGCAGTGCCACAGTTTCCCCTGGTGGCTTAAAATTGGTGGGATAATGTGTAGGCTAGCAATCGTTAAGTAGAACCTGAATGCATCATGCACAACTGCATTTTTAGAGAGCCCGTTTAAGGCAGCCGTTCTTGCATTTAGCGGTGTTGCCATTGGTGTGGCCCTTGCCAGCATAATCGCACAAGTGCATGTCAGAAAAATTGGGCCAGCCTAATGTGTACAGCAGGTGCAAGAGTCAAATGGAAACAAAGTGAGTGCCACAGGAATTAGGCAAGCCCCACTACCATGTGTAGCAGGTGGGTATGTGAAACACGTAAAAATGAAAGATATAGAAAGATATACAGAATAGAAAGAAAGAAAGAAAGAGATATTAAGAAAGCTATAAAAAGACAGAAAAGAAAAAAAGTAAGGAGAGAGAAATAAACATGGAAAGAAAGACATCTTACATCACCACAACTGCAAATAGCCAGAACTTTAAACACAGTTGGCACTGTCCCAACATGATGCCACGCTCAGAATTCTCGTTGGGGAGTATCGTAAGAGTTGAATTTTAAAAATTCAGAAAAATTTCCCTACTGTTTTTACCTTTTTTTTACCTATTAAGGGGAGACGCTCCTCGAAAAAGTTTTTTTTTTTATTTCTAGTAATAGAGACTTGAAAAGTTTGTTATTGGTATAGTTTTTCATGCAGATTTCAAATATGCAATCATTTTTTTGTGTAGCTGCTATAATTATTGAGTTATGCCATAAACAATAGCAAAAAGTTACATTTTTTGCGGGCACTCTTTTATGTACTAAACTTTCAGTAAAAGCACTGTGTCTGATCTTATTTGACTTTTGGTAGATTGAAAAGTGCAAATGTCTATATAGATATGTTACAGAAATATTGGAACCAAGAAAAAAGAAATTGTATTGAATGACTTATTATTTTCAATCTCACTTGAAACAATAAGCTAATATTTTCACAACTAATGCTGGTAGGCATTGCAATTTAGAGTAGATATTTGCAATCTGCATGTGTTGAAGAATATGTGTGCCAAGTTTCGTTACTGTACAATGAATATAAGTTTCTAAAAGGCTGCCCGGAAAACGTGAAACTGTCAGAAAAAATGAAAATGAGAAAAACAAGTTTGAAAGTTCGCAAAGTTGGCATTTATTAGGAAATCATTCTTTTTGCATCAAATTGGGGCACAATGAAAAGTACCTTGCCTTGAATGCACTGCAAGTGTCTAGAAGTCCCCTGCACCATAGCTTGGTCCTTCACGGCTCTTGCGGTCAGTGTCCTCAACAAGAGCTCTCTTCGCTGTGTTGCGACGGTGTGCCCTCGCTTCTGCAGTTTGCTTCAGGTTCATCTTCCTGATGCGCATGACGTCACAGTGGTCACCATTTGTGGCCAGATCTTGTGAGGGGAGAATTCCAATGCCTTCGAGCACTTCTTCAAAGCCCCTGTGGCCTTTGTTGTACCAGAGTACAGCAAGAGCGGTGGCTGTCTCCACAGTTGTTCTGGAGGCGAACTTTGTTTTTGGACATAGCAGCCATATCTTGCTGTTCAGCGATTCGGCTGCATTCTGTGTCTTGCCATGAAGGCACCGAATAAGGAGTTTCTCCTCTGTAAGGCGCTTGTAGATAGGCATAATTGCCAATCCTTGAGCCTTCGTCAACAGTGGGGTGTGGCGTGGTGCAGGCTCCCCCAGTGCTTCTGCATGCTTGTGCTTGCACCACGAATTTGGTCCCGCGGGGCAAAAGTTGTGGCTACTGGCACCATCACTGGAGCAGCAATGAAAATACGATGCCCATATGGCAGTGTACATATTTCGGACACTGTCCTTGTTGCTCGTGATGGCGATCTTGTAATATGTTTGTAGTTTTATTATTGTTGCATCTTTCAGTTTTTCGCCTCGTGGCAGTGGCGTTGCCAATTTCCGTAGGGCAGTTCCCAAGCGCTTTGCAACGTGGTTCGTGCACTCTTCTTTGTCAATGGGGGTGTCACAGTATACATTTGCCTCGCAGACTGCAGTGTAGGCCTTGCTGTCACCATCACTTAGGAAGCTGGTGAATCGCAGTGGAGTTTCATAAGACAAGGTCCTCTGCCATATATTGACAGCTGCCGCAGGTTCCATTGCATGGGATGAGCAGTCAGTGTTTTTTTGGCAAACTGGAAGATGAAAAGCTCGCCATATCTCTTCATCCTCCCCAAGGTCCCTGTGTATACTGCAAGCATGGCAGTAGTTCGAAAGAACTTCAAAATCGAGGCAGAGCCCCGTGTCCAGGGACACGACTGTGCCCACTCCATTGTGGCTTTTATGACCTCTTTTCTGCCAGGTGCCATCAAACATGACTGGCACATCTCTGCCGCCGACTGCGTCCTTCGTGATGTTTCGTGCCTGGTGCAAGTTTTTGCTCACTGCCGTCATCGCCGCACCATGGAGCTTCTTGCAAATGCCGTTGAATGTCTTGTGATGCATCGGCCTCGGAAGACCGAGAATCGCACAAAATCGTGAAAGTTGGTCGTGGCCTGCGCCTATAGCGCGTGCTGCCAGAACTGCCTTCACGTTTACAGCAAAGCTGTCACGCGAGCTGCCGCTGTCAAAACGAGCGCTCGTTCCTTGGTCCCCGGCCGAAGCAGTACGTCTCGACGTGTGCGTGAACGAAAGTGCAGATTCAGGGCAATCAGAATTTTGACAGCACAGTTCGAGGAATACCGAAAGTCCTTTGCGCTTTCCAGCTGCCTCTCGCACGCCGAGCTTTCGTTCGTGGCAGGTTGGGCATTGTGCACCCGCCACAAGTGCCGTCAGCGCATCGATTTTGCAAAGCAGCATGTTTGCAGTAGCAGCATCTACCGGTCTACGTTCACTCTCGAAGAATCCAATCTTCCTTTGGGATGCACTGACGAATTCCACGGCAGCGGCTATTTCACAACCACTGTCGCAGGGTTCGGTGACGGTGTTAGGCCTATCCGAAGCCGGAGCGTCGGGGCGTTGGTCGGGGGCGACATCGTCGTTCGCTGTCGCTTTGCGAAGCGTCTGACGCCGTTTCCCTCGATACTTGTGGCGAGTTCTGAACTTTCGATTATCTGAACTGCACTTCTTCAGGCTTGCCATGACGCAAAAATGCAGAGAAACGCAGAAAAATTCGATCGTGACGTCCGAGGCTTCGCTCTTTTGCCGGAGAGATAGGAGGGGGAGGAGCGTGGAGCGCACCGCCGTCCAATGGCGGCCTCGCGCTGTGTGCCGCGATATTCAAAACGCGTGACGTACGCGTTGTTTTTCTCGATTTTAGTTTATTCTGCGTGAAGGCACGAGACTGGCTACTAGTGGATTATGAAGGATACGGCCTTCGCAGCATGCGTGCACGATTGCAAATGGCGGCCAATGCATCGTTTTCGCGACAGGACGACACGAACTTCGCCGTTTTTCGCGACTTTCGCGCATTTCTCGCGTCACCGCTGCCCACTTGGAAGCATTTTTTGATAATTTCTCGTGCGAATTTCAGCTTGATATTTTCAGAAGTAATTGATTATAGTCCAAGGATGCCAATACAGCCGGAAAAAAAAAAGCGAAAATTTTCCGGAAAACCGCGACTTTTCGACCCGCGTCTCCCCTTAATCTTTGCATGCCAGAGTATCTAATTGGAATACCATGGAAACGAAAGATGTCCCTTTTAGTGTGCCTCAAAAATCATGCCAGTACTCCGTTAATGACCCGATGTCAGATATAGCTAATTAAATGCTAACAATCTTACGCAAATCATAAAGGTATACAAGCGTGTCATAGTTGCCTGAACACTGCAGTAAAATTTAATAAATATAGCAGCAGCAGCTGTAGGATATCTTACCTTTCCAATATTCCTCGGTTCCAGACAAGTCTATCCGCCAAACGAATTTCGGAGAATCGTCCTGAAAAATCATAAACATCAGTATACTGACGAAACATACATAGTTCACATATGCTTGATAGGCTCTCCACCTGAGTAAAACATAAACTCCATAAGCGCGAAAATGCACGCGACAGCGACGAGCGACGCGACGTAGATCGGCGTCGCGCGATCAGTCGCTAGCGCAGGCAAACCTCATTCACGCGACGGCTTCGGCGAGCGAATTCCACTGTTGCTGGCATGAGGCCGTCTACTCGCACCAAGAAAACCGCGTAGCGAGCGGTATGCAATTTAAAAATAAGATATATTGTAGTGTAATGAAACGGAAAGTGTTTATTATTGCCTTGCAGCACTTTTTGATATGCACATGCGTAATAAACATTGCGTTATTTCTTGTTGCGCATACGTGATTCGGGCAGGGTCACGTGCACCTATGTAGTCTTCGTCTTTTCCGGTTTTTCGCTATTGGCTGCTTGAGCCCAGCACTTCCGGGCCATGAGCGACGGTTTCCAAATCTGGAGAACCGAGCGATCGCGCGAAAACGAGCACGCGACACGTCGCGCGAACGCCCTGTTTCGTCGCTCATAGCGTCGCTCGTCGCTGTCGCGTGCATTTTCGCGCTTATGGAGTTTGGGCTTTAGGGAATGACATATTATTATGAAAATTTCACCTCACTTCACATACTTACCACAGAGCTAGTAAATTATACCTATCATACGACGAAGAAATCCTTTCAGCATGTCTGAATAAACCATGAATGCCAGCCAGAAGAGTACTGCTGCACTGAAGCTATCCATTCAGCACTGTCTATGTACTTAACTTAGTGACACACATTCATGTTTTTTTTTTTATTGCAGTTAAGTCATAGGAGCATAATTACGATCATATCCTATCCAAATACATTAATGAATATGACTAGAATAACAAACTGAAAGAAAAAAATGTTTTGTTGCTTTGCAGCCTAACATGGTAACAGATATAGTACATCAGACCTAATGCCACTATTTTTTAGTAAGGTGCCACATTGTTAATTCCTTCAGTGCAGAGTTGCCAGGTGCCACAAGCAAACAAGCAAACAGTCACACCAAAACAAGCCCAAATAAGCGCCGGCACTTCTCCGAATAAGCCCAAAATAAGCGGAAGTTAAACAAATGTTCCTATTCTGAAAAATTGCGTTTTAGTACGGGAAAAATACTACAAATACATCTGTAAGGCGTACAAACATATATTTTGCATAAATAATTAGGTGCATGAATAAAAGCAAGAATGTTTTTAGCCTTACACACAGTCATCGTCACTGATATCTGGCAAATCAGGATAGTCAATGGCATCTACGTCCGCAGAACCATCCATGTTCTTTGCATTGAATAGTTCCATCATTTTTGCGATCAGTTCAAATACTCGGCAGCGAACTCTACATAGCGAACGTGGAGGATGGCGCTCAGCATTGCAGTTTTCGTTTTATTTTGGAGGGACAATATCATGAGGTTCATGTGTGAAAAAACACGCTCAACATCGGCGTTGCTCAAGGGCATGGCCAACAATGACAGAGCGGATGCTGCCGATTCCGTGAAGCAGCTTTCACTACTCGCATCTGTGAAATACAGGACTTCAACTTAAAAAGAAGTAGTGCTATTTTTTTGTCGCATTTTTCCAGAGAAGAAGGCAGACCTGCCTATATTGGGTGTCCAGAAGACCTATATTTCCCTTAATAGGTGTAATCTCACATCATAAGGACATGTGCATCAGTCACCCTTCACTTTCACTGAATGATAAAAAAACTGAATTGTTGAACAAGATGTGAGGTTACACCGTCTACGGGAAAGGTTTTATCAGTTTATGTGAATTATTGTACGATGCCGATTTGCTCATGCGCAGTGTTAATGAGGTACGAAAAAAAAGGAGTATATTTTGTGTTTTCTTAGTAAATAAAAATCGGTTGTTAGTCTGCGCTAGTCCAGTGTGTTCCTTTTATGTGTCTCAATCAATCAATAAACCAATCAATTAGTTTATTTGGCATTCGTACTTGTGTGTGTGCGCTGAAGTTCCAATTTGCTGGAAGCAGCGACTGGTAGGGAAGCGTAGTATCACGCAGTGTTTTTGATAACAAACTGCGTGCCAGGCGACGCAACATTATTTTCTGAAAAAGCACGGGTCAGGCTAAAAAAACGCAACAAGTGATCCTAACAATTTACAAGCGTCTCGGCAAAAAAACAAGCCCAAATCCGCTTATAATAAGCGGAACTGGCCACTGTGCTTGCTTCAATGGCGCACTGTTATCTAGAGCTCTGGTAAGAAATGATTGAATCTTTTCTGTATGTCAACATGTTTCAGTGTCTCGATGTAAATGAACTTGCTCTTGGTTCTGCTGCTCAATGACACCAAGCCACATTTTTCCTTGGCCATGAGAGAAAAGAAGAAAAGACTAAGCTCGTAAAAGACACTAAGCTCGTAAAAGGAGGCATTGTAAACTTGTGCTTTGGTAACGCCTTACAGCAATCTTGTCCACATCTGATGTCAGCTAGTTTTAAATAACAAGCAGAACAACTTCTGAATGCTGGCTACCCCTCTCACGTACAGGTTTCTGTCGTGGTAAATCTGGTAAAGAAGCTTCAGTTCTTGCAGCAAGCCCTCCATCTCGTAAAGCCAGTAAGGGGTCAGAAGCTTGCCGGAAAGCTCCCACAGCTTGAATAATCTATCAGATACTTCTATCATGCGGCGAGCACTACATAGGACAAACTGGCCGTTGTATTAAATGACCGGATCCATGAACACGCTTGTAACATAAGAAAGCATCACGATGGTTTTTTGACACTGAATTGCAGCATGTGTGGCTGCAAACCACTTTTTCATGGTAAGGTGATTCTAGGTAAAAACAAAAATAAAGTGACAAGGGAGATTAATGAAGCAGAGAGCATTAGTAGATTAGGGCTGAACTGCGTCAGCACGCCTTCTCTCTGTCTTTGTGAAAAAGAATTGTCCTTCCTGAGACCATAAGTTTCTCGCGCTTGGCAATTGAGGGTTTTTCCTCTGTTTTGTCAATTTTTTTGCATTTCGTGAGCATATATATGTACGCTCCTCGAAATAAAATTTTGTTGGAAGTAAGCGCTCCCCTCTGTCCCTTCCCTTGTCCTGTGTCTCTCATATTTCACGTGCTACGTCATTATTATGAAGATGTCTTTATTATAAAGATGAAGGGGTTCGACTGTATGCCGTGCAGCCTAGCAGAAGAGCTTTGAAGCTGGATTACGGAATGAATAACTTTGCCATTTGTGCTAATGTAGCCTGACATTACCATTCCTGCTCTGAGTAGTACTAAAAGTTAGAGTATGTATATTATTATATACTGCTCCGCTCAATTCCGTGCTGCTTACACGTAAAAGGAGTTTAACAGTGAGAAGTGGCACTGCCTTCGCAGCCACCAGTTGACCATGTCGAACCGCCGTGCATGCACACAGAGTGCACCTATGCACAGTAATCCATTACACCTGAACGCAAAACTGCTCTCACATTCAGTGTTTGAAGCATGTGTTATAACGATTGTATATGAGTTCATATTCAACGCATGTAAAAAAAGTTATAATTACGAATGTTTCACGGCGTATGCCATGTTATCATTCCATGATTAGACACCCAGATCCATAAGCTTTCTGCTGTGCTAAATAAAATAGGCACTGTAAAAATTAATTGTCGGTTCATCTAAATTTGTAGCCTGCTGCAATGATGCCTCCATCAGTCTGCTAAAACAAATGGGAGGACACTCAAGTGCCAAAAGCAGAATGTTCACAGAACCTGTAAATGAAAAACCAGCTCGTACAACCACTGATGACTCACCGAACACACTGGCGATGGCTGTCTGAATCCAGTGAATGAGCTCGGAGAAGGCATGCTATCGTCCTCTGGAATTTCAGCAATTTGGTCCTCTCTAGGCATGGATCGAGGTGAAGCATCATTTACAGGCAGACCATGTGGTGAGTCCTCTGACACGGAACTGGTTGGTGCGTCAGGCAAGCCTTTGGTTGCTGGCTCTCCAGTCTTGGCACTGGTAGGCATTAATGGAAGTGAAAAGAAAAGCTTGGAAAATGTTTCAATGGCATGAGTAGCTTGAAAAGCAAGTTATAGTAATAATTTACTGTTCTGGTCCCACACTTTTCTTAATGTGGTAATGGAAACTCACGATACTTCTCGTTAGGTTTGTGCATAGCTACAAAGGCTGAATGCCTTGAGCCTCATGCCAATCTATTTCTGTCCCTGTCTTTGTCCTTTGGCATTTGCAAACAATGCGACCGATGTGAGAAACAACCATAGAGATAAAAGTGGTATGCTTGTGTGAACGAAAATGAGTATATAAAAAAATGTTTGAAAGTGCCTAACGTTATCATTCTAAGTACAAAATGAGCAAGGAAATGAAGCACAGTCCAAAATATGTTAAATTTTATAACACTACCCCCAAATGTGGGGCACCATTGTTACCTTTGCTTCATGCTGCAACTTTCTATGCACCTTTGAAAAGCAATCCAAAGCTACTTATTATCGCTTACTACAAAGTTGCCTATATGCCTATATTTTCTTTTAGTGTTTCCTCCAATACTTGGTCAAATAATGACTGATTCTGATGAAGCTATTGATTCTTGACAAGAACTCCTGACTTTCTGCAAGGGAAACGTTCACTTAGCCGATGGCACCGTGGTGCGGGAGCAAACAAAACGAATTGGCGTGCTCTATGCAGCAGCCCGCCCATAAGCGCAGCCGTGACAGGTTGTTAGCAGTGCTTCGCAATGTCGCATATGAATTGCAGTGTCGTAAACTGTTCCAATAACTACGTACTTGGAACAAAGTTTTTCAGTTTTCCATCTTTACTACACTTAGAAACCAGAGAAACGCTGGGTTACTGTATGCCGCATGAAGCAGGCAAGTTTATGAAGTACATGCTGCAGCTATTGTTGGCTCTGAATTTACTCGCCAAGCAAGTTTACTGATACTTTAACAGTTCTGAAATAACTGAGGGGCAGCCGGCAAAGTGATCTCGAGTCTAAAGTATACAATTCGCTGGCAGAAAATCCTCAACAGATGCAGCAATTCTCCATCGTACACTCCTGCTGCTTCTCCACCGTATCACAGTTTAGTGGCACAGTTTGTAAACAGTAACAGTAAGGAAAAAGTCGTGCATGCCAGGCAAAATACATTGCAAACGGCAATAACTTTAAATTTTATTCGCCGTGCACTGCTGCTGCTTTTAATTAACAGCATGCTAGGGAAGTTGTGCCATGCTGCTCTATTGTGCTAATTGACAGTTTCCAGAGCACTGAAATAATCCATTGGGATCTGTACAAACATCAACAGCTACCAACAAGCATCAAACGTGTCCTGTGCCACTTTTTAACTAATTATTGAATAAAAAAGGTATCGGAGTTAATGCCTCACAAATCAGCTGCAGCCAAAATTTTTCGTATACATCAAAAACAAGAGGAGCCGCAGGGGTTCCTCGCATACTTCAGGCTCTTTCTTTCTTCTCTCATCCTGACATGTGCACTGGAAGCTACACAATGAGGGATGACATGGGAGAAAAAAAGTTTTTTCAGAGCCCATCATGAAATCCGATCACTCTCACGCATTGCGATTCCTTCATGAGCTACCGTTAATACTGCGTATTTTAGCACACATTAAAGCACATCCCATGGAAAGAAGCACAACGCATCGAAATGCCATTCTTTATTTACATCATCTATCAGCCACTAGCAGCAGTCTGTTCACTGATGTCAGAAAAAAGACATCAGAAGTTCCAAAGCGAGTGAGAAGCAAGCCATTGCATGCAGAGACCTTGCTTCAGAATTTGGCATCATCATGCTCTGTAAGCACTGTGCCATGAATGACTACAAAATTTAGCTTTACTGTTTACAGCACCAGCTGGTGTTTCAGAATGCATTGTTTTAAGCCCTAGGAATGATCTGTGGCCCTCCTGAATATTCTAAGACTTTTCGGGCATTCCCACATAAAATTAAGCAATATTTCTTTGACTTAGGAAGTAACAAGTCTTAAAAGGTGCTTTCTGATAATCTGTTTCATCAGATCATCATTAGCAAGAAAAAGGAAAGAAAAGAAATAATAACCAGTATATCCAAACCCGCAATTTAGTTTTAGTTTTGTTCTCCTTCAGTCTTGTTTACAGGAACCCTCAAACAGTTTTGACGATTTTGTACAAACGCATTTAGCCAGTAAACCAATCCTAAAGGTCACTTACAGAGTGATTCGAGCTCGCTGCGTAAAATGTGTAATTTGTTACAAGCTTCAAAGCTGCGAATCACTGCAGATCACTGTGGCTCAGCCAAACGCATTTTAATTGCCCATTCACAGTACAACATCCTCGGGTAGTGTAATGTCACCAAAGCTGCTCATCTGACTGGGTGTGGAATGCACGCGAGTACAGTCGGTTGGTATAATAGTGGCACCTGTCGGAGTAGATACCAACCTGTCAGCGTGCAATCTCGGAGGTGGGCAAAACTCAAATCGTTGAGAGCGCTCAGGAAAGCTCTGCGATCAGCAGAAATGCCAGCGTGTCACATGAGTTGAAGAGGCAAGGCAGGGGTGAGAAGGAAGATATAAAATAATCGTCCCTATTGGCCTTGATACACGGCGTGTCACTAAACTTGTGGTGTAAATGGTTCAATGATGTCCTAGCCTAAACGCTGACAAACTTCAAAAAAGCTTTTCTGGGTCGTGTGTTTACACTAGGGTGACACAACACCGATTTTGGCCTGCTAACTGTCTTTGAAAGCGTCTTTGTCGTGTCGGTGTCCTATCTACGCCTTGCCATGGTGAGAGCCTTTCGTCTCTATTCACAAAGAAGGCGCACGCAGCGACACCGACTGAACTTGCACAAAGAAATTGAACCAGGGCACCACCTGCTCAACTCGTTTCCTCATTTGCAGCCATCCTCCCTCCTCTGCCATTGTCCCTCTCGGGCACAGCCCCTGCCATCCTCCCAGAGGATGAGGGTGGAGACAGACAAAGGAGAAGCAGAGAAAAGAGATCTGTGGGGTACGCAAGATGACTGTAAGACGCTTCAGGGGTGTCATGTGGTGTCGTCTTATCTCACCCCTCCCAAGAGCTCCCCATTCGTCACTCAAAGCAAAAACAACCACATGGGCAAATTTTCGCTTGGCCACAGATTTCCCGACGACCTGCTGATGACAAGTCGTCCAATGCATTTCGCAGTTTTCCGTCTGCCATCACGTTGTACTACGATGACATACTGTCTTTGGAGGCATCGTCGTTGGTTAAGTGCAACCAGAAGGTCCAGTGACATCATCAGCAGGCGACTCATCGACCGACTGTCTGCGTCCGCCTCGTGTCTTTGTCAGTGTCATGTTGTTCTAGAGTAAATGCACCATTAAAAAACACTAAAGTAAAACACTGAATTGGTTTAGATTGATCAGTGTTCTCCGAAAACTCTAACATCCTTATACTTACCATCATAAGTTCATTATCATAGGAAAAAATCAAGGTAAAATTACCATTTGTAAATTTCGTGCCAAAATCTGTATGCGTCACATTACAAATTTCAAAGTGTACTTGTCGGATTTGCCAACATTGGCTCAAAGAAATTCCCAAAACTTGGTATATCGTGTCTCTGGCCCCATCAGCAGCGAATGTGCTTTCATCTTATGTATAATGAGCTATGTAGGCCTTAGTAAACCATCAAAATTTATGATGTCATGGCATTTGGTGCAGGAATCTCAAGGTGGTGTCACCCGCATTTTCTCACTTGCCAAGAGGCTTCTTGCGGCGAGCGTGGCGATTTTTAAGCTGTGAAAGGGTAATTTACTAATAACAACAAAAATATTTTCTTCTTGGGTGACCCTTAAAGTAGTTCATGTGTAGTAAACACGATCTGTTAAAGAACTTTTCACTGAAAGTTTGTTTGTTAAAAAGTACATTGATTGGTGCTGAGTGACACTCCCACATTTAATTCACATATATACCCAATAAAGTGGATGGGGGGATAGCCACCATGGTAGCTCAGTTGGTAGAGCATCAAATGCATTATTCGAAGGTCGCGGGTTCAGTTCTTGCCCACGGCAATTTACCTTTTCGTTCACTTTTCTGTCTTCACATTTACATTGCAATTAGGTCTAATAACTTCCCTTAAACTTTACTTGCATCATTGTCTATTAGGTCTCATTAATATTGTGTCTAACAAGAAAAAACGAGCCCTTAAGTATACACTTCCTTCATTCATTCATTAACAAGAGTTTCATTCTGGCAGACTTGATGCCTTTAGGTAGTATACGAGAAATTATTGGTCAGATGCCAGCGCACAATACGTTCCCGTGCTACGCGACGCCAAACAGGCTGATAAAGAGTGTTCCACACTCGCACAATAGCTGCTGGTGGAGCTGACTGACACTCCCATGTTTAGTTCACATATATACAGTTAAACCTACTCGTAACGAAATTGAATAACTACAAGAAAAAAGAATTTCGTTAAAAGAATTTCGTTAAATGCAAGTTTGGTACCAAAATTCGAAAAATAAACGCACAATTTGAACAAAACCGGAATTGGATGTAGAGCTAGCCGAAAACAGTTATTTAGCTGTAAAAAAACTGCGTTATTATTGTGATAGCAACTATATGGACACTCTCGGCGGGTTTTTGCCATGGCCGCCATGTCCCATAAAAAGTCCAAATGGATAACATGCCCCCGTGCATTGTAACTTTTATGAGTAAGTTAGAACGCATGAACGCTGTTGAAGCAGTGATCAAATCAGCGGGCTATTCCTATTGCCAGGAAGGTGCATACGATAACATCCCTTGGCATGTTAGAGCTCCCGTCGAATGCTCAAACAGAAGGAAACCAGCCGTCTTGAACGAGCATGGAAAAAACGCGCAAGAAGAGAGGGCGGGGTGGGGGGGGGGGGGGGGTCGCTCGAGTAGCAACGGTGAACTTTGATTTTAAGGGCGCGGGTCGCGATTGCTGGCACGCATGCTATATCGGCAGGCTTCATTGCACTTTCAACGAGAAGAAACTGTCAAAAGATAACTTCTCCCTGGAGCGGCTGTATTTGCTTACACGAACATTTAGCAGGAGTTTGGTGATAGTCGATCTAAAAGTTGGCTGCCAGCCATACTTCATATAACATTACAATTTGTTGCTATCACATTCATGCATTGCATTCAACATGCCATCGTCTTGTTGCCCGAGCTAATCCCGAAGGCTATGGTCCTGCGAACTCATCGCGCAGCGCAAGACAGAAACGCGCCACGAGTCAACCTCCTAAGATCTGCCATTCTCACCGTGGTCTCAGAGTTTCTACCAGTGCCTGATCTGACATCTCCTCGGTAGTAACAAAAAAAAGCAATGCTGAACGTCGTCAGGGGCCACACCATGCGTGCAAACGATGCAAGCGCGCACAGCATCGAAAACAACGGGCGAACGACACAGACACCGCAGGATACTATTTGGTAAAGTGATCTACATGTGAAGCGCGGCCTTACATATGTGGCGCTAACTAAAAGTATGGCACTGCCAATGCAAAAGTAGTTGTTTTTTTTTGTTTGGGAGGGGGGGAGGGTGGGCACATCTGTGCATGTGTCTGCGGCAGCTCGTGGGGTGCAGGCCCTGCCTGCCCGCCTCGCGCACGCCTATACACAATAACGAGCGAGCCAGTTGGTAGAGAATCGTTAGTTGGTAGAGCATCGTGAGTTGGTAGAGTCAGTTGGTAGAGCATCGAACGCGTTATTAGAAGGTTGCACATTAGGCTCCTGCCCACAGCAAGTAATTTCTTCGTCCACTTTTCTTTCTTCACATTTACATTACAATTAGGTCTAACATACACTTGCTTCCTATATATATATATATATATATATATATATATATATATATATATATATATTATATATATATATATATATATATATATATATATATATATATATATATTTGAAGTAAAAACTGTGGGAGGGCCTCCTATCAGAAGTGACCAAAAATAATTAGAAAGCACAGGAAATAAATTTAATACCCTTTCACAATACAGCTAATACAGGAAGCTAGCCCAAAAAACTTTTGAGATGTACAACTGAACATGCTATTCTTTTTAGTAGCTTCCATAACGTTTCCAATGCTATTTTTTCCCATTTTTGTTGTTTTGAAGGCAACCAGAACAACACAATGGAAAATGTGACTCAGTGTACTCCAGAACAATACACCAAAACGGCCATGAGCAGCAAAAGCTAAATATGAACACTTTTTTCCGAAGTAACATTTTGCGATTTCGCCCACAATAGCTTTTACAGCTTTCAGATATAAAAAATGGACTCTACAAGGCAAGTGGATGCAAGCACAAAAAAAAAGTGAAGCTAAGCTAAATATAATGTCACTGATGTGCTTAAACTTAAATCAGCAGTGTCCTTATTAACACAATTGTCGCAAGCAGCTGTGATAATCTAAATATAGTTCCCTGGGCAATTATCTAAATGGTGACATCAAGATTACACTAATCTTCAAAAAATATTTATGTTCAATATAATAATGAGAACCTTTCCCACATGATATGATGCACCAATATAGAGTAAGCTCTCAGTATATAGAAATCTTTTAGAACTGCTGCTTAAGTGGAACAGCTGCTTCTAATGATTGGTTCTCTACCCAAAGGGACTCCTGTTAAGTGGAGGATATTTTTCTGAACTCTTCATGCTCCACTTAAGGAAAGTCTACTTCAAAAAAAATGCATGAAATTAGAAAGCGACTCACTTTTTGAGCTGGCTTGGCATGGAGACACGAGCAGACTCCAAGTTGCGCACCTGGCCACTACGAACACTGCACATAGCATACTAGGAGTTCATCAACTAATAAACATGAACATGATCAAGAAAACAAAACAGTTTGTTCTTAACATGGAATTAGTTATATACTGCAAGCATACATCCCAGCTTGCCTATCACAGTGATGCTACTGGCTTAGGCTGCTTTGGAGAAGCTTTTGGAGCAGCCGAAAATGCGATTTGGAGCAGCAAAACTGGCTTTCGGAGAAGATATTGCTAAAATCAATTTTAAGACACATACTGTGTTCATGAAGAAATCCCTGAAGAGGGGGTTGTGTCAACCCGACATACCAACAAAAGTACCCGTCGTCCTAAGAATAGAAGTGTTCTGTTCTAGCCTTGAGAAAGACAAGTTCGCTTGTCAGAAAATCAGCCGACACAATCTTTCTTTACAGATTTTTTCATCACAAGCTTCCAGCTACCCTTTTTGCCATTTTTTGGATACTGTGTTCATGACACACGAATGATAAGATTGCAATATGGTGCACGTTATTCAAGCAAAATAGAGTAAAAAATAAATAATATCACCGACAAATAATCAGACCATATTTAGTAGACAAAGCCAATAATAACATTTAAAACCATACCATTTCATTATAATGTGACTGAAGATAAGCTGACTGCTGATTTTTCGGACGGGAGATTTTTCAGACATACTTGCAAATTCAGATGATTTTGCAACAGCATCACAAGCGCTGTGGACGTCTTTGCATAAGAACGTCTGAAACTCTTCGGAGTCCGATTTTGTGGGCTTTCAGCCAGCATTCCAGGTTTGAAACAGCATTGCTTGAAGTCCCTACCTCTGCTAGGTTTATTACCTCGTAGGCTTAAACGAGCGCTTTTAAAAGTCAATCGACATCACAGTAATGTCAGAAAGTCGGCTTTGCCGCAATGCGTGAGTGCTATAGGGTGAAGCAGGTAAAAAAAAAAAATTGAAGGGGCTAGTATCATTGCACATTGAGGTGATGTCTAATGGATAAGCACCGGAAATGCTCGGAGGTGTGAAGGCAGAAATGCGACAAACACGCCAGCAAGACTTAATCACTTTATGATAAGCATCTTCAGCTAACTGCATGTTACTGTACATGGCGCAGTCGTCGGCATACTGCACGCTTTCTCGTGCGCGCCGCCGTCCACATTGCCTTTCTGTGCGAATCGGCTATGTGCCCCGCACAGGCACGGTGCCTTCATGACAGAAGCAGCTCACCATCGCCGTGCCTGTGTGCGATCAGTAATAGAGTGGGCACCAAGAACACATTTTCATGACTAACACGTGTGTACGAAAACGCCCCCATAAGAACGGCGTCAGCTGCGTTTGCAATGTGCTGCACACAACTAATGCCACACGACACCGAAAATGTCGCCGGAGATTATCGTGCAGTGGCTCATCTTCTGAGTGCGCACAAGCATCGCAGAGATCCTGACAAGTATTCCTCTATTCTGCCACACCCTTTATGTTCGGCGCCATCGTTTCCATTTGTTCCATGCGATAAATCCGCAACTTATTCCGCGCTTTCCTGGTATCGGCGGCGCTCATCACGGGTCACATACGCGTATTTGCAAATGAACGTCGGCAGGTCCTGAATGTAATTACGACACTCGGCGTGCACCGAAATGCCTGATAAGTGTACTCTAGGAGACATTGAAGCTATTTCAGACGAGACTGTGGCGATTTGATTACTTCAGCGGAATAAAAAGGCATGAATATTTTTGGGACAATTTCACGGTCTCTAGAAAGTAAAAAATATTGGGAATTAACTGCGTCCCAACAGCGACATTTGACCCATTTCATCTTGGCTTGGCTGTGATTGCGTCTTACGCAGGTGCACAGCAATGTTATCTTCAACGGGAGAACCTCAAGTCGTTTCGTTTATGAAATTCGCATCGCGCCCTTTGGCGCAGGTTGGGTGAAGACACGCCAAATTTTGAAGAAATGTAGCAGCATGTAGCAGCCAGGTTATTTTGGGGCAATCAGCGCGGCGGTAGCATCACTGCCATCATTTTATAGCACAGAATCGTGGTATGATAAAAAGAAGCAATGCATAGTAAGCAAATAGTTCCCACTACTTTGTAGCAACCAGATGCAACATGCTTTGCACAATTTAACAAATAAAAGAGCATATGAGACACAATACTCAGAGCCTAAGTTTTGATATGGAGCAGAAAAGACAAGGCAGATCAACTTTACCATACTAGTATAATTAGGAGAGTCTTAAATGAGGTTTTGTGTTTATATCAGCAATTTGCTGTGCGGTTATGCACTGCCTGCCTAATAGTATCCTCATCAAACTTACAATTCCTTTGCAAGAACACCACCACAGTGAATTTCTAGCATCTACAATGTTATGTTTAGCAATCATAGAGCATTGTAAGCTGCCTATAACATACTTATGTACCACAGCAAGAATGATATCCTACACTCTTTGAGAGCACTTATTACTACCCAGAACATAACAGCCAACACTGCCATACTCAGTATGTAGATTTCTAAGAGGCCTCACCACCACTCTATAGCATACTCCAAGGACTTGAATGAAGAAGGCCTTCCTCGCAGGAATGACTGCATGTTTTGAAGTGCTTCCAGGGCAGTGCCTGCAGACAACGTAAAAGATTCATAAAATAACATGAATAATATGCTTCCAAATTTCTGAACAAAATGACACGCTTGGAAAAATTGCACGTGCAACTAGACAAATAAGGTAAAAGGGAATGCGCAATGAGTTCACGGCAAACAATGATCTCAATGTAAATACATAATTACTGTAACCGCAAGCAATTAGAGAAAAGTATGTGCATATGTCATAGCTCTGGCATGTTTTTCACTGATGACCAGTGGGACACTGACCTTCTACAACATCAATGACGATGAGGCCAATCAAGTTGGGGATGACACCCTTGTAGGCAGCATGAACAGCTACTGCTCCACCCATGCTGCATGACAACCCACAAGCATGTCAGCTATGTCATCATCACCTATTGCTCATGCTAGTTGAACAACACTACACAGCTTTTTGTACCATTGGTGTACCAAACTACCAATGGAAACATATGTGCATTCTTGTCAATTTCACATGCAATAACCACATCGCAAACTAAATTTATGACAATACATTAAAAAGCCTCATGTGTACATTATGATACCGAAAAAAAAAGGAGAAAGAAAACAGAGTAACAGCAGATTTCAACACAGCTAGTTCCATGCAGTCAGTCAGTTTGATCTCAAGAGAGACACCAATGCTGCCATGTAGCAAAGGGATGCGCAGCATCCATGCTGCATGCATTTTTTTATCTAGGTATGAACTGAAGTAAAGCACAATGCTATAAAATTATCACTGCATGAAAATACTTGTAAAACATCTTTTATCATTCATGTGCCACTGCAGAAACATGAAAAGTACATTAACCATTTGGGAACTGCCGGTGGGCAGCACACGCTGCTGAACAGTTTCGGGCCACAAAGATTAAACATAATGACAGAAATATTTCACTACCTGTGTCCAATAAGAACCACTGGCGGTTGATGAGACTCATCCGGGTACATTGCGTTGTAAACGTTGCCTACATCACTGTAAAAGCACAAAATTCTTGCGTTATTTCCAAGATACTCTTGTGTAAGTGCAGCATGTATAGCTCCTACAGCTAACAAGATGCTGCAGAGACTTAACCTACTTGGAAAGTGTGTCTGCAGACAGGTCCATTTCTTCAGATGTTACTGTTTCACCTGGAAATAAAAATTTCAGTAATATCATCTTAAAGAGACACTAAAGGCAAACAACAATTTGGGCTAGTGTGAGGGGTCAATGTTTCACAATGTCTATAGTGACACTATTACGCACACTATCGCTTTACAAATTGAGAAACTAAAAGCACCATCAGTGAGCTTGTGTATTTCCCCTTCAATGATGCAAAAAAAGAGAGCTGCTTGGTAATAACGACTAGTTTTACCATAGAAACCTGACACAGATAGTCCAAAAGTTCCGTTTTCACGAGCCTGTGCTCTGCTAGTGTAGTCATGCAAAAAAAACGCAGCACTAGGTTTTGTGTAGTAAAGGGCAGGCAAGGCTTCTTGAGGCAGGCAGTTCAAAGACTGATACTAGTATGTAGACCACTAAAACATTATTTCCTTTTCAACTAAGAATTTCCTTAGCATAAAACAAACAAAACGATATTTTTGGCATGCTATTTCAGCAATCCACGCCGACTATTTGTCTTTAGTATCCCTTTAAAAGGGTACTGACAAAAATTTTGACTCGATGTTTTCTTGTGGCAATATGTTGCTGGGGGCCTGTTAGCCATAACACAGCACATCCTTTGCTACAGTGCACCACAGATAATTATTTACAGGCTCCTCATTACGGACCAGTTTCAGTTTGAGACAGCTCCAGAAACAATTGCACAGTGCTAGACCACATCAGCACACACAACTGCGACGCACTTCTTCGCGGTTCGCATGAAAAAGACCTTCCGAACAAGAAACCAGACAGCAGTGCCACCAAACACAAAACTTTCAACGCGATCACCGCGGCTATGGACTCGTGAGCAGGCATGAAGAAGTATAGACTGCTGGAACAAGCGTGGCAAAAAAAAAAAATGGCGGCTACAACGTCATCATAACTTGTTTTATTGACTGCAGTGCGGTGACAAGAGGGAAGTAAGGGAGTTATCAAGGGGTCACTTTTGATGGTGTTAATACCTTCAAAATTCCTGTAAAGTACCTTCCAAGCTATGTTCACTGTTCATACTTTGAAGATGATATATGCACGTTCATGAGAATCGATTCTGCAGGCTATCTCAACAGCAAAATTTTGCGTCAGTTCCCCTTTAATAATAATAATAATAATAATAATAATAATAATAATAATAATAATAATAATAATAATAATAATAATAATAATAGGGTTCTCCTAAACAATATTTTTCCTACAATACTATTTTTTCCTAAACTACATTCCTAAACTACAATATTATTATGCAATGGCATTGTAGAAGGCTCCAGAAATTTGACCATCTGGTGTTCTTTCACATGCACTGACATTGCACAACACATGGGCATCTACCATTTCGCCATAAATCGAAATGCAAAGGCCGTGGCCGGTACCCTTCTAAGTAAAGAAGGTATTAAACAGAACCCGCCTAAATATCTAAACACTGCACTACACAACTCAGTACTAGCAGGTGAAATTAAGCTATGTGCCAATGCTGTTTCAAACTTATTTCCTGGGGACAGCACGCTATGCAGGCTATGGGCCACCTATCCCTTAACCCAATGTGCATCTGCATTTCTGCATTTTCTGCATTTTTCTGCAGAAAAATTTATCTCCCACATCATTTTTGCACAACACTAAGCGAGTGCCACCCTACCCGCATCTTTGTAAGCTCGTGAATAACTGTTTCCTGTCAAAAGGTGGTGGTTCCCAGTCATCTCAAGTTTTTGTAAAATTGTGCTGTAAGTCGACAGACAAATGCATTGAAGCACAATCCTCTGCGAAATTAGTAATTTCTTTGCCAATTCTAATTTGGTATAGTTGTGCATGATAAATATTTTTCTTGATATATACTTCTAGAAAAGTGGACAAACACTCAGGTATATCATCAGAGCTTGAACACTTGTACTGAAAGTAAAATGACAGCAAAATAGACAAAAGGTTGTTGGTGTATGCACTAAAATGAGCTTTACAGAAACAGACTGTAAGATTATAAAAGACAACACTGGAGGTGCTGCTACGCCGCTGAAACTAAGGTCTGTATAATGATCCTCCAAACAACTCAAGCAGTACTCCTCTGCACCACTTGTTTGAGCCATTTCAGCCCAAATAATAGGTAATGTGGTCACAAGATGGTGCCATTATGAGTCAATGGGACAAGTGTTTGTTAACCATTGAAAACACCGTACCAAGCAAGCAGGACACATTTGTCCCGCCTTTTTTTTTTTTCCCGAAATGAATGAATGCTTGTTCGCTTCACTTCCTTCCAATGTTTACAACAGTGTCATTGCGAGTGAGGCCTCAAAACTGCAACATTGAACTATTATTACAGGAATGTACGAAGCTTAATTTACCGTGGCCTCGAATGTCAAGAGCGGCTACCTGGCATTCCACGATTTGACAAACTTCATTCTGTAACAAAGAAGAATTACTTATTCAATCATTTAGACAGCCACAGCTTCACTGATATGCTCAATTGATATTTTGCAAATTAATGAGTGCAAAGTCAACTGACTGCGAATAAAGCCCACGTGAGGCCACTGTAGCCACCTCCATGGAGGAGGAGAAGGAGAGGTCCTTGGGATCCTTTCATGTACACCCTAAAAGTCTTCATCATGTCATGTCAAGGAATATAGACACAGATTTGAAATCACATCCTGCATCAGCACTATACACAACGTATACTAGAACACCACTGGTTGGGCATGTGATATGTTAGGGCAGCGATTTTCGAATGGGGGTTCCACAGAATTCCCTGGTTCTTCATCTGCTAGTGTTTGCAGTGACATTGTGTTCCTAGAGGAAAGTACCCTTTAGGCCAGTGGTTCTCAAATAGGGGTAACCCAGGAGTTCCGCAGAACTCCATTTGAGATACATTGTGTTCATATGGGAGGTACCATTATGCTAGGGCACCCCATTGCCAGAAAGTGGTCAAAACCTTTTGTTGTTTCTCCTAAACTGGCTTTAGAGAACATATACCACTATCGTTTATCTCCAGTTGATACAAAAACAGGAAGTGCAAACAACTACAAATTCAAGTAATATGTAAACTCAGAAAGGAGCTCAGACTCCAATTCTTATGGAGGATGTTGTTAGAGTGGTCGATTTTCTGGAAAATGATATATGCCATCTCCCAACTCTTCTCAAAGTAGGTAAAACATAGCTGAGAGGAAACAGTGGACAAAAGCTGAGATGGATTGACTGATCTATCCATTACCTGGTGGCTAATTGATTGATTGGTTGATTAGTTACATGATGTTCTGTCACCAAGTCCAAAAGAAAAGGCTGCAAAACCTTTGTCTTAGTTAATTCATGGAGCTTTTGATGGGTGAATGAATTGTTTAGGAATTTAAATGGTAAGCTATCACTGTTAAACCATGAACATCAATCAGGGAATGAAAATTACTCCCCATTTGCTCATTCAAATTTTTTGCTAATTAAGCCCTAAATCTCTCAGTTTATATTTACCGATTCTTCCACTTTCTGAAATAACTTAGAACTATATTTTTACAATCTCCCACTTCATGAAAATGTACTGCATCACACATGCTAATATTTATAGAGAAAAACTGCAGCGCATTTGGAGAGATCTTTTCCTAGAACAAGGGAGTACAGAAAGAGTTCAAGCTTTGCATTAATAGCATTTTATTACTTCAATATAGGCTCCCAGTACAATAAATGAGTGCACGTACTATGTGATGACATGTGTGCTTTAAAAATCTTTCTATTCCAGAATTGCTGATCTGGTGGTTAGGCAAACAAATTTAAGCGAAGAACGAGAAGTACCTGCCAGAACGACATTTTACATTGGCACATAATATGCCTCATCAGCCAGGTCACAGGCCTCAACTATTCCTTGACTGGAACCCCCCCCCCCCCCCTATCTTTTTTTCTTCTTCTTCTCTCTGAAATGAAATGAGATTTATGTGAAAGCAAATTTCAGGCAAAGGACTGGATTTGAGGGTACTTTAACAAGCTCCACACTACTCCAGAAGTTTTTATTCCTGCACCCCATATCGCAGTTCGCATATTTTCATGCACCAATCAATTGCAGAATCTAGGTGCTCGGTAACGAGTATTTTTACATTTCGATCGCGTGTCATTGATTATTGCCACAGACATTCATTTTCTTTTCCTCAGAGATCCTATAAAATTCTAGTCAGCGATAGTCTGTGTCACCTAAATGCATAACAAAAAGCATCATAGCTGATATATATTTATAACAGGAAGAACACGGTTTATTTTTCCATACAAAACAAAGAATTGAAATGTGTCTGGTCAATACGCTTATAGTTGCATCAGACAAAAATGCTACGCTGTGCCAGTGCTAGTCACAGTCACCTCTGGTAAATATTCTGATAAATGATGAATACGGCCACACGTAACGAAAAAAAAAAAGGAACATTGACGCACCAGAATACACATGCACTAACAAAGGCTTATTTTCCAACTCAATGCATACGCAAACAGAGCTTGTCACAGGCACCAACCATCCGGCCCCCTTATCAAAGTGCTATGGGGCACCTAGCACTACCGGGCACCTTACACAACGCAAATCTGTGTGCACTACTGAGCAACGCTTGCTTTCTAGAGAGACCGCGCACGCGAAAATCATCGTACTACTTTTCTGAGAGCACGCTCCGCAGGCGAGCAGCTGCGTGTCCAGCGTTCCGTTCCGAATTATTCTGAGAGTGCCTGTACAGCAAGACCTTGTTGTAATTAAGTTGACAGGGGAGCTCCTTCTTACTTCATTTATTGAAGTACTTCCATTAACCCTTTCACAGCCTTCGACCAGTATGGTCCTGAGCACAAAATGACCGATAGTAACCGATAGTCCCACATGAAACCAATTAAGATTATACTCTTCATACTTCTGTTTCCTGCTGCTATATGGTCACCCTTGCCCATGCTAAGACGTTTGTGTCTAAGCTTTCATTTTTCAGTGTATTTACAAGAGATGAAGCCACCTTAGAGTTATCTTTTTGTACATTATTAGTGAAAGAAGGAAAGCCAGTTAAATCGAGAGAATCGTATCATTTTATTCAGAAAAACAAAGCTCTACCAATTCAGCATAAAAAGCTTCCGGTGATGTTGGCACGTTTTTGTTCTTTTCTTTCGGTCACGAATGTAAGGATTAAACTATTTTAAGCCCTTACAACCGGCACTGACTTGATACACACACAGTTACAGTTTAAAAAAATCAATTATTGAATTGGACAGGCATTATTTGGTTGTTGATGTATGTTGGCAGGTTGCTGTCTTACTTGCATGGATTCCTCAATTTGGTTAGTATAACTTCAAATAGTGCGATTCAAGCTACTGCACCCATTTAAAGGCCATACATAGGAAAGGTCAGTTAGGATATTATTGTATCGTGTAAAATTCTCAATAAAGCCAAATTTAAGAATGCCAAGAAGAACGTATTGTACTGCACTATAAGGGATCAATTGGGAATCTCTGTAGGATAGTCATCACAAATAAGTTGCTTAGGAATACAATATAAGGCATTAATTCAGTTGTGTGGTGTTGTGTGTGGTGTGTGTGGTTTGTGTGTGGTGTTGTGTGTTGTGTGTGTGTGTGGGTGTGTTGTGTGTGTTGTGTGTGTTGTGTGTGTGTGTGTGTGTGGTGTGTGTGTGTGTGTGTGTGTGTGTGTGTGTGTGTGTGTGTGTGTGTGTGTGTGTGTGTGGTGTGTGTGTGTGGTGTGTGTGTCCGGGCTTCGGGTGTTACTTTAAACCTGGTTCGTCACAGCATTACCGGCTGAAAAACAAATACCAAGAAGGATACATCACTGTCAGATGTTCTGACCCACAGCGCTTCGGAAAAGTAGTCGCGCCAGGATAACGGCGTATAGTCTCTCCGAAGCATTCCAGACTTTCCTCTACCCCTATACGAAAGAAAGAATAAAACGTTCGATCATTGCCTGAATTTCTCGGCAAATCAGCAACTCTTCATTGGCGCAGGGCACCCATAGCCCCTACCTTTCATGCGCGCGGTACAAGACCTGAAAATAATAAGGCTAGAGTACTTATACAGACCTGGAGAACGGCTTCGGTCGCATGGGAGGCAACCTATTCTTCAGCACTTGCTTTTGCAGGGACGACATGAGCAGTACGTCGGCTCCACAGCGCGAAGTCCCCAAACTCTTGAACGACTCAAATCTTTGTCATGGCAAGCACGAACAAGATGCAGAACAAGTTAAGCAGCATGGAGCACTGGACGGCTTAGCGTATAAACTGAGCGGTCAAATCATCAGTTGAACTGTCATGATTGCTGGTATATTACAGGCTAATGCGGTAAAGAAGCCTTTCAGTCCCCACAAAGTCGCTACTGGCAGTCGCCATCAGTTACGAGGATTCAGCCACAGCCGCAGCACGACGGTTTCGGCAGTTCCGGCTAGATTGGTTTCGGTTCCAGGCTTCTGCCTATTATCCGGCTCGTGCCTCAGCCACAGTACAGTGTACTAGTACACTCTAGCCACAGTCAACGTTTTTACATCAGGTTAATCCTAATTTTAGACCTAATCTAAAAACGTTGGCCACAGAGGACGAAATAGGTTTAAGATATTTTATACCTTGACTTGGGCGCCTTCGCGAAAGAAACTTACATATTGTTTATATGCCAAATATAGTATACCTTGCATGGAGGAAGGAATAAACTGTTTTGAAACAAGCACAGAACACTGATTGTTGCTGTGATGGATCGAACCACAGACTTCTATTAAACCAGCAGAGCTACTTCACCTGCAATTGAGTGAGGCGCGCACCGCCCTGTCCTGCTAGTACGTCGTTGGTAAAAGAATGAACTCGCTCCACAAAATGAACTAATTAGTTTTGTCCGCTAAAGGCCATGAAATGAAAATCGAGCGGTGATTGAGCATACAGCGTCATGAACAGCAATAAGCGCTGTGAACAGCCAAACTAGATCACAAAGTTTGACCAATTTGTCTGCCCCTCTGCAAAAAAAAAAAAAAAAAAAGTTAAATTTGCTCGTTTATGCATATACGTGCGCATGCATACAACTCACGCATGAAATTAACGTACATAAAGTATGATTGAACCCTCTAAACCAACCCTCCCCCCCCCCCCCCCCTAAAAAAAAAATCTGGCTTCTAAACTGATGCCGCTGACTGCCAGTGTTCTGGGGCCGAATGTTCAGCGCATGAATCAGCAGGTGTACCGCATAAAGCACTCGTGAACAGCCCGCTTGAGTGCAGTGCAATGGTTTTCCCCGGATATTTTTTTCTATATCACTCAACTTGGTCCACAACTGTATGTAAACCTAACCTTGAGAGCGTGCATACTTCAGCCTGTCACGGCGTTAGACCTTTTTGGTCTTTTTCGTCCTTGTACCGCGCTGTTCTCGCTGAACACGCGGACTGAGAAAAAAGCTTCGCATGTGCCCACTGACTCTGCAAAAAAAAAAAAAAAAAAAAACATTGCGAATTTACGAGCGAATGCGACGTGCATAGCTTGTTCGTGCATAGCTAGGTAGAAATAGATTGGAAGTTTGAAATGAACTGGTCGCACGAAAAAAAAAAAGGAAAAATAAAACACGTTCACATGAAAGTGTACGTGACAAGTGCAACCTTCCATGTGAGCAGGTCATTTCTCTGCGCAGCCTTTTTACTTGCGAAAACAAGTTTTATATGCGAAGCATTTCTTAGACAACTTCGGCTACTTTGAGCGTACCTACCTCTAGCCGCTTACTTTCGGGTGCTCTTGTGGTCACCTCCTTAACTTGGCGTGATCCAAAATTAGTAGGGGGGGTAAGATGGTTTGACGAATATCACGCGCTGGTCAAGACGTGAATAATGTCACAATCACGTCACGTGCGTCGTCAAACACTTCCCGCCAGACAGTGGCGCATGAAATCAAGGTACATAAAGTATGATTGACCCCCCCCCCCCTATTTCTACCCACGGGCGGGTATGTGCCACAGGTGCTTCCCGCCAGACAGTGGCGCATGAAATTAACGTAGGTAAAGTATGATTGAACCATAGAGAAACATGATTGAACCCCTAACCCCCCCCCCCCCTCCCTTCTCCCTAGCTCTAATTCTACCCACGGGTGGGTATGTGCCGCTGGTATGCGGGTATGTGCCACAGGAGATTGACACTTAGTATCTACCCAGGACCGACGAGAACACGCATGGGCAATTTTAACGCGCGAGCGTTAAGAAATACCCCACATCAGTAGCGTCCACCCGACGAATGCAAAGAATAAATGTCAGGGTCCCAGCTGGAATCGAACCGAAGCATTGTGCGTGCAATGAAGCATTTTACCACAAAGCTACGCCAGGGCTCGGAACTACTTTTCACAATTTACACATGTACCAACGTTACGCATGTACCACTTAATTTGAAATTTGATACAGCCGTCACGTCGTGTCGTTTGTTGCCGTATGCGCTGAAGTTTATTTATGTAGCAGTGTCCAGGGCCAGCATCCTCGCAAGCATCAGCGCTTGCGAGGATGCTTCTGGTGTTATACGCATGTTCCAGTTGGCACCGTCGCTGGTTATATGAACATCTGCAACTCTTCAACATATGTCTGTGCTGCAACATTTGTACATATATATTTAGCGCCATTTCATGACGTGTCACTCGATATAACTATTGGAACACGGTCACCTTCCCTCCGCATAACGTCGATTCCCAAGTACGCGGAATCTGCCATATGTTTTGTACTCAGACCACAGGCTTTTTCTTGTTTTATTCGTACTCGCGCAGTCTGTGGAGCTTAGGCAAGGCATAATATTGGTAACCTGTTAACCTGGAGGTCTATATCAAGCGCCGAATGTTTCCCGAGACTTGAAGTTTTTAATACATAAGTGCAAAGACGTGCGAAGGGCTTCCCTCCAGGGGGGGGGGGGGGGAAGGATCGTACCCCCCCTTTTCACGGTGCTACTGAAATGTTGAAAACGTAACGTTCATGTGCCAGCTGACAGAGGGTAATCCAAGAGTTTATTGCGAGTACTTCGTCATACGCAGACTATTCCGATGTGTCAACAGAAATGCAAATTTCTGTTGAACCAATTTTCAAAACAAACCAACAGCCTACTAGGGCAGCAGCCCACAGACTTACCTATTCCACGTTTCATTGGAAGGCTGATGCCTTAGCCATTCAATCGGGGGAGGAGGCGCTACGACAACCAGATACGTACTGCAGGCACTTATGGCATCTGCCTACGTATCTATCTAGCCGCCTACGTCTGGGTGCCCTCAAATGGTAGTGAATAGGTGTTCTGTGGTGCCCTCGTGATCATGTCTTAACTTAGGATAGACACAGTCACAGCAAGTTAGTCTCGGATGGTACATCAGTAATGTCACAATCCCGTCGCGTACGACGCCCGACATGTGGCTTATACCTGTGTTCCCGAGATCTACGCAGGAACGGCGTGAACAGACAGTTGACTTAAACGCAGAGTTTACCCGCCGAAAGCAAATACATGCAAGGTTCCAGGAGGAGTCGAACACCAGTGTTGGTCTTCCACTACAGAGGTACACCAGTTATCGGAGCTACTGTTGAATACACTGGTGTACATGAAACAGTCAACTCGGAGATAGAACCATGTCGTGCAGAATATTAACGAAGCAAGATATTAGTTTTATGACGTGAAACTACTTGATTATGGTTGCAGTGCTAGCTGTCCATCAGAGAGCCGTGACCGCAAATCCGAGTCAGTCATCCGCCTGAAGTATGAATCCTCGCGACCCCCCCCCCCCCCCCCCTCCGATAAGCTTACCGCTTCTGAAGTGGCCAATGGTACCATTCAACTAAGAGCTAGCCTAATGAATAACATGCACTGCTTTAACGCAATTCTGCGCGTTTCATTTAAATATACCTTTAGCGCCACTTGATAACTCTTCGTTCAACAGAAATTAAACTGAATATATCCTTTCTAACCGCAGCAGGAAGTTCTAATCTCCGATAGAGTGCCTCGATGCCCGCTTCTTTTTACACAGCGCACGACTACGCAGACACGGGGGCCAAACCACAGCACAAGTACCTTCTCTTTTGGCTGCGTAACCATGCGCTGTGTTAAAATATGGGCAAGTACTATCGCCAAGTGGCCCAGCTTTTTTTAAGTCCTTTTCCCCCTCCCCGAAATGTAAAAGCACCCCCGTGGGGACACTTACATTTCGTGCTATAATACACACAAGCAAAGCAATTGAGGGAACTAATTTTCAATCGGACACGAGGGCAGAACAATTATTAGCTCGGCAAGTGCGGCTGACGAAATAGCAAGTGACAAACACCAAATACCAGAAACAATTTTATTGACCACGAAATTGGAAGGATTTCTCAGAAGACAACTCACCTGCAACATAAAAAGTACTATTTGTAACGGCTAACTGCACTCTGAAAAACTACAATTATTCAAATGGATCAGTATTTTTAAAATGTTCCAGCAAATATATTAGGACAAGAGGTGTCAAGTTCTCATCACTACAGGAAAAGCTAAGAAAAACTACAACACTATGCAGGAAGTGGAAGCTCACCTGTTGCATTGTTGATTGATGGCACCTGAAAAACACTAAAAGTTAGTAAATGTTTTGCAAAAAATCGGTTCAGGGTGCCACAGAAGAATGTCAGAATAAAGATTCTGTCAAGAAGAATTCAGTAGAGGTGTCAGAAAGTTCTCATCATGTGAAAATACATTTGTTGAATGTTACTTAACTTAGAAAAATTCACAAGTAGCACATAAAGAAAACCTTGAAAAAAAAAAGGCACCTGCACTGTTGATTCTCCAGCAGTTAAATCCCCTGAAAGGCAAACAAACTAAAATTATTACATTGACACACGTAAAAGCCGAACTAGGAAAGGTGATGCGATCAGATTTATGTGAACAGCTGTCATCAAGGTCAGCACTCTAGCCATGAAAATCATCATACAACAAACCTCAACGATGTCCTCCAAAACAGAAGGCACAAGGACAAAAGAAAGGAAAGTTTCAAAACTCAGGCACAGCTATAATGCTGTACACGAACTTGACACTTCCCAATAAAACATCAGAAAGAACAGTCTTCAAGTAAAGGTTCAGAGACTCCAGCCAGTGTCATCCTAAGCAGCCACAGGCATAATTCAGAATGTTACCCACCTGATGGTCTGGGTAGCCAAGGGCTTGAACAGAATACAATGCCTGAGGGTAACAAAAAGAGAAAAATGAAGTTCATAGCGGCAGCACATACCCAGTGTGCAAATTTGATAAGCAAGCTACTCAGATATTCAAGTCTTCTGCAAAGATGTTAAGCCTGGATAACTTTGAAAAGCAGTCATCAGATCACGTCAATTTACTATAGCAATACATAAAATCTTACCTTAAGAGCAAGATGTAGAGCACCCAACAAAAGGTGGCACTGAAAAAAAAAATAAATAACATTGAAAAGAAAGCCAAGAACTGAAACAGACTGGCGTTATTTAATGACATCTCAGTAACTGGAATAACGCATCACATGTCAGAAACACGGACCAACAAATATCATCAGCTGAAGCCAGTCTGCACTGCAGAAAGAGGAAAATGGGAAGCTTACCATGCTGGGAGATGGTGAACAAGACCAAGCAGCAGAAGGCAGCACTGTGAGAAGAATGGAGAATAGTCAAGACACAAACACTTGGACACAAGTGGCATTTAATGGTGTAAACATTTCAGAATACTGGAATAATGCATCACATGTCAGAAACACGGACCAATGTATCATCACAGTCAAGTGCACAAAATGCACAAGTTGCATGGGCTTATATAAGCACTGAGAGTACACAGTCGCACACCAGTTCAAGACTATTACACCCACCATTGATACTACATCTCGGTACAGCAATTGTACTTTTCAGCTTTATCACATCGCGTAGAATTTGGCATTCTAAATCACTTAATTTGTATCTACCAATTTTACATGTACACGAGTTTTGTTTATGACTTGCATACACTTTACAATCCTAACCTGCTTCTAGTTTTATTACTAGTACATGTCAAAGGGACATTTCTGAAGGCAAATCATTAATGTCAAAAAATCAAGTTCAAGAATGTTTAAGAAGCAATTCTGATCACTAACAGTGCTCCATAGAGATGAAATTTAAAAAGACAGCGCAACACGCACCACAATAAGAACATTTTGAAATGATTGCCACGGCGTCAAATGCACAGACTACAATTAACCACTAGTAACCAGTTTCAATACAGAAAAACTTCCGGGCATATTCACCGCACTTTTTTTTGGGGCAGAAAACCAATGAAATGTTTGGGATTGCAAGAATTATGCAAGAAAAAGTTTGAAAATATGCAATGCCAAGAAGAAAAAATGGCCCCAAATCGGGATTGCCAGACCAGCAACTAAGTGCAAGGTTGGAGAAGTAATATCAAAACTTAGAAGGCTCCGTAATAATATTTCAATATTTATTTGAGACAACAGCAGCAAGCAAGTAGTAGAGAATTAGACTATCGTACACGTAGCTTGTTGGCGTTGCATAGCGTCAGCATTTGTCACTTAACGGGAGCTCGCAATATGTTAGCGCAAGATGCCAGCTTTTTAGGCTGATGGACATCTAACACGGAATAGTCTGCATTTTCCTAGTGACCAAATCAAGTTTACCGTCCATCCCACTCTTTGGCACTCTGAAGGCCCAATGCACTTTCATCTGCTCGTGCAGCTGTCACCAGTAGTGAACACAAAACTAGACTGAAGTGCCTACCAGCAACCCTCTTTTAGTGCAATCAAACTGTCATGATTTTTCACTCCTGATTAAATTAGCATTTATTATTGAAATAGCCGACTAGAAACCTAGTAATTTTACTTGTGTGCCAAGGAAGGGCTTATTTTAAAAGAAAATAGAGTTTTAGTGGTCCGCATGGGGTCAGCACACTTCGAATCGCCCACCTAAATTGAACATCTAACGTCACTGTTGCCGCCCACAACGTTGCCCGGCCGCAGACACTATAGTAGTAACAGAGGGAAAGTATAGCGGGAGCCACAGCAGCAAGAATGGCTATTGCCTTTAAAATTGCACGGGTGCTTGGTTCAACTGGGCCCCTATGGCACGACCTGTCCAGTTTAACCAGGCAAAACCAATTTTTGAACTCGTACCATTCCACATAGCAAGGTTCGGCAGTTTTTTTTTCTATGAACTCAACGGAAACAACAAGCAGCATTTTTATTAAGTCTCTTGATGCACTGAAGGTTCTTGATATAGTGCAGGTAGATTCCTAGCTATGAATTGTAGGCGGTTTGAAGTTATCAGCACATGTATTGTGCATATACCGTTTTTTTTTTTTTTCCAATACAGTTGTGAGTCAGCGCCATCTCTTCTTTCTCTTTTGCTCCTTCACTGTCCTGTATTTTTTCTGGTGTTATGCTGCAAGTTCATGATGGATCCTAACCAACTGGCCCAACTTACTGCCTTACTGCATATACCTTAATTTCTTTTTAAGTAGGGTCCTGCTGTTGATAACTTATTTTAAACATCATACATTGAGCTTTCACTCTGAAGTTTCTCAGACTTCGTTCAAATGCATTGCAGCAACGCAATTGCAAATAGGTCTCCTTTTAACCCATCCCCCTCCCCAGGAGCACTAGGCAAGCACAAATGTGTGGGACTGGTTGCACTAACATCACAATATAACACCATCCGGTAACCCCACCTTACAAACATTTGAGTATGCTGGCGGCCACAGAGTAAAGGCCAGCAACATTGGGCAAGGCAGCTGCTATGATAATTTCCAAAATATACACTAGAGGGAGCTCAAGCGCTAGTGTCTATGGGTGCTGCAATTCATGGCACTTCAGTGAACATGAGAAGTGTGGGTAGTACATTGATTTGCCTAGTCTTCGTGCTTTACATTCCTTTTGGCTTTGCGTGGCTTAAAGCTGCTTTGCCATTAAACAACTATCTGCAATCGTTCGGCAGTTACGCCTCACCCCCATAATATTTTAGGCTTCCCACTTTAAATAGTGCCCACAAGTTTAAAAAGGTTCTTTTTTTTCCAACTTTGAACCAAAACCGAAACGGCAATGAACGAAACCACAAGTTCGATTCACTACTTGCAAGTATGAAGACAAGAGAAATCCATGGCATACCCTTAATGCCCATAGCCTCTGAATGATCGCAGCAAGAATACCCTATAGTTTATTTGAGGAAACTATGGCTGCTACGTCAAAGGCGTCATTTTTCAAGCAGGTAACATTAAGTGGGACAACGCTGCGCTGACCACTAGAACAAGATTTCATTTGGTACATCTTTGACAGAATAGTGGCACAAGGTTTCTGAATGGTCATTTTATTTATGAACTAAGCATTTGCCTTCCTTAGGCGCAGAAAATCTTTAGTTGAACGTGAGAACATATCACAATCGATGCACAAAAATAAAAGCATGACAAGCACTAACGATAACAGTGTAATCTAAAAAGCGTATCATATATACGAAAGATACAGGCATAAAAAAAAAAAAAAACTGACGCCCCTACCAAGCACGTAATTAAGTAGTAGATATGCAATCTCAGCATCTGCAAGAGCAATTGAAAGTTGGCTCACGCACTTGTCTCCTGCTTTTGCGATTTCACATGCTTCCGCCATTTCATGCATACCTGGTCTACTTTACCAATACAGTGGTTTCGTTAAACTACGCTGCGCAGCCACACTGCCGGCAAGTTGCATGGAAGGTGTACCTTTCAGAGCTAGCATGCTCCCCAAGACTGACAGAAAAACACTCGCATACTAGACATTCATCAAACTTTGAACCTACCTGTTAGTTTAGGCCGGTCACAATGGTCAATCTGCATGGCATTGCATGTACTGAAAATAAAATGAGCACACATTACAAACACGATTGTGCCATTTCACAATGCTACAAGATGCCAACGACAGTCAGTTTTTCAAAGTAACCTCACAATCATTCAGAGACTCTAGTCTGAAAAAACTCATCATTGATAAACTGCGGCGTGCAGACATAAGCCATCATTAAAAATCGATCTACATTCGGGGTGTGGGACTGCTTGAAGCCATTCGCAAAGTAAACTCATCTGAAGCTACGGGCAACATTCTATACATACTATTTAATTCATGATGCGAACGGTGGTACCTTGAAGTCATTGCAATGGAGGTCAAAATCCAAGGAAGTAGCATACATTGGTCAACTTCCTTCTATATATTATTTTAGATCCAACCAGTGCTCTACTATGACACAAAGGGCATTAGACAAAGCATGAAACCACATGTCCATTATGCTGTAGACCTCTGCAGTAATGCCATAATGAATGCCATTAAACAGTGTGCACAACACTCCACGGTCAAACCGTTTGTTCTTGAAGGCAAAAACTTTTCCGATCACGGAGTGCTCGAGCAAACTACGGTTCAAACAGCGTGTTTTGTAGCTTTTTATTAAATTCACGAGAGCGCAACGGTGAAGATACGCACTTTTGAATTAATAAAAATGACCTGCACGCAGCAGTTCACAGTAACCTACGAACGTTCGCGTATCAAAATAAAAGGACTTACCTATCCCATGTGTTACTAGTGCGCTGAACATCAGCCCTTCAACCGCACAAGTTTAGGCTGCAATCTCTTCGCACTGTAACAATGAGAGGCATACGTTAGAACAATCATGCGAATGCACATAAGTATGCTGCCTCAACATCCTTCAGTTTTTCACGTATGACCTCACTATCATTCAGAGACTCTAGTCTGAAAAAGACTCATCAATAATCAAAGAACAGTATATGTGGAAGATTTTTTTGCTTACTTTGTGAACCTCGATGTGTGTGTAGATGCCACCACCAAAGTCCTAGAAAGAAAGACTTATTGAACGACTTCGTAACGGCTCCGCTCCTAGAATGCGAGTGCACTACACTGTAGTCAGCGCATTTATATCTCTGCACATCGCCTAAGATCTGGATAACTTTTTGCTAATCATCAGGTTGAGCAACACGCGACCAAGCACGACGACACTCACCTGTTGCTGCTGCTTCGCACATCGCTCCCAGCCAGATCTGTCAATGAAAAAGAAAATTGCGTGAGAAATAGTAGTACTGGGTCCTCCAAATCTACTAAAGGCGCCGTTCTATGCAGCGATAGCACCTCAGACAAATGCCTCATTTGTCTTCAAAAACAGATCGTGAGCGAAGCACGCCGCAGAACGCGACTAATGCGTTCGCCGCCGAAATAGCTCGGTCTCGTCATCTATTGTCATCACTGGTGCATCGGAAATAGAAGTCCCACTTATTCATGATGTTTAAGTTTTCGTGCACCGGTACCAGACTATAAGCTGAGGCAACGTGGACACGAATCAATCTCATCAGAAGAAGAAAAATGCAAACAAGCAGGACCGAAAATAATCTGCACAATGGTATTACCCAGGCGATACGAACTCGTGTGCAGAACAAGGGCACTTAAACAGGCATTGAAGAACGGATGTATTCAGATTGAACTTACCACGACGCACCGCACGCAAAGATGACATCATGCCAAGCCTAACGTGCCAACGTGCCCTGACTGTCACAATCACCCACTCACTCCCACTTCACCGGTGAAATGAAGGACTACTTTCACACATTCGGTTTTATAGTGCGACTTGAAAAAAATAGTTCTTTGCGTGTTTTTTGTGTTACTCCGCAGATGATGACGATTGTAATGGGACGATTGTACTAGCTGTGGAAACCCAGACTAGGAAAATTATAACACCCTACCCAAATTGTGAAAAAAAAAAGCACGGTCGCTTTGATTTTTCCGGTGCCCTCAAAATCTAGCACTGCAGTCATTCAATACAGAGAGGCTGTGTTTCTATTCTAGGCAGCATCGGAGGCAGCTGACAGCTTGGAACACCACATCGAGTCCGTGTTGTCCAAGAAATAAAAATTATGGAACGCAGCTGGTTTAGGGCAACGTTGGTTTAGGGTGGCTAGAATGGGGAGGTGTGACCGCGTGGTGGTGGTGGTGGTGGTAGGAAGATGAAAAAGGCGCCTAATTTCAGCAGCCCGGTAGGGAGCAAGGCTGCACAACCCGATAGGGAGCAAGGTGCAGCTAGAGATGTGCGCCGAGACGTCGGCGCGCCGCCGCCGCGGACGCCAGCTGATTGGCGCGTCGCCGCCGCTGATGTGTTTTTTGGCGCGTCAATTAATTTTTTTTTTAGTAAAGCTGGCTTTTTTGGCAGTTTATTCTATCACCAGTAAATTATCGGTCATTTTTTAATTCTGCCCTCTAATAAACGAATCGCAATTTGCCAGGCAGTTACAGTTAAATAACTGAATCAGAAAAAACGCCAGGTCTGCGCGGAAGGCGCACCACAGTCACAGCGAGAGCTAGAAGAGCGGCCTTTCAGAGCCTGTTCTAAACACTCATTGCGTAACTGCTGCAAGCACACTTGCTTGATACCAACTGCGGCATTAATAATAAAAAATTTAGGGTAGTAGGCCGGCATTCGCTCTGCTGTGTTTTGTCATTTTTCTGAAAAGCGTGGTATCCGCTAAAGACTTGCAAAAAATTTTGTTTTCCTTGTAGTGGCTGACGACGATGAGAAATTATGCCTGAAGTAAAGTATGAGCCCCAGTTAATGGCTGAACAAGAACAATCTTTTGTAATGGGTTGGAGCATTGTACGATCCACACGCTACGCTGTTCGCATTGTGCGACGACTGGTGAATTGTTCTTTCGCTGTTTTAAAACGCTTTGTAAGTCGTATTGGCGCGATTGCTTTCCCGACACCAACCTTGCCTAAGGCAAGCTTGCCAACAAGTCCCAACCACTGGTGTGGCTCAATGGTAAAATACTGGGCAGGCCCAGTGGACCCTGGTTAGAGCCCAGTGTCATTAATGTGGATATAACACTAAGTACGTAATGTCTTGTGTTTTGTCTGCTTTGTCATGCACTCGTCCACAATCAAACCGAGTAATCTGCGCATTACCTCACCCGTGTTTATCTTCGACTAAATTCGACTAACTAAATCTAGATGCCGATTTTTCTCAACGGTGTTTAAAACAGTACATCACTAACGCAGCTCGCTGTGCGAGTTGCTTTATAATATTCGCAAAAGGAATCCAACGAAAGACACGAAGGCAACAAAAGAGAACAACCACAGAGAGCAAGCATTGAAGTTCAAACGCAATGTTTATTGCAGAAAGCCCAGCCACTCACAACCCAGCAACGCGTGCATAAATTAAGCTATTTGAGTCATTTTACAGTTGCACACCTAACAGTGCACAGGTGTTAAGGTGTTACAAACAGCACATTTTCATGAAACACTATAGAGTCGACGCTACCGTGCAATCACTATAGGTATCAACGCGAATTCTTTATCTGTAAGGAAAACTGATTGATGATTTACACATGACGCTTTTCCATTCTTTACATTCAAGCTTTTTTTTTTTTCCTTTGCCAATGACATTTATTGATTTGAAATCAGGGACGTAGAGCCATTGCAGTGCAGCGGTGAGTTTCCACCAGTACCTTTAAAGATTAGAATGCGATGTTCAAGCAGTCTGTCATTGAAGCTGATCGGTTCTTCTGACCTTTGTAGACACGGCCACATGACAAGCAAATTTCGAAAATCTCGTACGTCTGCGCTGCAAAGGCTGTAGCAGCGCGCCCCTGATTTCAAATCGGGGTGCCATAAAAAAAGGAATTGAGAAATAAAATTTAATATGAAAGTTACGAAGCCTGTCAATATAATAAATAATGCAACGTGACATATGTGATGCAAACCCTCAGTTTTTTATTCAACGGGCGTACGTGTTGTTGATATTTTGGCTTTGTGGAAATGCGCTGTTCGCGACACCTTGACATGCTTAATTCTTGGCTTTGTATTGCTAAATGTGCAACATACTAGGCTCAGATAGCCCATTTACGCATGCGCTGATGGTTCATACATGTGGGGGCTTTCTTAAATAAATATTTAGTTGTTAGTTCAGCACTTGTACTGTCTGCTTCATTCGCTGTTTTTGTCCTCTTCGATGGTTTCTTATAAAGCATAGTTCGCTAAAGATCATAAATTTTATCGTCATGCGAGTGATGTTGCAACTGTTCTCCCACACTTCCTCTTCTCCTGATAACTTCCCATCATGTGCATATACGAATTGACTTCATCAACACACGGCGTGATCTGTTTCACCATTCATCCACAAACTATACAGACCGATCGACCTCCTTTCAGCATGTTGTACGAAACATTCAGAAAGATAATCTGAATTGTGCATAGTGTTTTACCGTAGATCATCGTTATGCGAGTAATCGAAGAATTGATAAAACTGCCCCAAAAAAAAGAGCCCTCTATATGACAGATTACGAAACGGCATTAAACTCTCAAGAGATATATCAGCGGTTCTAGAAGTGTTGCGTCCGGTCGTTCTGGCACAGGAGATCCGCAAAGACGAGGTCGAGGCAGCTTGAAGATACTATCAGTGGAAGGAAACTTGACGTTTATTTAGAATAATTACAGGACAAGCATTTTGCTACGTGATTGACATATTGTGAAACCAGACGAAGATGTCTCTACTGAGCCCACTCCCGCCTGCAGGTCGATGTTTTTGACCAGGCATTCCTTTCTTGATGTGAGAAGGGCTGGGGCATAGGTCTCACGCTCGTGCAATTGAGCAAAAAAAAAAAAAAAAAAGGACCGCTGCTCGCCACGCTCAATTATCGAGGCTGGTTGTGATCTAGCCGGACACCACTCTCCTCAGGCAGGGCGGTGTGGCCGGGAACCATTGCAGTAGTTTTCGTCTAACTCCTTGCCTCGTCGGGCTGCATAGCACCCCACTTGCCGTATCGGCAGCGCATATTTGGACGGCCATCAGCGGGCCCACAGCCCTCCGTCGACCTGTTTCTTGTATTAAGAGGAAGAGAAGGAAAAGGAAAGGGGTCACTGCTTTCTCCGTGACTCGGCGCTGGACCGACCCAACAACGCGTTCAGTGGACAAGTACATGTGCGCGATTCCATAGCTGCTCCACTTTGAGAAAAAAAAAAAAAGCTAGAAAATTCCTTCTGACACTGAAAACATAAATTACTGTTTTGTAGCATTTGCCCCCCCCTCTCCTCGACTCCGCATCCCCCACTTTTTTTGTTTGTTTGGATAGTAGAAAGAACGTGCATTTTTAGGGGGTCACGCATACCTACAATCACAAGGGAATTAGGCGGCACTTGGACAGCCTTCGTTGAAAAGCTGCAGCGTTTGAGTCACGTGTTGTCAGCGGCAAGGTTGAGTTGAAACGAAAAGGAAGTTAAAAGGAAACAGATGGAACTTCAGTTACGCGTGAAAGTGGGTACAGTAGGCGAGCAATAGTACACGATTTATCATAACGTGAAAAAAAAATTCTCGTTGCCAAGCAATGTTTTCGCGATTTTGTGAGATAATCAAATCCGGAAACCAAGGAGCAGGCACAACTGGCTATGTAATAAATTGACCGAATTACTCGCAAACGTGAAGAAAGAATTCGTGTACATTTAAGAGCTCATTATTTTGTTAGGTGTCATACGTATCGTATACCGTTTCCTTGTTGTATGAGGAAGAAGAAAGGGACAGAGATTTTAGCCATTCCTTATTTCGTGGTAGAGTGTGCATAGGCCAGGCGGAACGCTCAAAGAACCAAAATGTCCGCCACATCATCGGGAGGAGACTCGCCTGCTCGACTGCAGAGAGTGCAGATGCTCGCCAGTTTTTAACGCTACCCAGCAATGAAATAAATGCCAGGGCGAACTGATGAAAGCATATATCAACGCCACGATATGCGATAGAGAACTGACTGAAGTGTATGAAATTCAAAGAAAAAACATAGTCCTGATCGTGTACCTCCCATAGCGTTATCACTAAAAGACGCTGATCATCTCTTTAGAGAAATGTAACCTATAGGATGTATCGTGCCCTAGGTTACAATTTTATGGTTTTTACGGCACATGAGCACATACATACATACATACATACATACATACATACATACATACATACATACATACATACATACATACATACATACATACATACATACATACATACATACATACATACATACATACATACATACATACATACATACATACATACATACATACATACATACATACATACATGGGTGTGTGTGTTTACTGTGTACGTATACAAGTTAAATTTCTGAAAACAAGATCCACCGCTGCCTGTCTACACTTTTGACACTTAATAATGGAACAATAATTATAATACACAACGTAGTCATAAATTCGCTGGCTTGCAATGGCGTTACGCTAATAGATTATTTGGAAAGCAGCACAATTTAAGCTGTCGATAGAAAATGAAAACTGGTTACAATGAGTTTACGCAGATTAGCAAACAGGCTTTAAATACAATTGGCACTTTTCAATATGTTTTTGTGACTTTTTAATATGTTCAATATGTAATAAGCCTTTCAGAAAGCAGAAATTATTATCTTCCGCAAAACTGGCATGATAAAATTGAGTCGTCACCGACATAAATGCCGTAACCGCGTTACTTATACACGGGTTTCTTGTGAAACGATCGAGTGCATGTAGGCTCATATAAGGAACACTGTGTTATGCAAATCGTAGAGACTGCCGACAAAACGAACGTATCATTCAATAGCAGTGTTGATGCTTCTGCTCTCTTTGTAGTTCGCCGGTGGCCACTTAAGATGCAACGCAACTCAAAGCACTGCTTGAGTGAGAAGCTAGACGGATCCATGCGAATTCCGATTGACATTTTTCTTTTTTATGTGGGTCGGCAGGCTTTTTAAACAGTGAATGTATCGACGGAATTTCGGCGTGCCTGCATATTCACTCGTGCACCATGGCGCGTAGCAGGTGAGTCCACTTGTAAAGGCTCAGAAACGCATTAAACGCGCTAAAAACGAGCAGTTACACGCTTTCGCATGGCTACGGTGTGCACGCTCCCAATGCAGACGCTCCTGAGATCTTCAGTACCATGGGACAACAGCGCCGCCGCTACTGTCACCCGCCGGAGAATCAGCCGAGATGCGGCGCGGCCGCCTCGTTCACTCCACTGCCCGCTTCTAGTACACTGTATCGCAACGTCTGCGCTTTGCCTATTTGGACTTGTCCCAGATCAATACGTGCCAATGTGACCATGCCACAGTGGTGGGCAAACAGCAAAGACACTGCTTTGCACCTGGATGCAATGCGGGATATGTTTTGGCCCGCAAACAAGGGAAAAAAGCGTCTCTCTTTTCTGTTCCCGCCAACGATGAACTGCGCAAGGCCTGGGAGCGTGCGATTCCTCGTGCTGACAAACCACTGGAAAAGAACCACGTTGTGTGTGAAGCTAATTTCGTGAAAGATTCATCGTAGCTACAAGCATGTTATCACCGGGTTCTTAGCAACCTGAAAAAAAAAAAAAGCTGTACCTATATGGAGGGTGCGTTCCTGAGTGAATCAACCGACAAAGGACTCCGCGTCACTCTAACCAGCACCTTTTCCACCCGGCACTATGTCACGAAAACCTTGGGCTATAAATACTTGATGACGTCTCGCATCTGCCAAGACGCGTTTAAAGTCTTTTTGGAATTCTGAAGCAAATGTCTGGCTCGAATGGTCACCATTCACCGACACAATTTTTTATCTTTGTGAATTGCCTCAGTTTTTACAGTTTGGCAGTCACCCTCCAGTGGAAACATATTTTTTGAAGTTCTGGGCAGTCTTCAATGTCCGGGCATTCACAATAATTCAATAAAATTGCAGAATAGGCTGGATGAGCTGCTAGATATGGGGCGCCTCAAGGAGGTTCATGAAATGATTGTTGTTTGTGAAGCCCTTTCTGACCACACTGATTTCATTGAACGCAAAAAGTGACTCCCGGATCACTTATTACGTCAGTGGCTATGTGGCCCGAAAGATGGTAAAAAAGACGAAGTGCAACGAATGTAGCAGGTTGTTGCATCACTCTGAGAAGTCCAGCTTTCTTCCGGCAGAAACATGCCTTCTGTACCCGTCCGAGTCCTTAACAGACCTGGTCAAAGCTACGGAAGATGCATTCACCTATTGTTTCAGTTTCAACAAGTTGAAAAGTGTCAACATGTAGCATACCTGATCTCTTGCCTGTCTGTGAAGAGGTTAAATATGGTCGGCTGTGAACGCCACAAACTGGAAGTGACAAATCCGATAATTAGATTCTTTACAATGACCAGAATGCATTTTGTCGTTGCTGGAGAAAAAGCCTCCAATAAAAAAAAAGAAAAAATAAAGTTCTTGAAGATGCGACGATTGTCTTGTTCTTGTTCACATTGTTACAAATCTCCCGTTAACAACTTTGATGTCACTGTCTGACTGTGTTTTACATATGCAGAAATCAATTTTTTTTCGGGAACTGGTTTGTGACTGTATCTATGTTTGCCAATCAAATCTCAATGTCATGTGTGTATGTATGCCCATTGTATCATCGTATATTTACTGTTCTTTTTAGTTGCCTTATTCACTTGCTTTAGCTGAGTTTCGTATCACTTGCAGTTCTCTCCTATGCATAGGTTGTGTTTATTTTTCTTGTTGTTTTTCGCTTTCGTGAAAATAAATGTCTTGCTTTTAAAGTTAGACCTTGATTGCGCAAGTCATAAAAATAATGGTTGCAGACACTTTTACGTGCATTGAGACTTCACAGAGAGCACTGCGCCATCAAAGTGAACACTGCACGGACTTTGTTTTGGTGTCAAGCTCACGGCAAGTCACTTGATTCTCTATTTTTTAAGCTTCGTAGCTGATATACTACGAAGTGAATTGAACACACTAGTTTTCAGTGCCAATACACGTTGCGACGCGTCGCCAGTATTGTGGTAGGCAGACTTTGTTAAAACCTGCAGGGTAGTGTGAAATACTTGCAACAAAAAACGACTGACACGCGCGCGCTAGGAGAGGTATCTTGAAAGCGACCGCAGCGCCACCGTATCCGGATGAATTCTCGCTCGCTCTCCGGCGCGCCGATGCTGACACCTCTCCGTCTAGCTACCATAACCTATACACGACCATTTAGAGAAGGGAAACTGTAACCTTGACAGTGCAACAAAAATGTGATGAGGGCGGCGCTTTTCGCTTTCGCGGAGTGCGTCCTTCAGTGCGCCGATGCAATGCCACCTACCTATAGACTCACGGCCGCATAGAGGTGTGCGCCGAGACGTCGGACCGCATGGAGTTTCTCAATTTTGCGAGAAACTCTATGCACGGCCGGGATAGACTGCACTTGCATGCTTCTTTCCTTACGGCTTCCTCACTTCGCTACCCGCCGGCGGTAAAAGCGCTGCGACCCTGGCCTTGCAAGACCAGGGTCACGGGAACACAGACCCCTGTGGCTAGCATTTTTGGATATCAAGGGAGCGTACGATAGCGTGGTTCAAGAGGACTTGTGGGGAATACTGGACACACTAGGTGTAAAAGATGGAGTCACTAATCTTTAAATGATATTTATAAAGGTAACAAGGTAGTTATAAAGTGGGAAAAACAGGTATCCAAGCCCGCAGAGGGAAAACGGGGACTTAGGCAGGGGTGTCCACTGTCACCCTTGTTATTCATGATGTACCTACAAGGATTAGAGGCCAAATTAGAGAGAAGTGGTCTGGGCTTCAACCTCTCTTTAGTCAAACAAAGAAAACTCATTGATCAGGCACTACCAGCATTAATGTACGCACATGATATAGTGCTAATGGCCGACAACAAGGGAGATTTGCGGAGATTGATGGACATTTGCGGTAATGAGGGAGATAGGTTAGATTTCAGATTCAGTAAGGAAAAATCAGCAGTGATTTTTTTCATGATAATGAAGGTAGTGAGCTTAGAATACAGGAGGTCACGCTAGAGATAACAGATAAATACAAATATCTGGTCGTATGGATAAGCAATGGGACCGAGTACCTTAGGGAACACGAAATATACGTGATGACTAAAGGTAATAGGAATGCAGCAGTGATGAAAAATAGGGCGCTGTGGAATTACAATGGGTATGATGTTGTAAAAGGAATATGGAAAGGGGTCATGGTTCCTGGTTTGACGTTCGGCAATGCGGTCTTTTGCATGAGATCAGAACTTCAAGCAAGATTAGAAATCAAGCAACCTTGAATAGGTAGGCTGGCTTTAGGAGCTCACGGGAATACGCCAACTCAGGGAGTACAAGGTGGTATGAGATCATTTGAGGGCAGGGAAGCTAGCAGCAAGATAAAATTTGAGAAGCGATTGAGAGAAATGGGGGAAGAGCGTTGGGCTAGGAAGGTTTTCAGCTACTTGTACATGAAGAATGTCGATACAAAATGAAGGAAGCGAACCGGAAAATTGACGGGTAGATACTTAGAAAACAGCAGGGGGACAAAAAAAAAATTATTGGTTAAGAAGAAGGTGAAGGAAGCTGAGACCGATATGTGGAGAATCGGCATGATTAAGAAGTCCGCACTAGAGATCTATCGAAGTTTTAAGCAGGAAATCGCCAGGGAAAGGATCGATGATAATACTCCGGGTAGTTCTCTACTGTCTGAGGCGAGGACGGGAGTATTGCGAACCAAGACATATCGGGCCAAATACGAAGTGGTAGACACGGTATGCAGTGCATGCGGAGAGGAGGAGGAAACTGCCGAACACTTGATAATGTTCTGTAAAGGGCTTCACCCTATAGTTCAGGATGATGGCGCAGAGTTTTTAAAGCACTGGGGTTTAGGGACAGGGAGAGCAAAATACGCTATAAGCGGTTAGAATTAACTAGGAAGAGGTTATCTGATTGGTGGCTGAAGTCAAGGCACGGGTGAAAATTAAACCCTTCACTGCAAAGTACGAGTCCTCAACCTTACTATTTAAAGGTGAAAAAAATAAATCTAGTTTTTTGTTCACTAATACGGCTTGGCGGCGTAAACCACCGCCTGATCTAAAGGGTCCATATCAATCCATCCATCCATGCATCTCCTGCCCCGAGCATAGGGCACAAGAGCGTTGCTCGATGTGAAACATATGTGAAACCACAGAATGGGGGTTCCTGACGGAGAGGGGATTATTCAAGAAGTCGGAAGTAAAGATAGGACCATCTCCTTAGAAAAAAAAATTAATGTTATGAGACGTCTTGCCGCATAATATAGGTATTTATGTGCTGTGGAATAAACTGAAGCTTAGTAAACAAACGCGGGACTTACTCGCTGGATTCCGTGCCGACCGGTTGTGCCCCCGCGATCTCCGACGACAATGCAGCTCTGGCCGACTGGGTTGGTCCTACGCCACCTCCTGACGCCGGTCCGCGACGACGACGACAGCGTAGCTCTGGCTTACTGGACTTGCCCTACGCCACCTCCTGTCGCCGACAAAGCTCTCGCCAGTGGTGCCCTGTCCTCGGACTCCTGCAACCCTGTCCATATTTCCTGTCTTCTCCTTACTTCCATCGTTCGCTGTACCTGCGCCTCGTTCTCTCCTTCCTCTCTCTCTATCTTTTTACCTTTTAATCCTATCCTTTTAATCTCTTCTCTATAGCCCCATTCCTCGTGAGCTACTGTTGAGGTGTCCTCCCCCTGAGAGACAGTTACGGGGCTTACTTTTCTCTTCTTTTTTAAAAATCACTTCCCCCCAGTAAAAAAACGCGAAAAAAAAACGGCTAATGCTGGAGGCATAAAGCACTGGGAATGATCAGAGAGAGAGAGATAAACAACGCTGCGCCTGTCCTACAGCAGAGAGCACCAAATATCTTTGGCCCTTGGTCTCGTTCAACAAGTGGCTGCAATCAAGAGAGGTCGCTTATAGAAATGACAAGCACACGCTTCCCTTTTATAGCTATTTTCAATTTATGTTCCCAAATACATTTCGAGTGGTTATCAGGGCTAAAAGTTGCGGTCTGCAGCTTGACAGCTCTTTGAAACAAGTACGTGAGGTGCATCTCTAATGGTTATAAATAACTGCATATATAAAGGAAAAAGTAAAAAAAAAGAAAGGGGAACTCTTGCTGCTGAATAACCCCTTAAGACGGTACCCCTTGAGAGTGGCAATGTGCATTGTCAAGGTGCTAACGTCACCTGGAAGCACTAATTCCGGGGACCCTAAGCTCTTTTGCGTTCATTTGTACTGCAAGCCCCATCCATGAAGAATGCGAAGAACGCTGCCTACGCTCGCAAGCCGCTCGCCTCGGAACTAAAACTCTCTAGTGCAAATTAGTTCTGTAGTATCCTTTAAGTTCGAGGAAGAATGTCACGGGTCCCGTTAATTAGGGAGGCGATCGCCGGGCTAATTCCAAGGGCCGAAGTATCGGCCCCCCGAACCGCACCACGAAAGCGTGGACAATTTAGAAGTGGTCCTTTTTGGCGTGCCAGCGGACGCCGGCTGTGGCCCAAAGAACAAGTCAGAGCCGAGAGTTGATAAACAAAACAGAATTATATTCTCAATAATGGCAGATCAAAACAATACACAAGTATGCACACTCCACAATAGTTGAATACAATATGTCACACACCAAACAACGTACTACACAGTACAATCAGCCACACTCGAAATAACGAACACAGTCACAATACGCACTACAATGCAGTCGCATGCATTGAACAACCAAGACACTTAAAGACTAAAGAGATAGAAAACCTATTCAGTCCAAAGTTCTTGGAACAAAAGTCTGAATGATACTCTTCCGAGAATCACTCACTCAAAGTCCAGCGTTGTTGTCGTTCCGCTGCCCTCGAAGTTTCTCTTCCAGGAAACCTCGCGTCTTCAATTGGCCACTCTCCAAGCTTCAAACTTCTTCGCCGGAAACACGTCGGCTTCACACACGCAGCTGTTGCCACGCGTCTTCGCTCGATAGCGGTAAACACACACTCTTGCCTGTAGCTCGAGTCGTCACCCCTCAGGTGGAAATCATCTTCGTCTTCTGCTTTGTCTCTACGGACAAAACCTTCGCCGACTACACGGCGGAATCCCTACGCGCTCTGGCGCTAACTTCCGTCTTCTCCTACGAAGTTTCTCTTCCAGGAAACCTCACGTCTTCTCCTGCTTTGTCCCTACGGACAAAACCTTCGCCGACTACACGGCGGGATACCCTACGCGCTCTGGCGCTAACTTCCGCCTTCTCCTGATCTCTCACCTCGGCTGCTCGATTAAATACCCTCCGCGCGAGATTCCAGAAAGTTCTCGTCATTTCGTCGGCGCGATACGCAGCGAAGGCTGGGGAGGGGCCGAGACGGTTCGAATGCCGTCCGTGACGGGTGACTCAACCCGGCATGACCCCGCCCCTTTCCTTCTAGAAATTTCGAGTGCTTGCTCGGCCGCCGATGTGAGGTGAGGAGGTTCGTCGGCGAAGCCACGCTTCCGAGAGGAGAGGGAACGTGCCCGGGGAGCTTGTTTTCTTTTTTCTCTTTTTCTTTTGACCTCGCGGCGTCACTCCGGCGTTTCGTCGCGGGAATTTGGCGGCGCGCCCTTTTTGAGCGCTCGTTCTGTGACAAGGAACATGTTTAGAAAGAGACATTCATTTCAACTTTTTGGCAGGTAATCAGATTTTTTCTAAGAAATCTGTGTGAATTCTCTTGTGACTTAGTGCGACAAGCAGAATTTGGTCAATTTCCTTGTTACGCGGCTGCATTTTTGTTCACCGATTTCTCAATGTTCAGTCTGCAGTGATATCTCCACTTGAGAAGACGGTCGTACAACCGTCAGTACGCTCAGTACGTACATTGATGCAATTACCTGCGTGATAGTGTTTTGTTGTGTTTCGTTGTGCGAGTCCCGTTCAAGGAAAACACCCGGTGTTTCTTTTCACCTATTCCCAGGTAATTCAGAGCTGTGCGCTAAATGGCAAGAGAATATTGCGAGAGACAACCTTATGATCAACAACAAGTCTGCATCGACTGTCGTATGCAGCATACACTTTCGCTATTGCGTGCAGCATCAGAAAATTTCTTCCTGACTTCGCGCCTACTCTCTTTGAGGACTATCCTTCCCATTTGATTGAGGGCAAAGAAGCCTCGTAAAGATCCAGCTTCAGGGGGGACGCTGGTCTTCGACAGTAAAAATGCCAAAATAAGTTTTTTGAAAAAAAAAAAAAGGCATGCGCCTGCGTGCCGAATCAGAAAAGTTCCTGACTCCGCGCCTACAGTTTTTGAGGACTATCCTTCCTTGTTTTTCAACGCTCGGTGAGTGGAGACTCTGGAGAGGCGCGCCCAAACTCGTGTGCCAGCGATGCGCGCGCTGCACGAAGCAGCGGAGGATGGTCATGATCACAGAACCCCGCCCCCTCAAGGAAGCAGCGAGAGGCATGCGAAGGCCGTAAGAAGCGTGCACGCGTGTTCTTACTAGCCCGGCCGTGTCATAACTATAGAATATCTAGTTCACTATACTAATGGCCTCTTGGATCTGCGCGCGCGGCGGTGCATAGAGTTTCCTACGAAAGTCCATGCGGCGGTATTTCTCCGGCCGTTTTATTCGGCGGGCGCCCCAATGAAAAAAATGTAATTGGAGAAGTTCCGCCGCGCGGCGCGATGCCACGCTCTTCTCCCACTCGCCTGCAAACGACGCATCTTTCCCATCTCTTCTATCCCCTCATCTTGTCGTCGCTCGCTCTGGCTCACCACCTCACGTCTCTTCTTCTCTTCTCCTTCTTTGGCTTTCCTACATCTTTACTCCTATTCTTTTTATCCCTCCTCACCCCCATCCCTCGTGAGCTACTGTGGCGGTGTCGCTCACTGAAGCAGACAATAACGGGGCTCACTTTTCTCTTCTTTTCCCTTTTCAAGAGTCACTTCGACGCCGACGACGACGCGCCCCAATAACGTTGGCCGCGCCGTAGACATGGTTGGAGAAATGGACATTGGACGTCGTTCACGTGGTCACTGGAATCAAGATACGCTAATATATATTGCTAATCGGGCTTGATAGTGAGTGTTGTTCTCTGTAGCATGCTATGATCGAGACAGAGCCAAGAAAAGTGAGGGAACTTCGTGTGGCGCAGCTGTTCGCAAAGTTCGCCTCCATGATACACGTGTTATAGGCTGACTACGTGATCTGCCACACTTTGCATTCTTTGTTTTAGTGATCGTTTCTCCTACTGACACCTGGATCGGTGTGCGTCAATTTAGGGGGCCTTGTTCCACTAAGGAATGCATTTTGTTGTTGTCGACCCTGCATATAGCTACGTTATGCAGTACAGCTCAGTCTTTACAGCATCGCATTGCTGGAAAACTAAACCCCAGTACTGGTCATGCTACAGTCGTTTTCGCCTGCACGATGATCGTCGAATTTTTGTTGTGGGCACGATACTTAGCATTTCTAAGTTCCCACGGTATGACAGTGATGCGCATGCGGCGTTTTTATCTAAGCGCAGGCCGCATGTAGGCGAATAATAACGTGAAAATCATGGGCGACGGCAGTCGCCTGCGAAATATAGGGCGCCAAGGATCGGTCACCCCATGACCAAATTACTTTCTTTTGCTTAGCTGAAGATTGTCGTTATAAAACGACACCGACTTTGGCCTGCGGGTGGTCTATGGGAGTGTATTTTGTCTTGTCGTCGGTCTGTGTACACCGCAAAGACACAAACAGTCCGCCTGTGGTTTCTCGAGGGCTCCGCCCACGCTTTGTCGTGCTCACGGGCTTTCGTTGGCCAATATACTTTTTCCATAGAGTTTGCTAAAACTCTCTGTCGCTGCGGTTGTTCGGCGACCAATTAAAACTAGCGCCCCAAAAACCCATGAGGGGTTAAGGGGGTTAACTTTTGCAGGCAAGTATAGCCAAGGCCTGTGACCAAGGTCGTGAGCAGCACCCATTTTGTGTACGAGCACAGCAAGTTCCAGGTTTGCAGTTCTCGCGCGTAGGTCGTCTGCTCGACACGATAGCCGTGAAAACAGTACCAGAACTAAATTAGGAATGCGTTTCGCCTCTAAAATAAAATTAAAGAACCGGTTTCAAAACGTCGGTCGATCGCATCATTACACATCTGAGGCGTCAGCGAAGTGCCTCCATGACATTCACATCGGCAGCAAATTGTGTTTGGTCTTACTTGCTGATGGCGCTTTTTTTTGTCGTTTCTGCCCCACACCGTCCTACTTTTTGTGATTCTAAAACACCTAAACATAGAATAGTAACGGAAACATCACCTCTTAAATGTGAAAATTGCATATTACCACCGATTTTGTTCTCTGCTTGCCGACTTCATTTTCTTGTTCTTTTTTTAATCAAGAAGGCACCCTTAAATAATATTGCCGGTAATATGACATGCCTCAGTTGGTGCTTGTGCTTTGGTATTGCAAAACAACAATTTTTTCGTCTGCTTATACTACTTCGTGCTTTTAGGTGAGCTAAACAAGCTTCGCGCAGAATGCTATGCAAGCCAAACTGTTTGATAAAGCGCGTCTACGAAAACATTTCTGATATTACTGAGAAATTTGTACTGAGGTTTCCATTATAATACTTTTCCAACATGACACCAGGCGTTGCACGCGATTACGCACATCCAGAAATGTGAAGGGCTTATGTGTAGGTCTTACTTACGATTTTGCGCATATTTATCAACCCAATGTGCTAACCAGCGTTTATTTACTTAATATAGTATGTTAGCGCTCCCCTACTTTCTCAAAAACTCAAATCGAAGGGCCACCGAAGCGCGCACTCCTCGCCAAAAGTGTACTTTCCGGTATCTCTCTTATGGCGACCCTCTCAAAGACAGCCATGTTGGATGTACAGTCGCGCCACCTATAGGTCGTGAAAGTTGCGGATTCATTTCACATTTCATGCGTAAATATACATACAGGTGCGTTCGGACCCTATTAAACAAGCGGTGGAATGTTCTTTTCGTTTTGTGCTCGCATGGCACCAATGAGGAGTGTTGCGGATCCCGGTGCTGAGTCGTATCCCACCGCTGCCACCAGTCGTTGTGGCTCTCGGCGCTGTTCACCAGTAGTCACTCCGAGTCCCAGCGCTGATCACCCGTTGTTGCGGCTATCGGCGCTGTTCACCAGTTGTCGCTTCGAATCCCAGCGCTGATCAAAAGTTGCGGACCGGGGTCTACCCGGTCTCTTGTGGTAGCGTGGTGTAGCTTCGGGTTGAGGAAACGAACGCTGACAAAATGGGGATACGAAAACCAAACAGGTTTATGGCACTATTTACAATCATTTACAGCATGAGGTTAGGAGTTCACAAACCACGAACGCGGTGGTTGAACCGTTACATGGTTCAGAGCGACGTCTAGCACTCTGCGGGGTCGTTTTAAGCTCTGTCGGGCTCCTCCTTCTTGATCGGAACACCAATCACATACACAATACACCACCCACAGGGCATCAGTCAGTAACGCACAGTCCGCCGAATAGTTATTGCCTCTCTCAACTCAATTCTCTGAGAAGAGGGGAAATTGGGTTCTCTCCCGAAACAATTTGGCGGTTAGGTCGCTTCTTCCGTCTTTCCTTGAAAGGGCAGCCAAGGAGTAGACACTTGAATCGCGGAGACACGACCTGTGCGGTCGGTCTGCTTCGCCGTCTCGCTAAACAAGCTGGCACGGAGGAATTGCTTGTAGGGACATTGGCTCTCGGACCATCTTCTCATCCCTTTGTCGCTCCCCGCCGCTGGATCCGAGAAACTGGGGTTCCGGGCGTGGGAGCGCTGCCCGGCTACGTTTCTCAGCGACAGCATGGCGCCTTCGGACGACGGTCGTAACAGCAGCAGGCGGAGGAAGAGCCGGTTCTTTCGGCGTACCAACTTTTCCCATAGTGATCCGCACGCCCACGGGGCTCTGTGGGATTGCTTGCACCCTATAGTCCAAATAATGACGCGGAAATTTTCAAAGCATTGGGGTTTAGGGACAGTGAAGACAAACTAGACTTCAAACGGGTAGAAATAACCAGGAAGTGGCTAACTGATTGGTGGCTACAATCAAGGAGCAAATGAAATTCAATCCTTAAACACATAGTGACAGTACTTTATGGCTAGGTGGCGTGAGCCACCGCCTGATATAAAGGGCACAGCCGGATACATTCAGTTATCCATCCACACGCAGCGACACCGACTAAACTTGCACACCTGAACCCCATTTTCAGCCATGCTTCCTACCCCGACACTGTGTCGTCCCTCGCTGGCTACGCAAAGCAGCCCTCGCCATAACCCATGGTGACGAAGGACGGGGGGGGGGGGGGGGGGTGAACTCAATAGGGAAGCGAAGAAAAGACTTCCATTGGGTGCTCAAGCGGCGGAAGCCTCGGAGAAGGCACTGTTAACTCCCTCAAGAGTGCACACTTCGTGGTCGTTTGAATCAAAGACAGGGGGCAAATTTCGCTCAGTCGCAGGTCTCCGAAGACACGTCGACCACAGGTCCGCAGATGCGTTTTGCTGTGTTTTCGGTCTGTCATCATGTTACATGACGATGAAATGCTGTCTTTTTGAGGCGTCATCGTCGTCGGCGGTCTAGTGTGACCATGGGGTCTGGCGACTCGTCGGCCGATGGTTTGCGCCTGTCTCGTGTCTTCGTCGGAGCAATGTCATTGTCGTGTCGCTCGAGTGTAAACGCTCCTTTAAAGAGCTTGTTTCGCAGAAATTATGTAGTCGGTGTCTGTGTGAGAGCGGAAAAGCTGGATTGGCCGTGAGCAAAAATTCTTGGTAGATGCAATGAAGATAGTCCGGCCTTCCTTGCGGAAAAATGTAAGTCTCGATCCGCCGAGTGAGGGCTTGGTGATAACGATTGGAGAGGCGAGTGTGTGTGTGTGTGTGTGTGTGTGTGTGTGTGTGTGTGTGTGTGTGGGCGAGTGCACGCGTGCGCGTGTGTGCGTTCTTTTGTGCGTGAGTGCGTGCGGATGTGTGTGCGTGAATACATGGGCGCGTGCATGCACGTGTGTGTGTGCTCTTCTGTGCGTGTGTGTGCGAATGTGTGTGTATGTGGGCCCGCACGCATGTCAGTCTGTGTGCACGCGCTTCGCTTGTGTGTGTTCTTTTGTGCGTGCGAATGTGTGTGTGTGTGTGTGTGTGTGTGAACGCGCATGTGCGTACTCTTCCGTGCGTGAATGTGTGCGAATGAGTGTGTATGTGAGCGAACTCGTCTGTCTGCATGCGCGCGTGAGTGTTCGTTTGAGAGTGTGTACGTTTGTGTGTGTTTGCGCGCGCTTGTGTGTGTTGGCGAGTGCACCCACCTTAAGCTGCTTCGCATCTAAAATTACTCTATCATATTTTACTTGTAGCACTTCTAGACAGCAAGTAGCATGCAGCAGTTTTATATTTGTATTTATTTCATTTGATACAGTGTCACTGCGTTTTTTCATGCATTAAAAAAAGAACACCCACTTTGTACGTGTACCTCAAACGCTAAGCGGCGTCTTTATCTGTATGCAAATATAACGCTGCTTGCGCTTTCCACATAGTTGCGAAACGCGCGCCAAACCAGACTACTATGCGTAGGAGCATATTTGTAAGCTCCACTCCCGTAGCTTTCCCTGCATTGCCGAAAAAGGTTGTCTGCGAGCAAAGCAGGTAAGCGTGCGCACTAAAGGCCTCAGTACCCCAAGTTATCTCTGCCAGCCTCCACGACGCAGCTCAGCTATCATTCGGATCGTTTCCCTCTTCTGGAAGCTGTCATAAAAAAATTTACAAATCAGACGGATGAGTTCGCTCCCCTGTGTACTTTCTTCTCATGTGCTGCACAGAAACGCACCGAATTTTTCTTGAAAACTGGCTCGCGGATGTTTTCACTTCGGTCGCTATCACCACGACAGGAGCTGGGACACGAAACAAAAAAGAATATATCACCAGCCGTCATCAATACGTCTATTTTTTATTTGAGGCGGTTGGGAGGGGCGAAGAAAGATAAAGTGCACAACTAACCCGCGGTCTGCAGTTTCTATAAAGCGATATCTTCAAGCTCCGCAAACCATTTCGCATAGACAGCAAAGGAAAAGATTGGTATAGTAAGCGTGCGATGCGGCAAAAGGAGTGGTCACGCCCCTTTTTTCAATTACGCCTCCTCCATCCGAATGAGACGGCCGGAGGAAGACCGTCACCATAAAGTTTCATACAATAATACGTAGAAAGGAATCTGGAGTGGCGATCGTGTACCTCAGTGGGAATTATGGGAAGTACAGGCTTCGAATTTGATAGGGTTAGGACGGCCGCAGGAAGACCATTGCCATAAAGTTTCATACAATAATGTATATAGAGAAGAATCTGGAGCTGCGATCCGTACCTCTATGGGAATTACGGGAAATACAGGCTTCGGATTGTATAGGTATAGCTAGCAAACTGTCTGCAGACTTCTTCCACAGTTTCAGTTTCGTTCTTCGCGCAGTGCCGGTAGTGGGGTGCGGTAAACAGCACTGAAGGAGTGCATTTGTAGTTCAAAGAGGCTGAAGACCACTAGTCTGAAGTTTGCAGTGACGTTGGAGATTTAGGAGTCGTATTTGACGGTTTGAACGAAACGTCGTCTACTCACCGCTGCACATAGATGTAGCGTCTCATTCCAGTGCAGAATATTGCATAGAGTTCATGCTTTTTCTTAAGCGTGTCTTGCCTAAACTCGTTTCAAGTCGACTGCAAAACGATGACGAAGCTAAGTAGACGCACCGCCACGCTCCGCTGACTCGACTTTACAACAGAACCAGAGGTGCGTTGGGGGCAGACCACTTGGACAGACGCGCACTTAGCATAGCAGAAGACGAAACGTTAAATGTTTCTCACTTAATACTGTACTGTTATTTCCATAAATAGATAATTCATACTTTCGAGATAAAAACAAGCACGTTTGTTTTCAAGCGTTGTAAAAAATAGTTCTATAAATCTTGCTGCCTAATCTGGAAAGCAAATTAAGTCAGAGCAATGCATAGCCTGATGGTTAAATTTGCCCAGGTTTCACTTCTGCCGCCTCGTCAGGAAAACTTTTTTGCTACAAAGTTTGCAAACAAACAAATAAAGTAAGTTTATATTAAACACAAGTTCGTATTTTGTTTCACACTCGGAAAAGAAGCGTAGCGAATCTCAAGAACGTAATCCATCCGAAGCGGATCCGAAGCCCGGCACAATAATCTTCAGTTATTGTGCCGATCTCCTGCAACCATGTTGGTTTTTCGAACGTCATGTTCACGCCGTCTGAAGACTTCACTTCTAGAAAAGCGTTCTTCTACATTTTGCTCTCTCGATGGTCGAAAACACTTCCGCAACCATTTACGCCACGAATCTTCTTCCAGTGCCAGCCAGATTATTCAGTGGCAAATGATGTATCGGCCGTTTTGAGGACATTGATTGTGTTTGCGCCAATCAACTGCTCGATCATGCAACAAGCCTCCAGATCGCCAGTGTTACTCCCGTGCCCACGTCCACCACATCTGATTGATTGATATGTGGGGTTTAACGTCCCAAAACCACTATATGATTATGAGAGACGCCGTAGTGGAGGGCTCCGGAAATTTAGACCACCTGGGGTTCTTTAACGTGCACCCAAATCTGAGCACACGGGCCTACAACATTTCCGCCTCCATCGGAAATGCAGCCGCGTCCACCACATCTTCCCTAGACGTTTTCCTTCCATAGATTGATTCGGACCTTCCTGTTGTCCAACGGACTCAACTCTTGACACTTCTCGATCGCTTCCGGACGTTTTTCGACTTCAAGCAAACCAATTTGGGCCGAACATCTGCAATTGTTTATCGTATAGACACCGGCACCCACGCACCATTGCGTCAGCGTCCATGCCGGGTATCTCACGCTGAACGCCAAGTTATTGACGATGAAGTGTCTGAGACGCTCAATCGTGGCGTCATACAGCCGTCCAACAGTCCGTGGGCCTCCCCAGTGGTACTGGTCACACCAAAATTGCGAAACTTTGCGCCGGCATAGTAATGACGGAACGCGTCTGATGATCCATTGATTGGTTGATATTGCCACGGTAGTGACACAACTGAATTCAGAACGGGGATGATCGAAAAAAAAAACGACGAGAGGTTTGAGTAAACAAACCTGTGCCGATCCAAGGTCTTGTGTGGTTTTGTCCGTGACAATATGTAGAGTTTAACGTCCCAAAACCACCATATGATTATGAGAGGCGTTGTAGAGCAGGCTTCCGGAAATGTCGACCACCTGGGGTTCTTCAACATGCACCCATATCACAGCACACGGGCCTACAGCATTTTCGCCTCCCTCGCAAATGCAGCCGCCGCAGCCGGATTCGATCCCGCGACCTGCGGGCGTCTGATGATCAAGGCATTCCATAACGATAATAGTGGTGCATGCGTGCCAATCGTCGAGTAACTTGCATAAAGATGAACTCAAATGCCTCAACAGTTGTCTATCACGTGGATTTCCACGCATACCAGATCGATAGGTTCGCATATATTGCGCCTGCGCAGGTAAGTTTTCACGTCCTCTTTCTTTTCCGCCGATGTGCGCCTCCTCAATCAATTGCTCGTAAGCGTTTCTTGCATTCTGTTTTGTGTCCGTGGTTGTGCACCTGGTCGAATAAAGAATCGAATGCGAATATGAATGCGAATGCGAATCGAAAACAATTAGAATACTTTTCGAATAATAAGGCAATTATTTTCAAATGAAGCCTAGAATAGTAATGTGAACATCTAAAAAACACACAGACATTCCACAACATCTTATTTGAAACAGCTATGCAGAAAATGTCACAAAGAACCACTGAGACTGATTTTAAGCGAGATACAAATAAAAACACATTCCACACTTATGTAAACTGAGGCAAGTTCATATAGCAACTAGAGCAGTGAAAGTATTTCGAACTTGCAGGCTGAAGTAAAGCAGCGGCTACAGTATTCAATCTATTCAAGAAATAAACTAAAACCCAACAAAGCCAACAAGTATTATAAAGGCCAGTTTAAGTTTTTCCGAAAAAAATAAGTTGTGTTAATTCGCAAAGCAAAAAAAAAAAAAAACTTGGAGCACCAACCTAATTGAGCGGCAAAATTGCGATGGAAGACAAATATGGAGAATTGTTAGAGATGCAGTAGGATTAGACAATGACGCTATGTTATCCCAGAAAATGTATGCACTCAGACTGCTAATGATTTCAATAATAATTTCTGAAGAATCAGTGTGAACATATACAGTCTACTCCAACACTTCCCGCAACCAGGCTTGGAGCTCAAACCTGGAGCGCTGTATCTCTAGTAATAACTATACGCAACTTCAACCTTTCCTGTAAACACTTTTTCTCGTCTAGTGATCTGTAATCACGCTTCCATACGTAGATTGTACCGTCGTTGAAACTTTCACATGTATAAAACTAATAATTTTCTTGACCAATCAAGTGTGTTGCTAACTTTTATGTTTCTCTACCAGAACAGCTACTAGCCACGTAAGCTGTTGGTCCAACTATTATGCATCTTCTGTATACACGGCTCAATAAACTCATTTCAATTTGATTAAATTTGAATTTGGTACTTTGTTAGCAGCTTTGAAGTGAAATTGATTTAAAAACTATTAACATTACTCATGGTCAACCTTAATGATTCTTGTGATGAGGATAGAGCATTTACGATTAGGTCACTTCGCCGACAATTGAGTTTTAGGCAAAGTTTCTTCATTTGCTCCCGTAGCGTCCTTCGTCGCTTTAAACTTTGGACTTTATACACGTTGCTACGCTAACTCTACGATTAAAACAAGAAATGTTATCCTTCTCTGTTCTAGCGTTTCCCTCCATTGCAGTATTCTTCATCGGTGCTTAGTATTCGAAAAAATATTGAAAAATATTCGTTATTTCTAATATATACTATGTGACTCACTACTCAAACATTCGCGCACCCCTATAGGAAGCAAATACCAAGTCCTACTGAAATAAGGATGTGCTGGCATTCATCGGAGTTGGGCATAATTGCAAGAAAAGGACAAGAGGGAGGATGAGGAGGGGCTGTGTGACTGTCTAGGTGGGACACTGCGGATATGCCGGTGCGTACCAGTGTCAAAACTGGTTTCATGTTATAGGGCCCCTTGAGATAGTTCGGCAGGCAAATGCTTTTGGATGGCTGAAGAAAACCTTTCCACAAGAAAGTGAGCCAAGAACTGAATGCGCAAAGCCTCAACTTATGATTTATGTATACCAACAAGAGAAGTGCACACGCTTACAATATTACCAGTAATAAAAATTTGTGAACTGAAATTCAAAGCTTAATCAATCATTATACATACAGCTGTTTTGTCAATGAAGCAGTGTGGCACACCAACGCTCTTTACGAATGATTCTAAGCAAAAATGTCCTAAACAACACGAGTAAGACTTATTAAGAAGTTCTAATTAACGATACGGGTAGATACCCACAATCAAGCACCACTATTGAAAATTCATTTCTGGAGCTTTTATATTAATTAAATGCTCAGCAGATGAAAACATAAATAATTTGTGAGGAAATAAGTCAGAGAAAGTCAAGTTTGTTGAGCGAGAATGAAACGGTAGATGTCAATTTATTGTCCTTGAGGCAGTTTGTCGGTGCTGCTATGTTTTTAGGAACTTGTCAAGGTCCGGCTCCCACAGCTTCATTTGCTTACGGAAAACTTCTTCGTAAAGCAGTTCTGGTGTTTGGCTTGCGTACACCTGTAAACAGAATGTGATCGTGGCGTGTCTCAGTTACGGTTTCACGAAGAGAACACGGACAGAATGAATGAAAAGTTTCCAACACATGTTTACTTAAAACATGCCAAGTGATATTGTTGCGACCTCGAGTATATCGATCATCCGTAAGTATTTTCGCCATCGCCCTGACGTTCCGTATGAAGTTGAAGCGTATATGACAGTAATTGACGGTTAAAACGAAGCTTTTGCTCGCAAATATCCCCTGCGTATATACGGTTTCTTCCCCGTAAGAATATAAACGCCAACAGAAACTAAAAACACTCGGTTTGTAACGGGGAACGAAAGAAAGGTACATGCCTCATGGATTGGTCAGATGTATGAAAGGCTTGGGAAAGTTGGTGAGGCTCATTTATAAACGTTGACAATGCATAAAGGGACGAGGTTGCCTCATATCGTCCCTTCTAGAGTCTGCTATGCACAGTTAACATTTAAAAAGACAGGATGTGAAGTAAATTATCATCTAGCGTGACAATAATTTCGTGGATATTAAGGTTAAGCGATGCAACACTCGGAGTTCAACTGTAAATAGAGGACCACATACCTGTAGTACGACAAGTACGATCAGCCTAATGAAACCGCCGAGGTTGGTTTCGGGGAAGCCGCTCAAGACCATCGCCAACATGTTGTCCATGACCAGAAAGCTTCCGAACAAACACCAGTACTTAAGCCATCGCTCCTCAAGGTCCTTGTTATTCGCGTCAATTGCATTGTTCGAGTCCAATACCGGCCAAAATAGGCCTAGGATTAGTACAATGTGACAGCACGTACTCAGAAGCATACTGCTGTTAGTGATAGAAACGATGGCAGGGATTACCGTGAGGACGGTATCTAAGCCGATGAATCCTGAAGCTACATGGGCACAAAGGTCTGTTAGCTTTGTTGGCTTGCCTTTAAAAGTGGCCCACGCCCACTTCCGGAAATTTACAATAATCGGATACCAAATTATCAAGATAGTAAGCAGAGCTGAGTACTATGACGCTGCGTGACCGTGGATAAAATTTTGCATCAAATTCATGCGGTGTGCAACACCATCCACGTTCACGAAATGCCCCTGCTGTTGACCTTTCAGACGTTCAGTCCAACTAGAACTACGAAGAAGAGAACGACAGCCCATATATCGATAGAAAAACAACAACCACGAAAACAAACCCACGAAGAAGGAGACGGGGTTGCCTACACCAGCTTCTCTTTCGCTCCAGAAGACGACCTTGTGACTCAGCTGTGTCCGCCATCCTTGACCTGTACTGTGAGGCTCGACTGTGAAGAAGCTGCCCGGGCTCAGGATCGGGCGGCAGTATCCTTATTGTTCTTTGAGAGTTCGTTATTTTCCGGTAACTGTATCGGTCTTTCTCAGCTGAAGCGAGTCGTTCGATCTTGATGTCATTTTCTTCCCCCGGCCAAGGGCACTCCCCTTGGTTAGCTTCCACTCCCGCCAAGGATTGGCCTATAGACTACCTATTTGTTATGCAGTGGGGCGAGAAGTGTCCCTGTGGCGCTGGTACCTACAGATAGGGGCAGTATTCCGCTGAAGAACCCAAAGGCGATTCAAGTGGAGCTTCGAAAAGCCACTTCGCATTTCCAGGAGATCACTGAGGTCCGCCAGTTTGGTCTCGGAGGCACCCTGTGCTGTTCCGCAGATCAGGAATGCATTCATGAGCTCCTGCAATGTTCCGAATTCGCAGCGCATCCGGTAAGCCCATTTATTCCGGCACACCTCGCATGCTCGAAAGGATTAGTCCGCGGTGTAGACACAAGTCTGACACCTGCAGAAGTGCTCGATTTGTTTTCGGTGGCGGGAGTAATTTCAGTGTACAGGTGCACCCGTACAATTGACAACATAAAATCCCCCACGGAATCGGTGATAGTGACCTTTTTAGGAACAGTCCGACCTTCCGAAATTAAGGCATGGCCACTGATCTATAAGGTAGAGCCACTTTCCTCCAAACCCCTGCAGTGTTTGAAATGTTGGCGATATGGACATAGCGTCAGAGGGTGCCGATCAGTTCTTAGATGCCGTCTGCGCGGTGAAAATCATGACAGCCGCAAGTGCAGCTGTGAGAAAGAGAGGTGCTGCTTATGTAATGGGGCGCACCCTGCAGACTCCGCAGACTGTGCAGCAAAAGAAAGGAAGCTTGCCATATTGGATATTGTAGAACGCAAGCGGTGCTCTCGGAGAGAAGCCGTTGCAGAAATGCAGGAGAGATCCAAAGGATATGCAGGTGTTGCAGCACGTAATACCACCGCCATGGATGCATCTCTCGCAACTTCTATCGCAAAGGCCATAGAGAAGGCTACGGAAAAGGCAATGGAACGCCTCGCAAACAACCTTTTTGAAAGCTTGGCACAATTGGTTTCCAATCAACTATCTCAAATTCTAGGTGTAGCATCTACGAACGATTGGGATCCTCAGCCATCATTGGTATCGCAGCGTACAGAAATAGAAAGTGCGACAACACGTCAGCGAGCGGTTTCTCCTGAGGCAGGGACTTCCAAAACAACGGAAGACGGTGATCTTACGGATGATTCGGAAGCATGTGCAGATATGGATATGGACTCTCATAAGAATCTGAAGCGAAGCCGATCTCCCCAATCAAAAAATTCTTCGCATAATTCGAAATCTAAAAAGTATCTATCCGAAAAAGAATTCTTTGAGAACATGTCTAAGAAAAACTTTTTGCGAAAGGACATTTTGGACCAAGCAGTTTCTGCGACGGTTCTGTCGTCAAAATAGGTTCACTAACTATATTACAGTGGAATTGCAGATCTATATTTTTCGCAGCCACAGACCTATCATACCTTTCTTCACAACTTTCCCCGGATATTATATCACTGCAAGAAACCTGGCTTTCAACCAGCCAAAAGTTTTACCTAAAAAATTATCGGCTATTTCGATTGGACCGACCTAGCAGAGGTGGTGGGCTTGCTGTCTTGATAGCAACTAAGTTTAGTCACAAAGCTACGATCTCTTATCGTTGTGTGACTCCAGATTGTGAAATTTTGATAGTAGACATAATATTACCCGACGGTTCTCCCTTTTCGTTTGTCAATGCGTATTTCCCAGCCGGGGTGCAAGACACACGAAGTCTAGACGATATGTTCTCTGCCTGCAGAAAGGATATATTAATCACTGGAGATTTGTTTTCACATCATGTGGCTTGGGGTTTTAAAACAGATTTAAGCGAAAACGCTTGTGGGAATGGGCTATTGTCAAGAATTTATCTTGTTTAAATTCGCAATCTGCTACTTTTGTCCGAGGTCTCTCTAAATCTGTAAATGACTTGACATTTTCAAGCTCATCTCTAAATATATGTTCGTGGCAAACTTTAGACTGTGCTACTAACAGTGACCACTTGCCTATTAGTTTTGTACTGAACTTTCCAAGAATACATGTCGCCGAAAAGGCCCGCTCATTCCTCAACTATAGAAAATTAGAAAAAGACTTGAGGGCTACTTTTGATCACCGCAATGACATACAAGGTGACATTTGGGCTATGAGTCTGTGTGCAGTGTTAAAAAGATCAGTAAAAGACGCAACTTTTAAATTAGACTCGGCCACAAGAGGTTCTATTAGTCCATGGTGGACTGAAGAGTGCATGAAGAGCTATAGAAAACGGAAAGCTGCATGGAAACAACTGCTGGTCAACCAATGCCCAAAAAATTGGTGTGATTATAAATTCGCAGCAGCAGACTTCAAACGCTCAGTAAGTATAGCAAAAGATGGTTATAATATGAAACGACATGATTATCTTTCTAGGGCTAAAAACAAAAAAAGCGCTCTTCAGATGTTTAAGATCTCGAAAGATGTTACCACCCGCTGAAAATATTGACTCTTCTGTTCTTTCCCCCCGTGAGCTCTCTGATTTAGTAGAGAATATTGCGAAAGGGCTCCAACATAGATTTATGTCAACTATACCACTGCACATTGTGAACCCAATGGCAGGCGAGGATTTCGAGAAGGTTACTTTAGATGAGCTGGCAGAGATAGTAAGGCACTTACCTCCTTCAGCACCTGGACCAGACGGGGTAACAAATGCAATGATAAAAGTTATATTCAAGATTTGTCCAACTGAAGTACTTAATCTGGTGAATTTTTCTTTAACAAAAGCTTGGATACCTGTGGAATGGAAGCTGTCTAAAGTGATTCCACTTCTTAAAAAGCAGGAAAAAGGATTCGCCTTGGACAATGAAGGCCGATATCACTCACGTCAAATCTGGTTAAGCTAACTGAAAGAGTTTTGAATGTCCGGGTAATGAAATATATTAATAATAACGCAATATTAAACCCCAGTCAAATTGGTTTTAGATCCGGTTGCTCAATATGGTGTGCGCATGTTGATTTAGAGAGCCGAATACAACTGGCTCGGCGTCGGCACCAATACTGTGCATTAGTTACTCTAGATTTGACTAAAGCGTACGATAGGGTTGAGCATTCAATTTTATTAAAACAGATGGAATATCACCACTTTCCCAACTACATCACTGCGTGGGTGTCGGAGTTTTTAAGAGGGAGAGAATATTACTGCTTTAAAGACGGGTACTCGTCGAATAGATATAAGCAGACACGTGGCGTACCACAGGGGGCTGTCCTGTCGCCAGTTTTATTTAACATTTCCTTAAGCTCCATTCCATCAACTAAGGATACTCAGTTATATGTGTACGCGGACGATATTGCTTTCTTCGCAAGTAATACCGACCTTCAATCCCTATACCAGAGTCTACAAAATTATCTCAATATCATAGAAAGATGGCTTAAAAATATTCATATGACCCTGAACGTAACGAAAAGTGGCCTTCTTGCATTCTCTTTTCTGCAGCCTATCAATATCTCGTTAATGTACAGTAATGAGCTCATTCCGCAGGTGAATTCCCTTAAATATTTGGGCATCCTATATAATGACACATTAAATTGGAGAAACCACATTGATGATGTGTACTCCAAGGCAACACGGGCCATGGGGTGGCTACGGAAGCTCGCAAACCGTAAAGCGGGTCTAAGAAGAGATGTGCTAATAATGATATATAAACTTTATGTGCGGCCCATCATGGAATTCGTATGTGTATTATTTTCTGGCAGCGCAGCTTATAAAATGATACCCCTAATACTGCTGGAACTGCTGCGTTTGTGTCTGGGTCTACCAAAATTTGTGGCAAATAACGTGTTGTATATGGAAGCTCGCCTACCTTCTCTGCTAAATAGGTTTAAAATTCTTACTGTGCAAGCATTCTTAAAGATATATAGTTCACACCAAAGACTCATTTTACGCTTTCATTCAAGAACCGGCTTTATTTTTCGAAACCCATTGGTCGCGACTACACACCCCGCAAGTAGTATTTGCACAAGCGCTACTAAAGCAACTGAATGTAAAAATTAAACATATTGGTCCAATACACAACCTAAATTCAATGCTTAGCATACAATTTGATGATACATTTCCTCATACCGCGAAACAATTGGCACATAGGTATCAGTTTGTAATGCACTTTCTGCGGTAGTAAATGCAGAGCTGATGAATAAGTTTCGGCATTTAGTACCGAAAAACGTAAAAAAACTGCATTTGCTATGGGTACCGGGCCACCGCGGATTATATTCGAACGAAATGGCAGACTCTTTAGCAGCAGTATCCCTGGGTGGACCCACCATCCCAGTTTTGCCAGATACGGCTTACGTGACAGCGCTAAGGTTCCGAAATACTTGCCTGCAATGGGGAAAATGTAATTTGAATAAATTCAAAGATTTCGAGTATTTGAGCTATTGCTGGAGGAATAAACAGTGGTGTGTATCTCGCCAGTTAGATGTCACTTATACCAGATTGCGCTGTGCAGTTCCACAACTAAATTATTACCTTAACAAAGCTCGACTCAAGGCGTCACCGCTATGCATTTGGTGCAACGAAATTGAAACAATTGAACATTTCTTTTTCTTCTGCCATCGTTATTCTTATCAGAGAAAAAGATTTTTAGTAGCCCCATTGCAAAAGCTACGAATACAAGTAAATCTACCAGTAATTTTATCACTTGGCGGAACTTCATTTGGTTACTGCCACAGGGATGTATGCTCCACTGTGTTTGATTACATCAATGCAACTAAAAGATTACCGTGCTAGTGAACCCCAACATTTTCAGATCTTTAGTTTATAATTCGTAGTTATGTCTATCAAAAACAACAGATGGTTTGACCGCTTGCTCAGCAAACATTTTTTTTTGGTAGTATTATTTTTAAACTACTTTTACAGATTGGTTTCACTTTCATTTTAGTTTCATTTAAGTATCCTGCCGCCCAATTCTTGGCCCATCCCCCTCTGTGGGTGAGCGCCATCCACAAAAGGCCATCATCATCATCATCATCATCATCAAAACCACAACACCAGGCTGATGGTGCAGAAGACGCAGCACAGCTGGAAGAGCGTCCTTTCCAGAGGCCGTTGTAGGCCCTTTTGGGGCAACTAATACAATACACCCACTAATACACTCACTATACCATAAACAACAGTAAAGTTAATGAAGCAGGGAAGCACCAACTATGTTAATATTCGTTATTGTGCGGATAAGTGAGGTGCCCATATTATGTGCACTTTGTTGGCGCTGTGGCTGGTGATAAAAAATTACAGGAGTTTGGCGCCCTAAGATTATGGCAGAGCCAGGCGCGTAGCCAGAATTTTTTTACAGGGGGGGGGGGGGACCTCCTCGATTTCGGGAGGGGCACCCGCTTGAAATGGTCATTTCTCGCTCTCTTTGCTATGGAGGGAAAATACATTTCAGGGGGGGGGGGGGGGGCGGGCCCGGTATGCTACTCCCTGGCTATACGCCCCTGGACTGAGCCTTTGATAATGGGTTGGGAGCATTCAATGAACTGCTGGTTGTGCAGTTTGCATTGTGTGGCACCTGGCTGTCATATTACTCTTCTACGACGACGTATGTTAACGCGGTATCATGCCCGACCTGTGCACCAGCGTAGCTATATACTTGACTGACACGAACAGGGCCCGTGTTCAAATTCCATCTCTTCCCAGAAATTTTCGTAATTACCTTTTGTTTTCGTTATTTCTTGCTATAGCGGTTATGGCCACCAGTGTTGCGACCACATAACTGCGGCGCCAAAATCGTCTCTTGCAGTGAACTCGGAACAGCTTTCGCTGGAATATGTATAATGGCCTCACACACACACACCAGAGCCAAGGCCGAGAGCAGAGAGTGGCTGCTTATCAATCCTCTGGTAGGCGGTGGGCGGCAGCAAATATTAATATTACCTGCCTCCCATGTTTACTCCATCGCTTCGTTTGGAAAAGCGAGGTTGGGGACACGGAACCTTACCCGCAAGAGATGCTAGTACTTGGTTGGTGATGAAAAAACAAACAAACAAACATAGCACTAAGTGAAATGAAGAAAACCAATGGAAGCCTATAGCGTGCTAGGCGAAATTCAAGTTAATGTGCCTGCCATTTCACTCTATGACTTCAGTAGAAAGATACTGAGGAGGGAGAGAGGTCTTCCTGAGATAGCACACTACAGCCTGCTACTTTGCAGAAGAAATAGGAGAAAAGTGAAGAAAAAATCAGTGGAACGATAAACATTTCATTCAAACAGCAAACTGATGTTTCCGCGGATGGAGCCCCTATTCCAGGGCCTTACAAGTGGGTCGACAAAGCCTGGTCTATGGTTGCCTGTTCGCTTTCCAGGTCCTGCCGGGTGAGTCATGCCTCCCGCGACCTATCGAAATGGTTTGCGTATTGTTCACGCAGTCCAATGCTACTGAGAAAACCGTGTTGGGCTGTAGAATCTAATGGGAAAAATTGATCCAATACTTGTCCCTATATTGGGTATGAGGTCACGAAGAAGAACGCCATAAGGCGAGTGCGGTTGAGAATGTTGAAATCATTAGTTCGACTGCACATAAATTTGATCAATATAATTGTGGCTCTAGGAAGTAAGAGCCTAGTTATGAATAGAATGATGGACGATATATAGCTACGTAATCATTGAATGGCGCTGTAATTCAGGTATCGAAGGCATCCAAATTCATTATAGGTGCTACATAACGGAAGAAAATGATGTTTCTGCCCTTTCAACACCAACCAAATGGGAAATACTGCACTTCAACCACCAATAAAATATTAAATATGTGAAACATGAGCTATGGAAGTTGCAGTCACTATAAACTACGCTGTCAGATTCCATAATTATTTTTTTACGCAGATCTGATCTGGCAGCTTCTCGTCTCTCTCTACATCATCTACACCATCTTTCATCCAGTGCTGGGTAGCAAACCAGATGCCAATATCTGGTTAACCTCCTGTTTTTCCTCTTCACCTCGCTCTTTCTCTCCGCAGAGTACATGAGACAGCAGAGCACTATACCATTTCCTGCAAGAGATACTCTACCTTGCGCAAAATTGCTTTGGGTGCCATCGTTTGACTCCTTAAAGTACACTTAAATGCACCAAATGCACTCTTTTTGGGACTTTGTCTCTTATATGGAGTGACAGGAAGATTTCTAATGCCTTTCAGAAATTTCCCTAACGGTACAAAGAGATTTAGGTTATAAAAGAGACTAGCTTGTTGGATTTTTCGGTTTTTTAGTTAGAATTCTTTGTTTTACTATTTGTATTCCATTCCATTGTATTTTCTATTCTTCATTTTTTTAAAATGCATTCTCACTTCGCCTCCTTAAATAAACAAAATTTAACCTTCAATTCAAGAAATATTGAAATAAACCGTTCGGCGATACCCCCGCGTGGGTATGAACCACAATTTCGATAGGGTCTACCGCTATTGTAGCGAGGATGTGTGCGAGTTCGTGCAGGAGGATTCTGCTTGCACTGAGACTCGCTGTGTCCCTGTACTCCTCGTTCAAGGGCCTGGAGGCTGCAAACGAGGAGCACGCGCACGTCTGGCTCAAGTACTGGACCGGTCTCGGCGCCTACCTGGCAGCGGATAGCGGGCTCGCCTTGCTCTTCCACGGTTCCCAGCTGATCGAGTACATCAGGCTGGGCGTCCTGGTCTGGATGCTGAAGGTAGCGCTTTGATTGCGTGCGTCAGTGACCAGGTTTCTGTCAATGCTGATCTCTTATAAACGATTCTACACACGGTGCGGTGATACTAGTGAAAAAGAACGACAACATTGCCACCAGTGCAGTCATATACGAACGTATTTGTATTCCGCTGTTACAAATTTCTTACGAGAATCTAAAAGAATGGAATGCTGAAAATAAATAACTTCAGATGTTTTACGTATAATTTTTTGTATGTTTATTATGTTTTCTTTTCAAGGTTTTTTTGTTTAGAAATTGAACATCTTTTTATTATTACCTATATTACCTAATTATTCCAACCCTCTCTTTCAAGAACTGAATTAATTTAAAAAGCAAGGTACTGTTATTTTTCTTTATGCTCTTCCATGGTTCTCAGCTGATCGAGTACATCAGGCTGGGCGTCCTGGTCTAGATGCTGAAGGTAGCGCTTTGATTGCATGCGTCAGTGACCAGGTTTATGTTAATGCTGATCTTGTATAAACGATTCTACACACGGTGCGGTAATACTAGTGAAAAAGAACGACAACATTGCCACCAGTGCAGTCATATACGAACGTATTTGTATTCCGCTGTTACAAATTTCTTACGAGAATCTAAAAGAATGGAATGCTGAAAATAAATAACTTCAGATGTTTTACGTTAATTTTTTGTATGTTATTATGTTTTCTTTTCAAGGTTTTTTTGTTTAGAAATTTAACATCTTTTTATATTACCTATATTACCTAATTATTCCAACCCTCTCTTTCAAGAACTGAATTAATTTAAAAAGCAAGGTACTGTTATTTTTCTTTATTTCCAATGCTACTGAGAAAACCATGTTAAGCTGTAGAATCTAATGGGAAAAATCGACCCAATACTTGTCCCTATATTAGGTATGAGGTCACGAAGAAGAACGCCATAAGGCGAGTGCGGTTGAGAATGTTGAAATCATTAGTTCGACTGCACATAAATTTGATCAATATAATTGTGGTTCTAGGAAGTAAGGGCCTAGTTATGGATATAGAATGGTGGACGATATATAGATACGTAATCTGAATGGCGCTGTAATTCAGGTATCGAAGGCATCCAAATTCATTATCGGTGCTACATTACGGAGGAATATGATGTTTCTGCCCTTTCAACACCAACCAAATGGGAAATCCTGCACTTCATTCACCAATGGAATATTAAATATGTGAAACATGGGCTATGGAAGTTGCAGTCACTATAAAATACGCTGTCAGATTCCATAATTATTTTATACTCAGATCTGATCTGGCAGCTTGCCGTCTCTCCCTACAACATCTTTCTTCCAGTGCTGGGTAGCAAACCAGATGCTAATATCTGGTTAACCTCCTGTTTTTCCTCTTCACCTCGCTCTTTCTCTCCGCAGAGTACATGAGACAGCAGAGCACTACACCGTTTCCTGCAAGAGATACTCTACCTTGCGCAAAATTGCTTTGGGTGCCATCGTTGGACTTCTTAAAGTACACTTAAATGCACCAAATGTACTCTTTTTGGGACTTTGTCCCTTATATGGAGTGACAAGAAGATTCCTAATACCTTTCAGAAATTTCCCTAAAGGTACAAAGAGATTTAGGTTATAAAAGAGACTAGCTTGTTGGATTTTTTGTTTTTTAGTTAGAGTTCTTCGTTTCACTATTTGTATTCCATTCTATTGTATTTTCTATTCTTCATTATTTTATATGCATTTACACTTAGCCTCCTTAAATAAACAAAATTTAACCTTCAATTAAAAAAACATTAAACCGTTCGGTGATACCTCCGCGTGGGTATGAACCAAAATTTCGATAGCTCTTCCATGGTTCTCAGCTGATCGAGTACATCAGGCTGGGCGTCCTGGTCTGGATGCTGAAGGTAGCGCTTTGATTGCGTGCGTCAGTGACCAGGTTTATGTTAATGCTGATCTTGTATAAACGATTCTACACACGGTGCGGTAATACTAATGAAAAAGAACGACAACATTGCCACCAGTGCAGTCATATACGAACGTATTTGTATTCCGCTGTTACAAATTTCTTACGAGAATCTAAAAGAATGGAATGCTGAAAATAAATAACTTCAGATGTTTTACGTATAATTTTTTGTATGTTTATTATGTTTTCTTTTCAAGGTTTTTTTGTTTAGAAATTGAACATCTTTTTATTATTACCTATATTACCTAATTATTCCAACCCTCTCTTTCAAGAACTGAATTAATTTAAAAAGCAAGGTACTGTTATTTTTCTTTATGCTCTTCCATGGTTCTCAGCTGATCGAGTACATCAGGCTGGGCGTCCTGGTCTAGATGCTGAAGGTAGCGCTTTGATTGCATGCGTCAGTGACCAGGTTTATGTTAATGCTGATCTTGTATAAACGATTCTACACACGGTGCGGTAATACTAATGAAAAAGAACGACAACATTGCCACCAGTGCAGTCATATACGAACGTATTTGTATTCCGCTGTTACAAATTTCTTACGAGAATCTAAAAGAATGGAATGCTGAAAATAAATAACTTCAGATGTTTTACGTATAATTTTTTGTATGTTTATTATGTTTTCTTTTCAAGGTTTTTTTGTTTAGAAATTGAACATCTTTTTATTATTACCTATATTACCTAATTATTCCAACCCTCTCTTTCAAGAACTGAATTAATTTAAAAAGCAAGGTACTGTTATTTTTCTTTATGCTCTTCCATGGTTCTCAGCTGATCGAGTACATCAGGCTGGGCGTCCTGGTCTAGATGCTGAAGGTAGCGCTTTGATTGCATGCGTCAGTGACCAGGTTTATGTTGATGCTGATCTTGTATAAACGATTCTACACACGGTGCGGTAATACTAATGAAAAAGAACGACAACATTGCCACCAGTGCAGTCATATACGAACGTATTTGTATTCCGCTGTTACAAATTTCTTACGAGAATCTAAAAGAATGGAATGCTGAAAATAAATAACTTCAGATGTTTTACGTATAATTTTTTGTATGTTTATTATGTTTTCTTTTCAAGGTTTTTTTGTTTAGAAATTGAACATCTTTTTATTATTACCTATATTACCTAATTATTCCAACCCTCTCTTTCAAGAACTGAATTAATTTAAAAAGCAAGGTACTGTTATTTTTCTTTATGCTCTTCCATGGTTCTCAGCTGATCGAGTACATCAGGCTGGGCGTCCTGGTCTAGATGCTGAAGGTAGCGCTTTGATTGCATGCGTCAGTGACCAGGTTTATGTTGATGCTGATCTTGTATAAACGATTCTACACACGGTGCGGTAATACTAATGAAAAAGAACGACAACATTGCCACCAGTGCAGTCATATACGAACGTATTTGTATTCCGCTGTTACAAATTTCTTACGAGAATCTAAAAGAATGGAATGCTGAAAATAAATAACTTCAGATGTTTTACGTATAATTTTTTGTATGTTTATTATGTTTTCTTTTCAAGGTTTTTTTTGTTTAGAAATTGAACATCTTTTTATTATTACCTATATTACCTAATTATTCCAACCCTCTCTTTCAAGAACTGAATTAATTTAAAAAGCAAGGTACTGTTATTTTTCTTTATGCTCTTCCATGGTTCTCAGCTGATCGAGTACATCAGGCTGGGCGTCCTGGTCTAGATGCTGAAGGTAGCGCTTTGATTGCATGCGTCAGTGACCAGGTTTATGTTAATGCTGATCTTGTATAAACGATTCTACACACGGTGCGGTAATACTAATGAAAAGAACGACAACATTGCCACCAGTGCAGTCATATACGAACGTATTTGTATTCCGCTGTTACAAATTTCTTACGAGAATCTAAAAGAATGGAATGCTGAAAATAAATAACTTCAGATGTTTTACGTATAATTTTTTGTATGTTTATTATGTTTTCTTTTCAAGGTTTTTTTGTTTAGAAATTGAACATCTTTTTATTATTACCTATATTACCTAATTATTCCAACCCTCTCTTTCAAGAACTGAATTAATTTAAAAAGCAAGGTACTGTTATTTTTCTTTATGCTCTTCCATGGTTCTCAGCTGATCGAGTACATCAGGCTGGGCGTCCTGGTCTAGATGCTGAAGGTAGCGCTTTGATTGCATGCGTCAGTGACCAGGTTTATGTTGATGCTGATCTTGTATAAACGATTCTACACACGGTGCGGTAATACTAATGAAAAAGAACGACAACATTGCCACCAGTGCAGTCATATACGAACGTATTTGTATTCCGCTGTTACAAATTTCTTACGAGAATCTAAAAGAATGGAATGCTGAAAATAAATAACTTCAGATGTTTTACGTATAATTTTTTGTATGTTTATTATGTTTTCTTTTCAAGGTTTTTTTGTTTAGAAATTGAACATCTTTTTATTATTACCTATATTACCTAATTATTCCAACCCTCTCTTTCAAGAACTGAATTAATTTAAAAAGCAAGGTACTGTTATTTTTCTTTATGCTCTTCCATGGTTCTCAGCTGATCGAGTACATCAGGCTGGGCGTCCTGGTCTAGATGCTGAAGGTAGCGCTTTGATTGCATGCGTCAGTGACCAGGTTTATGTTGAATGCTGATCTTGTATAAACGATTCTACACACGGTGCGGTAATACTAATGAAAAAGAACGACAACATTGCCACCAGTGCAGTCATATACGAACGTATTTGTATTCCGCTGTTACAAATTTCTTACGAGAATCTAAAGAATGGAATGCTGAAAATAAATAACTTCAGATGTTTTACGTATAATTTTTTGTATGTTTATTATGTTTCTTTTCAAGGTTTTTTTGTTTAGAAATTGAACATCTTTTTATTATTACCTATATTACCTAATTATTCCAACCCTCTCTTTCAAGAACTGAATTAATTTAAAAAGCCCCGAGTGCTGCGCGACCGTGTTGCACTCTGGAGCCGCGACGTAATTAGCTGTGCGAGCGCCCGCATTCCGGCAACTGATATTTTTCCGTGGTCAGCTGCTCGTAAAGTGCAGATTTTCTAGCCTTCTCCAGCTTCGCATTGAAAACGAACAATTTGCAGTGGCTTAAACTTTGGTACAAGACGCATAGCTCCGCATCTTCCATCAGAAGAATTCTCACGCGTCATGAAAGAATGACGGTCGCCTGTGGTGGCTGGCGACTTCTAGGGCTTGTTTTCTGCTGTAATATTCTTTTACGGCCCCCTTTCATACCTGCACATGTATAACAGACCCTCTATCTCTAGTTTTTGCTGAATACCACAAATTGTTAGGTGACCGTGTCATGGCCCCTTTGAAACTGATAGATGATTGATATAGATGATTGATATGTGGGGTTGAACGTCCTAAAACCACCGTATGATTGTGAGGGACGCCGTGGTGGAGGACTCCGGAAATTTAGACCTCCTGGGGTTCTTTAAAGTGCACCCAAATGTGAGCAAATGGACCTACAACCTTTCCGCCTCCATCGAAAATGCAGCCGCCGCAGCCGTGATTCGATCCCGCGACCAGCGGGTCTGCAGTTGAGTATCTTAGCCACTAGAACACCGCGGCGGGGAGCTTTTCGAGGTGATCGCACGTCACGCAGACAGGATGCGGCCTCCCGCGGCGGCTACAGTGATTTCGAGCGCGCCATGCCCAAATCAGCCAACGGCGAAACTCCGGCCTACGGAGCAGTGGTTTCTGAGCATGTAGCGTCAATCGTCAAGAATTAGAAAGTGATTTTCCACTCTGAGAATTTATTGTAAATTCCAGGCCGAGTGATGAGCTATAATAGTTGGCTCGCGTGTTCTTGGCAGGCTTTATAACCGATCGGCAACGTTTTCTGACCATGCTAAAAAAGTGTTACAGGACCCCTTTAAGGTGCTGCTTTAATTTCATCGTAAGACACTAGACTGACTGAGAGTATTTGCATATAGCAGACGAAAATCGCATTGATGTATATAGATTGGCGTACACTTGATTTCATACAATATAGTAATGCTTATCTTATATCGTTCTTTTTGTTTCTCTTTCAGATGCAGGAACCACAAATGTTTTATGACAGTTACGTTGGCTCATTGCTGCTGAAAGTGGAGCCCGAGATTGACTACCTCGCCAAGAAATTTGTTTCTACGCGACGAGGGAGCTACAGGAAGTGACAAATCATATCGACGAATTTGTCACAAAATCCTGCAGTCTGTTGTGGACTACATACATACATACATACATACATACATACATACATACATACATACATACATACATACATACATACATACATACATACATACATACATACATACATACATACATACATACATACATACATACATACATACATACATACATACATACATACATACATACATATGTACATACATACGTAAATACGTACATACATACATACAGCCGCTCAAATTCATGAATTAATTAAAAAGCAAGGTACTGTTATTTTCTTATGCTCTTCCATGGTTCTCAGCTGATCGAGTAATCAGGCTGGGCGTCCTGGTCTAGATGCTGAAGGTAGCGCTTGATTGCATGCGTCAGTGACCAGGTTTATGTTGATGCGGATCTTGTATAAACGATTCTACACACGGTGCGGTAATACTATGAAAAAGAACGACAACATTGCCACCAGTGCAGTCATATACGAACGTATTTGTATTCCGCTGTTACAAATTTCTTACGAGAATCTAAAAGAATGGAATGCTGAAAATAAATAACTTCAGATGTTTACGTATAATTTTTGTATGTTTATTATGTTTTCTTTTCAAGGTTTTTTTGTTTAGAAATTTAACATCTTTTTATTATTACCTATATTACCTAATTATTCCAACCCTCTCTTTCAAGAACTGAATTAATTTAAAAAGCAAGGTACTGTTATTTTTCTTTATGCTCTTCCATGGTTCTCAGCTGATCGAGTACATCAGGCTGGGCGTCCTGGTCTAGATGCTGAAGGTAGCGCTTTGATTGCATGCGTCAGTGACCAGGTTTATGTTAATGCTGATCTTGTATAAACGATTCTACACACGGTGCGGTAATACTAGTGAAAAAAGAACGACAACATTGCCACCAGTGCAGTCATATACGAACGTATTTGTATTCCGCTGTTACAAATTTCTTTCGAGAATCTAGAAGAATAGAATGCTGAAAATAAGTAACTTCAGTTGTTTTATGTATAATTTTTTGTATGTTTATTATGTTTTCTTTTCAAGGTTTTTTGTTTAGAAATTTAACACCTTTTTATTATTACCTATATTACCTAATCAATCCAACCCTCTCTTTCAAGAAGTGAATTAATTTAAAAAGCAAGGCACCGTCCCATTCATGGCCTATCTTCCTAGGTGGGTTGCGCCAAGGTGTTGAGGAACCAACCGACCAACCAATACGAACGTGCTGCGCTTTTAATCGACTGCATGTTACATTCAGTTCAAAGGGGCCATGACACTAAATGTTTTATCAAAAATATGTGTTGTGTGAGCTAATCCTTGTGCGTTCACAAAAAGGCTGGCGAAACTTTAGCGCATTTGGTCGGGCACCTAATTTATAATTAAATATATTTATAAACGCGTGAGCAGCCCGAGTGCTGCGCGACCGTGTTGCACTCTGGAGCCGCGACGTAATTAGCTGTGCGAGCGCCCGCATTCCGGCAACTGATATTTTTCCGTGGTCAGCTGCTCGTAAAGTGCAGATTTTCTAGCCTTCTCCAGCTTCGCATTGAAAACGAACAATTTGCAGTGGCTTAAACTTTGGTACAAGACGCATAGCTCCGCATCTTCCATCAGAAGAATTCTCACGCGTCATGAAAGAATGACGGTCGCCTGTGGTGGCTGGCGACTTGTAGGGCTTGTTTTCTGCTGAAATATTCTTTTACGGCCCCCTTTCATATCTGCACATGTATAACAGACCCTCTATCTCTAGTTTTTGCTGAATACCACAAATTGTTAGGTGACCGTGTCATGGCCCCTTTGAAACTGATAGATGATTGATATAGATGATTGATATGTGGGGTTGAACGTCCTAAAACCACCGTATGATTGTGAGGGACGCCGTGGTGGAGGACTCCGGAAATTTAGACCTCCTGGGTTCTTTAAAGTGCACCCAAATGTGAGCAAATGGACCTACAACCTTTCCGCCTCCATCGAAAATGCAGCCGCCGCAGCCGTGATTCGATCCCGCGACCAGCGGGTCTGCAGTTGAGTATCTTAGCCACTAGAACACCGCGGCGGGGAGCTTTTCGAGGTGATCGCACGTCACGCAGACAGGATGCGGCCTCCCGCGGCGGCTACAGTGATTTTCGAGCGCGCCATGCCCAAATCAGCCAACGGCGAAACTCCGGCCTACGGAGCAGTGGTTTCTGAGCATGTAGCGTCAATCGTCAAGAATTAGAAAGTGATTTTCCACTCTGAGAATTTATTGTAAATTCCAGGCCGAGTGATGAGCTATAATAGTTGGCTCGCGTGTTCTTGGCAGGCTTTATAACCGATCGGCAACGTTTTCTGACCATGCTAAAAAAGTGTTACAGGACCCCTTTAAGGTGCTGCTTTAATTTCATCGTAAGACACTAGACTGACTGAGAGTATTTGCATATAGCAGACGAAAATCGCATTGATGTATATAGATTGGCGTACACTTGATTTCATACAATATAGTAATGCTTATCTTATATCGTTCTTTTTGTTTCTCTTTCAGATGCAGGAACCACAAATGTTTTATGACAGTTACGTTGGCTCATTGCTGTTGAAAGTGGAGCCCGAGATTGACTACCTCGCCAAGAAATTTGTTTCTACGCGACGAGGGAGCTACAGGAAGTGACAAATCATATCGACGAATTTGTCACAAAATCCTGCAGTCTGTTGTGGACTACATACATACATACATACATACATACATACATACATACATACATACATACATACATACATACATACATACATACATACATACATACATACATACATACATACATACATACATACATACATACATACATACATACATACATACATACATACATACATATGTACATACATACGTAAATACGTACATACATACATACAGCCGCTCAAATTCACATCAAGTCAGGAACTACAGCCGCTGCACTGAAAAAGTAATGACGCTCGTTAAAATAAGAAGTCGGTATTAAATACTACACTTTCATAATCACGAACACGAAAAAATAATATAATGCTATAAGGTACACTTTTCTAAGGCACTTTCTTTTTTCCTACTGGCATTTCAAGTTTCAATTATGAGAAAAGAATTGCGACGATTTGCGATAAAGTTTGCAGTCTCTTGGCCAGTAATATGCACAACGTATGCTGTTAACTCACGTTGTAGTGTATTTATTATTCACTATCAACACGCATACACAACTTCGACGGCATATACCACTTGCAAAATGAGGTTACGACGTAAATTTTTGCGTCACGGAGGCGGGGAGTGAGAACTCCTCCAGAAAATGCGATATGCAGTAAAGGAATACGGGCAGTTGCAAATATGTTGGCTAGTTTTGAGGGCAAATTATAGACACTTAAAACAGCCCAAGAATAACAAAGAAGCACAGGGAAATGGCATCTTGTTGTTGCCCCAGATTACTGACGTTGTGCGACAGCCGGCCACAGCATGTCTCAAGATATTGGAGGAAGTGCAATTATGGCGGCAGAAGGAAGTATTTTTCTCGTGATTTGAAATATAATATTGCCGCGCCCGAAACAAAGAACGAAGACGATGTGCGCGCCAACAGCTCGTGAAAAGGGGGACTGAAGAAGACGACGTGCTTTTGTTTTGCTAGCCTGCTCTTGGCTCCTGCATAAAAAAAACATGCCGTTGGTTCTCGGACTCAACGTCTCGGTGCACTGCTTACGTTGAACTGCGACAATATTTTAAAATTGTCTTTTGAAAACAGGTGATCAGTGCCCCCTGGTGGGCAAGCCTTGGTACTATGCTAATGAAAAATTTGGAATGCTCTATGTAGTCGGTTGTTTTTAGGCTCATCTCTGTTTGTGGTGAAGAGTACATTGCGTGCATTATTTGGCATTACTAATTTTTAATCACTAGACCATTTTAAGGATGGGTTAGAGTGCCGCCATGCTGGGCTGCTAAGGTTTGTTTTATGTTCTCGACAACTAAATGAACAGTGTTGCAGTAGACGCATGCGCATTAAACAGTTGGGAATCGGTGCAAACGATATATTATAACCTCATTAATTCACGTCACAATGTACAAAAACAAACAAAAAAAAAACGTCGGCAGCCCATGCAAGATGGCGGTGCCCAGAAGTCTTACGGAGAATAGTCTATACTAATTTCAAAGTGAGAAGCTCACTTTGGAAAACGGCACTGCCTTCATGGCAGCTGCTGGAACTACACCACGCCAGGGCGCAAGCACTCGGAGTGCCCAAATACGAACCGCTACCACCTTCATCTATTACTGTTCGCAGCATATGTTGAGCGTACGACTTCGTTGGCGCCACAGATATAAAATTTCTGACAATAATAAATGTTTTACCACACTTTGTGTTACTATTGATTAGAAATGTCAGCCGCAAGTATTCTGTTGGACAAAAGAAAAAAAAAACGCCAGGCAAGTTCGAAGTGTAGCACACTCACGGCGAAAGCTTCCTCACTAGAAGAGCTTCCTTGAGTAACTGCTGCAAGCACACTTGCTGGGTACCCACTATGGCATTAATAATAATAATTCTGGGTAGTATAGGCCAGCATTTGCTATGGTATCCTTCGTCATTCTTCTGAGAAGCGTGGTATCCGCTAAACACTTGCAAGCAATTTCGTGCGACGACGATGAGGAATCATGCCAGAAGTGGGTATGCGCCACAGTTAATAGGTGTTTAAGAACAAACTGCTGTAGTTGGTTGGAGCATTGGACTACCCACTTGTTACTCTATTCTCATTGCGTGACGAGTGGTTGTTCTTTTGCAGTTCTAAAACGTTTTGTTACTCATATTAGCGCGACTCCTTTCCCGACATCAAGCCTACCCAAGGCAATGAAGAAGAATGGCGATTTGGGCTAGTTGGTTTGAATTCATAGTAATAAGGGCTGCAGCGCGAGCACGAATGTGCTAGAAGAAACAGACAAAGTCGAGGTACGGAAGGCAAAAGACAACACAGCGCTCGTGTTGTCCTCTTTTGCCTTCCGTACCTCGACTTTGTCTGTTTCTTCTAGCACATTCGTGCTCGCGCTGCAGCCCTTATTACTATGTACCCAAGGCAAGTTCGCGAAGAAGTCCGAAGCACCGGCGTAGCTTGGGACTTGTTCGCGAACTTGCCTTAGGTAAGCTTTATGTCGGGAAAGGACTCGCGTAAGAAGTTCCAAACACCAGCGTAGCTCGGGTATGCACAGCTTATGAAAGACACGAACTTACAGGACCGCGATACAGAACCCACCACCTCTTCAAGTACACACGTCATTCAAACGGCTGTTCACCTCAAAGACATTTACGACGATCTAGACTTTAAACCGAACTGGCACTACATCTTGGAAAAGTGTTTGGCCTCACCCATTTGTTGTTTGTACAACACGATGTGAAGAACTCTCGATGTGACGGACTCTCGCTGTGTTAGCCATTGTGTTTATTAGTAACGCTTCGGCGCTTATTGTCGCCATTTGATCGAACGTTTGTTTGCATTATTTTGTTTTTAGAACTCAAATACTTTTGTAAATGCCACGAAAAAAAAAAAACCGGCGTAGTTCAGTGGAAGAATACTGGGCTGGCACGTAGTGGACCCGGGTTTGAGGCCCACTGGGTCCCTGGTACTGTTTTTTTTTTTCTGCTATCGTGGTTGCGGACACCGGCGGCGGCGGCAGTGGCGGCGGACAACTACGGAGCCACGCGTGACGCGAGTTTCGATCTCATAACAGCTTCCGCTGTAACACAAGCACCATTAAAGTGGATTGTCAGTGTCTTTAAGGGACACCACGGGCAGTGAAGGTGTACTCTTCATTTCACAAGTTGGGAGGCTTGAGGAATTCTTCCAGCGTAGAAATGACATCGCAAGGCTGGAGCTTGTTAAACATGTCCTGCAGGGAAACGCATCAAATGTAAGCAGACTCACACAATTTTATGTCACGTTTAAAGACGCCAAAAGTTTGCTTTGCTTACCTCTAGGGAGGACTGATCTTTCGTGCCGAGAATTTCTGTCTTCTTGGAGCATACCAAGCTTGCAGCTGCAACTGTGAATAGAAAGTTGTTGGTGACTGAGGTTTCTGCAGTGCAATCAAACGAGCTTGCCTGTCACAATTCATAATTCTCAACTTGTTTTATTGCACTGCAGGATGAGGGCCTCTAACAATATTATTCAGTTTAACCTTTTCTGTGCAGCTGATTTCATTTCATCTCTGCGAACTTCTTGATTTCGTCATTTCATATGACTCTCCCTCGATTGCGTTTCCCAACACCTTGGTAACCGTTCTGTAGCTCACACTGCCCACTTGACGCGCATTACGTGGTCATCCTAGGTCCATTTCTGCCACTTGAGGTCAACTGGGATATCCCCTACACCTGCTCCCTGGGCCGTTCTGACGCGTCTTAAGGACTCTGAAATGTTATTCCAATCATTTTACGTGCCATATTCCGTGGTCCCCAATCTTTTCTCTGGTTGCTTTGTTTCCGCCACATACGTTAGATCTGGCAGTATGTGGCGATTTCGCTTTAAACTGTGCACGTATTTGCACATGTAGCCATTTAATCATCCTGTCGCGTGGTTGCGGCCAGGGATAAGGCGGTAGTTACACTGCTGCGATGAAACTTCTTATTGGGCGAATTTGTGCCCAGAAAATCAAGTAGCACTATACAAGTAAGTAACAGTTGACAATACGTCGACAGCGACGAGCACGGTCATCGACTGCATAATAATCTGGTCATTGGTTGAGCACATCAGCTGTATACATTCCCGATAGAAGTTGTCAGCGTTGTCGATAGTGACCACGCTATTTCCGGATAAACTGGACTCAGTATCGCGTGATGCACGCAGTTTTCTCCCAAGAGCTTGCAACATTCGGGATGCTTTCGATACATTCGAGCACGACCGTCGCCAAGTGACATGCACAGCATCTCGGTCGCATGAAAATAGAAAACATAAAGAAAGGTGCGTGGCCGCAATAAAGTAAATAAAGCAAAAACGCCATTTTTAGCCTTTTGCGTAATTTAATCATTGAAAAATTCCCAGGGCTGGACAAAATATGAGACCTTTTTCTCAGGAAGTATGCAATTTGGATAGCACAGTACTTATTTATAATTTATAAAAACTCCTTATAATTCTGTGTGATACCTGATGAGTGGTGCTCTGCAAGAATAGTTCTGATTCACAGGTTCGGTTCTCTTTAGAGTTAAATAATTACAGAGCAGTTTCTTCCATTCACGGCTTGTAAAATGCTTAATAATTTACTTCATGCGAATCAGCATGGCATTAGGGCTGGCTCATCCACATTAGCACAGCTGAGATAACGGATGATTTTCTAAGTGTACAAAATATGAAAGGTCAAACTGATGCAGTGTTTTTGGACTTTTCCAAAGCGTTTGATGTTGCTACGCATGCTGATTTACTAACTAAACTACATTCTATAAGCATTGAACCCAATATCATTCGTTGGATAGCATCCTATTTGTCCTCAAGGAAACAATATGTTGGGGTTAAGGATTGTGTTTCTTATACACTGGATGTTCACTCGGCATTGCCGCACTGCTCGGTACTCGGCCCTTTATTGTTCTTAATTTACATAAATGATATTTATCTTATATTCATTCAACTCGCCGGGCAATGGGAACCTTTCACTACTGGGAATAAAGTTGCGCCGACTAAACTTGGCACTACTGGCTTCTGCCCGTTGCCCTTATCGAATTTGAACAAGGTGGATAGGCCCCCTTCGGAACAACGCATGTATGTGACGTCATCGTTGGATCGCCCTTTTGAAGACAGGCTGCACAGTTGGTCCTTCAGTGGGCACAGTGAAGCGGCTGGAAAGATGCCGCTAACGAAACGCTTCTTTTGTGCTGTACAGGTTAGGTTTCCCCTTTTAAATCATAAGACGGAGGATGAAATTTTACTTGTCAATGTGCTGTGCTTACGGAAACGTCTTAATAATGTGTATGACTGTTATTTTGTTTGAAAGTTATTGCTGTGTGGAGATGTCGAGCAAAACCCAGGACCAACTGTTGATGAGATGTTTCAAGAGCTCTTGCATGGACAAACTGATATCCGTGCTGAACTTGTAAGCCTATAACGTATAAGTTTAGAGTCAAAAGAAGCATTATTAAGCCCCTTTGAAATGTGTCTGAATAACTTAGAAGAAATTGTAAAACAACCACAGAATTGGCAGGGTGTGAGTGAATCAATTAAGGAGTCTGTAGATTCCATTCAGTGGCAAATTAACAGTCATCACTCTAAAGTGGTTGACCTTGAGAATTGAAGTCGCCGGAATAATCTTCTTGTATTCGGTATTATAGCGCCGCTGGCACTGAAGCAGAACTACGTGAGAAGGTAGTGAAGGGCGAATTTCATCATCGATTAGGGTTGAATTGCACGTCAATTGGGAGGATTCACAAATTAGGTAAGCTGGTATCAAGCAGACATCCCGTTATACTTTATTTTCAAGATTACACGGAAAAGCAAGCTGTGTTTCATCAAGCACGAAAGCTGAAGGGAACCGAAATTCGTATTCAAAACTATTACTGCCCTGACACGCTCCGCAAAAGAAAGCTACTACGGGCAACCGCTAAGGCGGACGGAGAAAGCGGTAGCAAGGTTGCTCTGGTTTATGATAGGCTTCACATTGATAACAGCATTTTCTTCTGGGACGACTCGCTTAACGCACGTAGGAAAGTGTCACATGAGAGTGCAGTAGGGCACCCCAGCTAGCGCCTAGGGGAGCACCAACTTCGCTTGCTTTGCTTCAATGCACGCAGTATATAACCAATAAAATTAGGCAGCTGGAAAATATTTCACTCTTGCAAGATGCACATGTATGTGTGATAACAGAAACTTGGTTGCACGAAGCCATTGCTGATAGCGAGATAGTGCCACCTAATTACCAAATTTATTGATGTGATCGCGGTTCTCGTGATGGTGGAGTGACTGTCATTATCAAGCATAGATTGATATGTAAGGTTCAGCGTTCCAAAACCACCGCATGATTATGATAGACGCCGTAGTGAAGGGCTCCGGAAATTTCGACCACCTGGGGTTCTTTAACGTGCATCATCAAGCAGGGCATTGATATAGATAGCTATTGCTCAGCATGTTTCAGTGAGAGAGATTCTGCTTTTTAAAGTTTAATTTTCTGGTATGTCGTTTTTTTCTGTGCTGTTTAACGATGTGCTACTGCTGAGGATTCTTTTATGAGTGATTTGTATGATCCGCTACTAAGTCTACGAAGCGAAACTCTTATTTTATCGGGTGATTTCAACCTTCCAGAAATCAATTGGGATGGTATAAATTATGGTACTTCTTCAGCTGACACACTTTTAGACATAATGTTTTTCCTTGGCCTTGAGCAAATAGTAAGACATCCCAAAAGAGAAAGTTCCATACTTGATCTGCTATTTAAGACAGAAATATTTGCAGGAGCGAATATCCGGTACTTCTGATCATAGTATAAATATTCTTGGTTTGGGATATGTATGGTCAAGATAAATCAGTGACAAGGCCAGTGGAAAGTGTAGTAAGAAATTTCAGACGGGCGGAAGATGTTGCAATAATTGATTATTTAGAAACGTATCTCACCACATCTGTTAGCGATATTGATAATGCCTGGCAACAGTTCCGTGGTATTGTGGACTTCTACACAAAAAACTTTGTACCACTTAATAGAATACGCAAGCGTTTACGTAACCCATGAATAAAATGCGAGATTATACAGCTCAAAAGAAAAATGAAAAGGTTGAGAAAAAAAACATAGGACTAATACGCAGAATTTTGCTGAACAAAAAAAAAATTAGAAAGTGTTCGTAATGTTAGGCATCAATTTTTTTAATGACACACTACCGGAGTTCATCAAGTTGGATCATGATAAATTTTGGTGCTACCTTAAACAAAGTAATAAAGTTTCTAAAATACTAGTTGTCGAGGTCTCGATAACTGATCTGGCAACAATCGCTGATCATTTTAATACTTTCAAAGTAGCTTTTCTGAACCACAGTATTATGAACTGTGCGACCCGATGCCTATAATCACAGATGACGGTCTCCTAACTCGTGAGGTTGTTCTGCAAACGTTACTTAAGGTTAATCTTAAGAAATCGTCAGGGCCTGACGGCGTTGGCAACTCGTTCCAACGTCGCTATGCAGAGCAAATTACTGACTTCCTTACTGCCCTTCTTAATTCATCACTGAAATGTGGTGAGATACCGGTGAATTAGCGTACAGCTCGTGTTGTGCTGAGTTTTAAAAAAAGGTGACCACCATTCCTTGTCAAACTACCGTCCTGTTTCTATACGCTGCTATAAAATTTTAGAACTTGTTGTTGCCAATTTCTAAACAAAGCTTTATCAGAAAATAATACTTTGTCGTCATATCAACATGGTTTCCAAAAAAAAAAAAAATATGTCTACGGTAACTCAGCTTGTGTCCACAGCTAGTGCATGAATTCGTACGGGTTCTTGATATATCAGGGCATACTGATGTGTTTTTTTTTTAGATTTTAGTAAGGAATTTGACAACGTGCTTCATGGAAAACTTTTGCTTAAGCTCAAAATTATTGGGCTCCTTTCGGGAACTGTTAGCAGGGTTCATGCGTATTAAAAAAAAAAAAAAAAACCCGAATTCAATTTGTTGAGGTCAGGGGTTGTGCTTCTTCTTCTCTACGTATTTCTTTCGGTGTGCCACAACGTAGCGTGTTAGGCTCCTTATTATTCTTGATTTTTGTTAATGACTTAATTTATGTCATACATAAGGACATATATATTCGAATATTCGCAGACTATTGTGTTGTTTTCATTGATTGATTTGTGGGGTTTAACGTCCCAAAACCACCATATGATTATGAGAGACGCCGTAGTGGAGGGCTCCGGAAATTTCGACCACCTGGGGTTTTTTAACGTGCACCCAAATCTGAGTACACGGGCCTACACCATTTGTGTTGTTTTCAAAGAAATATGCTGTGTAAATGACCACATGTTACTTCAGTAATCTCTGACAAGTATAGATGAATGGTGTCAAGACTGGGGCATGTAACTTGACAGAGACAAAACAGTTCCCCCGAGGATAACAAGAAAACGCGCTCCCAGCATTTAAACTTATAGTCTCTCCAATAAACCACTCAAAGAAGTAGAAAAATACAAGTACCTAGGAGTCACGTTAACTAAAACACTTGCATGGTCAGATCACATTGCAAGCGTGTGCACGGCCGCACTTCGGAAACAGTGGTTTCTTAAAAGGAAACTTGAATGTTCCACGAAGGAGACCAGATTATTGGCATACAACGTTTGTATTGAATCAAAGCTTGAATGCGCCTCGGTTGTTTCCGACCGCCAATGTAAAAAAGATGTTGTGTTGCTTGAAAAAGTTCAACGGAAGGTGGTCAGATTCATTTTTAGCAAATATAAAAGACATGATTCACCTACACATATTATGCAACTTAATGGCATCCAAACATTAGAATCTAGCAGGAAAATTAACCGGTTAACGTTTCTACACAAAATTATTTCTGGTAAAGTCACAACGAGTTCGCCCAACTGTGTGAAACGTCTATCTTCTAGAAAAACAAGACATAACCATAAATGTTCATTGGCATCTGTTTTTGCTCGTACTACTGCTTTCAAAAATAGTTTTTCCCTCGATTATTGTCGACTGGAACTCCTTACAAGTAAGTGCTTTTCAATCCGAAGATATTGAAAAACAATTTGAAGCTTTTTTGTCTAATTTAGTTTTTGAATGATGTATGAATATGGCATGTGGGCAGTGGCCGAGTGAACAATTTGTAGACTTTTGCTACGTATGTTGATTGTTTATCTGCCTTAACACTGCCGGCTAAGAGCTCTGTGAGTCGTTTGCTCATGTGCTGTGACAGTGTACAACTTTTTATTTTTCTGTTGTTGTTGCCCCTCTTACTAGGGCCACACAGCATTGAAGGACTCTGCTAGGGCCTATGTAAAGGCCTGCAGAACCTGTAAATAACTAAAAAAATAAAAAACTGCGAAGATTCGACTGTGTTGTACATGCGAATGTGACTAACCAATCCGACCAAATTCGGCTCAATGATACGTTGTACTCAATTTGCGTATGGTGTGAAGCATCGAGATTGAAGTGCGATACTTCGAAGATTAATGTACTACATTTGGAAACAAAAAAAATCTTAGAATTTTTATACGTATAATAACGCTTACATTAAAAAACAATAAAGTAAAGTACTTAGCTATTACAATCACAAACAGTTTAGCATGGGAAACACATATAAAAAATGTTTGCAGCAACGCGCTAAAAAAAGCTTGCAATTTTTGAAAAAAAATTGCGTCAAAGTCATCAACCGCAGTATTAACTACTTACAAAGCTCTTGTCATAACGAGTTTAAAATATGCGAATCCGATCCGGAGACCTCATCAAAAATACTTAGTCAGGAATAGAACGAGTGCGAAATTGGTATTGAGGTTTATTTACACCACATACTCGCGTTTTTCAAGCGTGCCTGTTCGCGACAGGGCAAAACTGAAAAAACAAGTTCTCGCAGAAGTGTATCTCGCATGAATTTTTCACATCAGCTGTGTTACAGTCACTACAAAACATTGCGTTAAACCTATACGTTTCCTCGACCGGCGTCACGCTTGGACAGAGGAAAAACCACACGTATTTCGAGTAAATGCTGCTCAAAACGCGACGCTGAAGAGCGCATTTCACGTTCACAATGTGAGGAAGCTTTCGGACTGCAGCCTTCAAAAACACACTGCAATTATTTTTACTGAGAGCACTCACGCTTAGCAGTGTATTTTACAGGCTAACGAGGACTGGGCCTTTTATTTGACACACATAAAAAAAGGCCACTGAAAATTTTTGGGTCACTACCCATTTCAACATTAAAAGAAGGGACATGAGAAACACTATATGCTGGTGAAAATCACATGCGTGGCAGCGCGCGTTTGTTTAGACGACTTAACAGTTTGCCAGTCATTTCAACAAAAAAAAACTGAGCCTTGTAATGAGAAAGCTCCCGGACAAGGTTTATAAAACTTCAAAATCTTACCCGGAAGGACATAGACAGAATCGTAGCCTAGAATCCTGTCCCACAGTCTCAGGACTTCTTCCACTGGCAGGTGCGCGCAAAATGATTGCATGAGCATTTGGAACACTATAGGTTGCCTGCGATGTTTTGAAGACGTCAATTTGTCGTTAAAAAGTACAAGCTGCTTTGCCCTTTTTTTTATCGATGAAGTGAAACCAACCTACAAATTGACATTCTTGGAGGCAAGCGCGGGAAGGAACTCGGGCTCCCTGTACTGGACCAGTCTCTCAAAGGTCAGCAGCAATGATACAATGCCCTGAAAGAAAAACAGACCCCGTGACGCGCTTGCATCGAGCGAGACACTGGAATGACAGAGAGCTGATCAGAGTGCGTATCCATGTGAAAGAGACAGGACATCACAGACACGTGGGAGAAGTCAAGACGCCGACTGAAAAGCGGTGAAAAAAAAAATGGTCGACACAAAAACATCTGCACACGCTTATGCAAGAGGCTAACTTATCATCTCTCTCTTCTCCTTTAATCCTCTCACCCCTTCCCCCAGTGCAGGGTAGCAAACCGGACGTGCGTCTGGTTGACCTCCCTGCCTTTCATTTCCTCCTCCTCCTCCTCCTCCTCCTCCTCCTCCTCCTCCTAACTTATCAATCCGGCACATGTGGTGGTTTACTTATTCAGACACTGGATTTATTTCTTTATGCAGGTTAATGATTACCTCCCGCATGCGCAACCACTACAGTCGATATGCCGGCACTCAACCATTAAACGTGTTTTTGCATTTCTGCGCCGCTACGAAATCACACATATTCATCAAATCAGGCGTGCACTTGGGCTTCAGACAACGTGAATATATATCTCCTGGTAGCGATTTGTTACGTTCTTGCGAGGGAAATGGGACTAACACGGAAGAACAGACCAGCATGAACGCTGACGAACAACTGGGCGCAAGTTTATTGGGGCGGGAAATATGTAGCAAAAAAAGATCTGAAAAAAAAACATCAACGGTGACATGGTCACAGAGAAGAAATGCACGTCTGTCACACGTCAAGAGAATACAATTGAACTAAAAAAAAAAAACATTCCTCCTTTTCTAGGAGAGCAATTGAGGGTTCGCTGACACACGTGTTTCTGTTTTCTCTACATATGAAAAGCTTTCTCGACTTCGTGCTCCATCCAATTTCGATATCTTGAGATGACCTCACATTCATTAAAGCAAAGGACATGATCTTTTTGTCCAGTTAAGTTAGACAAAAGTAAAAAAAATACATACACAAGATAGGTGCTAGTATCATCCTGTGTATGTGTTCCTTACTTTTGTCTGCGTCTGTGTTTTTTATCTTGCGCTACAGATATGGATACAAGTTACTCGTGGTGGACGTGCATTTCATCACGGAGACCATCTGACAGTTCATGTTTTAGCTCTTATTTTTGGTAGGTATTTTCTGTCACAATGAACCTGCATCACAATAAACTTGCACACATTGTCCGCGTTCGTGTTGTATGTCCCTCCATCTTAGTCCAGTTTTTCGTGCTACTCATTCACAGTATCATGAATAGCAACTGACCATTCTAGACAGCCTTCTGCAGTTTTATGTTCCGTTAACCTCTGGTTAACACAACGACTCGTCTTCCCTACGCAGAAGCGGTGGCGGATAAATGGAACCCTTTACTCCAAACTTGTACGGTAATAAAAGAAAAAAAAATACTTGAAAGACCCTGTAAAAGCAACATGAACGCCATATCTACCCTATTACTTTCTTTATCCTTTTAGATACACAATTAATGTAAGGAATACCAATAATATGCTTTGTCTTGCTGCTTTCCGTAACCATGCTCGTTCAGGGACAGTGGCCACTGCCACTTGAAGACAACGTACACCTAAAAGACACGTAAGTGCGGCACAAGTCCTCGTTATATGTCCAGTAGATGATTGTAGAAATACGCACTAAAGCTAAACTTGAACAAGACAAACTCTATTTTTAGAAAAACAAAATGTAGTACTAGAAAAAAACACAAAAAACAAATGGGGATCCAAAGAAACATGCAGGGTCGTTCGCAAGAGTGTTCACAAGTAGATTAGCAGAAAGCCAAGTATCAGGAAGTATTGTGCCTGTGTAGCCATTTATTCGAGACCATTCTGTGGATTCCTCCAAAGGAGTTGACTGTTAGGCGAGTTAGTGCTTTGACATCTCGTCTGGTTTGAATCTTCGTGGTTGTTGTGGCAGTGTCCCTGTGCAGGGTGTCATTATATGAAGGTGTGGATCTTCCTTGAATAAAGCCAGTTGTTAGTTTGCGCCTGTCCTCATCTGTCTCTCGACCAGCCAAATGTTCAATCCAGGGTGTTCGACTGGAGCAAGCGGACGGCTCTGTAGCAATCAAGGTGCTCCAAGAGAAAATTGGCCATCATACAGACCTCGTAGAGGAATACGTCGACAGCTTGCTTTCCATCGCTACAGCGGACCATTCCTCCAACATATCACAGCTGCGTGAACTATACAAAAAATACGCTTTCGCACCAGCTGAATGGATAGCCCCGGAGTTGAAGCATCGGAATACGCGTTTATACTTCATCGCGTGCTCATGTGATCACTCCCCGAAGACATTGCTATTCTGCACGCGCATGAAGGAGGGAGGTGAACGACGGGGCTACTACGAGGTCACGTCAGGAAGAGGTGCGTCACATGATGAAGTTTCTCTACATTTAAATCGACAGCAGGGAAGAGAGCTCCCGCTCGAGGTGCCCACGGAAATCCAGCCCCGTGAGACACCAACGAATTGATCCTCACTTTCAGCCGCCGGTGCCATCAGCATTAGCGCTGGCCGCAGGATCTGCAACAAACAGCCATGCATGCTGCGTACTATGTGGCCACCATGAATGCACGTAAATAACTGTCAGACTACCATGACAGCCGACTAGATTCGGATGCAGCTAATCGAGAACAGCTGCTGATTCAAGTAGAAAGCGATACGTCGCACGACAGTGCCGCAACGCAGCGTAGCTTAAGTGCAAGCACCGCGTGAGCCATCATCTTACCGCAATTCGAGAAATATAGAAACCGTACAACGACAGAATATTGACAACAGTGACACCACAAAAATTGACAACGTGCTAGTGATCACCAGTGCTGACTTAAGCAAATTCATTTCCCAATCGCCAGTGGTTCTCATGCAAAAGGCCACAGTATGGGCGTCAGGAAGGCACAATTTCGTGCTGGTTCTTATACTGCTTGACACTGGCAGCCAAAGGACATTTATACGACGTGAGGTGTCCACGAGACTCGGTCTACCTTCCGTCGGCACACAAGACCTGTCACTACTAACGCTTGACACTTTCATACGTTCCAGAAACTACCAATACCGAACCGTACAACTCAAGCTGCAGAGTCGCTTTGATGCACACGAAGTCACATTGGATGCTCTGGAGGTGCCAGGTGTATGCGCGGTGAGCATGCCAGCAATCGGTCAAGATGTTCTGATGCAGTTTCACGAACGCAAGATGCTAATGGCTGATGAACAGCGACTCGGAAATCGACCGATTCAAGCTATCAGTGTCGTCATCGGATCGGACAACTATTGGAGTACAGTGACGGGTAGAACTGAACGCCTGAGGAACGACCAATGCGTCATTGAGACGATCTTTGCTTGGCTGGTGCAAGGCACATACCAAGTAGACAGTGCTAACGGCTTGCGTCACGAGAACAGCACATCGGCTATATTCCTTTCGTGTGAGTGCCATGGCCAAGCCACATCGTGCATGACTGACCCGACAGAGATGTGGCCACTCGATGTGATGTGGCCACTCGATGTGATGGATATCACCGAGCCTCTGGAAGCCGCCAACGCACTGACGCGCAAGACACTGTGGTGGACAGGTCATTCGGAATTGTCGGAGCATCATTCTCAATGAATTCCGCAGATTTTGTTCACTTCCTCAACATATGATACTCATATAGGGAGGCCAGTGAAGTGACATCAGCATGCCCCACCGCCGTGTTGATGCCCTCTACACGCTCCTGTGAGTATCTGCTTGAATTTTCGAACTATGAACGTCGTTCCCGATTATTCCGAGTTGGATCATGGAATTTCGCCGCAACGCCTAATCGAGGCAACCATGTTCAACAGGACCACTGACGGCTTCAAATTTGAACGAGGCAGAGATTTATTGCTTGAAGCTCCAGCACACCGCATTTGCAAGAGAAATTATGGCCATCAAAAAGGGACTAAAAGATTCAAAGTGTTCCAGTGTACTGACTTTACAACCATTGCTCGGCCGTCATCAAGCACCTAATGTAAGAGGCAAGCTTCAGCTGTTTGATGACACCCAGAAGATGAAGTATCCGATGTTGCTTTCTGCTGATCAGCGGTTCATCCGCCTCTTAGTTAACGCAGCACACGAACGATTGCTGCAAAGTAGAATTCAGCACACCATGCTGGCGGAAGTCGAAACGTCAGTTAAAGGTCGTCCACTCACGTACTCAGAGGTGTTATCAACAGACGCTCTGACACCATCCCACTTTTTAGTCGGCAGTCGCACCACATTGAGCTCAGCATCAGGCACATATACTGCGGAACCTACGGAAGCAGTTAAGAAGGAAGATATCTTGTTTCTGCATGGTGCTCACTACAGAAGGCCTACGCCGTCTCCTAGCGCAAAGCCTGTTGTCCAGGTAGATTTAAATACGCTGCCTCACACGAGGAAGCCGGATCGTGTGGTTAAGGCGTTTCCGGAAAACAACGGTACTGCGCCTTCCTTCTTGATACCACTGACGGACTGTCAATAAGTGCTAAGTCCTGTGCAGCGACTCAACCTTCTGGAGGCGCATTTATGGAACGCGGCAGCGGGAGTGTGATAAAAATTGAATGGGATGGTGCAGCGCAGTTCGTATGTGGCGCGCGCTTAAGACAGAGCCACTAGAGGGGAAGAATTAAAAAGTTGCGTTCAATCAATAAACCGTGAACGAGGGCACGTCAGTCTCTTTGTCTTCTACACAGGCAGTTATTAAGCAACTGAGCAGAGCAGTCATTCGGGGAGTGACCCACACCACAAGAACAACAGCGCAAAGCAGATTTGAAACCTCCCAGACTAAGGCTGTAGCGCCAGCAGTTGCGACATTGTAAGGGACGTGAGGCGAGCGGGTCTACTCTAAAAATCAAAAACCACACTTTGATTTTCTATGGGCATGAAATACCGGCAAGTGTGGCTGTCACCAACTCAGTCGAGACCCGTTTGTTGTCGACTATTCTATTGCACCGGTAAATAGCTCTCACACCAGCCACGGAAAGCTTCTCGAACGTCACTTCTAGGCTTAAACTAGCAGCTACGCCGCAAACAATTTTCTTGGTGCACGCTAGGTGGGGCAGGATGAAAGCATTCACCTTCATCGATCCAAATGTCGAGCATTTCAAAAGATCATACACAAAAGCCTGGTCAGGCGAACTACATACTATCCAGCTTTGCCTAACTGCGGAACATTAGTAATGTGAACGTAGTGGCGCGTGCCCAACTGGAGCTCACCCTGTACCATTTTCGGGTTGGTAAGCCGAATGAATCCTTCATGCAGGGATACTAAGGCTAGAGGAATACTGCTTACACAACTGCAAAGAAACGCTACAAAAGGCATTCGATCAGGTGCAAGAGAGGCCGACCAAGGCGGAGACCATCACGGACCATCTCCCTGAGAATTCGTCGATATCAGATCAGCCAGCAATACATAAACTGTAACTGGCCTAACAACCGCTATTACTTAGACCCGTTCGAACTTTAGACGAAACAATCAGTGCTCACTCAGCTTTAGCAGAATCTTGCAGCGACGAATGAGGCAGGCGCAGACACAGACGCATAGGCAGAGCGGACTCCAGCACGCACTGTCTTCGAAAATAAGCAGTGGCGTACCCACGCTGGAGTGCACAAACCCACGCTGCGGGATACCTCTTATTTATTCCGACACTGATCTCCCCATGATGATCATGCTACATTTTATCGTCATCTACACATTTTTATACAACAAACATACTGTGAGCCCCTTACATGTTCATCTTATTTTATTTATAAATAAAACTTGCACCAACTTCTCGCCCAACCAACTACAAATTGCCGCTGTAGAACGGGTTTCAGAAAAAAAGCGTGGCTAATCCCCCCATATAGGAATCGGTATAACACGAAAGTGAAATGTCTCTTTACAGAGGCAATTGAGTGATTATTGTGCATTGTTTTATCAACATAAAAATGACAGCATATCCACGGAGTGAATGATGATGAGTGCATAGAGCGAAGCGTTCATCCATCCACCCGTCCGTGTGTCCGTCTGTTCATTCGTCCGATCGCGTTCGCGAATGCACATGGCGAGCGGGTAACACCGACGAGACGCGAGCCAAGGAAGCCAAGCGCAAGCGTCGTCAACGCGCCCGCCGCTGTGCTTCGTCCATGCCCCACACACGATCCGCTACGTACGGCGACCATCCAAGAGATAGAGAGGGACTCATTCTGTGCGCACTCAGGCAAAGCGCGCGCAGCAGCCAATCAGAGAGTACCTGCGCTTCGGAGAGTAGCGGCTGAGCAACGTCATCTAGGAAATGACACGAGAAATGATCATTCATTTCTTTTGCCTTCTTTTCTTTCTCACCTCTTCTTCTCTCGGTTACGCATGACCAGTGACAAGGTTAGACTAAGAGGAGTTTCGCCCCTAAAAATTGCAAAGTCAGGTAGCAAGAGGAAGCAGCTCGAAACTTGCAGCGCACACCTCAAGCAGAAAGCACGCACGGAACTATAGCATACACAGGACGGGCGCGGACAGTTCAAACAGAAAGAAAGACGCACAAAACGAGAGCAAAAGATACACAATGCAGGCGCCAACAACTGTCACAATATTCCTGCGTCGTGTGTCAGCAGTGTGCTCCTTTTGTTAAAGCGGCTGTGGCAGCATGTGAAGTGACCTTCGTCCTCTATCGAATTACCAGTTTGATAAGCACGCGTGCAGGAGATGCCATGCTCTGTGGAGGCGGGCGTTTCGTGGAGACGACGACCTTTAGAGCGCGCCCAACGTGAGTCTATCGCGCTATCTCGCCATTGATAACAAAAACGCGCTAAAGTTTCAAAGTTCTGAGGACTGAAAAATGGTTTACGATGTTTATAAATGGCTTGCCATTAGCATACTAGACAACGTAAGATCTGTGGCGTAGTAGTTAGCGCCGTGCATTGAGAATCGGAAAGTTGCTGGTTCAATTCCACGCGGCGGATGCTTTCCTTCTGGTTTTGAGGGGCGAAGCTACTCTTACTCTAACCTTGCCTTGCGTCAGGCGTAACCGAGAGAAGAGACGAGAAAAAAAAGGAAGCCTGTATCTTCTGAACAATATAATAGACGGCACTGTCTCATAGAAGCACATAAAAACTGCAGTTGAGCGAGAATATTCCAGATGGCACTGTACCGTTCCTCTCCGATTGGCTGCTGCGCGGATTGTGCCTGGGTGCGCGAGGAAGGAGTGCCCCTCTCGGTCTCCTGGATCGTCACCGTACGTGGCGGATTGTTGGTGGGGCATGGACGAAGCAGAGTGGCGGGCGCGGAGCGCCACGGCGCCCCGTGCTCGTCGCCTCGTTGGCGGCGCATGGACGAAACGGAGTGGAGGGCCTCGATGGCTCGTACTCGTGACCAGACAAACAAAAAAGACAGACACACAGATTGACGGACCGACGCATGGACGGATGCACAGACGCGTGCACGGACGACGGACGCACGCATGGACGGACGGACAGACGCTTCGCTTCGCTCATCATCATTCGCTCCATAGATACGCTGTGATTTTAGGGGCGAAGCTCCTCTTAGTCTAACCTTGGCCTGCATCAGGCGTAATCGGCAGTATCAGACTAACAGATAGATGGACGGACGCACGAACAGATGGACGGACGGATGCTTGAACAAATGGGCAGGTAGACAAACATACATAGGTATATACATACAGACAGATAGACGCTTCGCCCCACTCATCATCAGTCACTCCGTGAATATGCTGCGATTTTTTTTTTTGCAATCTCTTAGTATATACTCTTTAACGCCACTTTCCTGACGGAAGTACGTCAGCAACCGTGGTGGACCCTGGCATAAAACACTTTCGGGTTGAACAAAGCTTCAATGTCCACCTGACAAATGCGAAGCAAAAGTAAGCGCATGTTAAGTTTTCTATTGGTAAAGTTAGGCATGTAAGATTTCACAGACACGGTGGTTACGTGTCCTCCGCAGAAGTGTCATTTTCAATGTTTCTTACCTGGGGGTCAGACGAAATTGCCATTAACTTGTGGAAGTAGCGACAATACATTTCACGAAACACCGCGTACATGATGCCGACTTCTGCGTACATAAAGCACAGTGGGCTCACTGCAAGAAACAAAATACGATCACTTGAGTCACTGCCCATACCAACTTGCATGAGTGCTACGTAAAAATATAGCACCGAGCTGCAGCCTGGTCACTAGGTTTGTGCGAATGGTAAATCTCAGGTTCGAAGCGGATTCAAAGAGAATAGGGGTTCGGGCGAATAATTTCGAACCGAATTCGGACAGAATATATCAATATTACAAATAAAAATTTGCATAGTTGTCATGACCAATTAACCAGTAATTATGTTTCTAATAAAGATAATTTCCAAAGTATTTACAAATGTTATTCTTTTTGATTCAAACGAAGTGGAAGCAACTTTGCATGGTGACAGAATTTGACTTTTGATAGAATGCAGGTGAGAACATGTAAACCATGATACGTTTTAAACTTTACTGTACTTAAAAAGCATATTGAGCGATATGAAAAGCTTTTGAAAAGTGATATGTAAAGCGATATGAAAAAGCTTATAAAGCGATATAAAAAGATATGAAAATGATAAGTTAATGTGAGGGTAATATATTAGTGACACGTCCATCTATTCAAGTATTCACTAAGAGTGCAGACTTTTTAATTTTATACTTGATTAGCGACGCAGCGGCCACACGCAAAATGGTCTGCTGTTCATGGTCTTTTCCGAAATAAATCCAGTTAATGTTTAGCACCGGCCTTGTGTTTTCCCTTCTTTCGCTTTCTGCTTTTGCGCTGAAAATATGTCGCACGTGAGGGTGATATGCCAATTTAACCCTGAAGTGAAGCGGCAATGCAGATTGTCATTAAAAGGTGTTTTCGTGGTATAGAATTATTCAACTGCAGTGAAACCATCTTTACATAAAGATTACGATCGTAATTATATACCCCTCTTCAAAGAGCTCGAAAAATTCTATGAGTTAGAATATTCGCAACGCCTATCAGTCACATTTACAATCAACAAGACATTCATGTTTAATGTTGTTTTAAGCTCCGAAGCAAGATTGATACACTTCAAATATTGTACCCAGTTGTGGTTATATCGTTCTGCACATTGCAACAAGACATTCATGTTTAAGGTTGTTTTAAGCTCTGAAGTAAGATTTACACACTTCAAATATTGTAACAAGTTGTAGTTATATCGTTCCGCACATTGAAGCCAAGTTACTTCCTGGTATAGTACAATTAAATGCGGTGAATATTATGAGCATTGAAACATAACTGGCTGGTATCTCCAATCAGCCCAAACTGGTAGTTCTTTTTTTTTTTTTGCAGAGACGATGAGTGTGAGAGTGTTTGTTGTCTCGGGCTGATGAATTTCGGACACAGTACAGACCGTACCTAATTGTCACAGTGTCTCAGGTGCGGAATTCCACAAGATAATACCACAAGCCTGTAGTTACCAGCATGCTTTAGCAAAGAGAACTAACAGGCAATAGGTGTCAATGAAATAATAGGGGATATTATCAGTTGTTATGTAAACTGTGAAGAAAGAAAAGTGGATGAAAAGATAACTTGCCGCTGCCTGGGACCAAATCCTGGCACCTTACATTGACGCATCTAATGCTCTACTAACTGAGCTACAGTGGTGGATATCCCCCCTCCACTTTAGACACGCATTCAATTGTGGGAGTGTCAGTCAGCGCCGATTCGTGGCTACTGGCGATACGATTGTGAGGCACGTTGTATTGGACTGACTGCGGAACCATCCGCTACTCTTTAACGTGCATGCACTGGCATCGCACTAAAGTCACACCTGTAAAATATCGCTTTAAGTAAATAGAACACAGATCACGCTAAATTGCTCTATTGCAATTTTAGGATCCCCAGTTTCTTCTGGCTGTTTTTGGCGAATGGTACCTGAGCGGCACGGAGAAAAGGAAAGAGCAACTTTGGTTACCGTTAGGAGCTATATTCAGTAATCCTGTGTAAGCCAGCGCTCCGAACTTCTTCAAATTAAGTGAAATGGTAGAAAACTGTATGTACGGCACACTTTTCTCGGTAAGATAGGTTACTGCCATAGTTTTGCTGCTATATCGCGTAACAAATCGATACATGTTCTTTATTATGAGCGATTTCGGTGCAAAAAATGATGCAAGCGTAAAAACAACAAAAGAAAGCGTGCTTGTTGAAGGTAAATATAGGAAGTGTACGCTTCAACCATCAAACAGTCAGCCAATGTTGAATTTTATTATTTTCTGATAGAAGCGCAGAGCACATGCGCATGCAAATGCAAGTGATTTCGAGAGGCAGAATTCACTAAGAAATCTGAAGTGAAGCAACCAGAGGCCAACAAATCGATGTAAGTTCAAACGAGGAATGTCACTGGTCGATACAACTTACCTAGTAACGAGAAACCGTAATGCGGAACGGCTCCGCAAGGCAAGTCGCTTTTCATTGCAACCGTTCCTAAGAAATGACTTCTTATCCTTCTCGCAATGCAGTAGTCTCTTGTGAATGCCAACATTACCTGAAATATGCGCACTTGTCATAGCAATGTCTATAGAGATCACATGATAAACACGTCAACGGATGCAGTGTAACCTTTATTCACAATGTGTTTGGCTTACTTGATAGCAACTGTCGTCAAATGCGAAGTACTCGACGTCGTTCATTACATTGTCACGGACGTCCTACAAAGTAAAAAAAAAGAAAGAAGCGTGACTGGATCGGATGGCGCAGAAAAGTTCGGGTGATTACACCACCAGCTGGATTCTCACCTTTATTATAATTTGGTCCACAAGTAACTCGTACCGTATCACTCTTTCCTTGAGCTCGTTCGAACTCCGCGTTGACCTGAAGTAAACGTGGAAAGTTGCATTAAAACACATTGTGAAATCCAGACGTTTTGTTAATTCAAGGGCGTCTCACCAGGTTTGACAATTTTGAGCTGACAACGAGAAGGCTTAAAAAAAAATTGCTGGAGTGGAAGCTCCCGAAATGCTTTGCCAGCAGTAGCGAAGCCAGCTTTTGCCCTCCAAAGATCTCAGAAAGATGCTATTTTCTGGTAGTGCCCACTTAGACATCAAGTGGCTTCGATTTGTTGGTTTAAAAGCTACTTTAATTACAAATTAAATGATAGTTGTTTTAGAAGAAGTAATCCGGAGAGGACTAAAGTATCGGTGACTTAATCTCGAATAGAATTTGCCTTCGAATTCGAGGCTTACTAAAGAAAACAAGTAACACAAGGACGCACTTTGAGCCACTATCTGACCCGAAAAGGTTGCCACGTTAAACTCGTTGGGCAATGCTCCTTCTCGATCACCGAACGCCAATAGCTCATCATGCCCCTAGTAAGATTGCTGCCGCAGCCGCCATCTTACGGTTGGCATGGCTTCCCTCGTGGGGAAGAATTTCCACTCCAGCATTTTTTTAAAAAGCCTCTTTGGCTGACAAGCGCAATGCGTATATAGATGGGGCGTTCACGATCATGTCTGCGCATTGAGCAGACGACAGCCGTGGAAGCGAAAATAATGCTCCTACGCGATCACGCACTCATCTATTCTACCACGTCTAATCCAGCGTTTCCAAACCGTCCCGCAGAAACAGGAAGTAGACCACAAAATAACGCTGGTAAAGAAAACAACGACACTCGCGTGCACGGGGGTTGGGATTGTTCGGGTACGTCATGTGCACGTGACCTCTTGGTCAGATGCCAGAGAGAATAGGGAAGAGATTTGGCTTGCGAAGGCTACGTGAGATAGCAGCAAGGGTTTCGAGCTTTCTCAGCTCGTAATGAACCAATTGAAACAATTTTTGTGGCACAATGCTCCTCATCAGACACACCGCAATTCCATGCTCTAACAAAAATTTGTTATGAGGCCTGGTGAGTGGCCCTTTAACACCTACCTTCTCGGGTGATGAAACGCCCAGCACCCGTGCCCAGAAAAGTCTTCGCATGCAGTGCGGGCATCCTCGCTTCAGGAATTCCCTTGCTGCCAGCTGATCACTTGTGTCGTATACTTTCGGAAGAGGAAAATGCAGGTTACGTGTAAGCTGATAACAATGAATTGAAGAATTCTACCGAATCAAAGACACATCACGGGTATTTGAAGGAGTACCGGGGAGCGATGCAGGATGACCCGAGCTTCTCGGGAAGCCGAGTTTGCTCCGAGCTCGCTAAATCATTTCGTTAGAACCGAAATGATTTAGGCCCGTGTACCGTGCAATGTCGGTGCACCAGATGGTTGAAATTTCTGGAACCCTCTACTACGGCCTCTCATAATCATACCAAAGTTTTGAGACGCAGAACCCCACTCATTATTATTCTATTGACTCGTCGAGATTATTTTCATTGCAGGGGAACAGGCTTGCAGATCATCAGCAACAAAGACTTTAAAATTAAAATAAGATATTTCATACGTGCTGTTTGACTCCGGTATGTCGAAAGCGTTGACAATGTATACCAAGGCGGAAAACAATGTCCTTTTTCCGACATATCCAAATCGGGTGAGTACTAATTTTATACTCTTGCCACACTGACGAAACCCTTTCTCGGAAAGCGCTAAATAAAAAAAAATGTCTCTACATGTAGTGTAGTAAATATTGCGCCATGAGTAAAAAAAAAAAATGCCGCCCCTATCTTCGCAGGGGGCGAACTCGAGTAAATGCGTCGAAGAGTGGTTGGGGTAGCCAGCGAATGTTGCGTATTTGGGTATGATTTGGGAATGTTTAATTGTTATTTCGTCTTTATTATATTCGTACTGATTGAATGAAGGAGAAGTGTTACCTTCAACGTCAAGCGAAAGCCAAGTAAAGACAACCCTTGATTGAATTCCTAACACTCGATCCAGTGCCCTCGTATAAGGGGTAAGCCAGTGAATGGTTGTGCAGCGCAAGAAGTGCGTTTTTTTTTAAATCAAGTAATTCGCTATCAGACGCAGCTTGCGTCGGTGTTTTGAGGTGAGAGAGGGGGAGCGTAGGAAAGGAGAGAGATCGAGAGGAGACGCGCATGCGCATTGTGGGTGTAAATGCCGCGGGTTGGAATGCCTAGAGGAGAGAGTGGGGAGCGAGCGTACGTAAGACGCCGCTGCCTGTGTCAGCGTCGTCAGGCGAGAAAGAGAGCGTATGAGAGGAAAGAAAAAGGGAAGCGAATGCGCATGCGCAGTGAGAGTGGTCACGCCGCACACCGGATTGAGCTTGAGCCTAAGCTGCTTCGCATCTGAAAAAGACATGCCCATAACCATAGGCGCCCCGTACTCTCCGCATAGGCGGAGAGTAAAGGAGGGGGTTGGGGCTGGGAGGCCGGGGCTCCCTCTGGTCTGCATCATGGAAGGCTGGAATTCGATCCGGTGTTTTGAGGGTCAGCAGTTGGGCACCATAACTAAGGTGCGGGGGGGGGGAGGTATGCCTGTCAGATTCCCAGACTGGGCTGGGTATAGCTCCCGCCCAGGTAAACCTGTCATGATTGACAACAATCAAATTATGCCGTATGAAATAATTCGAGACTTGAATCAGGTGCAGTGAAGCTTTTTTGTGTTTTTTGTTTGCGCTAGCTACATTGTTTGCCTAGACATTTTGCAAGTGTACGGTATGTGACTAAGGTAGACACGTTTTTTTATCGCAGACCGTCTCGCTCTAGTGAAGTGTAGGGTAACATTGTTATACACCATTGTGGCTACTTTTATCATATCATTATTGTTAACAATAGGAAATGTTACAAAAGATATAAAAGGAGACCTAGAGTGTCGAATGGTTGATTTCGTTTATCCAGTTCTGACCAGGGGCGGATCCAGCCACTCACCTAAGGGGAAGGGGTCACTTGAAGTAGAACCGGAAAGAGGGGGGGGGGGGTCCGGACTGTTTATGATTTTATTATTATTTGTTATTATCACAAGAAGCTTTATCACAATATAAACACTGCTAATTTGTGCTCACAGGGGTCAAATAAAGTACTTAGTTGGTTTTCTAATAGTAATAAACTGGAGGGATAAAAATACTGGCAATCACACTTCAGACATAGGCACATTTTGATGCTATAAGCCCTTCTCATTTAAAAAGCTATCAGCCCCCCCCGCCCCTGGATCCGCTACCGGTTTTGACGTGACTGCAATATATCACCTGAAGATCAATGAATGCTACGCACTTAGCTGGGCAAATAGTTCGTACTCTGCGCTATCCAAGTCCTGAGGCAAGGGAGACTCGTAATCCGGCATCTTCAGCATTTCTCTCTGCAGAAAAAAGTAAACGCAAAAGCACACTCAAAACCTTTCGCAAGTTCCAGACATGCCCGAAACAGTGAAGCCATACGAACCAGTTCGCAAATATCTTTGGTTTTCAGCACCACCGATGCTTGGGCGAGAAGACTTGCAGGCAATAAATGCATCGTGTTAGAACGGATTGTCATGTTACATCAACTTGTTTCAGTGTGCTATTATGGTTTTTGTTTTCGCTGATTGTTCATTTTGGGTAACCTTCGTTGTCATTATTACTTTTTTCCCGTAGAATATATGGATATGGAGTAGCCGTGGTAATATAGACCTCCACCTCTCCACAGAAAGAGAGTATAAGAGAACAGAACGTATCGCTCAAAAGTAAGAGGGCTTAGAGGTGCTTTGCTTGTCTTGCATGTGTTCAAGGGACTCTAGGAGGCGCTATACGTGCGATGCCACCGCGCGTTCTAAGACGAGGGAGTGATTTCCTTTGCTACCACTCATACAGACGATATCTCCCCCTCACCACTTACTTCTTCAAAGTACGTGCACAATGTCAGCACTGAGCGTTTAGCCTATCAAGATATCGCGCTTGTCCGTTGCACACTGTTATCTGCGTTTGCGCTGTCGGGAACACAAGAAATTAAGGTAAATCAGTTGACTGCGCAGAATAGGTATGTGGGACAAGGAAGAACGAATGGACGGCTTTATGGAAATACAGTGCAGGAGACCATTTACATCTTATGCTTCGCATATATGGACCAATCGAGAGTATGTACACTGCAGACGTCACAGAAATCACTGTTCATGCATGTGTCACCAAGTGCGCCGGAAAGGTGGGAGTGCGCTCGTTTTTTGTATCTTGTACAAAAAACAAGCGTAAAAAGGACTGACCTCGAAAACAGAAGGACACAGTATACGAACTCTGTGTAACAACTGAAGTGGAATGAAAGAAAAACGAGCACAGCGAAAAGCAACACATGCACGCGTGCGCAGAAGAAAACGCAGATGTCACCGAAGTAATGTTTGAGCTTGCGTACTTGGCAATCTAGTAGACAATACAATCAATGCCCTCGTTTCTCGTGAAGAATGCTTCAGCCAGTTTACGCACCCTTTTTGCATTTGCAGGGACTGGCCAAGGGCCCTTTGTTGTAGCTTACAATGACCCACAAAACGGGATTGTGTTTTTAGTTTACAGAATATATTGTCACGGACGTTGCGGACAGTTAATTACCTTGTGTTTCCAGAAGTGAAGCATATGTTATCTTCAGTGGGTACTGCAGAAAGCAAGAAGTCAAGAAAGTCCTGAGGGGTGTACAGCGGTTCGGCTGCCAACAGCTCTGCCGGGGAACAACAACATTTCGTAAACGACAACTTGAATGCAACTATTGAATGCGGGAGTGTTTAACAATGAAAATATTTTCTTAACATCCCAAAATAACAATATGATCATGGTAGACGCTGTAGTGGAGGGCCACCGAAATGTCGACCATCTGGTGCTCTTTAACGTGCACTGACATCACACAGTACCCGGGATTCTATCATTTCGCCTCCATCGAAATGTGACTGGGATCGAATCCGCGACCTCCAGGTTAGCAGCCGACCACCATCACTGATCCATCGTAGCGGACAGGCGCGAAAGAACACGTGGTGTCAGTCTCACCATGTTCAAGGGTGGCCACGCCTTATGATCGCCGAATGGCCAGCGTCATTTAATATTTGTCAATATCAGCAACCAAATATGGTATTCCACGTGCGTTGGTAAATCTGAAGTGCGCCTTACTATTTTACTTTCTGGGCTTGCCCGCCCCCGCCGCGCTGGTCTAGTGGCTAAGGTACTCGGCTGCTGACCCGCATGCTCGGTGGATCGAATACCGGCCACGGCGGCCACATTTTCTATGGAGGCGAAAATGCTTAAGGCCCGTGTGCCTTAAGATTTAGATTTACGTGCACCTTAAGATAGATTTAGGTGCACGTAAGGAACCGCAGGGGGTCCGAAATTTCCGGAGTGCTCCACTACGGCGTCTTTCATAATCGTATGTTGGTTTTGCGACGTTATACCTCAACAATTATTGTTATGAGCTTGCATGGCAGCCTGTGTGCCGACGCGCTGATTCTAAATATATGAAAAGAACTGTGTGATTATATTGAACCACATAACGTATTTGACTGTGTCAAGCAGAGTAAAATAAACTCAGATGTTTCAACATGCGTGCATATGCTCAACTGAAATTTTCATACAAAGGTGAGCATTTTTGATTGCGAATTAATTATGAACAATTAAATTACCGTTAGTAAATATTAGTAGAGGTAGCCCGGATGTACCACACCATATATGTATATATATATATATATATATATATATATATATATATATATATATATATATATATATATATATATATATATATATATATATATATATATATATATATATATATATATATATATATATATATATATATATATATATAAACAGAGAGCAGAGAGAGAAACAACACAGGAAATGGGAAAGAGAACATCCCATTCCCCCTTCCTCTCTCCAGAACAGTGAAAGTTCTGTCACGCTTTGACGCATGACTGAAGCGAGGTAATTTCCTTCAGGGTGATGGAATAATATTCGGGTAATGCGCTTAGCTTGGACCTCCTGTAAATCGGTCAACCCTGTTGGATAATGCCAATATGCAAATGGGACATAGCAAGGGACACTGACTGTGCAAACAGCGGGGCGAGAGAGGAACGTGATGAGGGCATTAAACATTCATCCCCGATGAGTTACGAAGTGCAGGCTGACAGCAGCAGTTCGCCAACCTTGGTCGACTCTAAAGTGATCCGGCTAATGGCAGCCGTTTGTCACGAAGTGGGCGGCGGTGACGCCCCTGACGCAACGTTGGCAGCTTTTGTGATTGGTGGTTGAGCATCAATTCCATTGGATTATTAATGACGCACGAATTTCGACCCTTGAGAGAAAAAAAAAAAAACGTGGTGCCCTTCACTGCTCTGACCTTCCAGCGCACGCATTAAATGAAGTTTGTAAAAGAAAGCAGCTCACTGTCGTGAAGCAGCACTTTTCCCTTAAGGTAATACCGGTCAATAGGCTTTAATTTAATTAAGGTTAGTTTTGTTTTACCTGCAGCAGTGGTATATTGCCAGCTAAGGTGCGCTATAATCGCGTTAAGTTTATGGCGGCCGATGGGTACGAAATGCGGACGCAGCTAACTACTTAGAGTTAGGTGTCTGTTAAAGAACCACAGGTGCTCAATATGAATCCGGTGTCTCTCACCACGTCCACATAAACTTGTTGTTTTGGCACGTAAGGCTTCTAAATTTAAGTTATTGCTTTAGAAGTTGATTTCCACTACCGTTCCATCGATATAGTTCATTCGTTTCAATAGGAGTGGTGCGGGCTAACTTAACGACGGTCTGGCAAGAAAACTCTAAATTAGAAAAAAAGATATGTTTACAGTAGGCTTCATGTATTGGCAAGGTGCGATGCTGATTATCCGTACTGCTGACATGCTTGTTTTATCTTCGTTTCTTTAAAAAAATTCTTATCACAGGTGTTTTTGATGAGCACATTTAAAAGAAACATTTGACACCCCTGATGAAAGCTTTGCTAGTAGCTGTTGATGCAGGTAGGACTTCCGTAGAAAGTTCTCCACGATAAATTCAGAGTCCGGAATGAACTTTGCCCATATCTTTGTCGACAGTCGTAGTACTCTGTAGGATGATCACTGCGTTGGATAACTGTATGGCCGCGATAAATTTGTTTCAGGTTGCACCACGGCAGCAATCCGGCCCTGCTAATCACGATTACGTCTTTCTCATAGCACTTCGCGTGGCGGGGATTAAGTAGTCAAAACGTGTTGCAGGCGATGCCAGGCAACATCAGTGGCAAAGTTGGCAAATGCTAACAAGCGAAACATAACCATCACGAAAGAAACCCCAAAGAAGTGGAAGTTAATAGGAAGTTCTCGAATAGTGGTCCCGAAGAAATAGGGCCAAGGCCATTGCGCATGTGCGAAACCCAAACCGCGTTTGGGTTTTGGGTAGGGGACACTATTTCTCGAATTTAGCGGGAGCCCCAAAGCCTGCCCCAAAAGTTTTCGGGTGATACAAACGTGACGGCACCCACTGAAATAAGGGTCCTCGGTCAAGACTATAGAGTGACACAGAATATGGGGAGTGTCCAAAGCGCCGCAGACCCTATTCGAAAACTCTTCGCTCCTGCTTGACCCAAAGCGTCCATACGCAAAGGGCTTTGAGGCTCCAAACTTTTGGGGCACCTATTCGAAAGTTCCCTAATGAGTTTTCCCATTCTTAAAATATTTTTTCGTTACAAAGAACATTGTCACTCTAGTACAATGGGTAGCTGAGAAAAATCTCTATTTCTTGTGTACAGCAAGAACTATGCACAAATATGAACGACAGACCATATTTACTTTTTCTCACTGTCTCTAAAATACAGTTGAATGCACGTTTGTCAGCGCTTGATTGACGTCACTTGTTGATTTCTCAACGTATGTCCCACTTCAACACTAAACTACTCAATGCCATCGAGAAATGCGTTATTAGTGTTTGACAAACATGCCATTGGGGAAGGTGATGGTCATTGAAATAACTACATTCGCTGAAAGAATGCAATATAGCACACACAGAAAACTGTAACATACGACTGAATGGTACCAAATGCGCTCATTAAAAGCGGAACTGACACCTCTCAGTGGACAGTTTCTACGCCTATACGTTACAGTTGAAATCAGCTCAATAACTCAGGTGGACATCCGGTGTTAGTCTCCAGACTAGACCACATGTTAAAACATGAGGGTGTCGGTTTTCTTTGCTTTGTTACGATGTCATTAGTGTCGCCGACCGGAGACTTTGCTGGCCGAAAGATTCGTACGAAAACTTAATCCATGTATTTAGAGCGGTTCTGCAATCTTACGCTCACGCTCTTTAGAAAAAAAAAAAGTCACGTGATGAATTGAAACACAGATTTACGAAATGGCCAGTAAACGAAGGTAAGAATAGATAAAAAAAATTGAAGCCGTGCTCACCGATCTCTTCACTTCCCAAGTCGAACCACCTGGATTCCACTAATTCTTGTTCCCCAATGGTGCGCTAGATTATGTGAATAAGAAAAATTAGTTCAATACGCTACATTTATTACAGTGCGCTACGTCAGCATGAATTGCGGGACATTTTTTAAAAGTACCTGATTAACTCACTTGAAAGACAAAAATATGATATTGGATCCGGATCCAGAACCTGATCAGGACTGAATCTCTCGATCGTGATTGGCGCGCGAGATAGGTCTAGCCAACCACTGCTGAGAACTTTCATACTGGTTGGGATTAAGCGAGATGAGTGGCTCACTGTACGACAGGTATAATATTGTTGCCAGCGCAAGTTACAGAAGTGTTTTGTAAGCAAAAAGTTATCTCTGAAAGGTGGTGGGAGGGTCTTCAGGGATACCTAATCAACTTCTATTTAATAAAACAAACGGGACTTAACAACCATTTGAAAGAAGGGTTAAAACTGGTTTTTTAACTCTATACAATCTCGTGAATCTCGCAACATTGAAATCCCGCACTAAATATATGATGCTACTTGGTATGAAAAATGAAGTCTACGGTTTGTCAAAAACTTGCCCGGTGGGGAAAAATCATGGTTGAAGAAAACGTACTCTAGCCAACTAAAATAAAAACACAAAACGACAGAATCACCACTTCGGCGCCCACTTCAGGTGCCTCGTTCACAATGAGCACAGGCGTGGCGGTCTTTATTACATATGCGTATACGTACATATCCCCCCCCCCCCCCTCCCAGGTATACGCAAGCGCGTTGCGTCTATCGAGATATATATGTATGATAAAGACCACCATACATTCGTTCATTGTGAACAAGGCACCCTTACTGGGCTCCGAAACGTTAATTTTGTTGTCTTGCGTTCTTTATCAGTTTGTATGCTTTCATTAGCCTTGGTATGAACCGGTAGTTCTCGATCACATTTCGATGAAGGATGCTGATGCTTTCACGGTGTGCTCCCATGCGCTCGACTATCGCTGACGTGACTATTTGAGCGTTTCACTAACAAGCGCACTCTTTTTTTCTTTTATTAGCATATTAACATGCACTTCTCAAGAAAATTAAACATACTAAAAATTAATGTAGGTTGCTTCAGGTTAGCAAGATGGGCAAGAAGTAAAATACAGGGATGTGGCGCTGACACGACGTCGCAAAGAGACTTCTTTTTGCATCGCCAGGCACCTCGACACTTTTTTAGGGTTCTCGACACCAGTGTTCTCGTTCAGAGCAACAATCGGAAAATATTTAGGTTTTGTGTTAGTACTCCTTTATTATGTCCAGAAGAAGAGGCATTCTACCCTGCACTGACGAAAGGGATGTAGATGTTTCAAACGAAGTGGTGCAAAAGAAAAAAATGAATACGGAATGTACATGATGGCAGGCAGGTGACGAGCAAAAAGGTTAGATGGAAGAAAAAAGAGGAAGAAACATCCGCATTCTGCGTTTATGCCAGACGAACCTTGCGGCTAAGCGGTAGTCCAAACTGTTTGGCCGTGTCTCTTAGGCACTCGATGAGCTTAGAGTACCAAACGCTCTGTAAAAAAAAAAGAAGCATGGCAGCGTATAACAAGGATTGCTACATAATAAATCAATCGGAATCATTAGGGCGTTTTTTTCCGTGTTCATAACTAACACCGTAACACTTTCGGAAAAGGGCGTTTTTATAGGTTAAAATACATTTACTATGGGGTTTGGTCAATTCCCTAACACTCTTCTCATAGTCCCGCCGCGGTGGTCTAGGGGCTAAGGTACTCGGCTGCTGACCCGCAGGTCGCGGGATCAAATCCCGGCTGCGGCGGCTGCATTTCCGATGGAGGTGGAAATGTTGTAGGCCCGTGTGCTCAGATTTGGGTGCACGTTAAAGAACCCCAGGTGGTCGAAATTTCCGAAGCCCTCTACTACGGCGTCTCTCATAATCATATAACCCCACATATCAATCAAATCGTCAACACTCTTATCATATGGTGTGGCCGATATAGCCTAAACTAAAGTTGCGCATGGGCCGAATTTCCAAGCCCGAGCCCGACCCGGGATCACCGAGTGCCTCCAAGGTCCTCCCCGGCCCGACGCTGTGGCATACAAGCCCGCCCGGTCCGACTGGCCCAATGTACAAAACCAAAAGCCCGGGCCCGGCCCGACATCATGTAGGTTTGCTGCCGAGTCAAAATATTGCTTTTCGATAATATGGCATTTTATTCGGCATATGGAAGTTAAGCATAAGCAAACGACATGTAGCAGTCACTATATACACAGATTACAAGATGCCAAAAAATAATAAGCTGTCTTATGGTTTGGGCTTCAATGCGAAGTCCGGTGTTCGTATACATCGCATGTTCTGCCACTCTGAAGTTCCTTTCGCTGCTTGGACTAGTAGCCAGAGTTACCAATATATTTTTTGTCAGGGATAGCAAGCAGGGGTGGTGCTATAGGGGGTAAGGGGTGTGTGTTTGCGTGTGTGCGTGCGTGTGTGTGTGCGTGCGTGTGCGTGTGTGTGAGTGCGTGTGTGCGTGCGTGCAATTACCCCGCAAAACACCCTCCTATCCCCCTTTTCCCCCCTCCCCACCGTAAAACCAAGCTTAATCATAACACAACTGATAAGTTTCTGCCTCCTGGACCCCTCATCGATGTGACTCATTTGAAGTGTCTGCCTACCCAGTCAACAAATTTTGTCCCTACCCCTGATTGCAAGCTTGGCATATTTAATGCTTGTTCTTCCAGAGGCTGCACACCTCAGATGTAGGATAGAGGGATGATACCATAGATAAATAATCACAAGGCTAATTTTTCTTCCTTATCGCTACCGTGCTCGAAAAGTATTCCGGCACAGCGGGATTGATACGGTATTTGCTCATGTCTCAGCCCACCGGATAAAAAAGCTAAGTAGACCGAGCACAGCCCGGACCTGAGAAGAAAAGACGTTGGCCTACTCGAACCCGGCCCGCGGGCCGGGCTGGGTTTGATCTTTTGAGCTACCCGGAGCCCATGCGCACCTCTAGTCTCAACACTCATGACTGAAAAACCACAAAAAAAAAAGCCTTGCAGTTAGGGAACATGCTGTGGCAGACAGATGGCATAAGCATAGAAGGCGCACGTACACGCTTAACTCTACACGCAATGCAGCATGTTGTAAAATAGCGCATGGCTGGAGTACTTGCGCTTCACAGCCCTACACTGACCATCTGGTATACATGGACATAGTATCTTTGGCTGTCGGTTAGTGCTGGTTCCTGTTCCATATAAATAAATATTAAACATTAATAGAATAGGCGTAGCAACGTGGTGTGCTTGTATATGACCATAAAAGGGACAGATCTTTAAAACTAAGCGCACCTAATATGTAACAACCTTTTGATTAGCGATTTTCAGTTATCATCTGGTACGCTGTCGAAAGGACCAAGTGTGTTTCAATAACCCCTTACCTCCTAAGGCTGTTTTAGTTGAAACATTACCCTCTTAAAGGCTGTTTAGGGTAACGAAGACACCCTTACCACCTTTTACAAAAGGGAGCTTTACTTGCTTGACACCACCTTAAAGGTGCAAAGTGGTTGAAAGGATAGGTAGCTTTCTAAAGGCCTCTTTTAATGCCGTAATATAGCTCACCTGCATCTCATCCAAAAATGCATCACCGGTGCTGCTTTCTCCTGTGCTCGAGCTCTCAGTGCTGTAACCGCAGGTGTGTGCACAATCTCGACCACCTTGGGTACAATAATGCACAAAAGAACGTGATATCTATGTTAATTTAGAAACGCATTCACCCTTTTTCTATTTGCGTACATTCACGTGCCGTGTTTATCAGTTCGCTGTCCCGTGCAAGCTTGTCCCTTAATGAGCGGCTATCAACAGCTGCCCACTGCACCACAGTTATCCCATGATGTCGCATGATACCTTAAATGATAAAATTTCAATAATAATGTTTCTGTATGCAATATATGCCGAAGAGCTTATTGATCACTCTTTCGCCATGCTGGCCTCTGGAGAGTCTGCAGGCCGAGCCACTTGATGTACATACATTGTCCACCACTGTGGTCCGAAATCCGACTTAGAAGAGTGTACGTGAACATGTTGGTGATCCATGAGCGGAGATGGCCAGTGCACATAGAAATACGGCGCAAAAAAGAAAAAAAATGGCACATCTCGATCTTCTGTCGCTTTCGTACTGTGTTCCCCAAAGCACTGGCTGTATAATTTAAAACATTAACCCGAGATCAAACAAAACAGGAATTACGAGAGGTTGTAACATACCGTTTTCGAAGGGATCATCATCCAAGATACTCAAAATCGAGCTTTCCGCTCCCGGTGTTTTAGTGATGACCCTCTGAAAAAAAAAATACTTGCTTATGTTTCTGCATATGTAGATGCAGCTGTAAAATATGAACAAGAGAAGACTTCAGTTTTGCCGCAAAGAAATTTCTCGGCTTTGGTTGGTCTTTTGTATCGCGTAAAAAGCACGCAGATTTTCTTCTTGTTATTACGATTTGTGGTATATCTTATTTGTGCCGGTGTGCCACACTATTGAAATGCGAGACATTGCGGAAACGCAGTTCTTCATGTATCTCAGTTCAGTTGCAATAATACCTGCCTTATTAATTACTTTTTGGGGCTGCATAACAAAAAAAAGCCTTTGTAATGGTGGTATTGCCATGTGGTAGGCCTACATAACCGGCAACTGTTCCGTCTAGCTGGGCCCGTCACGTGATTATTTCAGGGGTGCGTCACCAGTTTCTAAACAGCATCGCGTCTCACAACAAAGCAAACAATAGTCGTTACATTTCCCTCTCGATTGCCGTGGGCCATCCGCGAAAAACGGTGTCTTCGAATGTATCTTATACCACCTATATACCGCAGGTTGTGTATTTCCATTTTTTTTTACGAATCCGCGACCTGCGGCTGCTGACCCGCAGGTCGCGGGATCGAATCCCGGCTGCGGCTGCTGCATTTTCGATGCAGGCGAAAATGTTGTAGACCCATCTGCTCAGATTTGGGCGCACGCTAAAGAACCCAAGGTGGTCAAATTTCCGGAGTCCTCTACTACAGCGTCTCTCATATTGATATGGTGGGTTTGGGACGTTAAACCCCACATAGACAATCAACGAGCTAGTTAAATGCCAGAATAGTGCGACAGCTATTTTCGGAAAGAATCACAAAACGCACCTGGTATGTAGAAACCACTCTGACGAGAGCAAAACTAAACATCTAGCTTTTCTAGACCATGATGCACTTTATTTAAAAGTAAAATAATGATCAAAATAAACTACACTCTCTCTCATTTGACCATCGTGTGTTTATATTACAAAAGAAAATGAAAGTCGCAGGTTAACTTCCTAAAATTTTGCGTGAAATTTGTGCACCTGAACGTTAGCGATTCTAAACTGTTTCCTTTTCAAAATTTGGCCACATTCACTTAAGGAGGTTTTCGGAAACTTGGTACAGTAAGTTTTAGGCTTTTCTCTGAAGACAACTTTCTTCATTTTTACTAATTAAGAGCTACGTATGTTCCAGTATACGCCACCGAAATTCATGACGTCAAAGCTAATTGGAGCGGGAGCTTCCAGGAGGACTAGCCTTTTTCTTTTGCGCGTCTTCTTGATTACCACGTGTTCTCATGAGGCAAGAGCTCTTCTTTTGGTTGTGCGATAGGATAACTTACCAATGCGCGAAAAATCATTTCTACCCCCCTTGGAGTCCCTCTACGAGCGCATATTTACGAAACCCGATTACCTGCAAATGGTCGAGGACTTCGTAGCCGGTGCCGAGCTCCGGCCGAGTGTGTGGAGGCGGCGATTCCATTCTTTCCTCTGCGGCCGTGTTTCGCCGCTCGGTGAGCAGGAGGCCCTCTCTCGCACACCTCGCCTCCTCCTTTCCTGCAAGGTCGCCGGCCAAGGCGACACAACTGCCAATAAAACCTTCCCGACCAACGCATGGAGGGGACGTAGAGGGCACCGTGTCACGCTCAGCTGAGAACAACATCAAGAACAAACAAATTCGCCGATTCGTCGGTTAATACCGATTAAGAGGGAAGCAAAATACAACGAACATGTGAACATGCCAGCGGAATTAATGAGCTGCAAAGCGAGAGCGGGAAAAAAAAATAAAGAAACAGTGCGGTTCTCGTGCGAAGGCACGAGGGAGGAGATTTCGATGAGAAAGGAGCGGGCGGTTGCATAAGTAGGTGGTCGGGGATCAGCCAAATGGAACTCTTTACTTAGGTTAATGAGAACGATTTCCTTGAATTAATGTGTGATCTTCGGGGCGAGGCCTGCCAAGCAGTTGGTGTACTATTAACGTGTGTACACACTTTTGTGGTTGCCTTACGGCTTCGTTAGCTACGCCACCTTGTTGCTGCGCACGATGGGGTCATGAGCACATTTTCTTTTGGATTCTTTCGAGGCCGCTAAAAATAACAGTAATAATAGGGAGTTTTCGAATAGGTGCCGCAAAAGTTTGTGCTCCAAAGCAATCTGCGTATGGACACTTTGGGTCAAGCAGGAGCGAAGAGTTTTCGAATAGGGTCTGCGTCGCTTTGGACACGTCCCTATTCTGTGTCACGCTAAAGTCTTGGGCGAGAGTCCTCACTTCAGTGAGTGTCGTCAGGTTTATCTGACCCAAAACTTTTGGGGCAGGCCTCGGAACTCTCGATAAATTCGAGACATAGCGTCCGCAACCCAAAACCAAAACGCGGTTTGGGCCTTGTGCATGCGCAGTGGCCTTGACACTATTTCTTTGGGGCCCCAAAATTTCGAAAACCTCCTGATATATGGGGTATTACGTTTCAAAACTACGATAAGATTATGAGAGACACCGGACTGGACGGCTCCGGAAATTTCAGCCATCTCCAAACATTTCAACCTGCACCCTTCGAATCAGCAGCTGAGCACCATAACCACCACGGCGAACACTTTTTTTAAAACGTGATGCTCCTCAGCACCGTACTCCGCCGACGCCGCTGCCTAAGCTCCCAGCGCGCCGAGCAAAAGAACAGGTGCGCGCTCTAGGGTAGTAGTGGTGGTAGTGGTTAGAAGATGAGAAAAGGCACCTAATTTCTGCAACCCGGTCGGGAGCACGGCGCAGTGCCTCGCTCTAGGGGGCAGCGGGATCGCAGGCGCGGCCGCAGATAGCTCGAGCTACACTGGGGGCGCCACGCACTCACTGGCTCATTAGTTCCCGCTACTGAGTGCAGCAACCGCTCTCCCCACTGCGCCGTTCTCCCTACTCGGCTGCAGAAATTAGGTGCCTTCTTCCTCTTCTAACCACTACCACCACCCTTCCGCCTGCATGAGATCCAGCAGCGAGACCAGGCGCGTAGTCGTTTGCGTCCCATTTCATTTGTCTCCCATCGGTTGTGTTCGTAAGCGGAACAACTAGTTTTTTGAGGCTGCTACCACCAGACATCGTCATTCGGTCTGTATTCGGTCGGAACCTACTAAAAAAAGAGCATAGGATGTAGGGAAGGGTGTTTCAGGAAAGTGAAACCTGGAAAGGGGAGAAGCATGCGGTGTGCGTCTGTGTTTTTTGCAGCAAAATCTTTACTCGCCATCAGTCCACTAACACACCATCACTTCGCAGATGTGTTTTTCTATAAGTACTGTTTTATATAGATGACCTTACCGAAGAAATGCACGTTTGGACCTCTGGTTTTAGTTAAGAAACGTCAGCTCCTTTGCAAATTTCGTCGGGTATTTTGGCACCGCTGCTAAACCAAACAATGTTTCATGCAGGGGCGACGCACCTTTAACACATAATATGTATAGTGTGAACTGGTGGCGAGTAGTGGGATCAACTAAATGTTTGTGACGCTACCGGTTTATGATGAACCGTGACAATGACATGACACGCCGATAAGCCAAGTTTGTCGGCACGTCATATCGGCTAAACACATATTTAAGTGTTTTGCATCTAAAACGTAAGATTTGGGCACAGAACTGGGGTGCACCTGCGCGTAAGTTCACCTGCAGGACCGAATTGTGCTATAGCTGGTTACTGTTTGAACCAAAAGTTCTTTTTCTTGACCAATTACAGCATAAAATACGCATAATAAATGTTAAAGCTTAATTAGTTGATACTACATAAAAACATAACATTTGCCCGAGAAGTGATGTCAGAATGTCTGACAAAGTTTATCAGAACAATGAATTTCCCGACCAAAAACCAGCGATAGAAACGTGTGTCTGCATGTGAAAGCGAACTGCTTGAACCACTCGAGAAGTGCTTCGCATCACCAAAATGAGCAAGCGCTGTTGAATGGAGCATTTATGCGAATTCTCCTCGTACGATGAACCGCGATAATTGTGGGCGGAACGGACTTAAAAAAATGTAACTTGGCATAAGAAAACAACAACCTTGAAATGGTAGCATCCCTTTACTTTTAGGTTGGGATTAGGCTAAAGCAGTAGGGAAAAAGATAACAAGATGATAAGGGAAGGGTGTAGTGGTCCTCTCAATGTATTGGTATCCTTGTGAGACGTTGACCTCGACGGCTGAGAAACCGCTTGACAGTTGCGCAGGCTCGGGCAAGCTTTACCGCCTACACAGTTTAGGCCAATAGAACTACAGACGCTTCACTAAAATGTGGTATACTGGCGAATTCAACGCGAGCAATGTACGTGAAATCTCGGAGTGGTTAATGTGCTCTGTGAACGCAACATGCCAATCTTTGTATTTTTTTTGCTACTGTCTCGAATTTCAAGCCCAGCAGTCCGACGATGGTTTATAAACTCCCGTACCCACCATGCATTTCTTTGAGTTGTCATTGAGTGCATAATGAGTGACTGTCTACACATTTAACTAAACGACAGCAACTGTAAGGACGCTTAAGCTGCGTCTTCAAGAGTGAAATGTGATAGCGTTACCATGTCCCGATTGCATCACTGTCTCATTTGTTTTCCCATGCTTCGCTTATTGGTAGTCGCTTCAACTTTGTTATGTCGCGAGGAACATCCAGGCTCCGCAGAGTGCCTACATCAAGTTAAGAAGAACAGAGCATTTGGCGAGTTGGTATTGCATTGTGGATGGGAATGAGCGCATAAAAGTACAAACAAGAAGCATACCTTTGAACTTGTCGTTAGTCTGCGCCTGGCTTGTTTTCTTACGCGCCAATTCCCATCGACCTCAAGTTCAGCACTATTTCTCGAAGTAGTGCATAAACTACTTTACGTTAAATATGTCTGGCCACAGGAATTCAGCCTCAGCAGAGCAGTATACGAGGGCGATACATCAGTGACTAGCGGAAAGCGCTTCCCCAATGCTTAGACAACTCTTACAAACTCGAAGTGGAATTCTTACGCGAGAGCGCCAAAGAGCTCGTTTTGTGAAAATTCCGGCGTCGGCGTTGACGGCTGTGAGCGAAAAACCAGCGATGTCAGTGAACGACAACTCGAAATCAATGCAAACAAAGAAATCATAAAAATTGTTGGTGTGAGTGGAAATCGAAACTCGGAACTTCCACGTGGCATGCACGTGTTTTATAACACAACAACGCCCATGCTTGAAACAATAAAAAAAAAAACTCGCAAGAACGTCATGTAGGGCGTGGAGTGTCCTAAATGCATGTCATATTGCGTGGTGGAAACGTAGACTCATGAGGAGTCGTAACAGGTGAAATTCGCAACGAGTGGTTCATTCAAAGGCCCACCCCTGCAAAGCAAACAGGCAGGAATAATTGTCATCAACATCATCACTAAAGAGTGCGTATGCGCTGAGGGCACTTCGCTATTTCGCAAAAGAGTTAAGGCGTAGGGGTCACTTCACCATGCACTGTACCCGCAGTAGGCAGTCTTATGATAGCTTGAAACGGCCGAATTTGCACGCACAGATGTTTCCTTGTAGCAGGGTTGAGGCCGAGGACCAAAGTTCGATTGAGAAGGCGATGCGAATGGAGCCCGATAACGCAATCGCATTCTACTAGATCTTGAAGGCGAACCTCCAGCGTCCTCCAGGTTTTTTCTGTCTCCTTGACTATGCAATGTTACACCAGCGTTCGAAGCTGTTCAAGTCGTGCGTTTTGATGCTATATACAGCTAAGCGTACTACTTATAATTTTATTCCATTGCAAACGCACACACCCTGTGTGCTATGATGCCCTACTCCCTCGACACCAAAGGGCGTTGAGTGCACGAAGAAACAGTTATACGCATAGGCGTGCCCTAATAACAGGCTGCCGTTCGGCACCCCTTTATTACGTCAGACCAAAGCTCACCGCAGTCTAACAGCGCAAGTGCGTATATTGGCCTATAGGCCGCACCGCAGATAGATGCTGCAGTTGTGCACGTGCCCATAATGTGGCCGAATGAAACGTGACGGGCCTTCGCAATACTACGTGTGACGTCGAAGGGCGAGCCAACTGGGTGACACGCTGCCGCTACTTGGTCGCGCTCCAAATTAAAACCGCTGGCTACTGAAGTATGTGTGCATTGAATAGAGCGAGATACTACGTGACGGAACTCGATTAAACCAATGAGCATACATGAACTGGCGGTGGGGCATGTTTTGAGTGCGCCTGTTAGAACAGCACTGCAAATGAAGACACATCGGGGAGCGCGGCCTACTGGGCCGGAACATTCCTTCTTCCGGTCACGTTTGTTGCCGCCGGGTCCACCATTACTGCAAGCCGAGGACGTAAAGTATACGTACACAAAGTTTGTACTGTTTTCTTCCTTCCATTAGTTCTCGTGCCAGCGTGGTGGGGACGGTGCTCGGCTGCTGACCCGAGACACGGCGATGCCGGTCGCTGCGGTCACACTTTGATGAAGGTGTCAGTGCATGCCCCAGGTGTTGGAAATCATGTGTAGCTATCTTCTTTGGCGTGTATCAGAATTATATATCGTGGATTTGGCACGTAAAATATCGTTATTATTTCTTTCTTGTCTTTGTGTTTGCGAAAGTTTCCTTTAAAGCTAACGGCCCCTTAATACCGTTTCCGTATACAGCTAATGATACCAACAAATGTGCACAACCTAATAATCTTGGGCTAGTTTCCCAAAATTGAAGACTTATTTATAACGATATAATATTATACATAGATGGTATATCGAGTCTCTTTCAGTTTCTGAATAAGTTTGGTCACCTGATGAACGCCTGTGAATCGAACAGATACCATTCACGTTCTGTTGTGCTATACCAAGACGACAGCCTTAGGTGCCTGAAGGAGAGGTTGGTGCCACGCATTGGCACCAACCTCTCCTTACATACATTTATTTAAAAATATGATGGTTTTGGGACGTGAAACCCCACATATACATTAATGCTGCATTCTTAGCACTGAAATCCACGAACAGCTGATATTTCCGCATGATGCCCACGCGTAGCGCGGGCCGTGCCAATACGCGGCTAAAATCGAGTAGCGATGCTGTTGTTATTTATCGGATTTAATATCCACGGTTGAACGTATCATTTGTATCAGTTTACTACTGTGAAATAATCACTGACATACATACATACATGTACCAGTATATCTGTTCCCAACGCGGTTGAAGGTGGCTCGTTAGGACTCGCCTTTCTGTTCTGTATCCTCGGCGCCGACCGTCTTCGGTCGCCGCTCTTAGCTTGCTAAGCAACCTGTCTTGAACTTAAAATTTATCAAACATTACGAACTCCGGAGAATCATTTTTCAAAAATTATATATCCATGCGGTCTTCTACAAGAGATTCGGGGTCACAGACCTCATTTTCACTTTTGGTTGGTTGCCTGCCTCATTCTCGCAATGATGAGCAGGTGTTCTTGTCTAAGAGCCCGGATAACCACTCTCGCTTTTGGTGTAAGGCTACCTGAAGCCCGCCAACAACGAGAACTAAGAGCATTTAATGCGCAAAAGGAAGAATGAAATGGGATAAAAGGAGCTGGCATGTGATCGCAACCCCGCTGAACCCGCTGAACGGCCCCGCTGAACGACGGGACACTTACCGCTTAATCAACCGTACTTAGAAATTTTATATGTTCACGGCTTCATGTCAGTGGCATACTCGTGGCTTTAGTTCACAATGCGCATCTAAACTAGTTGCTCTGAAAGCCCCGATGATGTCCCCCATTGCCAAAACGGCTATCTCCGAAAGCATTAACTGTTAGTCGAGTTCCTTGTACTTGTCACGTTAATAGTAAATATAGCAAAGCTATGCTAATGATCTTCGAAGTACCCAGAGTGCATATAAATAGAGTTAATATTCTTGAAAATCATGGGCACAGGTCCCCCTTCTTCTCCTTCTTTTTGTGAAATATCTCCCATTGCATCGCTTCACGAAAGTGGCACGCATTTTGCGAAAGACAACATAGAATTGAACGGTGAAATCAGATGTTTGGCTTTATATGAAAAGCAATATATGCAATGCAATAACTCCTGCCGAGAAGAAATCTCTGTGCTCAGATTTGGGTGCATGTTAAAGAACCACAGTTGATCAAACTTTCCATAGTCTTCTAATAAGGCGTCTATTGTAATGATATGACGATTTTGGGACGTTGAACCCCGCATATCATGCACAAATTTCCTGTCCAGTGGACCAGTCAACTCTTCTCTTCGCGACTGCAGTTTCTGCTGGTACCTCGTTCGAGCGATCTCGTCGAGCCCCATCGTTTAGTCGCTTGACGTCGCTTTGAACATATATGAAGGAATGCGCGAGAAATGGCAAGGCGAGAAACTCAAACATGCCAGGCAAAAAATCGCCGGCAGCACTGGAAGAGCATTATTGGGAGTGCCGCCCCGGAAGTCTTTTTGGCAGGCTGTTCGGTGCACTCCAGTTTGTCCTTTACAAAAAGAAAAAAAAAGAAGGCTTTCTCCTTCAAGTAGTCCTAGTGAGTGTACCAAGGAACACTGAGTTGGTCAATCTCCCTGTCTCTTCCTTTTATTTATTTCTCTCTCTCTCTCTCTCTCTCTCTCTACGTTTGGCTCAGAGTGAGCTTGAGATATTCTGAAACTTGTCAGACAGATCAGGTTTTCACCCGAAAATGTAGCGACACTCATGTATGGGAAATCAACCAGCTCGAAATAGACGAGGCTTGCTTGACGTCTCGTAAATAAGCAACAGTAAATGAATGGGGCGTTTATGCTAATTCTCTCTTTCATGTAATAAAGTTCCCAATAAAGTTCTTTGTCTGTCTGGCTGTCTCTTTAATGTACACGTGGGACAGTGACGCCGTAGGTGGAGTTCACGAGGTGCGTCTAGACTACCAGAAATGAGTGACACAGATTGGAAATCACTCACTCACCTGAGGCCCATAAACTCGGTCAGGTTTCTCAACAGTGCTCCCGAAATTACTCATAGCTTCTCCTGTCCTTGTTCATCCTTCACATAAATGGAGTATGGTGGCCACTGCGCAGCCAGAGGCGCACGCCCGGTAATTCGTATTTTGAGCATGCTACATTGCGAGTGGTCATTGCACAGATATATGTTGTCCCTCACAAAGGGTGTGTGAGTGTGTCCGGGTGAGAAGGGTCTATGACGCTGCTTTGCTTTTCAGACTGGAACACCACAACGGCACAATATCTTAGTGATCTTCCACACTTCTACTAAACTGTCATATGGGCCTCCCAATGGCCGCATGTGCCGGAACAGTGGACGCGTATGAACTAACATTTCAAGCGCGTGTCCCGGTAGGGCATGTCATTGCGGCAGAGAGCCCACTAATGGCACATTGCAACCATGTGGCTAGCTTAAGGCCCCGTTTAGCGAGGAAAATTTTGAGTTTGATCGATGACTACCTTCTGGCTACTTCTAAATTCTATTTTGGCGCATTTGCTGGCAAATTTTCATATCTGCAGTTGAAATAGCATGTGAAGTAAAGAATAAGCATAGTTTCTAAGACTTCCTGTCATGTTGGCTGATGCGCGCGCATGCCCAATCATCATCAGTGGGTTGGTGCGCGTCTAGGTGCCCAACACACGGTGCAGCTGGAGAGACGGAGTGAGGCAGTTGCGCGCACGTAAGCAAACGCGCGGGTAGCGCACTGCTGAAGCTGCACGTAATCTGTGCTGACGCAGTGCACCAGTTTCTAATGCTGAAGTACAGCAGCTCACGCTCTCGTGTGAACTTGTAGAAAGAGAGAATGAGGTGCGAAAAAGCAGGAACGTTAACTGGAAAACTATCTGGTTTGCTACCCTGCGCTAGGGAAGGCGAGACAGAAAAGTAAGGAAGAAGGGGAGGGAGGGAAGTGGAAACACGCACACTTGCGGGTCAGGTCGCTTTCTGCGGGCGAGGTGGGCCACTCGCAGAAACAGTGCCTTCATCGCTTTTAGGTGTGGAGCTCGATATTTCAGACATTCCCTAATACATCTTTAAAAAATCGGCTGGTCGTTCAGGCATGCAAACACTGCTGACAGGTACTACCTCCTGCTGGCAGGGACTGATTACCTGTCAGTGCTCTCAGTTGTACTGAGGGCACTGACAGCAGCAATCGTTGCTTTCTTATGGTGTCGTGCCCAAGTGAACTGTTCCTTATGTTTGAACGCTGTAAGAATTGTTTTCGCATGTATACCAATAGCCTGCTTTTATTGCTATCCGGTGACGTTGAATCTAATCCCGGTCCTAACACAAACGAAGTTCTAACTACCGTCCTGGCCACTGTCCAGAGGATAGATTCCAGACAAGAAGAAATACTGAATGATCTGCGCGCCCTGAAACTTTGGCAGACATCTGTTGATGACGAACTAAAGCAGATATCCTCCCGGATGCATGCCGTGGAGGTGGACGTTATGGCTTTAAAACAAAATGATGGTTCATCGACTTCCTTGTCACAAACTTCCGGCGTCAACATATGCGAAAAAATAAAGGCTATTGAATCGCGATGTGAAGATGCCGAGAACAGGTTACGACGTTCTAACCTGCTTTTCTTTGGCCTACCTGACGAACCGTCTGAGTCCTGGTTCTCATCCGAACAGAAAGTTATTCAATTATGTTCGCAGCACCTGGGCATAACACTTCAATCCTCGCAAGTTGAAAGAGCCCACAGGCTTGGAAGATACAACTCTGATAAGTGCAGACCGATCATCACAAAATTCGCTTTCTTTAAAGACAAGCACAGCATCATGGAAATGGGCCACAAACTGAAGGGCACGCTCTTTGCCATCCGTGAGGATTTTGCTCCGCAAACACGGTTTGCTAGGAAAAAGTTGTTAGAATTTGGAAAAGCTAAAAACGTGCCTTTCAAGCTTTCAGTCGATAAACTGCGAATCGATAACGTTACTTACGTGTACGACGCAATCAATGACAAAATAACACCTGCATCGCAATAGCTCGCGCGTAGGTCGGCTACGCACACACTTGCAAACAATTTCCTGCCACATGCTGATCCCATTCAGTACAAGAACTTCACTTTATCATACACCAACATACGCAGTATTATTTCAAAGCGTACTGAGTTGTGCTCTTATCTTGAAAACAGCAACTGCGATATCTTGCTGCTTACGGAAACTTGGCTAAACCCTAATATCTCAGATAGTGAAGTTTTGCTTGACTCACCTGATTTCCATATTTTCAGAAAAGATAGGATAGGTAGAGCTGGTAAGGGGGTACTTATTGCCATAAAAAGTCATATCACATCTTTTGTGATTGACATTCCGTCACGGTTGGAAATTGTTTGGGTGTGCTCCTCATCTCATGCATCCAAAACAATTTTCGGAGTATGTTACAGGCCGCCAGATTGCTCGGAAAGTTTTGTTACAGATTTGCACGACAACTTGACAAATTTGCGCTCTAAGTTTCCTAAAGCTGACGTTTTCCTCTTGGGCGATTTCAACTACCCTGAAATTGACTGGTCCAATCTAACTTCCCTCTCACGCAATTCCAGAGAGTTCCTCGATCTAACCCTTGACTTCTCTTTTGTTCAATTAATTGACCAACCCACGCGCCAACACAACATTCTTGACCTGCTTCTATCGTCAGCTCCTGAAAAAGCTACATCAACCTTATATCTAGATGGTCTCAGTGACCACCGTCTCATTCAGGTATCTATTAGCTTACCTGCATCCAAGCCTTATGTCTCTCCAAGGCCAATACTTGATTATAAAAGAGGTGATTATCAATCCATAAATCAGAGTTTAGTTGACTTCTCTCACTCATTTATGGCCTCTTTCTTCAACCGCTCAGTCAACGAAAATTGGTGCCTTTATAAAGAAAAATTGTTGAGCCTGGTGCATGAACATATCCCTCACTTGACAATTCGCGTAAATACATCTAAACCATGGTTTACCCGTACACTTCGCACCCTTCGAAATAAAAAGAAGCGTCTTTTCAGTAAGGCAAAGTTATTGCAATCTTCGGTAGCATGGGCGAAGCATCGTGATTCTGATAAGGTTTATTGTCATGCTGTGCGTCAGGCGAAACACAAGTTCTTTTCACATGACCTACAGTCACTTTTAAAAAACGACCCTAAGAAATTCTGGAAATCAATCGCCCCCACACGCTCTAACACTCGTATCACGATTTTGAACAGCGCCGGTGTTACGGTCTCTCCTGAATCTTGCCCAGTGGTGTTTAATAATTACTTCACTTCAGTTTTTACGAAAGAAAATTACACTAACATGCCTCTGCCACCTACATTTCAGTATCGTTTTATGGATCCTATAGAGATTAATCCTGCAGGTATCTCTTCCCTAATTACAAATCTCAAGACGTCCACATGTTCAGGTGTCGACGGCATAAACTCTAAAATCTTAAAGCATACCATTGTTCCGTCTAGTACCATTCTCGGTCACATCTTTCAGCAATCGTTACAAACTGGCGAGATTCCATATGACTGGAAAATCGCTAAGGTCATTCCGGTCTTCAAATCCGGGGACAAATGCCTGCCCAGTAATTATCGTCCCATATCCTTAACGAGCATCCCATGTAAGCTACTTGAGCACATTATTTCTTCACATGTTGCATCACACTTAGAACAAAACCAATACTTTTTTAAAAATCAGCACGGCTTCCGCAAAGGACTTTCCTGTGATACACAGCTTATCGAATTCACGCATGAGATCTTTAACAATATGGATGAAAATTTACCAACAGACAGCATATTCATCGACTTTTCTAAGGCATTTGACCGCGTTGCACATTGTCGTTTAATAGCTAAAGTATCATCTCTGAACTTAGATTCACTTACAGTCTCTTGGATTAGGAACTTCCTGTGTTTTCGCAAACAGTGTACTGTAATTGATAACATGTCTTCCCTCTCTCGGAGGTGACATCTGGTGTCCCTCAGGGGAGCGTTATTGGCCCTTTGTTATTTTTAATTTTTATCAATGATCTTCCCTCAGAAATCACGTCATCAATTCGCCTCTTCGCGGACGACTGCATAATCTATCGCAAAATCACTTCACCATCAGATCATACAGCTCTGCAGCAAGACCTTGATCGTGTAACCACATGGTGCTCAGATTGGCAAATGTCATTAAACGTTGATAAGTGCAATCAAATGACCTTCACTCGAAAGCGCTCACTCTCAACATTTCAGTATTTCCTTGATGGTAGCCCTCTAAGACCTACTTCATCTTATAAGTATCTAGGCATCCATCTGGCATCGAACCTTTCTTGGGCCAGTCATATCAACAAGATTACTGCTGACGCGTCACGAACGCTTGGTTACCTAAAACGCAACCTTCGTGATGCACCTCCTACCACACGCAAGCTCGCTTACCAAACACTCGTGCGCCCTAAACTCGAATACGCTTCTTCTATATGGTCACCTGACCAAGATTATCTATCCCGAAGCCTGGAATCGGTTCAAAACCGCGCTGCTCGCTTTATCACCGGTAACTACAGCAGGCATTCTAGTGTAACTAAAATCAAGCAGTCGCTCTCTCTTTCCTCTCTCGCCTCCCGCAGAAACATTTCTCTTTTATGTCTGTTGCACAGAATCATCAACAGCAAGCACAGTTTTTCCTTGCCACTTCTCAAACCTCATCGATATTCCCGTCGTTTGCAGCATAACCTCAGTTTCAGCGTCTATACGGGCACACTAACGCCTATAATTCATCTTCATTACCACGTGCCATTGTACTCTGGAACAATCTTCCTGAAAGTATAGCAAACGTGAAAGAAACCGAGATCTTTAGAGGCTTGCTTGAAAAACTGCCTCTTGAACTCTAGTTGTGTGCGCCTTACCTATTGTACTCCTGCTAGTTTCTGATTCTTAACGCGGTCGCCTCTAACACTGTAACGCTTCTTGTATTATATAGTTATGTAGTATCGTTTGGAATTGTATAACGTTATTGTTTGCTATTTTCTTTCATCTGTATCTTTTTTGCGCAGCCAAGTGCTTTTTGGCTTTTATAGAAAAATATTTCACAATTTTGTATTGTATACTTGCGTATTATCGTTCCGAATTATATAATGTTATTGTTTGCTGCTTCTTTCGTTCTTTTCTATTTTTACGCAGCCAGACTTTTGCATATGTATATATTTTCATCGCTCTTTGAAAATCAAAATGTACCCCCCCCTCACGCAATGTTCCCTCGTGGAACCCGTGAGGTACTTGTATAAATAAATAAATTGTATAAATAAATATGTTCAATGGTTTCGTCAATGCCGAAAGGGTCACACGCAGCACTATCTGTTCATCGGTATGCACCTTGCAGCGTAAACAGCGTCACAGCTTCAACGTTCAATGTGTTTACTGGGTTGTAGCGTAAATTTACTTTCATAAACACTGCGTAGAGGTTCACTGAATTTAAAATAATTCTAATTTGTTTGCAACTTACCCGTGGCTTGAAGACTAAGAAAGAAGCAAAAATATTGGGCTCTTCATCCTACAGGGTGTCCCAGCTAACACGAGCCAGGACTTAAAAATATGCCCATGCACTCTATGAAGAAGTGACCAAATGCCTCTTGGTGACTATCGCATAAATGGCCACTCTACTTTTTGTGGCCTTAGTTATTACTTAATTAGACGAGTTTGATTAACCAACTTTAGAAGCAACGAAGCACAGCAAGATTCTAACGAGAAAGTTGTATATGGCTAGCGAAAAGTCCGATTAGATAGCTTCCAACTTCCTATCAGTTGCGTATTATTGTTTTTATGCTACTACAAATGTAAGCAAAAAGTCCGTGGTACAAATCCCGGTGCCGCGCAGCTCCCAACCAGATAAAAAAAAAATCCGCGTGGTGATGGAACTGCATTACGAGGCCTGGGGTGCGAGGCCTCACCGGTAACCACCGCCGGGAACGCACTCCCTCACCAGAGAAGGATTGGCCAACCTGGTGCAGTATCTGGCCACTACCTCCCACATGCATACGTCAAATAACTCACGGCCCTCAGTCCCCAGCAGCTGCGAAGCAACTGACCACGGTGGTGGTCAGATCTGCAACGCAGCAAAGGGTGCTAAGAATCTCTGGATCCGGACAGGCCGCCATTGGAACCTGAACTTGGCAACGTTTAACGCTAGAACCTTATCTAGTGAGGGAAGTCTAGCTGTACTATTCGAGGAGCTAGAGGGTGTTAAATGAGATATAATAGGGCTCAGTGAGGTTAGGAGGACAGATGAGGCCTATACGGTGCTACAGAATGGGCACGTCCTTTGCTATCGGGGCTTGGCTGACAAAAGAGAACTGGGAGTGGGGTTCCTAATTCACAGAAACATAGCTGGCAACATAGAGGAATACTATACTAATAATGAATGGGTGGTAGGCATCGTAACTGAACTCAATAAGAGATACAAGATGAATGTGGTACAAGCCTACGCACCTACATCCAGCCATGATGACGCTTCAGTTGAAAGCTTCTATGAAGACGTGGAATCGGCAATGAGTAAGGTAAAAACACAGTATACTATAGTGATGGGCGACTTTAATGCAAAGATAGGGAAGAAGCAGGCTGGAGACCAGGCAGTAGGAGATTATGGCATCGGTACTAGAAACGCCAGAGGAGAGCTACTAGTAGAATTCGCAGAACGCAATAATTTACGGATTTTGAATACCTTCTACCGAAAACGAGGAAACCGCAAGTGGACACGGAGGAGCCCTAATGGTGAAAATAAGAACGAAATAGACTTTATAATGAGTGCACACCCAGGCATAGTGCAGGATGTGGAAGTGGTTGGCAAGGTACAATGCAGTGACCATAGAATGGTACGGTCTCGAAATTCGCCTAGACTTGAGGAAGGAAGGACAGAAAGTGATACGCAAGAAGCCAATCAATGAGCTAGCACTGAGAGGGAAAGTACAGGAATTCAGAGTCTCGCTTCAGAACAGGTACTCGGCTCTTAGTGAGGAAACCAACCTTAGCATAGATACAATGAATGATAATCTGACGAGTATCACTACGGAGTGTGCAGTGGAAGTTGGAGGCAGGGTATTTAGACAGGACACTGGCAAGCTTTCCCAGGAAACGAAGAATCTCATTAAGAAACGTCAAATCATGAAAGTCTCAAGTACAACAGACAAAATAGAACTGGCAGAGCTTTCGAAGCTGATTGATAGGCGTAAGGTGTCCGATGTAAGAAGGTATAACATGGAGAGAATTGAACACGCTCTGAAAAACGGAGGAAGCGTCAAAACAGTGAAGAGGAAACTTGGGATAGGCAAAAATTGGATGTATGCACTAAGGGACAAAGAAGGCAAAATAACTACCAATATGGATGGGATAGTTAAAATAGCGGAGAAGTTTTACAGAGATCTGTACAGTAGCCGGGACAACCACGACTTTAATACTATAAGAACTAGCAGTAACCCAGATGACACCCCAACAGTAATAATAGAAGAAGTCAGAAGAGCTTTGGAGAGCATGCAAAGAGGCAAAGCTGCTGGTGAGGATCAGGTAACATCAGATCTGCTGAAAGATGGAGGACAGATTGTGTTGGGAAAACTAGCCACCCTGTTTACGAGGTGTCTCCTGACGGGAAGAGTACCAGAGTCTTGGAAGAACGCTAACATCATCTTAATACATAAGAAAGGAGCTGACAAGGACTTGAAGAATTACAGGCCGATTAGCTTGCTCTCAGTAGTATACAAGCTATTTACAAAGGTAATTGCTAACAGAGTAAAGAAAACATTAGAATTCAATCAACCAAAGAAACAAGCGAACAGGCTACTCAACAATCGACCACATTCATACTATCAATCAGGTAATAGAGAAATGCTGAGAATATAACCAACCACTATACATAGCCTTCATAGATTACGAGAAGGCATTTGATTCAGTAGAAATATCAGCCGTCATGCAGACACTGCGGAATCAGGGCGTCAATGAAGCATATATAAACATCCTCGAAGAAATCTACAGAGGATCAACTGCTACCATAGTGCTTCATAAAGAAAGCAACAGAATACCAATCAAGAAGGGTGTAAGGCAGAGGGACACAATCTCCCCAATGCTATTTACCGCGTGCTTACAGGAGGTTTTCAGAAGCCTAGAATGGGAACAGTTAGGAATAAGAGTTATTGGAGAGTACCTTAGTAACCTGCGCTTCGCCGATGACATTGCCTTGCTGAGTAACTCAGGGGACGAATTGCAACTCATGATTACGGAGTTAGACAAGGAGAGCAGAAAGGTGGGTCTTAAAATGAATCTGCAGAAAACGAAAGTAATGTACAACAACCTCGGAAAAGAGCAGCGCTTCGAGATAGGTAATAGTGCACTTCAAGTTGTAAAAGACTATGTCTACTTAGGGCAGGTAATAACCGCAGAGCCGAACCACGAGATTGAAGTAACTAGAAGAATAAGAATGCGGTGGAGCACATTTGGCAAGCACTCTCAAATTATGACAGGTAGATTGCCACTATCCCTCAAGAGGAAGGTATATAACAGCTGTATCTTGCCGGTTCTTAGCTACGGAGCAGAAACCTGGAGACTTACAAAGAGGGTTCAGCTTAAATTGAGGACGACGCAGCGAGCAATGGAAAGAAAAATAGTAGGTGTAACTTTAAGAGACAAGAAGAGAGCAGAGTGGATTAGGGAACAAACGGGGGTTAAGGATATCATAGCTGATATCAAGAAGAAGAAATGGACATGGGCTGGGCATGAAGCGCGTAGACAGGATAACCGCTGGTCGTTAAGGGTAACTAACTGGATTCCCAGAAAAGGCAAGCGGGTTAGGGGGAGACAGAAGGTTAGGTGGGCAGATGAGATTAAGAAGTTTGCGGGTATAAATTGGCAGCACCAAGCACAGGACTGGGTTAACTGGCGGAACATGGGAGAGGCAGTGGACGTTGTCAGGCTGATGATGATGATGACAAATCTACACTAGCTTTAATAAAGTACCATTGATGACTACTTCACGACAGCGTTAGGCGATAAAGTTTCACGTTTCTAGACGGATGTTTCCTTTTTATTAAAATAAAATACCACGTGACATGCCATCTTGCATGCGCGCCTATGCGGGCCGCAGTTGTAGTGCTTCCTAGTATTCTGTGTGCAAGTGATCCCACCCTTTCAACAAATGCACTGCCATTTGGAAGGCGACAGGGCAGTGACGATGGTAGTGGCATTGCGGTGACGCATCTTTTGCTTGTGGTATAGTTTCTTACAAATTCACTAGAGGGTATACTCTGGCACTAGTGTCTATGGGAGCTACAATGCATGGCACTTCAGCGAGCACGAGAATCATGGGTACTGCATGGATTTGCGTAATCTCAATGCTTTCGGATCCGGTTGGCTTCGCGTGGATGGAAGCTGCTTTGTCACGAAACAAGAGTCCACAAATGTTCAGCTGCTCAAAACGGTTTGCTGTTTTATTCGAAACCAAATGAAAACACTGCAATAAACAAAGCCATAAGCGCGTTAGAGGCCCGCAAGCCTGAAGACTAGGTGAATTCATGTATTCGCCACCATTATCATAATCACTGAACGATCGCACTGACAGAGACCCCTATAGCTAAATTTAGGAATCTTTATGGCTTGTAGTAGCACAAATAATAAATGCTGCATCTGCCTATCGCTGTCATGAGCCGGTGCGATGGAAGCATATGAGTTTACAGATGTCTATTCAGAGTTTACAGATGTCTATTCGGGAGTTCCTCAAGGTTCAGTCCTTGGGCCTTTATTATTCCTAATTTATATTAATGATCTTCCTTCCGTTGTTAACTCTAATATTCTCCTATTCGTGGATGACTGTGTTGTTTTTAGAGAGATAACGAACTCTAATGATGTTGCCTCACTTCAGTCTGATCTTGGCGCAATCGCAGACTGGTGCAGTGAATGGCTAATGCAACTAAATATTAATAAATGTAAAGTCATGCGTGTTTCCAGAAAATCTTCCCGTCCACCGCCATACCACATTGATAACATTCATTTAGAATCAGTAACTTCATATAAATACCTCGGTGTTTACATTACTGCAAACCTAAACTGGTCTGCTCATATCGAGCACTTAATTAACAAAGCTAACCGCATGTTAGGCTATCTTCGTCGAAATTTTTATCACGTTCCTTCCTCCTTGAAACTCCTGCTCTATAAAACACTAATCCGATCGAAATTAGAGTATGCTACATCGGTGTGGGATCCCACCCATATCAACTTAATTACTGCTCTAGAGATGGTTCAGAACAACTCTGTACGTTTCATTCGCGCTAATTACAGTCGCACCGCCAGCATAACTTCTATGAAATCAGACCTTTCCCTCCCATCATTATCACTGCGCAGAAAAGTGTCACGCATTGCCTTGTTTCATAAAATGTATCATCATCCTGATCTGCGCGATCGACTCATCCCTCAACCATCTTATGTATACCATCGCAGTGATCATCGTCACAAAGTTGGATTCGCTTCATGTAATACTGAGTACTTTTATCAATCATTTCTACCACGAACCTCTCGCGATTGGAATGGCCTTCCCGCTGACATTGTAAACATTAATAACTGTAAACATTTTCGCAATTCTGTAGCTAATATTGTATACTCAGGCTCTTTCTAACTTATAGTGCGTCTCTATTGTACTTGCATATTTTGTTCCTTTTATTTTTGTTACCTTTTTGTGCTTTTACCACTCCCCCTCTGTAATGCCTCTGGCCCTGAGGGGTATAATAAAATGAAAATGAAATGAAATATCCTTAGGACGCTAACGCTAGAAAGCGCTGCAATCACTGTCTGGCGGCGGCAATGTCTCTTTGCAGGTAGTAAAAGATAAAAATGCGATATGTCCACTTTATCGTAAAAAAATCACAGCATATCCACGGAGTGAATGATGATGAGTGGGGCGAAGCGCTCGTCCATCTGTCCATCCGTCTGTCTGTCAACTATATGAAATCGTTCGTTCGTCCATCTGTCTGTCTGTCAAATATATGTGAAATCGTCAACTATACGAAAACCAGTAACGCTATCTAGTGATATTATTTCAAAGGACATATACAAACAACGGCATCTATTGAGCAATTCATAAACTAGAGGTGGCTACTACTACTACTACTACTACTACTACTACTACTACTACTACTACTACTACTACTACTACGACTACTACTACTACTGCTGCTGCTGCTGTTATTGTTGTTGCTGCTACTACTGCTACAAAGGAGGAGGGACGACCCACGCCCTAACGAGCATCCCCCTTAAAAGCTGCAGCGTCAACTCACCGGCGACGACGAGAGTTGCAGAATCAAGTTGGCGTAACTCTTCAGGTAGAGGGGCCACGTGCTGGGCTGTGTTGGGCATGGACAAACATAAGTGAACTGCACAGGACAAGTGTAGCCAATGCCTCCTAGATAACTTCAGGCCTGCTCACTGTGTCGGCCATGAGCTCTGACGTTACTCCGTTTCGACCAGTGTGTTTCGCTGCACAGATGTGCGTTCGCTTGCTCTCGTCGCTCGACAGACATGGATCGCCAAGCCCGACGAAAGTTTTCGTGACGTGCTAGTGCTCTTTTTGGGGGCTTGAGAACACCATCTTTTTCTGTGTCCGTGAACTGCAGCGTGGTTATGCGATGTGTTTTGTGCACTGGAAATTCGCAATCTGCACGGCTGGAAATCTGAACGGTTGAGCGATGCTGCGTGGCGAATAGTCACGGCAAAGGGACCGATGCTGCGAATGTTCTCGTTTTTTTAGGGACAACCGAAGAACGAAGTGCGAGCGTGTAGTTCATCAAGCTGACGTCGGCATCCATTTTGTTTGTGACCCGAAGGTACGTGTGTCCATACTACGTATTTTTTAATTCTTTCCAATGGTCCCATCGCCGCCGTTTTCTCTTCTTGCTCCAAAATTAAGGTGTCAAGTGAGCTTCTGACTTGTTGGCGTAGGCCCTGACATTAAATGAATAAACGCGCGTAGCAGGCCATTTTTAGAAGAAGCGTTTTTCCTTCAGGGTCAGTAAACATTTTACAACTGGCAAGCAGCACCGCGGACTTGTATTACCTCCGTTCCCTTGGTTGATTAAAACAGGAGTGCTGTTGCTTTACTCAGTGCATCAGTTTTGTGCATAGTACTTTATTGCCGGTGTTTCTTTCAGGTTATTGCAGTATTATTGCGGTCACCACCTTAGTCTAATATGCCTCCTTGAAATTTAGATGCGTGTAGACACTTACGGCATAAAGCGCTTTCTTAATTCGTTTTGAGGTGTCTAATCTTTACTTCAAGCTATATATAATAATTAAGAACCACTACCAAAAATATACTGATCCAAAAACCGGTGGTGTGGTAGAAGCACCCACGGGGGCTACATGGCTTAAATAGACTTAATATTAATATTTTTCAAAGCACTAAGGTATATGACCGAATATACGCACCACTGCGAGAGGAGCCAGAGCAAAAGAGGAAACGCCACTTATTGTGCCGGGCTCAATAAATTTTTGTAAAACAAAAGATTTTGTTTTCTCTTGCAATGGTGAACGCCCTGATATTGTGGTGAATAACATATTTGTGGCAGCAGCAAACACTCTCCCCTGTAACTACGCGTCTATGAAGACAGATGTTGGAAAGAGTACAAATAAAACTGCAGAAACTTTGCAAATGAGTTAGGAACAGTTTTTCTGCATGCCCTAGATAGTGTGTGTGTGCTTGCGTGTGTAAATAAATAATGAATAAAATTTGCTGTATTTATTTTGTCGATTTGTTAGTCCACCACATTTTGCTCTTATAGATGGACCACACGTTCGATAGCGTCAATTTGTAGCTTTTTCATGGAAGAAATGGCTCACAGGTGAGTCTCCGAATGCTTTAAAGCGTAATACGTTACTTACACCATTGTCTTTTTTTTTACCCAAAATGCATAATGAAGGTGCTAATTATGTAAAACTTGCCACGAATGCTTTATATTTTAAGAGAAGACGATTGCGGCAGTGAATTCGCAGACTACCGTACGCGCTCTTGCTCGGGCAGAACGAGTGACGTCACAGTGTCAGTGAGCAGGCCTGATAACCTTCTAGGTGGCATTGGTGTGGCACACCCCATCAAAGTTAAGAGCTGAGAACTTTGCACGTGTGAGCTGAAATCGCGAACCACAAGGAGCGTTTCTTCGTCCATAAATTCTGTCACTTCGGTTGGCATCGCTGTTTAAAAATGATAACACGCTGTCATTCATGCCGCTATCCTGGCCTCTAGAATGCCGTGTCCGTGTATTGATGAGTAATACTTTCAATTGTTCGGGGTTTAATCAGAATTGGCTAGATTGGTATACAGCTAATCCAAAAAGGCTCAGCTGGTGCATCCCGGCGTTTTTTACATGAAGCTGCATATGAGGTTGAAGCGAGCGACTGTCCGTAAGGGCGCAAAAACTGCAATTATGAAGCAACGCTAGCGTACGTTACCTCGAAGAGTCTCCAGAATGTAAGCTCGTTAATTCAAGTTTCACGGGGCCGGGAGCAATGCCCGAATGTGGATGCGGAATCATGGAAAGTATCAAGAAATTAATGACGAGGATACCAATGCATTTTAATTTACTCAATAGATACGTAAATGTAGTTCTTATCTTGGGTAAAAACAACCTAAAAGCCGCAGTTGTCGTCAATCGCTATACTTCGTCCACATTGTGACTGCTGCTCGAGACACCCGTGTCCTGAGCCGAAACGTGCTCTGAACCCATGGCGTATCATCACCACGCGCTCGTTTCAGTATTCTTTTAACAAAAAAAAAATACCGGCAGGTGACCTAGTTCGCCAATCACAATGAAGTAAGCGAGCACCGCATCTGCTGCTGATTATACCTGGCTCGCTAATGCACAATCATGAATGGCGACCCCACAAGTTTGAAGGAACGTGACAAAAACAAACCTACTCTATAGGTCAGAGCAGTCGATATCGACGCAAACACAAAGCGAGATAAAGAACTACCGTAAAAGTGAGATCGAAAACCACCGCGAAATCCCAAGCAAACACCCCCATCCCCTCCAATCCTTACGATAACAGATATTCTGAAAAGATTTCAAGGGGAGGCTCTTGCTCGATCGAAGATTCAAATTTAAGGCAAGCTGCGAAGAATAAAGAACGCCCACCCGTGCTTATACTCAAGAAAAGCCTTATTTAAACGCACATTTATTGGCCGTCGATGGGCGAACGAAGTCGGTGAAAATCAAAACAATGTGGAAGGGGGCTTGTGCGGTTGTTGGTGCATATATATGTCATGTCTCTAGAAAAAGGAAAGAGAGGAGGCGCTTGCTCGGTATTTTTAGGCAAACAGGCTGGTCGCCATTGGTGAAGCCTTGGTCCAATTGTGGTAAGATTGTGGATGGTGACCACGGTTTTATGAAGGTCCGCGGCCGTTTCGGTTGTTTGCGAACGCAGTTTCCACCCATCTGCGTAGCATGTTTGCGGCGCTTTGGGCTGAGCGCGCTCCTAAGCTCGTCTGAATCAACCGTGTAGCGGCCAGATATCACCGCCTAAAAAGAGGTTGATGCTACGAAACGATACGTATGCTCGCCAGGACAAGGAAACATGTCCGAGTAATCTGATTTTCCGAATAGCGGCACCCGTATTAAGGAGCTTTCGCTGTGTAAGGGGTGACAAAATGTTCCACAGTCGTCTTCACGGCTTTAAGTGGCGCTGCCTAACACTCCGATATTTACAGAAACATAAATACCCAGTAAATGGGATGGGAAGGCGACCGCTGCTGTAGCGCCATATTCGAGTATCCAAAGACTTTGTGGGCTTGATTCCTACCTGCGGCAAGTGGATTTTTTATCCCTTTCAATTCTTTTACATTTAGGCCATATTGACTATACTGCTGTTAATGCGAAAATAGCAGGAAGGGGAAGAGGGAAGCTTTCGGCGAAAAATAAATCTGTAAACAGGGGAGACGGCGCTTCGTCAACCGGACTTGTCTTATTCAGGGCTACCGAACTACTTTGTCCACTTTTTCGTCACATTCCCATTACCATTACTGCTAATAACGCATAGTTGTCTGTTATTTCGCATTATTGTTCTGTCTAACACTGCAAAACAAAGACTAGCCCTTAAATTTTCACTTCTTTCCTTCATGTGTAGATTAGGAAAGCAATAAGTTGGCGTAGGCTTAGTAAGTATGAATATGCGGTTGGCTCTAATAGTCTATCATCAAACAGCAAAATGAGATTGAGGCGGTATTTTTAAAAGGTATGGGTTTGAGCTAGTTTGTACTCTATGACCAGCTACTTCTTGTGCAAAATTTTTAGGCAACGGAAATTCGCCTAAAAATTTTGTCCGTGTCTGTTATGCCCTTTATCAAAGAAGTTTTGCGCAAGAAGTAGGCAATCATTACTTTTTACCCGCCAGGTGATTTATGAAGGGAGCAACCTCTACTAGGGTAATTGAGAACAATTTGGCAGAAGTGATTCTTCAGGAGTTCCCTGTACAGTGCATAACACGAAACGAAGAAGTAGATGAAACACACTCACCATAATTCTCCAATGCCAAGAGTCCCAGTGCCAGCCGTGCTCTTGCAAACATATTTATTTAAGCGTAAGGTAAAAAGATGTACGAGGAAAGCAACCGTATGCGGTATGCACACACAAAAAAGTAAAGCTTTATGTTCACGACTTCTCTGACAGTGCTCAAAACGAACTGCATGGAGATGGGCTGATTCCCAGTGAGATGCGATACAAGGAAAGGTGACCCGAAATTGAAAAAAAAAAAAACTATAAAAAAAGCTTGCATTGCAGTCATTTTCGTTCAACATAGAGGTTGATAGATGATTTAGCTTCAGCGAAAGCTAGACACAATACCGATATGCGAACATGTCTTCAGTACTACTGTCACACCTGTCCCGTTTATTAGGGAGGCGATCGCCGGGCTAATTCCAAGAGCCGAAGTATCGGCCCCCCGAACCGCACCACGAAAGCGTGGACAATTTAGAAGTGGTCCTTATTGGTGCGCCAGCGGACGCCGGCTGTGGTCCAAAGAACAAGACAGAGCCGAGAGTTGATAAACAAACAAAATTATATTCTCATTAACGGCAGATCAAAAACAATACACACGTATGCACACTCCACAATAGTTACATACAATACGTCACCAAACAGACAATGTACTACACAGTACAATCAACCACACTTGAAACAACGGACACAGACAACCATACGCACTACAATGCAGTCGCATGCACTGAACAACCAAGACACTTAAAGACTAAAGAGATATAAAACCTATTCAGTCCAAAGTCCTTGGAACAAAAGTCTGAATGATACTCTTCCGAGAATCACTCACTCAAAGTCCAGCGTTGTTGTCGTTCCGCAGCTCTCGAAGTTCTCTTCCAGGAAACCTCCCGTCTTCAATTGGCCACTCTTCAAACTTCAACTTCTTCGCCGGAAAACCGTCGGCTTCACACACGCAGCTGTTGCCCGCGTCTTCGCTCGATAGCGGTAAACCCACGCTCTTGCCTGTAGCTCGAGCCGTCCCTATGGACCAAAAACTTCGCCGACTACACGGCGGACTCTCTACGCACTCTGGCGCTCACTTCCGTCTCCTCCTGTTCTGTCACTACGGGCAGAACCTTCGCAGACTACACGGAGGAATTCCTACGCGCTCCGGCGCTAACTTTCCGTCTCCTCCTGTCCTGTCACTACGGGCAGAACCTTCGCCGACTCCACGGCGGAATCCCTACGCGCTCTGGCGTTAACTTCCGTCTCCTCCCGTTCTGTCACTACGGGCAGAACCTTCGCCGACTACACGGCGGAATTCCTACGCGCTCCGGCGCTAACTTTCCGTCTTCTCCTGATTTCTCGTCTCGGCCGCTCGGTTAAATACCTTGCGCGCGACATTCCAGATGTTTCTTGTCGTTTCGTCGGCGCGATGCGCAGCGAAGGCTGGGGAGAGGCACGAGACGGTTTGACTGCCCTCTCCCGAGGATGATTCACTCGGTCTGACCCCGCCTCCTTCGTTCTGGAAAAATCGCGGTCTTGCTGGGCCGCCGATGTGGGGTGAGGAGGATCGTCTGTGAAGCCGTGCTTCTGCGGGGAGAGCCCGCGCCCGGGAGCCCTGGATGTTGGCTTTCTCTTTTTTTTTCTTTTTACCTCGCGGCGTTTCTGCCGCCCGTTGTCGCAAGTATTTGGCGGCGCGCTCTTGTTTAGCGCTCGTTCTGTGACACTGCCCCCCACTTTAAGAATATTATCTCATAATATTCAAAACCACACAAACGAGCGCGAACAGTCACCACACATTCTCACAGACTGTAACACAATCCGTCGCTCATGACACTTCACATTCACAATATATCACTCAATACAATCTTACATTGTAGTTCAATTCCACAGCACATGAAATATAACCACAGGCACATGATTACAACACTTCATCACACATTCCAAACAATACAAACGTACAAGGTTCTGTCTATACAACAATTATACAACACTATACATCACATCATCGCACAGAACACTGACTCGCTCGACATACATTTGAGACACAGGATAACGAGAACATTAACACAACATATGTCACTCAGCCCTGCCAAACACATTCTGATTCCACCTCAGCACCTATCTTGAGTACTTCGAACAGCGCTTGCGCCCTTTCTTGCGGTGCTCGCTCGATCTCTTCTTGTTTTTCCTTGTACCTTTTCGGCGAGCCTTTTCCAACGACGATATCTGAGGCGTCGTCTCAGCCATCGTTGTCTCTTCCGACACCGTTAACGCGTCATTACATTCGACGGGTCCTGTCTGTTTATTTACCCGCTTGATCATGCCTCTACAATTTGGTGGAGAGTGCTGAGCCCTTCAAACACCTTTGGTCCGTATTCGATGCCCTTGGAGCTTCGATCCCGTACCGTGCCTTCAACCATGCACCAAGACGCCGCCCAACAAACGCTTCCTCCTACGCCGACGCCATGTCCCGGTGTCCCCCGCATCCGCGACCCTCCTGTCTTCACCGGCGCGGATGGCACCGACGTCGAGGACTGGCTGGCCATGTACGAATGCGTGAGCGTCCCCAACGATTGGTACGAGGCAGGTAAACTCGGCAACCTGTTTTTCTACCTCGCGGGTGTGGCCGGCATGTGGTACAACCACCACGCATCTGATTTCCCGACTTGGTCCGCTTTTAAAACCGCTGTCGTCGACGTGTTCGGCCGTCCGGCCGTTCGTAAGCTGCAAGCTGAACAGCGTTTACGTGAACGAGCCCAGCAGACCGGCGAGTCCTTCACAAGGTATATCAAGGACATCCTTGACTTGTGCAAGAAAGTCGACCTGAACATGTCAGAGGCTGACAAAATTACGCATGTTTTAAAAGGCATCGCCGACGATGCCTTCACCATGCTCCTGGCAAAGAACCCCCGCACTGTGGCAGAAGTCATTACGTTATGCCAAAGTTACGACGAGCTGCGGCGGCAGCGTTTGATGACCCGTCGACCGCCACCACGTGATGCTGATCTCTCGGCCTTGTCAGCCGATGGAGGCGGAAATGGTGTAGGCCCGTGTGCTCAGATTTGGGCGCACGTTAAAGAACCCCAGGTGGTCGAAATTTCCGGAGCCCTCCACTACGGCGTCTCTCATAATCATATGGTGGTTTTGGGACGTTAAACCCCACATATCAATCATCATCAATCATTGTCAGCAGTTCCTGACCACGCGACCTTGCTCTCCGAAATCAAGTCGTTCGTGCGTGAGGAAGTTGCCCGCCAGGTCTCTTTACTGGCTTTTGCTTCCCCACAACATGCTCAACAGCCATCAAGTACACTTCCACCTCCGCTCCGCCGAGCCATTCAGCAGCAAATTGCGGAGGTCGTTCCTGAATACCACCAGCCGCCTCCTGTATCTGCGCCACTCAGCTACGCCCAAGTTGTCGCCAGGCCGCCCCCACCGATTTCTGTCGCTGTTCCCCTTGGTTACACCGAAACCATCGCGAGGCCCCAGGCCTTCGGAGAAACTGTCTCGCCTACATACGCCGGCGTCACCCACGTGCCCCGAGTGCCGCCTACCATACACTCATATCAGCAGCCGGCTCGCCCATCGCGTTCTGCGACATGGATGGGACCCGCGAACCGATGGCGCACTGCTGACAATCGCCCCATCTGCTTTGCTTGTGGTTGCGTCGGTCATGTAGCACGCTATTGCAATCGTGTGCAGCAACCGCAGAACGCCTCCAACTTTCCCAGCCAGTCAAGCCGCTCTTATGACCAACCGCCGCCTATGTCACCGTCGTCCCGTCCCGTTCAATCTACCCGCCGTTCACCATCTCCACGACGTCGCTCACTGTCGCCAATGCGGCCACGTCCACTCGAGGGCGACCAGGAAAACTAGTCGTCGCAGTCCACGAGGCAAGGTCTGCGACGCTGACCAACTGCGGAAGCCCTCAGGAAAGCCCGTCGAACGTGATAGATGTGCTTGTGGATGGCGTTCGTGCATCTGCCCTTGTAGATACAGGAGCCACCGTATCCGTGATGGACGCAAAACTTAGCCGATTACTGCGCAAAGTGACCACGCCGCTTTCCGGACTCTCCCTCCGTACAGCCAGCGCCCAAAGCATTCACCCTACAGCGATGTGCACAGCCCGCCTTATGATTCAGGACGTGATGTATGATGTCGAATTCATCATAATTTCTTCATGCTCTCAAGACGTCATCCTAGGATGGGATTTTCTCTCCCGCCACGACGCCGTCATTCATTGCGCACCAGCAGAAATAGAACTCACGCATTTCTCTTCTTTGACGCCGGCCGACAGTCCATCTTCTGCAAGCAAGTTACTCGTCAGAGACGACACTCAAGTGCCTGAAAACTCGTCCGTGGCGGTGTCTCTCTACTGTACAAGCCTTTCTGACACCGCTGCACTCCTCTCGCCATCTCATCGTGTTTTCATAAGAAAAAGCTTGCTGGTTCCTTTCGCGACCGTGCAACTCACTGACGGCAGCACCACTATTTTTTTTTGTGAACTCATCTCCGTACAGCGTTACGTTGGTGCGATGGGGAATGTCTCGGCAGCGTGGAAACCATCGAAGACGCGCAATTTATGGATCAACTCGATGACATGCACTGCTCAAGTTCCTGTACACTTAGTACTGTTTCGACATCTGCTTCAACATCCGATGATGTATTCGGTCCCTCCATACCCGACAACCTTACGCCGGGCCAGCGTTCCCAGCTTTTGGGCCTGTTAGAAGAATTCCGCTCTTCTTTCGATGTCGCTCAACCTCCTCTCGGCCGCACATCCACCGTTACGCATCGCATCGACACAGGCGCACAGCCACCGATGCCGCAACGTCCATATCGCGTATCTCCCACAGAACGCCGTGTAATCAACGAGCAAGTCGACGACATGCTTCGCCGCGATGTTATTCGCCCCTCTAGCAGCCCCTGGGCATCTCCTGTCGTTCTCGTCACGAAGAAGGACGGTTCTGTGCGGTTCTGAGTGGACTACCGACGCCTCAACAAGATCACTCGTAAGGACTTGAACCCACTACCGCGGGTAGATGACGCGATTGAGAGCCTGCAAGGAGCAGAATTCTTTTCATCCCTCGATTTGCGCTCAGGGTACTGGCAAGTACCTATGGCTGAGGACGCTCGACCAAAGACCGCTTTTGTCACCCCCGACGGCTTGTACGAATTCAACGTCATGCCGTTTGGGCTGTGCAATGCGCCCGCCACCTTTGAGCGCATGATGGATACTGTTCTGCGTGACCTGATATGGCACACGTGCCTGTGCTACCTCGATGACGTCGTCGTTTTCGCTCCGTACTTCTCGACGCATCTTCAACGCCTTCGGCATGTTTTAACGCGTCTGAGCGCCGCCAGTCTGCAACTGAAACTAAAGAAGTGCCAATTTGCAGCTCGGCAGCTGACAATACTCGGCTACGTCGTGTCCAAGGACGGAATTTTCCCTGATCCAGCCAAGCTTCGGGCCATGACCGAGTTCCCCAAGCCGACATCCGTCGAGGAACTGCGCAGTTTCGTAGGACTGTGTTCCTACTTTCGGCGCTTCATTCGAAACTTCGCGACTATCATATCGCCGCTGACGAAGCTTCTCGGAAGTAACGGGCCTCTCCATTCGTGGTCATCACAGTGCGACGACGCTTTCACAACACTTCGTCGTTTGTTGACGTCGCCTCCCATACTCCGCCACTACGACCCTACGGCCCCTACAGAGGTACACACGGATGCCAGTGGTGTCGGCCTCGGCGCTGTCCTTGCGCAGCGCAAACCAGGGTTCCCAGAATATGTCGTGGCGTATGCAAGCCGTACGCTTACTAAAGCCGAGACTAATTACACAGTCACCGAGAAAGAATGTTTGGCAATCGTCTGGGCCCTTGCAAAGTTCCGACTTTATTTGTATGGTCGCCAGTTACGTTCCGTTTGGTTCTTTCCACTCGCCTCTCGCTTGTTGAGCGACATTTGCTGCTGCCGCTAAGGAAGCCGAAGACGAGAACTTTTCATCTGCTGGCACCTTGAGGAAACGACCGCTCCGACATCATCTGGATATAGAGACGTTTATTCGTTTCTCTTCTTTCCGTCACTGTCCCTGCACCCCTGGTTTTATCCCCTGTCTCCCCATTCAACCACTCTTACAGTCCAATCGTAACGCACCACTCTTATAGTCCAATCAAAACGCACAGATGTGTCTCTCCTCGCCACAACCTCGAAGACCCACCGCCTCTTGCCCCTTCATCGGTTCTCCGCCGTCGCTCAGGTTTCTTTCACACCGGTTCCCGGAATGGTCGACGACGGGCGTTGCCAGGTCGTGGAAAAGCGCCTCCGAGTAAGTTCCCGCGATGGCGGGTTGACAGGCCATCAATACAATTGGCCCCTGCGCCAATGCCGTCGCCTCCGCTGATTGTCCGGCGGACGCGTACGTGTACCTTCCACGTGTACCTTCCACGTGTACCGGCCACCTGCAGCCTGACTTGGTCTCCTGTAAGGCGCCATAATTGAGCCCGACAGCAGGCACGGGAGTTGTCGCGTCCTTTGTGGCCAGCAGACAGTCATCGTCCCGCATTCCGGTGGCCCTGCTTCCTTGTTGGCGAGGGGTCGCCGGCCGCTGGGTGGGTAACATAAGGTATTCAGAGAACGCACGAAGTTCGAGCCCAACAGTCGCCCATTTGATGTCGTCACCGACCACCACGCACTATGCTGGTTGTCGTCATTGAAAGATCCCTCAGGCCGTCTCGCCCGGTGGGCACTTCGCCTGCAAGACATGCGTGCTGTATCGCAATGGAAGGCAACATGCTGACGCCGACGCCCTGTCGCGCTCTCCCTTGCCTGATGACAATGCCAACAACTCAGCGTCTCACCTTGCCATTTCTTCGATTAGCATTCATACCATTGCTACTGAACAGCGCAAGGATCAATGGATTGCCTCACTGATAGACTTGCTGACTGATCCATCCACTCCATCCACTCGCGCGTTGCGTCGTCAAGCCCATCATTTCGCCCTTCGCGACGACCTCCTACACAGGCGCAATTACAACGGTGACGGCCGCCAGTGGCTACTAGTCATACCTCGCAGTCTGCGCTCTGACATATGCGAATTCTTTCATTCTGATCCGCAATGTGCGCACTCCGGGGTATCGAAGACTTACCACCGTATTCGCCAACGGTACTTTTGGCGCGGCATGTACCGCTACGTGCAGAAATTCGTTCGCTCCTGCATAGATTGTCAGCGCCGCAAAGCTTCAACGCACCTGTCGCCGGTAGGTCTGCAACCTCTACCTTGCCCTGCCAGGCCCTTTGGGTGCGTTGGCATCGATTTGTATGGGCCACTTCCACTAACGTCGGCTGGTAACCGCTGGGCCATTGTCGCTGTGGACCACCTCACGCGATACGCCGAAACGGCCGCTCTTCCCGCGGCTACAGCGAGCGATGTGGCCTCCTTTCTGCTTCAACGATTCATTCTGCGACACGGTCCACCCCAGGAACTGCTCAGTGACCGAGGCGGTGTCTTCCTGTCTGAAGTCGTTGAAGCCATTCTCAAAGAGTGCAACGTTGTTCACCGCAAAACTGCTGCTTACCACCCACAGATGAATGGCCTCACCGAATGCTTCAACCGTACGCTCGGTGACATGCTCTCCAAGTACGTCGCCGCCGATCACACAAACTGGGATTCCATTCTACCCTTCGTCACCTACGCATATAATACCGCCCCTCAGAGCACTACTGGCTTTTCACCTTTCTTTTTATTATATGAAAGGCACCCGTCACACACCATCGACACGATACTTCCGTACAGGCCAGATCCGTCTGAGTGGGCACCTATTTCTGCTACAGCCAAGCTTTGCTGAAGAGTGTCGAGAGCTTGCAAAGACCTTTACTGCGCATGATCAAGAGCGGCAAAAAAGCATTCGCGCTGACGCCAGCACTACTGCGCCCACGTTCCTTCTGGAGCGCTCGTCTGGCTCTCGATCCCTACCACTGCAACTGGCCTATCTTCAAAACTATTGCCCAAATACGAAGGCCTCTACCGTGTCGTCAAATGCACTTCCCCAGTCAACTAGTACTTGATTGAACCCATCGAACCATCTTCGGACATGCGCCGTCGAGGACGCGACATTGTTAACGTGGAGCGCCTCAAGGCCTACCATGACCCGCTCATTGTAACCAGCTGTTAGGTCGCCAGGCGGCTTCCTTTTCGTACCCGGGGTAGTTGTGGTAAAGCCATTGAACAGTGGGTCGTCCTCTCCAGTGCCTTCTAGTGGGTCGCCCTTTTCATAAGAAGAAGAGCAGCTCGTGCAGAGTGTCGGTCCCCGCATTGACTGTCGCTGTCGTGAATCATCGCGGAGTGTCCGCCAATAAACCTCTTAACACTATATATATATATATATATATATATATATATATATATATATATATATATATATATATATATATATATATATATATATATATATATATATATATATATATATAGTGTCTTCTTTTTCACGGCCAGAACGAGTATGAGCCACAGCGCTCGTTCTTCAAGGGTGGCATGCGTCATTACCCCCTCTTTCAAGAAGCATCGTCTCGATGCTGCACATAAAGGCAAAAGAAAAAGTGAGACGAAGGTTACTTTAGGAGCAAAATCAATGTCATAACGCAAAAGAACGCAGTCAGTTGTGAGTCCGGAGTCAAATAAAAAAATGTTAAGGAATGCAAGAAAAAGAACGACACAAAGTCACCAATAAAGTTAGTCACTCCACTGGTGAGTCACAGCGTGAAAAGTGCGGTTTGAGCCTTGAAACGTGAAAGACTTCAGTTTGCGGGGGGCGACGGGAACGTCTCGAAGTGCCTTCTGGGAGATCCTCGTAAGTAATGTCGGTGAGACGTCGTACGATCTTGTAAGGGCCGAAGTAGCAGCGAAGCAGCTTTTCTAGACGGCCATGCTGTCGAATAGGGGTCCACACCCAGACTTAATCACCAGGCTTGAAATTAACTTCACGGTGACGAAGATTGTAGCGGCATGCGTCTGCGGTTTGGTGGCACTGAATACGGCTACGAGCAAGTTGACGGGCCTCCTCTGCGCGCGGCGCGAACTTGGCGGCATCCGAAGAATATATTCCTGGTTTGTCGGGCAGGAGCATAGTCGTCCCCTCGCGACCATGGACTAAGTGAAAAAGGTGTGAAACCGGTAATTTTTTGTACAGCAGTATTATGCGCGAAAGATATGTAAGGAAGGATATCGTCCCAGTTCTTGTGGTCGATGTCCATATACATTGACAGCATGTCGGCAATTGTCTTGTTAAGTCGTTCAGTGAGCCCATTTGCTTGCGGGTGGTAAGCTGTGGTTTCACGATGTTCCGTGCCACTTAATCGAAAGATTTCCTGCGTCATGTCTGCGGCGAAAGCTATCCCACGATCAGTTACAACGACAGCTGGCGCACCGTGACGTAGGACGATGCTGTTAACGAAAAAATGGGCGACGTCTGATGCGGTAGCTTTTGGAAGCGCCTTTATTTCGCACAAGAGTGTTCAGTAGTGAGTAGTGACCACAATCCAGTGGTTTGGAAATGAAGACGTTGGATATGATCTCAGCAAGTCCATGCCAATCTGATAATTAGGCGCCTTCGGTGGGTCTATTGATTGCAGCAGTCCCGCTGATGGTAAAGGTGGAATCTTACGTCAGTGTCAGTCGTGACGTGTGCGAACGCAGTGCGTCACTGTCTTCGCGAGACGCGACCAGTAGTAGGAGCGGTAAATCCGTTCAAGCGTGTGCGTATAGCCGAGGTGTCCAGATGATGGCTCGCCATGACATGCACGTGAAATGTCACCACGAAGCGTGGTTGGCGCAACAAGCAGATACGTAGCATTTGTAGAATCCAAGTTTTGTTTTATAAAGCACTCCATCTCGAAAACAAAAGTAGGACAGCGAGCGTACAAAATTTCGAAGAGGGTGAGAATTGCGTCCTTCCAGGTAGTCAATGAGTGGGATGAGCTCCAAGTCGTCCCACTGTTGCTGAGCCAAGCTGGTTACCGATACGGCAGAAAGAAAAGTGCAATCGTCTTCAAGGTCAGTGTTCGTAATTTCGACTGGTGCACGTGAAAGGCAGTCAGCGTCAGTGTGTTTCCGCCCAGATTTATGAACGACGGTGACGTCGAATTATTGTAGCCGAAGGCTCCATCATGCTAGACGACCTGAGGAATCTTTGAGATTCGCGAGCCAACAAAGATAATTGTGGTCACTAACTACCCTGAATGGGTGTCCATACGAGTATGGGCGGAACTTACTTATAGCCAAGACAACAGCGAGGCATTCTTTTTCGGTCGCAGATAAGTTCTTTTCCACTGGGGATAACGTTCTGCTCGCATAATCAATCACGCGCTCTACGCCATTATGCCACTGAACTAATACCGCTCCCAGTCCAATGTTGCTGGCATCTGTGTGTAACTACGTGTCAGCGCTTTCGTAAAAATGACCCAATAATGCGGAGCCTGAATAAGATTTTGGAGAGTGTCGGTCCCCGCATTGACTGTCGCTGTCGTGAATCATCGCGGAGTGTCCGCCAATAAACCTCTTAACACTATATATATATATATATATATATAATATATATATATATAATATATATATATATATATATATATATATTATATATATATATATATATATATATATATATATATATAGTGTCTTCTTTTTCACGGCCAGAACGAGTATGAGCCACAGCGCTCGTTCTTCAAGGGTGGCATGCGTCATTACCCCTCTTTCAAGAAGCATCGTCTCGATGCTGCACATAAAGGCAAAAGAAAAAGTGAGACGAAGGTTACTTTAGGAGCAAAATCAATGTCATAACGCAAAAGAACGCAGTCAGTTGTGAGTCCGGAGTCAAATAAAAAAATGTTAAGGAATGCAAGAAAAAGAACGACACAAAGTCACCAATAAAGTTAGTCACTCCACTGGTGAGTCACAGCGTGAAAAGTGCGGTTTGAGCCTTGAAACGTGAAAGACTTCAGTTTGCGGGGGGCGACGGGAACGTCTCGAAGTGCCTTCTGGGAGATCCTCGTAAGTAATGTCGGTGAGACGTCGTACGATCTTGTAAGGGCCGAAGTAGCAGCGAAGCAGCTTTTCTAGACGGCCATGCTGTCGAATAGGGGTCCACATCCAGAGTTAATCACCAGACTTGAAAAGAACTTCACGATGACGAAGATTGTAGCAGCGTGCGTCTGCGGTTTGGTGGCACTGAATACGGCTACGAGCAAGTTGACGGGCTTCCTCTGCGCGCGGCGCGAACTTGGCGCCATCCGAAGAATATATTCCTGGTTTGTCGGGCAGGAGCATGGCGTCGAGCATAGTCGTCCCCTCGCGACCATGGACTAAGTGAAAAGGTGTGAAACCGGTAATTTTTTGTACAGCAGTATTATGCGCGAAAGATATGTAAGGAAGGATATCGTCCCAGTTCTTGTGGTCGATGTCCATATACATTGACAGCATGTCGGCAATTGTCTTGTTAAGTCGTTCAGTGAGCCCATTTGCTTGCGGGTGGTAAGCTGTGGTTTCACGATGTTCCGTGCCACTTAATCGAAAGATTTCCTGCGTCATGTCTGCGGCGAAAGCTATCCCACGATCAGTTACAACGACAGCTGGCGCACCGTGACGTAGGACGACCCTGTTGAAAGCCGTGCTGGTTGCTGAAAAGATGGTTGTGCTTTGTTAGGTACTTCATGATTGCCGATGATATGATATGCTCTAATAATTTACATGGTATACTGGTCAGCGAGATTGGTCTGTAGTTGGTGACAGATGACGGGTCTCCGGATTTAAAAATTGGTACTATTTTAGAAACTTTCCATCCGTCAGGAACGCATCCTGACTGAATCGATTGCTGGAAAAGGCATGCAAAAATGGGAGAAATAACAGGTTTAGTTAACTTTAGCAGTTTAGGACAAATACCATCTGGACCAGGAGCAGAGCTGCTAGAAAGACGATCAATAGCAGCTTCGATTCCCTTTTCAGTGATCACGATGTCCTCCATGATGGAGGTAACGGAGCCGAGGTAAGAGCGGTAAATTCGTTCAAGCGTGTGCGTATAGCCGAGGTGTCCAGGTGATGGCTCGTCATGACATGCACGTGAAATGTCACCACGAAACGTGGTTGGCGCAACAAGCAGATACGTAGCATTTGTAGAATCCAAGTTATTTTTATAAAACACTCCATCTCAAAAACAAAAGTAAGACAGCGAGCGTGCAAAATTTCGAAGAAGGTGAGAAATGCGTCCTTCCAGGTAGTCAATGAGTGGGATGAGCTCCGAGTCGTCACGCTGTTGCTGAGTCAAGCTGGTTGCCGATACGGCAGAAAGACATGTGCAACCGTCTTCAAGGTCAGTGTTCGTATTTTCGACTGGTGCACGTGAAAGGCAGTCAGCGTCAGTGTGTTTCCGCCCAGATTTATGAACGATGGTGACGTCGAATTATTGTAGCCTTTGGCTCCATCATGCTAGACGACCTGAGGGATCTTTGAGATTCGCGAGCCAACAAAGATAATTGTGGTCGCTAACTACCCTGAATGGGTGTCCATACAAGTATGGGCGGAACTTACTTATAGCCAAGACAACAGCGAGGCATTCTTTTTCGGTCGCAGATAAGTTCTTTTCCACTGGGGATAACGTTCTTCTCGCATAAGCAATCACGCCCTCTACGCCATTATGCCACTGAACTAATACCGCTCCCAGTCCAATGTTGCTGGCGGCTGTGTGTAACTACGTGTCAGCGCTTTCGTAAAAATGACCCAATAAAGGTGGAGCCTGCATAATATTTTGGAGAGTGTCGAACGCATGGCGCTGATCTGTATCCCAAATAAACAAAACACCATCTTTTGTAAGCTTGTTGAAGGGTTCAGCGATCTTGGAAAAGTTTCTCACAAAGCGCCTGTAGTACGCACAGAGCCCCAGGAATCGGCGTAGGTCGCGGGTTTTCTCTGGATCTGGGTGGATGCCGGCATGGCTCACAACATGACCAAGGAACTTCAGTTCTTCACATCACATCACATCACTTTAATACCTTAAAGACCCCCATTTTGTTCTTCGTATACAAAATGACATTTCTCGGGTTTGAGAGAAAGCCCTGCTGTTATAATTGCCGGAAGAACTGCCTGAAGGCGTTGGACGTGTTGTTTGAACGTGTCTGCAATGACCACGATGTTGTCAACGTAAACCAGACATGATTTTCATTTGAGCCCCGTGAGAACCGTATCCATCATTCTTTGGAAAGTAGCTGGCGCTGAGCATAGACCGAAAGGCAAGACTTTAAATTCGTACAGACCGTCGGGAATAACAAACGCCGTCTTTTCGCGGTCACGCTCGTCCACTGCGATTCGCCAGTAGCCGCTAAGCAAATCCATGGAGGAAGAGAGAGAGAGATAAAGATGCAAGGAAAGGCAGGGAGGTTAACCAGACGCACATCCGGTTTGCTACCCTGCACTGGGGAAGGGATAAAGGGGAGAAAAGAGGTTGCAGAAAGATGAGAAGGTACACACAATCACGAGAACACTCGGGGAGCACACACAGTCTACAGGCGGTCGCTCAGGTTTGTTGACTTAAGGTAAAGTAGCAGTGCTTTAGTTGCTTTCTGCGCAACTGAGGCAGATGCCCAAGGTCCTAGTATCTTCTGCACACAAAATGGTCCGGGGTCAAGTCGATTCAAAACCATCCGGAGCTGGCATCGCTGTGTGTCGTAGCAAGCGCAGCTGCACAGGACGTGTTCGATGGTCTCTTCAGCTCCGCAGTAGTCGCATGTAGGAGTGTCTGCCTTACCAATGCGAAAGAAGTACACCTTTGTAAATGCAACACCCAACCAAAGGCGGCATAACAGTGTCGCATCGGGGCGGGAAAGTTGTGATGGTAGCTTTAGCTTGAGCGAAGGATCCAGTTCATAAAATTGACACCTTTGGAAGCTGGTAGACGACCAGAACGTGCGTGTGAGATCTCGAGCCAGCAGGTAAAGTTGTCTTGCTGCATCATTCCTTGATAGAGGAATCGGGACTACACGGGTTTCTTCATGGGCTGAGCGGGCTGCATCATCGGCTAATTGATTTCCGGTAATACCGATATGTCCAGGCAGCCATTGATATATAATATCATGCCCTCGTGCTAGAGCTTCATGATGGCAATGTCTTATTTCTTGTACCAGTTGGTCATGACTCCTCCTACGCATGGCAGACTGCAAACTCTGAAGCGCTGCTTTCGAGTCACAGAATATGACCCATTTTCCTGGACGTTCTTGAACGAGATATTGTAAAGCAGCCCTTATAGCAGCAAGCTCTGATGCCGTAGATGTAGTCATATGCGACAACTTAAATGGAGGAAAATACTTAGCATTGCGTATACGGTCCAGTGAGTCATCTATCCAGGGTAGAGGATGAATGTCTTTTTTGGTGACCTTGTTTAATTTACGGTAATCAACGCAAAAGCACGAACGAACCATTCTTCGTCTTTACTAACACAACTGGCGAAGCCCAGGGACTGGTCGATGGCAGGATGACGTCGTCCTGAAGCATTTGCTGGACTTGGTCACGTATAACGTCTTGTTCCTTTTGTGACATCCTATAGTCATGTTGTCAGATGGGTCTCTTCGGTGGGTTCCGTAATGATACGATGCTGGGCAAGTGGCGTCTGGTTAACCCTCGATGTAGTAGCAAAGCAGTCTCGAAATGAGCCGAGTATACGCAAAAGTCTTTCTCGTTGTGCCGAAGGTAGACCCTAATTCACGTCGAGAGTGCTCGCGAAGGCCTCGTAAGATGGTTAATCGACGAAAGTGAAGCTGACGTGGACGAACCTTGGATATCGGCAAGTTCTTCCAAATATGCAATGGCAGTGTGTCTCCTAATGTGGCGATATTCGTCACTGAAGCTCGTGATTAGGAGATGAGCATGTCTGTTGCTAGGCCGAACGAATCCTCAGGCAACGCATATTTGTCGTGAAATAAGGAGAGGCAAATTGGCCTCCACAATTATTGTGTCAGACACGTCCTGTCCCGATTCCACCTTGACAAAGAGGCTGCTTCGAGGCGGAAGAGAATCGTCGGTAACAGGGAGCGCTCTCTTCAAAAATCGCGTGCCGTCTGTTGCAGCACTAAAAGGATCCTCGAACGACACACGTAACCCCATATTACACGAAGAAAGTCTAGTGAAAGACGGAGTTACTTGTTCTCAGGATGATTGGCAGAGAGCCCTCACGAAATACGAGGAAAGACCAGTAAATGTCGACGTACGGATTCGAATGCGTGCCGTGTACATACCAGAACACATCACCAGATGGACACCTGCCATGCGCAACTGGGGTTCTTGCCATGGTGTGGTAACCTTCCTCAGTTTAGATGCCAGTGCGGCGCTCATTACGTAATAGTCGGCGATGAGGGCGTTGACAGCGTGATTGTCGACGAAGACAGCGATTTCGGCAGAAAAGATCTTTCTGCTGTCGGGGAACACTGAAAAAACGTCTGAATGGTCGCCGTCGGGTCGTTGCGTCGAAGGAGGGTTTTTAACAGTTCGCCTAACCGCGACTTCACCCTCAGAAGTCACAGTTTCTAGTTTCCACTACGGGGTCTTGGTGACCGGCTCCTGAAGGGAGAGGAAGACGACGAGGGCAAACTTGGCGACGTAGACCGGCGAGGCGACGGTGATCTAGATTGGCCGGTGCGGAACAGCTGAAGTTTGCTGGCCCGTAAGATAGGCTTCGATTACGCGGGGGTGGTCGCCGTAGCGTGGGCATCGAGCATCAGGGTGGAAACCGCGGAGACTACTTGGCGGCACTGACAGTTACGGTACACGTGACCCGCTTTTCCGCAGTGATAGCAGAGCGGACGGTTATCCGAGGTGCGCCACGTGCTTGCTTTGCTAGCCCTTTGTCTTGAGGCTGTCAGATAGGAGAGTGCGTTTGGAAACCTTGAGCTGAGAGGTGGACTTGAAGCAGTGTCCTGGCCATGGGGCACAGCTCGTACATTGTCCGCATAGCGGCATTTGTAGCCGGGGGGGGGGATCGTAATGCCACCGCATACGTCAAGACTGGGGCCTCGGTTATTGGTGGTGTGATTAGTGCCAGGGGTGCGACTGCCTACCGCACTTGTCTGATTACATCCGCGATGTCTGGTACATGTGGACGGAATTCCAGTGCCTGAAGCTGTCGCAACTCATTCCGCACGATACCTCGAATGAAGTCTTCGCGGGCCTGCCTCTCACTGTCAGATTCGATAGAGCATGTGGTGGCCGGGATGTGGCGTTCGTATTGTGAGAACCGCTGCTGCAGAGTACGCTCCATTAAAATTGACTCATGGATGAACTCGGCAACGGTCGTCGGTAGATTGCGCATGATTCCGGCGAAAAGCTGTTCTTTAACCCCCCTCCCCCTCCCATAAAATGTCATACCTTCTTTTCTTCAGGTATGACAGGGTCGGCGCGCCTGAAGAGCCGAAGCATGTCCTCGGCAAACATGTAAACGCGTTTGTTCGGCCACTGGTTCCTGCAGAATATGGCTTGTTCAGCCCTCTCCTTTTCTTCGGCGTCGCGGTAGGCGTCGTGGAGCTGTCGGCCTAATTCTTGCATGTCGCAAAGGAGCCTTCGTGGTTCTCATACCACGTCTTCGTAGAATCTTCAAAGTAGAAGTAAACCCTGCTCAGCTTGCGAACATCGTTTTATTAGTTGATACTGGCAACCCGATCAAAGTGGTCGAGCCAGTTATCAACATCCTCGAAGATGTCTCCATGGAGCGGTTTTGGTGTCTGTGGCGCATGAAAAACATGCGCGAGAGGAGAACCATGGGCATCGCTGGTTTGGACCGCCTGGCTTGTCGTCGGAGCTGTCATCTTTCTGGGTGTAGATGCCAAGGGACCAAATTCAGGGGGTAACAGACGCAGACGGCAGCTGCTTCTTGCTCTGAGAGATGTAGCTGTCTCCAAGATGGCTGATACTGCCGATGCACACGTACCCAGCGTCTACATCAGTAATGTTGCGAACAAAACAAGACCAACAGCCAGGAGTTTAGTTTGTTTGTTTGTCTGTCCTTTTTATCCAGGCGCAACCCACCATGGGGGATCGGCCATGAAACGAACGGTGCCTTGCTATTTAAAAGGAAATGTTCATAATTTCGAATTGTTAAAGCACACTACATGGTCTTACATATTGATTTTTATGCGTGACAAAATTCAGTGTCTTAGATGCAGACTTGAGAGAAATCAGCAGTTGACTGGAACCAGAGCAACAAAACGTTCTCTTCTTTTCTCAGAAAGAGCGCTCGTTCTTCAAGGGTGGCATGCGTCAATACGTACTGCATATTGCAAGTATAGTTGTTAAATGTTCACTACACCTTAATACTTCCATTTGCAAATCAGCGAAGGGTGCATTACGCGTCCGTAAGGCCGGCCACTCACGAACCTACTGAGCTGTCGGCTTTGTTGGTGATTTTGCAGCTGATGATTAAATATCCCTGAACACTTTGTAATGGGTGGGCCCTTAAAACACGAACTCATTGCACTTCACATGTTTGCACACTTGGCGCGATTTTACGCTACTGTCACGCAAAATTACATGCACAACATGAGATTCATACAGTGGCGTTCTTCAGCGTCGAGATATAACGTGGCTCTGTGGTAGAACGCCTGCTTGCGAGGCACACGGCCTAGCAACGGCCGTCACTTAGACCAAAAAATCTGAATCATTTCGTCCTAATCATTTCGTCCTACTGTAAGGTATAAATGTATACATGGGTTCTTTTTTTTTCGACGCTGTTTCATGCAATAGCGTATTTATGTGGTAGAACGTCTGCTTAGTATACGCATCCGGCCTGGGTTTACCTCTCACTTGAATGGGACATTTATATTATCTGTTTTATTTGCGTCTCTCTTAATTTTTAGGTAGCAGAGAAGATGATGAGATTTCGCTCACAACTAACGACGCTGACACTGGAAATTATGCGAAACTATCTTTTCAATGCTGTTGCGTTAAAACTCGAAGGGCGCTTGAGCTTCGCATTCAAGAGTGGAACGCGATAGCCCAGTTCGCGTCACCATCTCAACGTTTCTTGGTGGACGCCAAAGCCGTGGCGCGAGGAAAGCAACGCCTGTGAATCGGACCTGACAAACATTCGCAGAATGCATGCTTTAAGCGCAGTTGCGATTAGCCCAAAACGACGTAATTTACCCGTCTGAACGTTGACGGTGAGGTACCCACTACAGGCCCGCAAGCTATCGCAAGCACTTGCGAAGCTGCACACATTGATATTGCCGATGATGATAATTAATTATTCACATGTACTCTGCAATTGACGGTCTTTAAACCAACCATTTGTCGAGCGATTCACATGTTTTGGCGCTTTGTGCAATTCTATGCTTCTGCTGCACAGCATTGCGTGTGTACTCCTCGCGCTGAGTAACAGTCTATCCTTTCCGCAGCAGCTTCCACCAAGGCGTGGCTCCATAATAGCACACCCACTTATTCTCATGTCCTGGGATCGATTAAAACTAATATTTTTTCTCTATTTTTTATTCGAAAGTATCCCAAATTTTTGTTCACTGTCCCCTGTGGTTTTTACTCACAAGTGGTCACTACGACGCCGGAATATCTGCGAAAAAATTTTTTCAACACTCGTTCAGATGTGCGCTATTCTAATTAACAAGCTTCCATTTAATACCTTTAGGGTTAATTACATTAAAGGCACACTATACGTTCTTACATACTGAGTTTTATGCTGTCACAAAATTCAGTGTCATAGATGCAGGTTTCAGAGAAATCAGCATTGAAACGGCCAATGTTACGCTCGCCACTGCTCCTTTATTTGCGGCATGGTTGAAAGCAACGCGCACGGGGCCCGATTACGCTATCGCATTTTATCTTTGAGACTGAAGCTCAAGTATCCTTCAAGTTTTTTTGTTTCTATTACGCCAACAGTCTTAAATGTAGTGTACGAAGTAAGACAATAGTTTTCAACAAAACAGTTGTGTTAAACACAACAATCGAAAAAAAAAACTATTAGACATATTTTACGCTAAGAACGCCACTATGCATCGACCAACCTTCATATTTGTTCGACTGCAACCACCCTTCGAGAACATTTTGTTTCTTCTGGTGCAAAAAAATATCAACTTTATGTCACTAGCAGATTCCTTTACTACACACTTCAATATGTAGAGACATCATATTATACAAGTTAGATCCATTGTCTTTAAAGGGGCACAGACCCGCAATTTTTCACTTGTCGTTTTTTCTCGTCAAATGATAGGCCAAGCCCCCGAGAGCATGGAAATGTACCACGAGATCAGCCATAGGTGAGCTGTGCGGTCTGAACAGGTACGCGAACTCCACGCCTGGCCTCGTTGTAAACGTGCCTCACCGTTTCGGCCACTCAGCCATTGGTGCGAACGAGCCTTAAATGTGTACATTTACCAGCCGGGCATGGTCGACCACGGTTGCTCGCGCCTTATATGTCTGTAGGGCGTCAGTGGATGGCTCATGTCTTTGTACGTGATTGTTATGATCATGGCAAAGTTTCCGTAGGAGCCATATCCAGCACGTTAGTCCCTTCGCTCTAATATGCGGCCGTGTTTCTTATAAAGCCCGCGTTTTGTTTGAGTTCTCATGCTAAAAGAAGGGGCGACCAGCCTTTCGTTCTGTAACATTCCAACTTCTTGCTGTTGCATTCGTAGCTTCACTCTTGAGGTGAAACTGCGGCATTTAGCTTACATCAACGCAGCAATTATCAACCTGCTAGGCGTAACATTTAGAAGTTGGATATCTGCGCTCACTATTTGTATTTTTGGGGAAGTAAACTATTTGTAAAGACATCTTTGACTTACTATGCTTGCATAACTCATTAGACACTGTGTATCCATTTGAAATGTTGTCCTGAGAGGTCTTCGGGTATGAATACGACAACGACATGGTTGAAGCTCTTGAAGACAGTAAACTTGCATCGAAGGTAGTAGACCAAAGGCGATATTGTGACTGTAAGAAGGGAGATTTATAGTTTGCGGGCTCCCAATTTCCTCCTTTCCCACTGGTTCTAACATTAGATTTCCCCTATAATTTCCCAAGTCTAGGGCAATATTAGTTTTCTTAGACTATTGTCAACATTCCTGCCTTTCCTTTCGCTTCTATTCCTGCCTTCCTAAAACTAAAACCTGCTCCCGCTATGCGCACAATGACTTTGAGGACACTTAAGGATGCTTACTTGATGGCATACAGCAGTACGTGGTTCTGAAATGGGAGTCCGCGGACCCTGCGGGGTCGCGGAGCCATATTTGGGGGAATACAAAATTCATCCCCGTAAAAAAAAAATCACTGCCCAAGCACTTCACAGAGATTTTTAACCTGCGAAGCTAAAACGTGTGGTCATAGGTGGTCGCAGACGTCACAGCTGAAGCCGAAGCACCGCTCGAGAAGAGTCCCGTCGAACGCGGGCGTTGGCCCCGGCGAACGCCTTTGTCCCGTTGACGCTGCCCTGCCCGCAACGACGTCTCCTTGCCTCACCTTTGGTACATATGCGTTCAGTATTTCAAGTTAGCTCGGCGTCGTGGTTAGCAACGTCCACCCACCATTGGCGCCTGCACTAATGTTCGCGCTTTATCATGGCTCGGATGGCTGCCGGATTCCCGCCACACGAGTTGCTGCTTGCAATATAGCCCCCCCCAGCCTGGCTTTGTGCCCGAAGTGTCGCATCGGCTCGGTGACATGTGTTATCTCACGGATTTGCTATCGGCACTGTTCTACGAAAGTGTAAAAACATGGATATATGGGCGAGTTTTCAAAGATTGATGGTGTTTAGGTGCACAAAACAAAGTACTCTTGCATCTTGTCTGTTTCGCGATTCGAATGTTGTTTGCTGTTCGGGAGTTCTGTTTAGAAAAAAAATTATTGCCACAAACGTCAATAACACTCAACAGAACATTTCCTTCTTAGACATACTCTAACGATGATGACAAAACAGACGTCATTTACATGAACATGGATATGAGATGACGTTGAAAGAACATGTACATTCGATGGTTAGGGAGTTCTTACGATCTTTGCTACCGATGTGAAACTTGAAAGTTGAAACTGCGGCGCGGGAGCTTGGCGGCACGGCTGCGACGGCATGAACGACCTCACTAATGGCGCTGCCAATGGCGCGCGTGCTTGGGTGCAACGTAGAGAATCTCGTAACTGACGACGCAGCCAATGGAGTTCGTTATAGAAACTTGTGGTGAATAGTTTTTTCGTTTAGCCGAATCATACACAGCGTTCTGCGTAAAAAAGGAAAAAGAAAGAAAAAACCTCCGCCTTTTTGGAGGCACACAATGCACCAAGACAGCCGCCTTTTTTGTTTTTAGTATGCTTCACCACATAACATTTTAGCACAGTGATGGAGCTGAATATTGATTCCCCTTCTCCATGTGAAGGCTTTAAAGCTTTTGTTGAAGTTTTTTATAACACATTCATGGCAGCATACCTTTTCTAGGCTTGCATATCTGAAAAGCACACATTTGACAGATACAAGTTGAATGAGGCTACAGACCACACAACTTGATAAGCTGCTGAGATTGAACTGGCATGGCGCTCTCGTTTGACTATTCTTTGCCAGGGAGAAGTAAAAGGCAATGCCCCCCCCCCCCTTCTTTCTCTCACTGCAAGGGAACCCTCACCACTTCTATCGGTCCACAATAGTCGCTGAAACATTCATGGCTGAGAAGAATCGCTGTGTAGTATTTCCGGCATAGTTCCGTGCGCTTAACAAGGTACATGATCTGTGACGGTGAACTAACGTTAATTCACCATCCATTCAGTTACTTCCCAAAAAAACTGCATATATGCTAGAATAACACCTTCAAGCACCTCTAACTCTTAGTCATCCTTTTTATCATGCTCATCACGTTTCTCCTCATGTCTTTATCTGCTTGATTTCGCATTCGTGCAATAAAACTCTGTTGGAAGTTTGTGCCTGTCTTGTGTGGTGTCATCAGCGTCCCGTTTCTGCACTGATCTGACTAACTATACGTACGTATCAACAAGCCCTCCTAAACCCACCTAATAGGGAGTTTTAGTACTGCGAAATGGTGCTACGTACGCATCACGCAAGCGCCTTGCGTTACGTGGCGTCGTTTGCCACTAATCGGCTTTTAGTACGCCGTAGTACCCTCGTACGTAACGAGCGTGAAGCGTGTTGCGCCATCTGGTATATCAAAACAGAAGCACGTGTTGTTGACAGCCAATTTGAGCCAATCCAAGTGTTATAGCCAGATTATGGCCATAATTTAAGCCACAGAGCCAGTCGGTGCTTGCCTTCGATGCCGCCATTTTGCAAAACGAAGTCTCGCGCTGTCGCGAACTTGTTCGAGAACGGCGCGATCACCTCATACGTACGCACGCACGCATCTCATGCGGGCGTACGTAGCAGCTGCGTACGTAACGCGATACGTGCGCTTTGCGGTCTGCGCATGCGCACTACGCAGAACGTGGCGTCCTTACGTACGCAACGCCACCACGTACGCAGCGTACGCAGTACTAAAACTCTCTAATATTTCAGTTGAGTAAATATTCTCTGAAATTAAGGTGACAGAAGTTTCAGCATGTAATGTGGCTGCTTGCATGACGCTGCAACACGATGTCTTAGAATGACGAACATTACACATTTTAAGGATGAAAAAAAAAAACGCATGCTTGAATTTACGCTTATATTGCGACCGGTGATTATACAAAGCGCGAAATGAGGTCACTGCTTAGTTCCACACGCATTGCTCGCCGATACAGGCAGATCAACCATCGTACAGAAATTTTCGGCATAACATATACAACACGTACCAGCGTTAAGTTTCACATTCTCCAAAAACAGTCCGTGGTTCTGTCAGGCATCTTTTAAAGTGATTTAGAGAGTGCGCATTGTATAGAATGCTCTGAACTCTAGAGCTTTAGTCCTGCAGGATTACAGTACATGTTTTAAAATTAAGACGGTAAATTCACGATGGATTACAGTACATGATTGTGTCAATGTCACGGAAAAAAGAAAAAAAGGAAGAGACAATGCAAAGTGAGTGACAAAATAATCTCTTGCGAACTACCAGGTCTGCCTACAGGTCATTTCCATCGCAAAATACATGTGGCCCATAATGTGCATGTGCTGTTTATGCAAGTCAGGAAGGTTTAAGTAAGAACTTGCTGCGGTACGAAACGCTGTTGGCGGGTGCGCTCTGCACGGCCTTTTCTCCAGGTGCTTGCAATAAGAGCCTTGCTTTACAAACGCTGCGTTAAGATGCATGCTATACTTCTCGAACATGGCTTGAAAACTGTCAATGGGTATTCTCTAGAGTCGATGCTGCTGTGAACATGAGAGGCAAATATGCTGGCCTGCATTACACGTGACACGTAATTCCTAAAAGCATTTCAAGTACAACTACAGACCTGTCTCGCTCTTGTTTCTGTAAGTTACGTCGTCGACGACCCCGATTACGTCCTCGGAAAGAACGATCCGGCTGTTAGCGGCGTTGCACATAAACGTACGTAGTCATTCCTTCGTCTTCCACCTTCTTACCTGTGTTAGTTCCAGCGCATTCACCGAAAGGAAAGAAAAGAAAAAAAGAGCTCGAAGAGCCCGGCAAATCACCCCGGCACAACTCGTACTTCATAGTTTCGAATTTTTTTTTGCGACAATCGAAAGTGAGATCATTCGGCGATTACTCAGAAAAGTGTTGCAGGACCACTTTAGGAGTGGTATTTGTAGTTCAAGCAGTTTGTTCAGGTTATTTGGGGCTGCAAGACCCAAGGATGCTTTCTGCCCTACGTCCTGCGCGTCTCTTGTTTACAGCCGCGACTAGCAGTTCAATGACGAAGACCACAGCGGCCGCCTGCAGCAGCAGCAGTGAAAGCAGGAACAGTGGCCTGAGGTCTTCGAACAGCAGAGTGCGCTCCTGCATGTCCGCCTTGTCACTCATGCGCAGCATGCATTCCTCTCCGATAGGGGACACTTCCTGTCGGAACCGCTGCAGGAGACCACTCTCCACGAACCACTTCAGCCTGCGAGTATAGGGTACGCCTACTGTACGTACTCTTCGAAAAAAAAAAATATGGCCATGGGAAAGCACTAACGTGAATTATGTATTCTGTTAAAACCTTCAGGATTAACCGACAATTACGACACTGCCAAACGTGAATTCCGAGCGCAGCTTCGTGTTGGGGCAACATCTGTGTGTGGCTTTTTCACAACGTGTCGACTCTACAATGAACTATATTTTTCATGAAGTAGGGCAGCACCCGCTATGCCATTATGCGTCTTTCTGTGAATGATAGAGGTACCCAGTACACATCTGTAATGTGTTATGCGCTCTTTGTTGGTGCTGATGACGATGGAGAATTGTGGCTGGGCACATTGCAGTGGGTGGGAAGCATTGAACTGCACAGTTTGTGCAATAAGCTCTGCGTGGTGACTGATGGCTATTTTACTCTTTTGTCATGCTCTATTACGCAAGTTAAGGGGATTCCTTGCCCGACATGACGCATGTATTAGTTTTTTTTTGCGTATAACTTTCAAGCACCAAAATATTCGACTGTGCTAGCCCAACATCTGTTCCTCTACATGACACCAAACGAGATCGCTAAGCTTTTCATTTGCTCTTTGCTGTTGCCTGCATGGTGTGCGTAATGTACACGTAGGAAGCTTAAAAATTTTGGAGTTTAGAGCCATTTTTTTCTGGTTTATAATGTATTCCTCTTAGTCTTTCGAGTTTCGCTCTGCAATATCACGTATTTCAACAAGTGCCAACTTGCCCAAGAAAAAAAAACAGTTGAACGTTTCTAATTACCTGATGTCAAACTCATCCCTGAGCACGGGATCAAAGTCGGCCCTGGCGTACCAGCCTATCATGAGCGTCGCCAGAGACTCTTCGCTGAAGTAGAAGAAACCACGACCGACGAAACTCGAGCACTGCCGCCCCACTTGATCGTCAAGCGACAGCCTCTCCTGGAGAATCACCGCGTCCTGCCTCAGCACCCTGAGCATGTTGTTCTCAAGGAACACGTCCGCCGGTCGCACTTCACCGCCCGTCCGCATGATTTGGCTGTACACGGCCCAGGTAGGATTCCAGCTCCGAGTACTGCACCAGAGAGGCGCAGTAAAAGCCATTTGGTAGGCGCCGCGCGATTTGAATATTGTTTGAATTTCCCTCTCTGAAACCACATTTTAATGTCGATATGAAGTATAAAATCTCCATCTATGACAACCGCTATGTCGCAAGAACTTAAGTGTGGAATTTTGTTTGAAGTAGGCTATCAAGAGCTCACTTCTATTTTTGTTGTGAGGCTCTTCGTGCAACCCGACACTTTCAAAGCAACAGAACATACATCTTCGGTACGAAAGGCGAGATGCTTTTTAAGGCCACTTGTTTTAACTGTTTTATGGAAAAAGACATTAGTCGCAACGCGCAAGTTTTTTCAGTTGTTCCTAACACACGTTTGTATAATTGATCTTACTGACTCGCTGAACAGCATGCGGTGCTCAAATCATACTGGTGGTTTGCTGCAGCATGGTTAACAAGCACGAAAGACGATAGTCTTCTGCCTGTAGGTGCTGCATGAGATTTTGACTCCATTTGAAAGTATTGTAGGGAAACAGGAGCTTGTACAGAACCTAGGGCTACTGGCAGGTGGCAGCACCTTGTAGTCAGCAGAGCGCTTTTCGCACTTTCAGCAAAGCGTAAGAAACACCCGCTGTTTCGTGCATAGCGTTGCATCTTCAGCGCAGTTTAAGAAATACTAGGTTCTTTAGAATTACGTACTTATGTATTTTCTAGTAAATGAACATACCACCTAATACTTACGCCATAATGCGGCGCCTCAGATATGGCCAATATTTGCTTTCTCATTGACAATGCCCACAAGTTGAACACCGCGACCAAATAAAGACGGCGGGGTGTTGAGAAAGAGCTCAAACTCCCGCCGGGTGACTGATTTGTCACAGACAGACAGACAGACAGACAGACAGACAGACAGACAGACAGACAGACAGACAGACAGGCAGGCAGGCAGGCAGGCAGGCAGGCAGGCAGGCAGGCAGGCAGGCAGGCAGGCAGGAAGGCGGGCGGGCGGGCGGGCAGGCACGCAGGCAGGCAGGCAGGCAGGCAGGCAGGCAGGCAGGCAGGCAGGCAGGCAGGCAGGCAGGCAGGCAGGCAGGCAGGCAGGAAGGCGGGCGGGTGGGCAAGCGGGCGGGCGGGCGGGCAGGCAGGCAGGCACGCAGGCAGGCAGGCAGGCAGGCAGGCAGGCAGGCAGGCAGGCAGGCAGGCAGACAGGCAATTGATTTCGATAAAAAATTGTATGCGTGAGGTACAACAATTCAGAAACAATCTGAACTAAAAATATGCTGATTTTACAAAAAACGGAAGCTGTAAAAAATTACAAAACAATACGCCTCCTCTGCGGTGTTGTGCAGCAAGCGGTATTTAAATTTTTTTACAAAAACTTTCTGAAAAATTATTTTTTTAGTTCAGATGTAATCGCCCAGTCTTCAAAACATAACGGCTGAATATGGTTATATCCTTTTCGGTAGTTGCAGAGAATATGTACATTGAATTAGTAAACCCCCTTTATCACTTGGGAGTAGGCCATAGGAAGGATCAACAACCCAGGCATACAAGAAGGGTGTCACCTGATACCCAGTGGAATTTTTTGTGAGAACATAAAATTTATGAGAATACTTGCAGCCATTTCTAATACTTTACGCTAAAACTGACATATACCATTTACTGTATACCATACCCCCTTAATGCAGGACAGAAACAGTTATGGGAGACGTACAAAGTGGGCTAGCAGCCTTATAAACATATACAAGTCACGTGACCTTTAGGCTTTTGTCTCTCTGATAACCATGTTACAACAAATTAATCGAGACCAACTGACTAAACATTCTTCGTTAGGTGATATATAAGCAGTGGCTCAAATGATGAATAACTTCAGCCTGTTAAATGTGAACTTGAATCATGAACAACGCTGATAGATGGAAATAAGTGCCGCTACAGAATGTTAAAATTGGGTAACAACCTTCAAGAATTGTTTTAATTGTCTAGTACTTGTACAAGCCATTCGTTTCGAAAAAAAAAATGAGCGCATGATCCAGCGTGCGTCGCTACGAGCGGGACGCCGAATGCGCCCTTTGCGCCATCTCGTTGGTAATGCTGAGAATATGATGATATCTTCCTCGAGATGGGCGTGCAGCTAGTGGTAGGAGGTGTATATTAATAGCTCTCCATTTGAACGTTGGAGGAAGTGCGCTCTTGAGGCTCAGTAGGTAATGTCACACGCTGCGGAGCGAGAGGTTCGATTCGCGCGTCGGAGACGTTTTTCTGAATTTTTTCTTGGAAGTGTTTTTATAAATATATACATGTATACGTATACAAGACATGAGGGTGACGTTGACGGCGAAAACTGGCGAGACTGTCCTTATAATTGCTATCGCAATAAAACTGTTTTACCGTCTTGAAAAGGTGAAAAGGTGTGCGACAAATATAGACGCTTAGTTGTCGCTGGCGAAAGATAAGCCGCTATAGCCAGATATCCTCGAATGGCAGTGCTCGAAACAGTACCGACCACATGGCTCGAATACCGCACCTGTGCTGCTATTGCGGACAACATACAACGTGCCTGTACCATGAGGAGGTCGGTGAATCCACTGTCCGCGAAGAGTATAATGCGCTTGTCGGGAGTTTGCAGCACGTCGGCCACAGTGCGTATGCGCGGTGCCGTGGTCTTGACCATCAGGTTCGCACTCATGTTGGCCGTGAAGAAGTTCATCACGAAGAAGCAGCACACCATCCACAGCCAGAGGAGCCCTCGAAATGGAGTGCTCCTTTTGCCTGTCTCGCGATGCGTAGTGGCTGCGTGTAAGCACACGTATAAAACCACGCATCGAAACGTACACATCTGAACTACCGAATATCACTCCCGTACCACATAATTACAACATAGTTAACACTCGTTAATAGTTTACCACTTATCCACCACGCCAACAGGAGTTATGTATCACGGCTTTCTCACACGATGATGAAATTGGGTAACCTTTGCTTACGCATTAAGGTCAACAGGCGAATGCATAGCTGGTCAAATGTACTGACGGACAATCTGACATTAAACAATATCTGGTTAGCAAAAGTAGACTGCTAAAGGGCACTGATAGAAGAAGGATATTAGTACATACAGTGTGCCCTTTTTGGAGTCTACGCACAGCGCAACTTTCACTTTTAACGCAATAGCATCAAAGAGCTCGTCTTGTAGAAATTCCGGCATCGGCGTTATTGGTTGTGAGCGAATAATCATCATCCTTGCGTGGCCAAAAAATCAAGAAAGATGCAAATAAAATGTAATAAAACTGTAACGGGTTGTTGAACAAGCAGGAGTTGACTCGGCGAAGGAGAGCTTTATTTAGCGCAAGGGCTAACTGAACGCAAGCCTGCGATCACAGCAAGTCTTCTTCCTTTTCTATCCTCGAGCTCCATGCCCACTGCCCTCGTTACAATCACCCCCGGCCGATGAGGGAGCCATCCTGGCGACCTAAGGACAGGTGTACACAGAAGGGTCATGGTATGGCTTGAGCCGAGAGATGTGTACGATTTCTTTTCCCTGACGGCGCTTGTCCGGAGATGCATCCAGCGGCTCGACAAGGTAGTCGACAGGGGATGTTTGGCGTACAACTCGATAAGGGCCATGGTACCTGGACGAAAGCTTGTGGGAGAGTCCTGGAGGAGTAGAAGGAATCCATAACCACACCAGTGAGTTCGGAGCAAAGCTCATATGCGTGGTTAACGCGTCGTGGCGATGTTTTTGGCGCGTCTGGTCATGTGACATGAACGCACGAGCAAGCTTCCGACATTCTTCAGCGTGTGCTGCTGCTCGAGAAACGGTAGTAATCTCTGAAGGGTCCGGTCGATAAGGAAGAATGGTATCCATTGTTGATGATGGCTCGCGTCCATCATCATGTGGGCATGTAATGTGAGGCCCCTGCAATGCCGTGAGAAGAGAAGCTGCGACGTCGGCAGTGACGAGCTACGTGGCCTGGGATGCCACATGAAAAAAAATATCGGCCGATTATCCGGAGTGCGCCATTGGCTGACGATAGGGGCACTGTTCGCTGAATAAGGTACCGTAAATGGTCGTGCAGGCGGTGGCGTCATATAAACGTTCTGACCTGTTTCATATACAGCCGGAGACGGGACGGTCAGCGAGCGGGAAGGTGGCGTCGACGAATAAACGTGGCCAGTAGCTTCGTAGATGGTAGGAGACGCTTGCGCACGTGGCCGAGCAACTGCGGCTGCATATACGTTAGTGGTGCGGTAACAGTTGGTGGAGCCTGAGCTGGCAGCAATGCTTCGGCAACTTGTGATTGAATGACCTGGCGAAGCGAAGGCGACAAGGGTGGCATCGTCTCGGTAGTTCTTGTGACTATAGATAGCTGCCGGGCGACCTCCTCGCGTATGAATTGCTTTATGACTGGCATCAACGCAGAGTGGTCGGCGGTGTCATGGTGATAGTCGAGGGATGAGATGTCCGCGGTGTCTCGAGCAGCGCAACGTGCAGAAGCGCGCTGCCTACGCAGCTCATCATAGCTTTGGCAGAGCTGAATCACCTCGGCGACCGTCTGGGGACTCTTCGCAGCCAGCATTTGGAATGCACCGTCGTCGATTCCTTTCATGATGTTCTTGATCTTGCCTGCCTCGTCCAGAGTCGAATCGACGAGCTTGCAGAGAAATAGCACATCTTCGATGTAGCTCGTGAAAGTTTCATCTGTTCTCTGTACTCTGCCCCGCAAGCGCTGTTCAGCACGAAGGCGGCGGACAGCAGGATGGCCAAACACTTCCGCGAGGGTTTTGGCCAATTCTGACCAGGTACTGAAATCACTTTGATGATTTCTGTACCATAGTTTTGCCACGTCGGTCAGGTAAAAACTCACATTTGTGAGCTTATCGGCTGCGCTCCACTTATTGACGGCGCTCACCAGTTCATACTCGGCAATCCAGTTGTCCACATCTTGGTCCTCTGTGCCACCAAATATGGGGGGTCGCGCTGCCGGAGAGCGCCAGCGCAGAAGACAGGCACAGGTGCGAGATCTGGAGTAGCAGCATGAGATGGCCCCGGATCAGTCATTGTAGGAGGTCGTTGGAGTGTGCGGCTGCGAAGTTCCAGGGTGAGGACCAGATGTACCCAGCACCTCCACCACTTGTAACGGGTTGTTGAACAAGCAGGAGTTGACTCGGCGAAGGAGAGCTTTATTTAGCGCAAGGGCTAACTGAACGCAAGCCTGCGATCACAGCAAGTCTTCTTCCTTTTCTATCCTCGAGCTCCATGCCCACTGCCCTCGTTACAAAACATTCAACAAAATCCGAGTGCGGATCGAACCCAGGTTGTTTGCGGGGCACATGGGTAAAAATGACTGTGAAAATAACTTCCTCTGCTTAGAAATGCAGTGAAAGTAACTCGTGGTTTACAAACACATGCGTTCTGTATACATGGTTCACAATACAACATGAAATATTGCCGCAGTAATGCATGGCACAAGCGTACATTGTCATCAGGCGTCAGAACATGGCATTGTCATAATAACTTCATAGTTTAAAGCCAGTCACCCACTAGGAATGCACACACATTAGTGCACCCTTAAGACCACGTAGTGGGTGCATAGCAAGTTCGAAAAGATTTCTTTCACTAAGTGTTTGAAGTACGCGCTACGAACAGAATATCGCTTTTACGCTCAACTCCTAAAGCGGAAGCTTAAGGGTCCCCCCCTTTTTTTCGTGTGTGTGTACAAGCTGTGGATGTAGCCCATCTGTTTGACTCATTGCACTCGTGCTCGTATAGCCACCCAAGGCCTCCGCGGCTCTCTCATGGTCCTCCCTCGCAGGCACAGATGAAAGCACCCCTGGTCTCGTTGACGTCAAGCGGCGTTCAGGGCGTGTTACGCGATGCTGCGAGCACCGCGGAGAAAGGAAACTTAGCAAGCATTTGCACGGAATAAGTACGCGTGTGTTACACCAATACTTCTTCCGGGCCAAGGGAATGTAAAAGAAGTGTGCGAGTGCTACGCGAATAGTTCTTTCGAGAATGTTTTATTTGAAGGCGTACATCTGCTTCGTGCCATGGGAATATGCGTGCGCCACATGAGCACCTATTTTGTGCCAAGATGATGAAAAGTTTAAATTATGATGCGGATAATAAGGGCTTATTTTGGAATTTGCTCACTTTGTAAGAACATTGGGAATACTCATTTCTTGTGATGTCGAGTGCCGACTAGTAATGATGTTTACTCTTCTAATGCATATGCTGCGAAAGAAATGCATGCTGCAGTGGAATTCTAGCCAATAATTACGTCATCAACCGATCGCACTCGACTAGCCAACCACAAAATGCATATGAGCAAACGTAAATTTCGCCAGACTCGAACACTGCAATGCTGAGGTAGTACGCGTGCATGCTTACCACTATTTTAGTGCTTTTCGGGAACATGTTACCTCATGGAAACGCTTGAAGGAAGTATTACACTTTATTGTGCTTTGCGTACGTTTCTGTTTCCTTGATCAAGATGCTTATCAGCTAGAAGGGTCAACTTAAGCTTCCTGCAAGTGACATTTCTGCCCAACTACTCAAAGTAATTACTATGCATAAGAAGAAATTTCGCTGGCCAATGGTTTCTCAAAAAGGTTGCGTTATTTGTGGGCGAATGAACAGGTCGTTCAAATAGAGTCCTGACGTGACATGACAAAAACTTTATTTTAATACTGAGGAACTGGGCTCTAGAAAAGCTAGATCCTCTCCCGCTTCCCTTCTCAGATTAATTTAAGGTTAAAAAAGCAACAACCAGAAAATTGAGTCAGAAAAGCATAAAGTCGTGCACATCTTAGTGTTGCGTGAAAGAAAAAATGCTGTGTCTAGATTCTGAGCCGAGTGTCCAATCGGGCTTGTTGCTTCAAAATAACGAAGGGCAATATCACCGATATCGAAAGGTATGAAGAGAAGTACGCAAAGCAGGTCAGAGTGGCGTTAACATTGCTTAAAATGTATACTTTTCATGTATATATCGATTTATACTCAATATTTGAAAAAAAAAAATGTTACGTCTTGGCACAGATTCTTATGTCGCTAGCAACTTGGCATGCCAGGTCAATTTTGTACGCCTCTCCTTGCCGCTCTGAATATCTGCGCTGTTGCCCCTCCATATATGCAGGTGCGCTGTATTTAGACTACAACAGCACTAATAATTCCTGTGGTTCGGCACCTTAAAAAGATTATATGATTACAAGAGGCACCGTAGTGGAGAACTCTCTAAACTGCGCCCACTTAAAGCTCTTTAACGTGAACCTAAATTTAGGTACATGTGCCCCAAGCATTTTGACCTCCATAGAAAATGCGATCTCTCCATCGCCGGGATTCAACACGTGACCTGCGGGTAGATGCCACGGGGCACGCCGAGTGTTCTCCAACTTTTTTAGTAAATGCGTTTTGCCTGCTTAGCTTCTTGAGCGAAGTGAGGTCACCGAGTACCTCTCTGCATGAAACCGGAAAAGTACAGGAACAGCATTTCATTCCACTTTTCGAATCCTTCCCGAAAGTCGGCCGTAGATCGTCGTTGCTTATTTGAGGACAGCAGGCGAAGACTGACGAATGCAAGCAGGACCATGTACGCGAACATCGCAACCCACATCTGCACAGAGGGAAAGCACAAGGGTTGTGGCTCTCATGGTTCTCACTGCGTGAAAAGTGTCATTGTCGCATAAAATAGCTTTACAGTGACATTATTGACACCATAGTTCAAAGAAGTGAAATAAGTTTACATGAACAGCAAACACAGTTCCCACGAAGGACACAAATAATAGCCAGTTGGCTACCTCAAAAAAAAAAAAAAGAAGACTTGAAGTGCACTGTAGTATTGAAAACTGCCACCCGGTTCTTGACCGATACCCCTTTGTGGACGAGTGCCAGAAATGTGAGAGGATGATCGTAATCATCAACAAGACATTGGAAGGAAAGAGGGCATACGTTAGTCATGTAGACCACTCCTCGCGTAAACAATTGTCGGCGGGATGAATATTTATTCCGCAAACGGGACTGTTCCCTCATAAATAAGAAATAAGGAAGAGCGCGTTGGGGAAGGAAAACCAGCAAAAAAGCAGTTTTAGAGTACCAATTAAAACGAAACGTCAAAGCATTGCGTACGTAAAAATATAACGCTGTCACAGTGCGTGTGGCAGACTCGAAAAAAAAAAAAAGGCAATTTGGCTACCACCTTTACTTTCCTCATACCAGATTTACGTATCACGAACATTATATTAGTATATAAACGTTGTATGACAGCTGATAAACAATGTAATTATTATTTCGCATGTCAGGATTTTAAAAAAAGTTACCACTTGTATACGACTTGAACACGTACGTTATTCAACTTTACTACCTCTTCTCGCCAATATATGCCATGCTGTCATTGTAATATTCTCACAGAAAATTTAAGCAATCAATATTCTTATTAATAACGTTGTGTTCGGGCCTGGGCCAGCTGCTGCCCAGAACCCCGCTGTCATGAAATGTAGTCACACAAGGGCTGTGGCAGAGTAGTTTGTTTGAATAGGGATATATTGAACAATGTACAACTTGACTGGTCGAAAAGGTGGGCTTGTTGGCAATTCATGATTGCTCAGCAACCACTTAATGCTGCATTCGAAATAAAAAAAAAAGAAAACAGCATGGGATACCTCAAAATAAACAAAAGAATGAAAAAGAATGCGCGAGGTTCAAACAGAACACTGCTAATTGCAATAGACTACGAGAAAACAATGCCAGTACCATTTGTAGCGAAGCCACCAAAATTTATTTGTCGCAAAGCCGCATGTTTGAGCCATTAGTATTTTCTGTAGTCAAGCTTGCAACGATGCGGCCAATAAATATGCTTGTTATTTTTTAACTTCTTCATTCCCTTCATTTTCTGCAGTCGTTATTCTTATTGTGCCCATTCGCATGGTCGAACAAGCTGAAACACTCGCGACAAGTTTCGTTTTCGTTTGCCTGAGTCTTCGACCTTGGAAAGTACTACCAATGATACTCACCGACGACTTGCAGTACTTGAAAATTTATTGAAGGTCGTCTCTAATTTTCTCACCATGTTTGTGCAAATATTTGTGAACGTATCTTCGTGCGTGCACAATGTACAAAACCACCATGCAATGAGCTGGTGTTCTATGTAGATTTTAATCACGCGGACACTCGTTTCAACCATCTGCTAAACTGTCTCGCGGGTTCCTGAATACTATGCGAAGTTAGTGTTTCAGCAGATACTGGCCTGAATGTCAAATTCTGAGATCCTGGTGAATATTTCAGTCGTGAAGGGATGCTCGATGCCACACATAAAATTGAAGGTGTCCATCATGTAGATGTAGCCGTTTGGGAAACTACGAAGCAGTCCCAGTGGTGATTACGAACGGTCCCACGGCAAGCTCACTTTCCTGCCGAAAAAGTTGAGTAAAGGTTTTTTTTTTTTATCGTAGCACTGATGTTCGGACCGAAACGCAGTGCTACGTACGTGCACACGATTAGTTCATCAGATAAATTTGAAATTCCAAATTTTTCCTTTATAGTCGCAATGCGTTACGTTGGTGTGAGTCAAGAGATATGGGCATCTACGTGAAACGACTTCGTCCTCACGCAATTAACTTGAACAGGCAAGGAAGCCCAGAGGAGTGTAGGGGGAGGGCTTATTCGTAATAATTATGACGTAAGTCAGAAGAAAGTAAAGTGAGATAACTTGCCACCGACATATAGTGACCAAACCAGTGACCAGGGAGTGATGGTCGCAGGTTCGCTCTTTGCTGGTGGCAAGTTATCTTTTCGTCCACCTTCTTCTCACTTACATCATAATTATTACAAACAACACCCCCCACACTCCTTTGGGCTTTCTTGCCTGTTGGTCTAGTAATACAGTGTTTCGCAAAGATAAACGTGAAAATTCCTCTTTTTTGTTTTCGCGAAGAAGGAAAAGAATGACAGCAACGTTCGCTATAGTTTTCCTGATATCCTTATCATCATGAAGCCGTGCTTGAGAGCCCAACTTTAGTTTAAAACAAGTGCGTATGAGCGTTTTGTCTGTCCAGAGCGTCGTGCAGTGGCGCGTTTGTTCTTGTGGCACTCCGGATATTGGAGCAGAATGTACACGTTGATACTTGTCGTTAATTTCAGCCTCGAACACTGCATTAACAATAATAGTGTTGTAGGTTCGAAGGTAACAGTGCGACAAATGACATGAGCACACACATAGAAGAAATGTGCAACGCTGCAGCTTCCCTTATCTGAGCTACAACAAAGTTTTAAAAATCACTAAGTACCAAAAAAAAAAAAAACCCACGCAGACACCCGAAGGTGTTGACACCCGAAGGTGTTCGCGCTCGTGTGTGTCCTACCTGTGCTTCAGTGTGTCTTTTATTTGTGTGTTTAATTCCAGCGCGGTGTGAGTCTCAACAATGTTCAACCAACTAGCCCCCACTCTTGCCCTTCTACCCGAAGGTGGCAGGTTACAGAGAAGTTATTTCAGGTAAAAAATCTCGAGGAACTTTAAAAGCAGCACGGCTTTACGACCGTCTTATGGTGGGTTCCTACTAGAAAATGCAAGTACTGCAGCGTCATCGATAAATCGATATTACCCGCACGTTTTCTAACCACTTGTTAGCAAACTCTGAGGTACTCTGCCACAACTCGCGTCGGGACTAACGTGGTTTCACAGTCTATAAAAAGACCTAGTGCCAAGCAATAAGCAGTTCAGTTCGTGTTGCTATCGCGTTGCGTCATTTCAAGTACTATTTATATCAACAATATTCTATGGGTGTTGCGTCAATAATTGTGCTCGAGTGCATTAAAATGTCGCAATCTTTGTCGCTTTTACACTTATCAGGGGTGTGCTCACGTGATAGTGACGCTTAGGGTGAGTGGAACCAACACCAACCTTCCTAGCTGTCATTCGATCGGAGCAGTACGCACTCGAAGAATCAGAATCACGTGGCTCGGGGTCATATGGTCTGAACAGGAACGGCATGTGTGACGTCATAGCACCGCCGTACAATTAGTATGAAAAGAAAGGCTCTATGTGGCGTTGCCAAAGTATCGCTATTTAGCAAACTTCAGTGGAGGCCCAGCAAACCGCAACGTAAAGAATCACTTCTTCCAAAGTTCACTGTGATGTGCAGCTATACTAATGACGTCACACATGATGTTTCTTCACAGGTCACGGGACTTCCAGTGCGAGCTGAATTCGCCACGTGCAGGCGCACTTTAAATAACTTACCTTCTACATTATTCTAGTTAAGGCGCGTAGCGAGATTTTTTTTTCGGAGGGGGGGGGGGGTACTACCCTGATTTCGGGAGGGGCTCCCCCTTGAATTGGCCATTTTTGGCTCTGTAAGCCGCGGCGAAAAAAAAAATTATGGGGGGGGGGGGGGCACGTGCTCGGAGTGCCAGCCCCTGGCTATGCCCCTGTTCAAGTTCACCCCATCTGGCAACTTCATTGTTAATGCGTCACAGCATCTACGGCACAATTCCTCCTGTGACTAGCAATATTAGAGTAATTGAGTCATCACTTTTATATTTCGAAGAATATGAAGCAAGCCGTTATATTATTTCTAGTTTGTTTACCAATACTTTTTGAAAAGAACTCAAGACAATACAATTGTGTTTCAGCACCAATGATATGCGCACTTGAAAAGAAAGAATTTTTACGTTGTGGCAATTTTTCTTTGGCACACTTTCGCCCGGGGATCATCAACGTGCTATCGCAAAAAAGACGTCCAACATCACAAAATCAATCATTCGGGCATGATTAACTTTCTAAAGGAAAGCACGATTACTTCGGAGTCCAACTTACATTTCTGTGCAAGTCTCCCAGCATGCCTGTCCACGATCCGTTGGGCATCCGGTACCCCCACTGGTTGTCGGTAGGTGTCTTCACAACGTACCTTAAATAAATCAAAGACTGCATTTGTCAGATTATTTAAAATAAAATCTTGATCCATGACTGGCCTAAAGTTTTAAAATTCTGACGTTGATAAATGTGAAAGGGCCTTTGAGGGAATGGAAAATCATGGAGATGGTCTTTGGAGCATTATTATTATTTAGAAAGTTATGTGGGCAGTAGGCTAAAAATGTTAGAAAAGTGGTGCGATCAGAAGCCACTCATTAGGTTGTATGGTTTCATTGCCGCCATGTAACGCAAGATGCGGAATTCAAGTTTCCTCATTTCGGTGTCACGTAGAATCTTCGCCCAACGTAACACCGCAGTCCCCTTTTCCACGCTCCCGGAGCACTCGACTTCGATGTTTCTTAGATTGAAACTGTGAACGTTAATGTGGAATGTCTCGAATGACGTGCGATTTCCTATGGTATTTTTTTTCAAAAGCAGGGATACCATAACACTGGTGTCCTACCACTTTTTCGTACGAACAACTGCCCTCACGTTCACGACCTAAAAGGTTATTGGAAGAAGAGTAATTCTTGTCAAAATATCTTTAGCAGCAGTGAAATATAATTTCGCCGCCTAGTAAAGCCCATTCGCGGAGACAAGTGTGTTACTGGCGCAGCTTTTTATATTCGAAGCATTTCTTTGCGTACTCCAGATGCTTTGAGTATCTAAGAATCTATCTATTTATTTAGCCGCCTACGGTTGGGTGCTCTCGTGATCACCCCTTAACTTGGACTAAAACAAAATCAGTATGCGAGGGTAACATGCTTTGACGAACATGACTCGCTAGTCATGACATGGATAATGTGATGATCTCGTCGCGTACGCCGTCAAACACTTTCCGCCCGAAAGTGGCTCATACCCGCGGATGCGTATGTGCCACTTGTATGCGGGTATGTGCCACAGGTGATTGACTCTTTATATCTACCCAGACAGAGGGAGATAAAGGTGCAAGAAAAGGCAGGGAGGTTAACCAGACGCACATCCGGTTTGCTACCCTGCACTGGGAAAGGGGTGATGGGGAGAAAAGAGGTTGCAGAGAGATGAGAAGGTACACACAATCACGAACACACTCGGGGGAGCACACACAGTCTACAGGCGGTCGCTCAGGTTTGTTGACATTAAGTGAGGTAGGAGTGCTTTAGTCGCTTTCTGCGCAATTGAGGCAGATGCCCAAGGTCCCAGAATCTCCTGCACACAGAATGGTCTAGAGTCAAGTTGATTCAAAACCCTCCGGAGCGGGAATCGCTGTGTGTCGTAGCAAGCGCAGCTGCACAGGACGTGTTCAATGGTCTCTTCAGCTCCGCAGTAGTGGCATGTAGAGGTGTCTGCCATACCAATGCGAAAGAAGTACACCTTTGTGAATGCAACACCCAACCAAAGGCGGCATAACAGTGTCGCATCGGAGCGGGAAAGTTGTGATGGTAGCTGTATCTTGAGTGAAGGATCCAGTTCATATAAGTGACACCTTTGGAAGCTGGTAGACGACCAGAACGTGTGTGTAAGATCTCGAGCCAGCAGATAAAGTTGTCTTGCTGCATCATTCCTTGATAGAGGAATCGGGACCACACGGGTTCCTTCATGGGCTGAACGGGCTGCATCATCGGCTAATTGATTTCCGGTAATACCGATATGTCCAGGCAGCCATTAATGTATAATATCATGCCCTCGTGCCAGAGCTTCATGTTGACAATGTCTTATTTCATGTGCCAATTGTTCATGATTACTCCTACGCATGGCAAACTGCAAACTCTGAAGTTCTGCCTTCGAATCACAGAATATGACCCATTTTCCTGGACGCTCTTGAACGAGGTATTGTAAAACAGCCCTTATAGCAGCAAGCCCTGATGTCGTAGATGTAGTCATATTCGACAACTTAAATTTGATTGTCATTGCTGCAGCCTGAATTACAGCGGTACCTGATGAGCTGCTGGACGAGACGGACCCATCAGTGTATATATATCTGCGTTCGGTCCAAGTACAACTCATGTAATATTAGCAGTGTTGCTTGCTCCAATGCTACTCTGGAGTGATTGCTTTTCTTTTTGATACCCAGAATTTCTAGACGTACTTGCGGCTGGTCGAGGCACCACAAAGGGCACGCAATTCTCGTAGCTGGCGTATATCCGGATGGAATGATGTTTAGGGGCTTGGCTATGACGTCTGAAAACGTAGCACTGGCAGGGTTTTTTTTTTTGTGCAAACAGATATCTACCCAGAAATCACAAGAATACACAGGGGTAATCTTAACATGGGAGCGTTAAAAAAAAACAGACATCAGGAGGGCTGATCATGATGAATTCAAAAAATAAATAAAGGGTCTCAGCAGAAATCGAACCCCTGCATTCCGCGTGGCAATCAAGTATAGTACCACAGAGCCACGCCAGGTCTCGGAAATACTTTTCTAGTAGACCCTAATGTTCCTGCAATGTCCATTGGACATAGTTTAGAACAGCGCGAAAAACACGGGACACAAAACGATGAGAAAAGGAGGATGGGCGCAGGACTCGCAAGTAATCGTTATTCCCATCGACTCACACAGTCTATACAGGCACATGGTCACAAACCAAATATACAACACACAAGGTTTTGTCATGCTTTCCTATTCAAATATGACACTGTTTTTTGTTGCAGGGTGAGAGATGAAACGCTGAAACATGAGTTAGTGTTAGAAATGAGCAAAGCCTCTATTATCTCACGAGTTGTCTGATCATTACTCTTGGTGATGATGCTAGTTTTTTTTTTTCGTATTGAGGGACACACTCTCTGCAATGCGCACCTATATGTGACAGGGCGTTGGTGCGACAATTGGCCTCCTGTTCCCGCTATCTTAGATTGACGCATCTACGAGTTTGTCCTACGTATACAGCTTCAGAAGAAAAAAGAAGCCCGTACACAACCCTCGAGGCGCAGTCAACAGCTTTGGAACGGTGGTTGATGCCGCATCCTGCAGCCTTCTTCTCATTTCTTTCCATTATGTTTTTGCTCACGAGTGCGCATATTCATTGCAGTCGGCTATGCACTAAAGAAACTACCCTCACACCAAATCGGCCCCTCTTAGTCTAACCTTGGCCCGCGTCAGGCGTAAGCAGCAATACCTCCTTAACAGTATAGTAGATAGCGATGTCTCATAGAAGTACATACAAACGTAGTTCAGTGAGGATATTCTAGAAGGCGCTGTGCCGCTACTCTCCGATTGGCTGCTGTGCGGGCTGTGCCTGGGTTCGCGGGGAACGAGCAAGGTCCGTTCAAATGGGTTGAGAAGCTATTACCAGCAACATCACCATGAAGAGTTATGGGAGCTACCATTGAAGCGTGGCCATGTGTGGAGCGAACAAACCCTAATAATGAAAAACCAAGCATCATACAAAGTCTAAGCAATCACTATGTTTTACAAATGTCATTTCTTTACCTCCAAAATATTTTCTTGGTGTAATGGAAAGAAGTTATGACAGTTTTTTTATTTTGTTTCTTATGGTCAATTATTATGGGTAATGCGAAAATAAAATCGACATTTAAATTTGCATCATTACAAAAGTTTTTTTAGCGCCCTCTGTACATGCTATTACTACTATCGACGCCCTTTCACATAAAGGTGCGCATTGCAGGGAGTGCGTCTGTCAATTTGAAAAAAAAAAAAAATACTAGCGTCATCACCAAGATTAATGATCAGACAACTCAGGAGATAATAGAGGCTTTGCACATTTCCAACACTAACTCATGTTTCAGCGTTTCATCTCTCGCCCTGCAACGAAAAGCAGTGTCATATCTGAATAGGAGAGCATGAAAAAACCTTGTGAGTTGTATCACTTGATTTGTGACACCGTGCCTGTATATATGCCTGAGTCGACGGGGATAAAGATTACTTGCGAGTCCTGCGCCCATCCTCCTGTTCTCCTCGTTTTGGGTCCCCCGTGTTTTTCGCACCATTCCTAACTATGGACCTACACCAACTTACCCAGCTGTCAGTTCTACTGAACATCAATTGTATATATTTGCAGTGCTGGCTTTCCAATTTTATAAACATTACATACGTGCCCCGATGGTACAGCTGTCATGTCGAGTGAACGTCAATTGTAGTTCGGTGCTATGCGCTGAAGCTGATTTATGTAGCAGAGTCTAGTGCTTAATCCAGCTTACCACTTCTGGTGTTGCTAATATCCGTGTTGCGGTTGGCATCGTTACGCAACTGTAAACAAATAGTTATATAAAACATATGCAGCTGTTTAAGGTATGTCTGTGCGTACAACATTTGTACTTATCTCTAGAGCGAATTTGTAACGTGCCGTTCAATAAAAAATTACAGCACGGTCACCTTCCCATCGCATGCTTCGCATAACGTCAATTCTCAAGGTATGCGGGATCTGCAATTTTTTTTTATTGAGCGACACGTTACGAAGTGGCGCTAAAGACATGTACATATACATGCACAGACACACGTCAAAAATCGCATGTTTCATATAACCAGTTTTATATAACCGGATCTCAGGCCTCTTAAATAAAGTGGAGAGTTGTTTGACAGTGTGTGACAGAAGAGTGAATAGCTCGTTAAAGATACGTGCAGCGTTGATATATTGAGATAACGTTTGCATATGCGATGACTCACCGGAGACCCATGGACTTTGTCATATTTCCCATGAGCGCTCCCGAGATTCCCCACACCCGGTCTTGTCCATGCTCATCCTTCACGTATATCACATACGGGGGCCACTGCAATGTCAGCGACAAAATATACTGTACTTTATTTATGCAAAAGTCTTATGTGTCTCACGCGAACGTGGCTGTGAATGCAAGAGCTGGTGTGACAGCTCGAAGTGGAGCATAATAGACCACGCGACGTCAGCGGGAGTGGAAGCAATACGAAAATGAGTGACAGCGTGACTATGCGTGTATATGATGTTAATCAAAACAAATTCATCTCGTATTCAGCTAATTGGCGATGAGAGTTCATTACAGAATTTGATTTAGGGAAATTTAGTTATATAGTGATGACAAAAACAAATTGGGTTAGTACCGATTTTGGAACAGTCACTTGGGAAAGCGAGTGAGCGAATGTTGGAGGTGGATATGAAGAGCACGGCCATCCCGGATGACTGTCACCTTCGAGCCGTCTGTGGGGACCCTGTGAGTTCTTGGTAGTGAAATTCGTTTAAATTTAGCAAAATCAATTGCTGGGGCTTAACGTCCCAAAACCACCATATGAATATGAGAGACGCCACGGTGACCTTGGAGTGGAGGGCTCCGGGAATTTCGTCCACCTGGGGCTCGTTAACGTGCATCAAAGTGCATGGCTCGAACCTTTAGCAAGACAACACAAGGGGAGTATGCCTACTTGGTGCAGAAGACTGAGGCGCAAAAAACATAACGTGAAGCAGGAAGAGCAGGAGAGAAGACAGAACAGTGCCAACTACCAAATGTTTAATGACCGTCTAGGAAACGCACTGGAAAGAAGACAGTGCGTTTCCAGTGCGTTTCCTAGACGGTCATTAAACAGTTGGTAGTTGGCGCTGTTCTGTCTTCTCTCCTGTTCTTCCTGCTTCACGCTAATGTTTTTTGTGCCTCAGTCTTCGGCACCAAGTATGCACCAACTAGCCCAAAAACAAGTCCTTTTGGAGTATGCCTAATAGCTTGCCGCATGCCCTTGGCGTTCCGCACATCATCCTATTTGGTGATTGGCTGCTGTGTGCTCCCTTCTTGACCTTTAGTGGATCTGTGGTGAATAATGGGTTTGCCCATTTTTCGTGCCACATGCGTTGTTGTTTGAGGCATGCGGAGCGTGGATGATTCTGTTTTGTTAAGCTTTTTCTTCTGAAGGGGATAGGTTCGGTTGGGCATGGCCTTTCCACCCCACGCGGCAAAGGCACGAAATACTATATTTTAGGGTGGACTGTCTTTCTAGACTAAAGACATAAGTATCCGTATACGTTGCTGTTGAAGCAAAGGAAAAAGACACGAAGCATTGGGCATCCACAACTTTATTTTTTAATATTCGGGTATCTGCCCTCTAAATCACACGACGAAAAAGTTTAGCCAGCGCCACTTACCGGTGTCGACGTGAAACGCAACGTGTAGTTGGCGTAGTGCTGCTTGTAGAGAGCCCAAGTGTTTGGCTGTCGTGCGCATTGGGAAAAGGAAGCGATCGCACACCTTTACTAAATGCGTGAAATTGTTCATAAATGTACGTACGTTATCTCGTCAGCGTCCGCAAGGAACACATTGAACATTTGACCCTTAAGGTCAAGACGTTTGCAAAATATAAGCTAATAAAAGCCGTTGTTATGAAACATAGCCTGAAGACAACTTCATGTTTCGGAACGCTCAGGGTAGCCATGTTCATGACAAATTATCTATTTTTTTCTCAGTTCTGCTTTTTCTATACACGCCACGTAAGAGACACTCTGCGAACCACGACGATTGCAGCTGTGCCCCATTTGATTCCATACTACTGCAGTGTGGTAATACAAGGAACTTTTTCGGAAATCGCCGTATGTTTTTTGGTCAATGAGTGTGAATATATATTTAACAAAGACGTTTAATTAATTGATACTGCTTCCCTCTCCCGCTCTTATGCACGAGAAATTTCAGTTTCTGTATATATAGATTTGAAAAATTACCCGTTAGGTGTGTATTCTCGTAACGTTTGTATAGAGTTTTTTTTTACGGAAGATTACTAAGCCACATATTCCAGCAAAACTAATTGTTCACGTTCGTAATTTTAACGTGTTTCTCTTTGATTGTTTATTAATGCACGCTGCTTCCAGAGCGATATTTTATATGAAGCTTTCATGCGCAGTGCAATCAAATCACGCAAAGATGCATAATCATCATCGTCATCATCATGACTAGGTCCACTGCAGGACAAAGACCTCTCTCATGCTTAGCCAATCAACCCGGTTCTGTGCTTGCCACGTTATCTCCGCAAACTTCTCAACGTCATCTGCCCACGTAACTTTCCGTTTACCCCTGCCGCGTTTGTGTTATCTTGAAATCCAGTCAGTTATTATTCGCCAGTGGTTATCGTGCGTGCTACACACCCTGCCCATTACTTGTTCTAAAGGCTAAGGTGTCAAAAACCTCGTTTGTTCCCTGACGCACTCGATGTGCTTTCTTCTTGTCTCTTCGAGGTTACGCCTATACATTATTCCTTTCCATGGCTCACTTGATCGTTCTCAAATTAAGCTGCACCTATGCCGCAAAGGTTCACATCTCAGTTACACTCAATGTTGTCCGAGTGGTGCAATGCCTGATCTATGAAAACAGTTCGATCCTTCGAAACAAGAAAGCCTGGGCAAAGATCGAGTGCGTATGAGAGAGGGTGCACAATTTTATGTGTATACTTGATGCGATGCTAATGATGGTGAGCTGCCCTGTAGACGGGAGGCGAGAGGCGGCGTTGTTTACCTTCTAAAAACACAAGACAAGAAAGTATGTGCGTCGCATTGAAATGCGAGAAAGATTGATAGAGAAGTACGAAATGATCCATAGTTATTTTCAATAAAAAAGGGAGAAGTTCACACTAGCCGCATGAAGCTTAAGAAACAGCAAAGCTGGTTGTTCTTATAGGGGATTTTCACGTAGCCTTCTTGGTTCATGCTATATATATCTTTCCTTGGCGTAGACCGAGTAGAGCCGAATCATAGACCCCACAATAATGTCCAAACTCGAGCGCCACAAATAACGTGCTAACCTGGCGTGCGCGATAAGCAGCGGCGTAAAGGTTGCGGACCCCAGACGTTTTACCTCACGCTTTCACTCTTAAATCTCATTTCCGCTATTCCTTGCTTGAAGCCACGTACGCCTCTTTCTATATGTAGAACGTCAAGGTAGAGTGGCCATTTCGTCTGCACGGCAATCAACCAGATGTGGGAATAAGCCTTCATCGTAGCTCACCTCTGATGTGCTGTACTTAACGCGTCGTTACTGGATGCTAGCAATTCATTGCGAACACAATAAAAGAGCTCACCATTTTCCTTCGATGCTGAGGATACAAATGTCAGTAAGCTAGTACGCTTTCTTATAACATGCCTGAAAAACAAGAGAAGAAAAATTTATTTAAAAAAAAGTGCTCTGCATGTCATAAGTGGCAGTGCCTAGCGCGTGACCACCATTTGGTGAATCTTACTCGGTCGTTTCATCGGACACACGTGCAGTTTTTCACTTTCAATTGTGTTTCCTCGGTGCTCCGAACGTCTATAGCCAGCTGTAATAGGCTATTGTGACGTACGTGTAAAGCAGGCGTAAGTGAAAAAGGCGTATTCGATATATCACTCACCCAGCACAAAAATCAATGGCGTTAGTGTTCTAGAAATCTTGACTTCTTCAAAAGCGGTGTTTTACGAATGGAGCCGTGCAAAACTCGAAATTCAATGCACGTACACTGCTTCGACGGAGACGTCTGTTCTGCACATATAACGAAACCGGAATCAAACTATTTTGAGTCATACCTAATCTATACTGCTGTATAAGTAAGGGTCAATCACTTATCTCTCTCTCTCTCTCCCTCACACACATGCACACACACACACACACACACACACACACACACACACGCACACGCACACACACACACACACACAAACACACACACACACGCACCGCACACACACACACACACACACACACGCACGCACACACACACACACACACGCACACGCACACGCACACGCACACACACACACACACACACACACACACACACACACACACACACACACACACACACACACACACACACACACACACACACACGCACAAGGGAAAGAAGTGTATACCTGAAGGCTCGTTTTTCCGTGTTCTGACACAATATTAATGAGATCTTACAGACAATAATGCCAAGAAGTGTATAGGGGAAGTTATTGGAACCAATTTAATGTAAATAGGAAGAAAGAAAATGGGTGAAAAAATAACTTGCTTATGGCACGTTATTTTTTCACGCACTTTTATTTCTTCTTATTTACATTACATTAATTCAAATAACTTCCCCTATACATTCCTTGGCATTACTGTCTGTAAGATCTCATTATATATATGTAACGGATGAGACATGGCGTCAGTCAGAACACCAGTTTATTCTGACCCTTTGTCTTCCTCCTCTTCCTTCCCCACACTCACCTGTGAAACGTCACACGTCCCCCCCCCCCCCCCCCGAGAGAGCGTCAACTTATTGGGACAATAGTAGCGATGGAGTTTGTTGACGTGCACAATGTCAGTAGTTCTGCTTAACGGAGCTACGCATCGGTCGATCTCATAGTTCACAGGAGAGACTCTGCGAAGAATTGTGTAAAGTCCTTCCATGACTGAACTGAGCTTTCCTTTGTTCGGGTGCCAAGGTGTTTCGTAGAGGACCAATTCACCAGGTTGGAGATCTTGTGGTAGGAATTTTTCGTCGTAGATTATCTTGTTATTATCATGATAGGCAAGCGTGTTCTTGATTGCACTTTTCCTTGCTTCTTGCACACTCTCCATTAATGCGTCTAAAATTGTGTCGTATGAAGGAATTCCGTACATGAGGTACGATGGTGGATATTGTGTTACCTCATGTGGGGTTCTGTTGTATTCATCGACGACATCCGAAAGATGTTTGACCCAAGACTTCTGTGGCTGCTCATTCATTTTGCACTTTAGCCGGGTTACAATAGTCTGATTTGTACGTTCGTTCATGCCATTACATTGAGGGTGTTCGGAGGATGTGAACAATTGGTGGACACCATTGCGTTTTAGAAACTGCTTGAATTGTCCAGCTGTGAAAGCTGGTCCACGATCAGATAGGAACTTCTTAGGTTTTCCTGCTGCAAAGATGCCGGTGATGCACGAAATGTATGCGTCACAGGTTTCGTTCTTGTGGGAAAAACGCCCCGACATTCCGCGTAGCGTGGTCGATCGCCGAGTGAATAAACTTCTTTGTCGAGCCGTATCCTGAAAAGCCACCTATAGTGTCCATTGCTAAAATATCAAAGGGTTGTTCTGCAGGTGGTAGTGACTCGAGAGATCCGAATCTCTTGGTTTTCGGCTTCTTGCAACGCTGACACATGTCACAGTGGCGGACGTAGGATGAAACGTCTGTGATGATTTCCGGCCAATAGTAGGATGATGACAACAAGCCCAGAGTTTTCTTTACTCCGACGTGTCCGAACTGACAGTGTGCTTTCTGCAGAAGGCCTAGTCGAAGCTTGAGAGCAACGTAAACTTTGCAAATTCCTTTACGTGTCACGATAGTGACCCCGTTTTCCGTTGTGTACGTGCAGCGAGGGCGGTCATCCTGGTAAGTTTGAAGTTCTGGTAATGAAAGGAGTTGAACCACAGGGCTTCGCGAAAATGCGTCCGCCTCGATGTTTTCGCTGCCTTTTTGATGTCGAATGTTAACGTCATATATCGACAGCTTCAAAGACCATCGAAAGAGCCGGCCATGTGGGTTTTTTATGTTTCTGAGCCATTGTAAAGCAGCATGATCGGTGACAACAGTGAATGGTCGTCCATGTAGATAGCAGTGCTACTTGTCTACAGCGTCAATTGTAGCGAGGTATTTGAGCTCTGTAATGACATAATTTAATTCGTGCGTGAGTAGCTTACGCGAGTGATAGGCAGCGGGGTGTTCTTTACCATCATGATCTCGTTGCTTCAGAACTGCACCTACGCCTACGTTAGATGCGTCGCAATAAAGAATGCATGGTTTCTCGCAAGAAAAATTTTGTAAAATGGGTTGTTTGGTCAGACAGTATTTCATGTTCTCAAAAGCTTGTTCACATGAGGAATCCCATTCCCATGGTGTGTCCTTCTTCAACAGCTTCGTAAGTGGGAAAACTATGTCACTGAAGTGCGGTATAAACTGGCGGTAAACGTTGGTGGTGCCTAAAAAACACTGAAGCTCTTTCAGTCAGTGATTTCGGTCTATATATATATATATATATATATATATATATATATATATATATATATATATATATATATATATATATATATATATATATATATATATATATATATATATATATCATACTATGACATGGAACACAAGATTGAGCCATGCCAATGCGTGTATGTGCCATCATTAAGACCAAGAAGAAGACTCGGCGATGGGGTCGTGTTCGGGGTGATCGGTTCGGCTCAACGTACAGTGCTGCTTCTGCGAACAACTGCTCTTTCACTCCCCGCATCAGTAGGCGCACCTTCTTCTATTCCGTCATTGAGAAGTCAGCTCACCTGAACAGCCGCGACATGTCCTCAATGAACATGACAACGTCTCGTTCGGACACTGATTTCGGGAATTGAAGAAACGTTCCGCTTGCTCCTTTCGGGCAAAGCTTCGGAAATTATTCTGGAACCGGGCCCAAAACTCTGGTCAGGTTGTCATAGCGGCTTCATGGTTTTCGAACCAAGTGCGTGCAGAGTCGTCGAGGTGAAAGTAGACATACCGAAGCTTTCGGGGCACGTTCCACTCGTCGACACTGGCGCAGCAGTTGTAGTCGTCAAGCCGGTCGTTGACGTCCTCGTAAGGGTCACCGTGAAACGGCTTCGGGGTTCGTGGGGCGTTGAAGAACCATGGAGGAGACTGCCTCAATGTCTCTTGAGTTGGCGCTCCAGCACTGGCCATAGTTCTGTCGAGTTGTAGAAGGGGCCCGAATTCAGGTAGTAGGTCTGGTTGTCGCCTGCTACGCCGTAAGTCAGCTGGTTCTTTCAACACCTTACTACTGCCGAGATCTTCCTACTCATTGGAGTGCATACAACACTACCCCACACCTCCACCCAGAAAATGTCACGTAATTACGGACAGTACACAACGCCTGTTCACAGAAGCAGCAGCACTGGACGAACCGATCACCATGAACACGAGTTCATTTCCCAGTCTTCTTCTTTTTCACAATGGCACATACACAGAATGGCATGGCTCAATCTCGTTCCATGCCCGTGGCACTCACGAATTCCAATCGACTTACGAAGTTCCCTATGATCCATTCTTTCATCTGAGATAAAACGAAAGCACAACCATAAGAAAGCCACAGGTTCGTGTGAAGCCCGCAAGCACAAATGCTATTGAAATCTGTTTACTACCAGTAATTCTACGGTGGCTGAGTGATCGCAGCACCAGAGTTCTCTATAGTAAATATTAATGGGAGCTCTATGGTTCATAGGCCTCGTTTGATGTTGTGCTTTGTGACAAAAAGAGTGTTCCGCAATCGCAACCTTGCGTACAAGTGGCGTCGGCTAACGCTCCCAGGGATAACACGTATCGATCTAACCAACGAAATCGGTGGGCAATAAGTGCCTCTGTAAAACTTGTAGCTGGGCGAGTTGATTTGTCTGCATTTGGGCACACCAGTTTACACAGAATAAGTGCCTTTATCTATGCTTCAGGAGGAGGAGGAGGCTACAACTTTAATATTACCAAAATTGGGACACGTGAGGAAGGGGGAAGGAGTCGGGGAAGAAGACGACGATGATTCTCAGGCTGCTCAAGGTGGCCGAAAGTCCCCTCGCTTCGGTGACTCGTGCCCGCGATGCCGAGTAGGTCTACCGGACGTGCAGCCTCCAAACGCTCGTGTCGCTCAGCCCCACCAACGAAACCGGTGGGCAATAAGTGCCTCAGTAAAACTTGTAGCTGGGTGAGTTGGTTTGTCTGCAACCCTGGGGATCAAGGTCGCCCCCGTTCGGGATTAGAAGGGGAAAGCTTACTCGGAAAAGCGTCTAGCAAGAGGCAGGTCCGGCGCCACCGTCTGAGTCTAAGCCATTGTTAACAGGCACGCGTGTCATTGAGAATGACATGGGGACGCGACCACTTAGCCTGACCGAGACATAGTGGTGGCAGGTAAACGAGCATATTCTCCCGCGCTGTTGTTAGGATGTCGGGGCGCCTCGCTGTCGCATGTACACCTGGTAAGCAATGGTGTACCCATCGCTCTTAAGGACGCTTCCAGGAAGTAACAGTTAATGAAAGAACTGACGGGGCCCGAGCGTGGGAACGGCCGCCGACGGTAGTCGGCCGAAGGAAGCAGCACGGCCTGGTATGGGAGAGAGTGTCCCGTGCGGAGAACCTATCCCTTTGCGTGTTTCATTTGGTAAGGAGGTTTTTACAAATGTAGTGCTTTTTATGAAAGTGTTTCTGTGATTGGTTGTGATGCTGCGAGTCCCAACATGTGATTGGTTTTTGTGAAGACTCTTTGTTCGACTAAGGGTTAAAAAGAGGATGTTTGAACTTGAAAAGTGAGCGGAGTCGGGGTCAACAGAGGATCTCACCACGGGAGACCAGGCCATGAGGGCCGAGGGGTATGTCACCATTTTCTATGTTTTGTCTTTGTGACCAAGTGCATTTTGTAAATTGAAGTTGTGTTAGCTAAATAAACCCCCAATGAGTGCTCCCCGAAATCACCGTGTTGACGTCTCATCGATTGCCTCCGCGGAGTTTCACCCACACTTATTCGTCTCCCTGGTCGTCCGATGCGCCTAACTTGAACAAACCCCGACGTTTCGCTACAAAGTGGTGGAGGTGCGGGGTAAACAGCGGATCTCACCACGGGAGACCAGGCCATGCAGGCCGAGGGGTATGTCACCATTTTCTATGTTTTGTCTTTGTGACCCAGTGCATTTTGTAAATTGAAGTTGTGTTAGCTAAATAAACCCCCAATGAGTGCTCCCCGAAATCATCGTGTTGACGTCTCATCGATTGCCTCCGCGGAGTATATATATATATACTCACGAAGTTGAGCAGAAAGGACAACGGTTAAGGCATCATCCTGGTGGATTCGAGATTGATCAAGTGGGTGATTAATTTGGCCGTTTGGAGTCAGCGCCAAACGACTTTCTCAGCCTGAGACATCGTTTTGTATGCTGGTGGGTAGATAATGAGGAAATTGCGGTATTGTAATTTCATGGTAAGTGAGTGGGCATTCCCGCGTGCGGTGAAACGAAGGCAGAGCGTTCACTACTTGCGGCTGACGAGCGCTCGGGCTTGTTGACAGACTGCTGTATTCCCGGTCAATGCTATTGACTGGGGTGAAAAAGGTGCCCGTCGCATTCGAGTTGCAGGTGGCATTGGATTGTGAACATAAGCTCGACAAAATTAGTTCGCGCGCCTTGCTCAATGTATTCTATGCATTATGTGCATAAGTGGCAGGTAAGCATAGACAAACCAGCACCGCACCATTTACATTGTAGTAGATGTTTATTTCGCGTATAAAGTACTACCACCGCAGTTCGGCCGTGAAACTTTGCATCTACTATACCATTCTGCTCTTTACCATTCTGAGAGCGGCAGGTGTCTTATACATAAGCTAGAAGTGTCTGCGTTTGTGACAGAGCCGACCGTTGCATCTGGACATGGCCGGGCCCAGGCACTCGATAATGAAAGCAGCCACTGCCAGCTGTAACAGCAGTGTGTAAAGCACGAATATGGACTCGAGGTCATCGAATTGTAGCATGCGGCCATCCATGTCGCTCTTGTGACGTTCCTGCAGCCAGCAAGCGGTGGGTCCGGGGGACACGTCTCGCATGAACAACTGCACCATTCCAGTGTCCACGAGCCAGCGGACCCTGCGGCGTAGAGCAGATATTGACCTAGCTAAAACAGGTGAGGCCTAGTTACAAAGAGATAAAGATAAAAATGGCCCCGTATCTGGATGTTTCTGCAAATGTCGACGAAAGACGATAGTCTTGCGTGTGGAGATAAGAACAAGGCATTTATTTGATGTTTCGCGCAAGAAAATTGGTGAGTGGTATTTCGGAAGCGGTGCGTTAGAGTGCGTCGAGCGTGCAGCGGAGGCGAACGAGCGCATCAAGTCACGTCACACGTGAGACATGAGCGCCATCTGGCAGTTTTCTTAAAAAACAAGGCGCGTGGCCCTGAGACGGGTGTGCGTGCCCATCTCAGAGGTGATAAGTTGTAGAACGCAAGGCGACGGTAGATGCCATTACCATCGCGTCTTAGAAAAGCGTTGGAAACACTCCCCATTCCGTGCGAGCGTTGGATGGTCAGCGCATGGTCAGCATGGCCGGAATCGAAAAGCTGTTGTTGTTAGCATATGCCATTTATGAAGTATTTAGAATAGACAATTTAAGAGGCAGAGTAACAATATAGAAATAAAGAATAGTAAAGTGTCCCCAATGTAAGGTTGTGTGTGTGGCATTCGCACTGACCCTTCTGAAAAACTTCTAATTATTTGTTAGATATCTTTTTCTTCTCAGTCACGTATTGATCCTTGTTCCTCCTTATAATCCCCCCCCCCCCCCCGCCCCGTGGAAGTTTTTGTGTTGATAGCGCGGTTTGCTGCCTCTAGAATCGAAAGCATTGCAAGCGAGTCACCTGGCATTGCACGGCCTCAGGGACGCCTCTGACAATTTCTTGTAATGACACTACCACATGACGTCATGTTACGTGATGGTAGAGTGACATCACAATGACGTCATTAAGTTTTAATCATTGAACACTTGAATTGCTGCATCTTGTTGACTCCGGCGGTCACATTTCTCACTTGAGGAGGCATCTAAGGCCTTAAATACAACTCATCGTTTGAAACACAACTATCAATTTCACACGAACTTGCCGAAGGGTTTATACTGATTGTTGGTTACACTAGTTTATACTAATATTTGACTGCAGTATTAATTACAGTGTGCCCGGATCCACTTTATCATATACAACCCTTATCTTAACCTACTCTGTTTACTTTCGGTGTTTTTCGCTTATGTTTATCATGGTTTTAAGACAATTCTCACCAGTCCTTTACAGGGTGGTCTGGAAGATACCAATGAGTGTCACTCTGTAGTCTTGCCACTGCTGATAATAATAGGTGACAATATCGAGACACCGACGAGTCTTCTATAACGCGTCATGGTTCATACGAACGGAAAGAAATAAGCGGCCAATTACCACGGTTTTCATGAAGAGCCGTACAGAAGGCACTGAAATATTTGAATAGTGTTTTTTTTTTCAATGAAAACTGTGATACTGTAACTTGCTACAATATTTTAGTCAACTGGTAGATATAGTTAAACGATTCCGCTCCCACCTGTATTTCATCTCGCGATGAATTATGGCGTCGAAGTCTTTGCGAGCCACCCACGACATGACCAGCAATCCCAGCGACTCTTCACTGAAGTAGAAGAAGCCTCGTCCCATGTAGGCTGGACAGTTGCGCCGAATCTGATCCTCCATCGTGCCCTTCTCCTGCACACATCGCGAGCATGAAAGTGACAAAATATGTGTATTTAGTTGACATGCTTAGTAATTGTCAACGCCTCCTTTATTTCTTTGTCCGCCATGGTGGATAAGGGGTTAAGGCGTTAAGTGGTAAGGTGAAATGGTTGAAGCCCATGTACTGTGTGATGTCAGGGCACGTTAAAGTACACCAGACAATCGAAATGTTCGGAACCTTCCACTACGGCGTCCCTCATAGCACCACGAACGGTGCCACGCTACTCAAAACACCGTATCTCTCACAGAGCCAGTGTGACCGCCAAGATTGTGAACACGAGGAATGCAAGGCGCCTCGTCCCACGGATCTGTGCACAACTAAAAAAAGTACTTCTTATGATTTCTGTCGTGAAGCACCACATGACCGCAAAGCACACGCGAAGGCTAGGCGATGAAAGAGAGCAGGAAAGGGCCCTAGGAGGAAGTGGTGAGTGGCTGGATCGGGCGCATCTGGCCAGCATTGAAAAAATAGAGGAGGTGCTGGTACTGGGCAGCACTCACCAAAAATATAAAGGAAAGAAAGAAGGCACACGACATGCAATGACTCCCAACTGAATTTTATTCAGGAAAAGAAATAAAAAAAACTAGAAAAGTCAAGTCACTTGACATGTGCTTTAAACGAAAGGAAATTTTCTGGCTGTTGCATTTTAACTAACCTCTCTCCTTCCGTACCTTGTCTCTTTGGCCAGCGCTGCACGGTCCTCAACGTGAGCCCGTGCCGACTAGAATGAGAACATAAATTTTATTGCCGAATCAAGAAGATTTAAGTCCGGCGTTTTGGGGCCTGGGCACCCACCGCGGATGCGGTTCTTAGACCTTGCCTCGAAGCGGCTTCCTCGGCAATCTGAACGGCCCAGAGTTGCGCTGTCAGGTTCGAGCTGAGCAGTGCGGTCATCCAGCGTGAGTGAAGGCTGGCGGTGGAAAAGAGAGAAAAATCTACACTGTTCCAATTGTCCATTACCCCCACACAATTCCACAGCATGTGCCGCCGCGTTGGTCTAGTAGCTTAGGTACTCGGCTACTGACCCGCTGGTCGTGGGATCGAATCGCGGATGCGGTGGCTGTATTTTCGATGGAGGCGAAAGTGTTGGCCCGTGTGGTCGGATTTGGGTGCACGGTGAAGAACCCCAGGTGACAGAAATTTTCGGAGTCCTCCACTACGGCGTCTCTCATAATCATATGGTGGTTTTGGGACGTTAAACCTCGCATATCAATAAATAAAATAATCGCCCACAGCATGCGACTAAGGGTCTAAACCTCGTCACATGAGATGCATATGTTTGTAGGGTAAATGACTGGACACATGGCGTGCATGAGTCTGGGGTATCTGTATGAATATGTTTGTAATTGTCTGAAGGGATGAGTATATGCGTCTCTGCAACTGGAAGTGTGCGGTGATATCGTGAAATCTGGTCAAACGATGATCCCACACCCAGAAGTTTGCAGTTCCCCGCGGGGCTCGTCGTCCTCCGGCGATGCTCGCTGAGTGAGGCCCCGAGCAATGCGGTGAGCCGCTTTGTTGGGTTTCTCAGTCCGGTCACTCCGGTGTCTGCCGGGATCCACAGGAGGTGCCTTCGGCTATGGAAGTCGACCTCTCTTGGATGTATGGGATGTTGCTGGAGTATGCGGAACGCCTCTTGCGAGATGCGCCCACTGGCAAAATTGCAAATTTGTGTTTGCGATTCGCTAATCACGCACGTGGCCTTGATCTGTGTGAGGGACAGTTCTATAGCCGCTTTCTCTGCCGCTTCGGCGTGTGCCATGTTCACAGTTAGGCTCATGATGTACCTGCCGCGATGGCTGGTAACTACCGCCACGCAACTTTTTTTCGTTGGTGTAACGCGTGGCATCAGTGAAAACTGCCAAGTTTTTAAATTCTAATTCTGCCACTATATTTCTTTCATTCTCTTCTTTTTCTTGTTTGTTTGACAAGTTTGCGTTTATTTGGTACAGTGCATTTGCCCGATACCGGCCTTTCAAAGTCCCCGTGCGCGCTTCATTGCTGCCTTGAGTTTTTCGACAAGTTGACATATGAAAAGAATGTGTTTGCCTCGGTGTTCATGAGCCCACTTCTCGTGGTTCTAGTATTGACTGATGAATCATAACGAAGGCAATTAACAACTTGCAGTGCAACATGGCAACGCTAAGGAATGCAAGCCATGGGAATAAGAAGTAAAAAAAAAATTCGATAAAAGGGTGGTGGCTAAAATAAAAAAAATGCTGTCGCGAGAGCGCAGAACACTGGCTCTCTGTCTCTCTTCGATGAAGCTAGCCTACATTTGAGTGCTTTATCATCCTATCGAATTCACGGGAGGCACTTGTAATGTTCCTGCCACAGCCTAAAATAGCGTCTTGACAAGAACAGGATGTCCACGTACAGTTTATTAGATGCGGAGCATCTAATACTCGAGGCTTGTAGTGCGGCGCCGTCCGCAAGCTTCCTCCTCCTTCTTCCACCATCTGTGCATCCCTTCCTCCTCTACACACCGCGCGCGCTTCACTCCTCCACCATCTGTGCACCCTTCCTCCTCTACACACCGCGTGCGCTTCTCCTCTTCACGAACATTCGCTAGCTGTATAATGTAGCGCGCATGCGCCGTCAAGCTTCGAGAACATCGGCAGCTGACGCGCGCGCATGCGCCGTCGCGCTTCGAGAACATCGGCAGCTGACGCGCGCGCATGCGCCGTTGCGCTTCTCCCCCTTCTCGAACATTCGACAGCTGACAGTGCATGCGCCGTCGCGCTGTATATATACTCAAGGTCGGTGCTCGCTCGCTCAGTTGCCGCTCGTCGGTTGGTTTGTACGGCGCGTCGACGTCCGAGGTCGCAATGATCGACGTCCCTTCGACCAGCGCCGGCCAAAGTGTTGGCGGAACCGCAACCAAGTCGTCGTCCGAAGACAAGGCAGCGCGGAGAAGAGCTCGCGACGCCGAACGTAAACGTCGGCGTCGAGCGGAAGATGCTCAACTTAGAGAACGTGAAGCCGCTGAGAGACGTCAGCGTCGAGCAGCAGCACCGGATTCGGCCGCTTTGAAACGTAAGCGTCGACAAGAGGACCCGGACTTTCGAAAACGGGAAGCCGAGTGCAAGCGTCGGCGACGAGAGGCCGATCCCGATGCTGCCCGCGAGCGCAAGCGCGCCGAGGTAGCGGCGTGGCGCGCCAAGCAGTATGCCACGCCCAACGCTCGCTGCAAGCGCGACTTCCTCGACCGAAGCTTCGGCCACACCTGCAAGGTGTGTGATCGTCTTTGGTTCGATAACAACTTAACTCGGATCGGTAACATTCAGAACAACTCCAAAGCGTTGTCGGTTCTTTGCGATACGTTTGGAAAGGGCACCGACTATGCCGACTACGTCGTGTGTGCTACGTGCAAGCAGTCGTTGATTGCCGGTCGAGTTCCCTCGGCTAGCGTGAGTTACGCTCCGCATCCTCCTCAGTGTTCCCCCGAGGGAAGCTGCGGGCATTTTTTTTTTCTAAAATTTTCACAGCATCACAATGTCTTGTTTGCATTCACCCCTCAACGAAACACTGCTAGTATTTTTTTTAGATTTAGTGTGCATTCGCAGCACCTTGTTTCTCCTAGAGTGGCTCATAAATAAGGGTAACGCATACAGTGCCTCTAACACCCGTCACTCCGCTTCAGTTCCTATATTTTCGAAGCACGAACCAGCAGTGATACATTACATACTGTGCTGTCAATTCCTAAATTCAGCAGAGCTGGATGGGGCAAAAAGAAGTGTGAAATAAACACGTGTGTTTAGAAAAAGTTTATTTTCTCCTGGGACGCAACAAAGCTAAGGGACAAGCGTCTGTATAACAGGCACAATAACAAACAAAGACAAAGCACAACATACATGTAACTTATATAGTTAACGTCTTCTTTTATCTCTGAGCTGATACTTGCAGAGACATGAGAACTCAGAAAACGCTATTCTGTCCGCCATGCAAAATCAGGCCTCGTCAGCGCTAACTGGCCGAGCATGTATATCATTCAAGAATGCTACAAGTTCATAAGCGCTACCTGCCAACCCTTGTTGGGTAGCGGCAGCGTTTCCTTATTGACGGCGTACTATAGATGTTATAAGTCCACAGCCTACAGTAAAAAAAAGGGGACAGTCCCTTTAGTTAAGTCTAAATAAAGAGTGAACAGGCCTATGCTCTTGCTAGAAAGATATTGTGACGTTCTCAGACAATGACAATCTCTCCTTTGTTTGAAATTTCTGCCTCTCGCTCGTTGTTGCACTACCAGTGGAATCAGATGACCTTTCTTATTATATAATGTAATAAAGACATAAGCGTAATACTAGTTCAGGTGATCTGTAGCGTTACGACGACGTCATTTGCGACATGGTCTTGTCAGATGACCTCGCTGACGACATGCATCGTACAACATTTTGCCCAGGTCTCGCGATGTATTGCCATGTCTCTCGAAGTCCCACGGTCTCTTGCTTGTGAGGCATATGAAGCTTTCGCCGTAATGATGTCTAGCTATGCATTGTTATACATGACACGGCTCTAGAGTAGGGTTTTCTACAGCCCAGCCAAGCCACGGTGAACAGCACAGTCGCGTATATAGGAAAAGTTACACTGCGTCAGTGCAGGTGCCTCACCTCTTGAAGCATGACGGCCTTTCGCGCGAGAACGTCACGGAAGTTCTTGTCCGTGTATATCTCGGACGGGTGGAGCTCGCCGCCGGTGCGCCGCACTTGGTCATACACGGCCGAGTAGGACTCTTCACCTGTGTACTTCGTCCGGGTGTCGGCGCGACAAAAGAAAGAAGAAAAAAATGTAGCAACGGCTCGATCAAAGGCCGTCGTTGTACGCCTTTAATTGTTAATTAATGATCTCTAAATGTTTATTAAAATAATATTTATTGCTTACATATTATTTATTCAATTAGTAATTTTATACTATGGACTCAAGGTTCAAGAAGGGTGGTCAATACACATGAAGAAGAAAACAGAAAACAAATATACAAAGAGGTAACGTGGCTTGCTTTGGAGGCGCGATGCTAATAAGCTGATGAGCATCCATGCAGTACTGGCTGTTTAGGCACCTATACAGAGACAGGGCTGGGTACCTAGACATTTCTAACGTTTGACAGAACACGCTAAACAAAAACACCCCATGTATTTTTCTCCATTTGACAGAAATAGACAACGCACCATGTAGAAATTGACGCGGGTTGATAGATATCTGCTTATGCTTGACTAAACCATCCGGTGATGCCTTCCAACAGAAGGGATGTGCTGTATGGAACGCATACCTCGGGGCTCTTACTTCATATCTTCGCGATGATTGTGGCGTGAGTTGTACTCACCAAAAATAGCTCGGTGAAGCCAGCCGTACCGAACAATAGGATACGGGTGTTGGGGTTTCGTAGCACGTCGGCAGTCGTGCGTACTCGAGGTGCCTCGACCTTGACGAGAAGATCGGCTCGCATGCTGGCAGTAAAGAAGTTCATGGCAAAGAAGCTAGCCACCAGCCAAAGGCAGTGCAGTCCACGGAACACTGCACCACCTCCCACGTGCTCCGTTGGCGAGTCTGCACGAAGATCGCCAGTGGACAACGACGACTCAGTCGTAAATTCAAGACCTCTCCATAACATAGAAAACTCACTTTGAATGTGATGCTTGCTTGAAAAAGTGTTTCCTTGATCGTACCCCTTAATTACATGCGTTCCTGTGGTTTTGTTTATTTTTGCGCAAATGTGCAGAAAATATAAAGAGAGTACAAGAAAAAGAATAGCAACTTTAAACCAAGCAAAGCTTACGGCTATTCGGCTTGATGCTGCCTCAGCATGAGGTAAAATAAAATTTGTAGTGCCTTAAAGGACTAACAGGATTACATAACCCAAAGTCCACTTACATGTACCAAAGTATAAAGGCAAGGAGCACTAAACAGTAGGTGAACATCGGCACAAAAAATGTTTTGCCGGTATCCATATATTTCTCAACAAAACAGTTTTATGAACGATTTACGCGACATATACGCATAAGTAGGAAGATGTAAACAAAATAATCTAATCAGAAATGAAAAGCCAAAATTACAATTAAATTTTTTGAGAATTTGCTTATATTGTATGCATATTTGCGCAAATGATAGCAGCCACGTCTATGAAAGAATAGACGTGGATATAAGCTCATATAAGTTTATATATGTGTTTAATTTTTAAAATTTTAAGCAATGTGAACAGCTGTGTAGGTTTTCATTTTGCCCTATGGACGCGTAATGGGCCGTTAGCTGATTCGCAAAAGGGACAATTGTGGCGCAGTGGGCACTCAACAATTTTGCTTGAAATAAGCTTAAGTGATGCTTTGAAACCGCCCATGTTGCGCGCACAGTCATTCGTTTTCTTACCACATGGTTGAGGCGTGCACCCAGAACCGAAACAGGCTGGCAATTCAGAAGGCGAGGTGCACGAAGCTCGATTACGCTATCGCAATCTACTCTTGAAGGCGAAGGTCAAGGGTCCTCCAATGTTGTTTCTTAGAAGCCCAACCCAACAAAACTTCGGATTTTAAGCCACTACAGCTCTTCGTAGTGTAGCTACTTTTGGCTAACATAACCATCTCGCTGCAGAGATTACTCCTGTTTTTGTAGGTTGTTATCTACCGAAACTTCAATATGCCCAATAGTTAGTTTTTGAAATACATCATGATTTGTGTAAATGCTTAACGTACGAGAACTGGTAATGTTACACAGATCATTATCATGAATTACAAAAATAAGTTGCTCTAGAATTGAGTCTCGATATCAGCCATCTTGGAGATTAACAGATCGGGAAACCACATTACAATCTTTAACATGTTGCTTTCTATTTATTAGTGAGGTAGCTTTTTAATATTTCTCATGCCTCTTCTCCTTTACTGTCACACTGAAGTTCAGGAACTAAAATGTTATGTTCAGCTTCGTCGAAATGTTTTTCGCAAGTCACTGAAGTACCTGTAGTTTAAAATCGGCATTTATTGCAAGAAATGGGCGGCCGTGTGCCTTTCCTGTAAAGGTATTTTCGCACTGCGTGGCTGTTTCCGCTGCGCCCCTGCTATTACGGTCTGTAAAGTGAGCGAGCGAGCTCTTTTCATCCCGCAGACTTCGACGCTTATAATATATTGAAGAAAATTCTGCACACAGCATGCTATGAGCACTTTTAAAAACAAAGTTTGCACAGTTTGCTTGTCACCGCTACAAACGTAGGCTCGCGTAGGGTTCTTTTTCAGGGTGCAATGCAGGAAGGGCAAGTTTTACTGCAGCCCTCCCTATGGCAGATTCTGCGAGAAAAAAAGGTTCGTGTCAGATGCAAATGTGCCGATGAAGTGCTTGTCACAGCGTCCTGCCCTTGGTCTCCGGTTTTCGGGGTGGGAGGCGGTAAACAATAATTGGAATGCGAAGCGAAGGGTCCACGGCCGTCATTGTCGGAAAAAACCTGCATTTCAGCAGTGTGGTTTTCTGGACCAGTTGGTACATGATGTGAAAGGGAAGGGTTCCAGCAGTGGAGGGTTCCAGGAAGCCTAGTCCTGCACGTTCCTCTATTGTGGTCCCGTCTGAAACTCACTTGAATCCTCCAAATTCACAAAAGACCTGGGAACTCCGTTCCGTGATGTTTCTCACAATAACACCTAGGGGGAAATGTGGCACTACCATCTATGCGGATTTCATAAGGGGTGCTGTTGCCGCAATGGGAATGACGGATGGACGGTCTGCGAGGCTCGTGTCGGCTGGTGTTGAGCGAAGCTTCGGCTAAAAAAGTGGATACGACGGCGCTAGCAAAGCTTCTCTAAAACAAAACTTTTTAAAGTGAATCTCACTCACGCGTATCATATTATAGAATAAAAGTCCACACACATTTACGGCATTACCAAACGACGAAAGAAACACACGGAAAACAGTGTCAGGGTGAATGCTGGCCTTGCCGTCTGCCTTCCAAGTTTGGCGGTAGTTCGTTACTTTTTACGCATCATAAAATTGTACATTGGCAATTATGCAGAGTTAAACAAAACTTGTTTCAGCGCTATGATGAAAACCTGGTTGATCCCACCATCATAGTAAACGGTAAAACACGAAAGTAAAACGTGTCCTTCGGAAGTAGTTTATAGTTTACTGCAGATTGGTATAAGAGAGGTCGCGCAATGTTTATAGGTGCCTGGCAGCTATGAACAGGATTCACGTTGACGTTTAGTGATACTTTGTCATCCCGACGACTTACATCTATGATTAACGATTGATTATTGACTAAACTTGTATTTGGTGTCATGGATGCTTGTGGCAGCTGTAGTAGTTGACGGTAACAGGGCAACCAAAGAAAGTGGTGTGATAGCCAAAAGAGCATGACCGATAGGACGCCGATCTTGCGCCAAGGTCGCCTACTTTCGTGTTAAAAGTGAATAGCTTACTGCGTGTGCCTTCAGCACAAAATCGACCATTTTGACTCAAGAAACGTGTCGAAGCCAGACGCATCTTCGAAGAGTCCGGCCTTTTTGTAAACAATACAAATGCTAAGTCCGCATTTCACAAATCCCAGCACTTTTCATGCGTACAAGAGCTCACAGCACCAGCTTTTCCTCTAGGCAAGTGTAAGAAACTATATTCCGTGTACCTTTAATATTGACGGAACAGATTAGAGTGAGGAAAGGTATGGGTGTAGTCTTGGTGCTTCCTCTAAATAAATAGAAGAAAGGGGGTGGGGCGCAGCTCCTTCCCGCTTATTTGTACGTCGGTGGTTACAAATATGAAACAAGATCGAAAAGCAAACTTACGTACGTTTCTGCATGGTGGCCGCAAAATAGATAAAAAATATGTCTCCGTACTTCCGCAGAAAGCCTTTCGAATGCTGCATGCGTGGTGACTTCACCAACTTGACGCTCAGGTAGCTCAGCAGCAAAAGGGTCAAACCAACCAGCACCCACAACTGCAGATGAAATATGTACGACACCGAGTTCACTGTGCTGCCTATGCAGGCTTGCACGACAGAAACATTTTCTTTTTTTCTATCGTCGGAGGTGTCAAGTGAGACGGTGATGTTCTTTTCAGTTTCATTAACCTTACCATGCCTTTCAAAACACAAGCATGGCTAGTCACAGACGTGGTACGTATTTCATTGCGTACCTCAATATCGAAAGGAGACACCCTGGAGAAGACAGCACTGAAGAAAGGCTGCTTGAGGCCAGCCAGGAAGCGCAAGTTGTCCACGAGGAATACAGAGCCGAACTTGAAGTCTTCGTCAATGACAGTGGTGATGAGGAATGGACCCACGGCAAGTTCGCTTTCCTGCGTCACCCGACGTGCTTGTGAACTGTGCTCGAATATAGTTCATGCACACCCAAGACAACTAGTTCAGCAACCGGCCGCTATAGCTCACGTTTCTTTGCAGGTCCCCGAGCATGCCACTCCAGGTTCCATTAGGTATCCTGTAGCCCCACATATTGTCCTTCGGGGCCTTATACCGGTAGCTGCACACAAGTATATATGCTTCCTTAGCACCTATCCCGAGAGTAATCAGCCAAGAAATCACTTTTAATCGTAACGTGGTTAAGCAACTAATGATATTAGAAAACAGTGTACACGTATTTAGGCATTATGTTAAGTAACCGTGCACCGTAATCACAGAAAGTGTACTTCCTCGAGTAGGAAAACGAATAACATTATCTGCTTCTGCAGAGCTTCGGGCAGCAATGTACTTACATTAGACGTCCAGTTGAGCAGTGTTGTTTTGAAATTTAATGGCCTCCTCATCACTGTAACTTAGCTTCGCCCATGCACCTTCATCAGAGACATGTTGCGTGTCTAAGGCATGACAGCCTCCGCGTTCCCCATGTCCAGGTAAAATACAAGGAAACCGTTATTAAATTGCCGTAAAGACATATACCAGAATGTGGACCACACTACACTCTAGGAAGTAAAGTAGGCAGAGGGATACGAGGTTGCTCCTTTAGGAGAGTAACGAACCTACCACGCACATTGCACCAATTTGGGAGTAACTGCGAAGTAGTAAGAGCACTCTCGCGATTACTCCTCAAATGTGCAAGTTATTTTGCGCAAAAGAAGAATCAGGTTTTGGTTGACTTAACCAGCCTTTCGAAGTGCGTGCAGCGTTTCATTACATGTACAATCGATGTGCAAGCATCACATTCAGAAATAAATTTCGGAAAATTTGTAGCAAACACACGGGATTCGAAACTCACGATCATTCAGTCAGCGTGCGCAAACCACTAACCACTACCACCACACCACGCTACGGCACCGTCTGAAAGGAAACAGGCTTGCGTAGGCATCGATGGGTCATTTGCACACTGTGAGAACGTTCTGCAGTTACTCAGAAAAACGGGCGCTTGACTAAACAAGGAGGTAAGTGCCCCTCATCGCCGTGCCGTGCGCAATTTTTCGCGCTCATTTCGTCTTTCGGAGGAGCTAAGAGCCCTTTTCGGGGAAACGGCGCAGCTGCTCCGGAAAACTTTTCAGAGTCTACAAAGCATGTTTCTGGGCCCTGCCTAAGAAGGAAACATCATCCCGCGTCTTTAGCGTGTTACCGTAGCCCCATGGACGCTGTGATGTTGTCCACGATGGATCCAGAAAATCCCCACAGCTGACTTTCGTCGCGGTTGTCGGTCAGGTGGACCGAGTACGGGCGCCACTGAAACAAATGCGAAACATTTATGCTGCTTTTTTTTGGAACTTTCCAGCGCGTACATAACAATGTTAGAAAAGAAGACACGTCATTGTCTGTTGTGTGGACGCTAGCAATTTGCCAAAATGCATTTACACCTACTCGGCCAGCTTTCTATACTTCTATGTTTAAGTTACTCTCACTCTTGAACCAGCTGTCTTGAAGTTCGTGCATTGCGCTCATTTGCGAAACGCTCTCATCACATCACGTGTATCAAGAATACATTGGTTTATAAGATGGCGTGGCGGAACTTTCGTACAAACTTCCCGTATTACTGATTACGAGTACAGCAATAACTGTTAAATGTCTCATAATCAGTGCGAGCCAAGCGAAGCTTGATGCCACTTGGGATACTTGATTACGCGTGAGAGCAAATGCGCAGTGTGTTTTTAGAGGCGAAGCTCCTTAGGGCGTGGGCTGTGCGTCCCCTGTAGCCTGTATGTAGCCACCTCTAGTTTAGTTCTTGCAGTGTTCACTAGATGGCGGTACCGTCCCCTGTATGTGGCCACATCTATTTTAGTTCTTGCCGTGTTCACTAGATGGCGGTACCGTCTCCTGTATGTAGCCACCTCTCGTTTAGTTCTTGTAGTGTTTACTAGATGGTGGTACTTGTAGCTGATGATGAAAAGATGCAAGATGTTATAAACTAGAAAGCGGTACTTGTAGTTGATGAAAGACGCGAGATCTTATACAGGAACCGCTCTCCCTTCATTTCACAGACCATAAAGCCGTCATAATGAAGGGACATCGCAAGCCATCCATCGTCTAAGAACAAATAAAAGTTGATTTGTGTATATACACACACAGCGTTTCTCACGTCTTTACATGATGATCGACTGGGCGAATTACACGGAAGATTCACAGTTTACCGATGAATCCCTCCGGAGCTTCGCCCATTCATCATCATTCACCCCGTGAATATGCCGTAATTTTTTTTTTGGGTCACTTGGTACATGACGTTATGTGAAGGATTCTAGCCACTTCCGAACTCGAGCACATGAAGAAACCTTGTCCTGTGCGTTACTTTCTTCTTTGGTGCACCTTAAAGAACCTCAGGTGGTCGAAATTTCCGGAGCCCTTCACTACGGTGTCTCTCCTAATGATAGGGTGGTTTTGGGGGCGTTAAACTCCACATAACAATTACTGTTTTTTTGTGCTCGCATTTGCAACTTGCTGAAACACTTCAGTTCACAGCAGCGTGATGTTCCATTTGTATGTTGGAATGAGACGTCATGCTTGTGTACTGTCGCGATTTTGCGACTGAATCTATCGCTTATAGAACTTAAATATAGTGCATTGGTCCCCCAAAGGCGCATCAAGATATTTTTACTCTTTTTATTAATCTTAAACTTACTGAATAAATTTGCTCATCATCTGACAAATGTAAGTCATAAAACATATCCTCGTAGAGACAAGTTCCTCATGGCCACCGTATCTACGACACTTTGCCAGTATGTTAAACCTTGTCTACGAAGCAGACCCACTTGTAGAAATTTGTTTATGCACAACATGAGGGGTGCCCTTACCTATAGACCGGGGCAATTAAGGGGGGAGGCAGAGGGGGGGGCTGCCCCCCTAGTCACCTAAGAGGGGGGTGCAAAGTCAGCCCCATACCTTGACATAATAGGAAAGGGTTGCTGCGACGTGAGGGGGGTCGCTAAGTCTGTCCCATACATTCACAAAATAATGAGGGGTGCACTCTTCTCCCCCTCTTTTTGAAGGGGAACACTGCGAACGCCTATGTCCTTGACAATATGTTGAATACAGGTCGCAAGCCTTTGTGGAGCTTTTTGAAGACTGTCTCTTTATTCCTACATCATAATCGTAGACTTCTCGTAATATTAGTCTTCGCAAGAGTTGTTTAGGGATGTGGTGTTTGAAATTATGGGAGGCCCGGGATCGTGCTGTGTTTTTAACACGTCCTAGCAGAATCACAACCAACGAGTACTTTACTGATAATACCATATTCTGCTGTAAGCCTTCTATTCACTGTAAACACGTGTTGTCCTAATCTATAATTCTTCATCTCAGTCGAGGCTTTTATTTATGATGCGAAGAAGTTGATAGTTGAGCAATGCTACTTCAGTACTAGGATAAGGTAAATACAACAGGCTGTGTTTGTGAATCTTCAAGCACTTGTCAAAAATACAATGGTCAACATGCAAGTGGATCGTTAGCTGCGATGTATTTACATGAAAAACTCAGAAAAACTCACCGGCTGCGACGTGAAACGCAGAGTCCTGTTAACATACCTCTCCTTGTACAAGTGCCAGCTATTAGGCTGTTCGAAGGGAAAACAAAAAGTATGTTCTGTAAAGATCTGTTCTCAGGGTACCAGACATCAATCCTCACCATTTTGCGGGGTATGAAGCTGTGACCGGCCACTCGTGTCTAAGACGTTATGAATGAGGGCACTTCGCTGACATTCTGATATCAGCCAGCTTTCGCAGAAGTTCGCGAGCGTGCAGGTCTTTAAGTACGTGTTCTTGCGACCTACAATGCATAGCGTGATTCAATGGACAGATTGCGCACTCTAATTGTCCTGCGTAAGCGCCACTGGACCCCTCTCTTGACGAGAGCTCGGCAATCGATGTGCACTGTGAAGATTTCTTCCGCGACAACAGCTCCCCGCACGTGGTTAAGGTCTATTGAACAAGCTGCCAAATTATTGCGTTTGCCATTTTCGTTCGTTGATGTCGTAGCGGCCACGTCAATGTGCTCGCAACATGACTTGAATGCATGAATACGCGAGACGTCAGACTTTCTTCATGCTGACCTTCTTTTTATGCATATTCAGTGAACAGTTTGATCTCTAGCTGTCTGAAACTTTCTCACTTATTGGTTCGCGAAATTCAAAATCAAACTCTAATAACGGCCTGTCATCGGGAAGGCATAAGTTTGTAATAGTTAGGACGTAGAGAGCCTTGTCTGAAGTGCGCAAGGCCGGGATTGACATTAAAGAATGGTCATTATGAGTTTCAGTGCGTCACAGCGTTCTACAACTATACAGTCTGGAAAAGAATAAGACATCGTTGTGTGCTTATACGCCACACTAATTTCTCTTTAATATTTGCAAGATTCCTTGATCTCTTTTAAGTGTACTAACAGAAGATTTCGGCTGCCATCCCCCCCCACACACGCACACACACACACACGCACGAACACACACACGCACACAAACACGCACGCACACACACACACGCACACATGCACAAACGCACACACACACACGCACACACACACGCGCACATGCGCACGCACACACACGCACACACACACGCACGCACACACGCATGCACACACGCACGACACACACACACACACACGCACACGCATGTACACACACGCACACGCACGTACACACACGCACACACACACGCACACGCACACACACGCACAAAAACACGCCCAAACACACGCACACACACACACGCATCCACACACACACACGCAGACACACGCACGCACACGCACACAAACACGCATGCACACACGCACACACGCGCACGCACACACACGCACGCACACACACGCACACGCACACGCACACACACGCACGCACACACACGCACATGCACACACGTACGCACACACGCACACACACACACACGCGCGCGCGCCGTGTGTGTCTGGTTACTTTTAGTGGAGTCCTTCGTCTAGGCCCCCCCCCCCCCTGCGGCTCACCATGCGACTACACTACAACACTCTGACAGACATGCACGCGTGTAGCTTCAAAAATCTCCAAGTATAACTGCCATGGCGTCCCATTGCCTAACAAAAGGTAATTGGAACATAACGTCAGTAATCACATTTTAATAAGTACAAAATGCAAAAGTGCACGTGGCCAGGTTTTATGGAGCGTAGAGAGATAATTAAAAAAGTCCAGGTTAATTTCGCCATCTCATGCGGTGTCTTACATAGCAAGAATGTGTATTGGGGCGGGAAATTTGATGAGAATCGTCCGATGCTTGCGCGGGCCCAGTAGTACTGATGTTATTTCTTTTTTAAATATCAATGAAATTAGGTATACATGGGTACTCGAGATACAAACAAAGCAACAAATAAGGGGTGACCTTTTTTCTTACTGCTTATACTATAAGCAATTTTGCGAAGAGGAAGACAAAGACGCTGGTAGCCACGATCTCTCCCGCGGTAGGAAAATCTTTAACGGCATAAGGGCTCTTTTGATTTTGAGTATGTGAATTAGCATCAATAAATTATTTAACAGTTGTATAAATCATTAGTTATACAATTTCTATATGATGAATTTTAATAATAAATTATTTGTTTCTTGGCGAATCCCCTAGAGTGGGTGTGAGCCATACATGAAGGCTATCGTCATCATCATCATCGTCATCATCATTATCACCATCATCGTCATCATCATTATCACCATCATCCTCATCATCGTCATCATCTTCTTCAGCCATGATTTCACACGAAGTGGGTGCAGCTCTTCTGCTGCAAACGTGAGTTTTTCACCCTGCACGGACATTTTTGGTCATCGCCGCACTAAGGACCCGCAGGCAGTCTTTCACCATGAAAAGAGTCAAACCCGGAGTCGTTAAGGTGGTACAGGTGGGCTACAAGTTGGACGAAACAGCACAAGCCTTACCTGCCGTTCGCATGCTGCTTGGATATGGATTTTCGGGCTTCTTTATGATCATGGCCCTTGCCTCTAATGCAGCGGTAAGAAATGACATTTTTATAGCGTCTCAAGCGTCACAGAATCCATGTTATGAACTTACTTATAAAAGAAGGGATGGTCAGCATTTGCAGATGCATTTACTAAAGAAACGAAGCAGCAGTTTCAGCGTTATCTTGAGTCATCGCTGGGTCGTGTGAAACCATTACAATATAGAAGATGGCGCTACATACGACTGATGAGGGCAATAACATTCTTTTCTATAGAGACCATGCCATTATAAAAGGCAACAAGATATCGACAGTATGTTTCGAAATGAGCTTTCTTGAAGTGTTTATAACTTGAAGGGGCCCTGCAACACTCTGCCAAGAAATTATTGCATCACGAATCCACTGCTGCAAAATTTTGTATGATCCGTCTAATACAAGTGGAGCTGCAGGGATTTGTCGCACGTTTCAAGCACTTTCTCTCTCCCTTCGTATCAGCGAGCGCATTGAAACTATTCAGGGAGGAGGGGATGCCAAGGGGGGGGGGGGCACAAGATGCGTCTCTTTGTCATCATCGCCTTGAGCACTTTATTATTTTTTTTCGAGCGCGTGGCTTAGTTTCGACTGTGAAGGCGTGCGCGTGGAGGCCTCCCATGGCGGCCCTGGTAATTAAGCAGCTATCTATGCTCTGTAATCAGCCAATGGCGTTAGACTTTGGGTTTGTGGCGGTTTCACTACGGCATCATTAGTCGAATGAAAAAGAATGACTTTTAGCTGGCTTTGAGGATTATTCATATATACATTACAGGCCGCGTACTGTGCTATAATGTCTGGCTCACATGCTCTCGGAAGCCTCGACTACCGATCGGCAGCACTTTCTGAAAAAGTGCACCATGCTGAAAAAGTGTAGCGGGACCCTTTTTAAAGGGACACTAAAGGCAACTATTAGGTCGACGTTGACTCTTTAAATAGCAGCCTAGAAACCTCGTACTCTACTTTTGTGCCAAGGAAGTGCTTATTTTGAAATAAATAATGTTTTAGTGGTCCGCATCGGGTTAGCGCACAACAAGTTACCCGCCTCAAGCAGAACTTATCACATCATTGTTGCCATGCATAACGTTGCCCGGCTTTACTGCGCGGCTGCCGACACTAGTAGCAGCAGAACAAAAGTAGCGGGAGCCAAAGCAACAACAACGGCCATTGAACAACTTTCTGCCATGGCCTGCGAGATGGCAGACGTGCTTGGTTCAACAGGGCCCCTCTAGATGGCATGACCTTTAGAACCACTCGCACCATTGAACTTTAGAACCACTCGCACCATTCCCCATAGTAACGTGCGGTGCTAATATTTCCGTGAATGAAACAGAAACGATCAAGCAGCATTTTATTACGTCTCTTGATGAACGGAAAGTTATTTATTTAGTGCAGTTTGTTCAATTACTAGTAATTTATTTTAGGCAGTACGTCAGACATAATCAGGATAATTTTACAAATGTACTATCGTAGCGCATGTGTCCTAGTGCATTTACCTCAATTTATCGGTAAGTATGGCACTTCTGTTCATTATATTGTCGTTTTGGGCATCGTCATACATTGAGCTTTCACTCTGACATGAATTTTTGTTTGACTTTAGTGTCCCTTTAAAGGCCTGTGTAATATCAGTACATTTTTTGTGAATATACACGTAATGTTCAAAATATTCTGTGCATTAGGTGCCTTCGTGTATTCTTCAAGGCACATAATGTTCGTTATTTTTAACGCGATAGCGTTAAAGATTTCGTTTCGCAGAAATTCCGGATGCCAGCGGAGTTGGTTCTGAGCGAAAAATCATCATCTTATCAGTGACCGAAAAATCTAGAACAATGCAAATAAAATAAATAACAAAAACAGCACTGGTTCATAGTGGGGACCCAATCTCGGTCATTTGTGTAGCCAGCGTATGTTCTATACCACACGGTCACGCGCCTGCTTGTTCATACAGGGAAAATAACTGCATCTGCTTGGAAATGCAGCGAAAATAACAGATGCTTTACAAACACGTGCGTCCTGTGTACATGCTTCACAATACAACATAAAATAATGGAGTAATAATGCGTGGTGCAAGCGCCCATTACCACTGGGTGTGTCAAAACATGTGATTATAATAATGACTTCGTGGTTTGAAGCCGGTAACCCCCCCCGCCACGAAAGGCACACACGCTACTGCACCTATTCCTTCAAGGCCATGAAGTGGGTGCATAAAAAGTTCGAAAAAGTTTCGTGCACTAAGTGTTTTAGGTTACGCACTATTGGAACACAATACCGCTATCGCGTTTAACTATTCATGGCGAAACTTTAGGGTCTTGTAATTTTTAAGATTTCACTTAAATTTGGTAGCGCTGAAACACCCACTTTCGTAACAAGAGGGACAGAATTACTGTTCCTCACATCCTGAAGGGGGTTGGTTCTTCGCGCAGCATGTGCAGTGCCTGTTCGTGGTGGCCACCATGGTAACGCTGTTCGTGTTGGAGCCAATCCAGTACCAGTGCTCTTGCATGCTGCCGCTCTTCCTTTTCCCGATATCTCGCCTGCTCGTGGCCCACAAGCTATTTGGCGTGTACATGAACGTAAGTCACGAATGATTACCCTTGTATGAAGCTAGGGCTGAGGTATCGAAGAAATCACACGGAAGTGCTAATCATGTAGTAGCGATGAACAGTAAATAAATATTGTTGCGAAGTGTCTACGGACCTCCTAAGTGCGGAATTGGTATAAAGAATAGCCAACCTAATGCATTCACGCAACGAGCTGCCCAGTACAGAAGGACTGCGTTATGCGCACATGTCTGACGGTCATTCTCTCAAAACGCAATTTATTTATTTATTTATTTATTTATTTATTTATTTATTTATTTATTTATTTATTTATTTATTTATTTATAAAAACACCTTACAGGCCCGTTGGGCGTTGTGTTAGGGGTGCTCTACAATAACATCATTTAACGCAAGAAAAAAATGTACCAAACCTTCGAAAGAAACGACTGTGCATCATAAAATTCGAACACGTCATACATAATGCGTCCTACATAATACATGCAAAATAAACACATACATACGTATTATTGACGTAGTGTATACACATTTAGCCATGTTGACAGACGACCTCAGTGAAAATGTGCGTTAAGTTGGGAATGGCATGTGTCCTCCTTGGACAATAAAGCAATGTTGTCGGGCAGCTTTTTCCGTGATTCAATGGCACATGGATGGGCTGATGAATGCGAAAGTGTCACCATATATTCGTGTAAAATTTCAGTTATTGTGCAATCTTCACTGGCGTATACAAACTCTTTCGCAAGCGGGGCGCAAACCTACCTCACCAGAGAGAGAGAGAGGAAGAGAAAAAAACCTTCATCGTAATGGAATAATTGGAAGCGCAAACCAATCGGACACAAGAAAAGAGACAAACAAGCGCTTTGCTGGAAGCTAACGACATGTGCCGACTCGCATCTTCAGTGAAAAGAGCGAAAAAAAATCGCTTTAGAACCGTTTTTTTCAGCAAAAACCCATAAAATAGACATCCTCTTTCGAACAATTATTACGGAACGACGCACATGAAATTTCAAAGTTCCTCCAGTTTCACTTGTCTGGCTTGAATTTTCAGGACCCTTTTCTGGTAAAGGGTTCAAACCAGGTTGTTGACTTCTTAGCAACCAAACAATTGTCTAACTACAGTGGTTTTAGTATCGACGCTGTCGATTTGTTTTACTCGGTTCCTCACCTTGAACTCGTGAAGTGTGTAAAAAATGCATCACGCAGGAAAATGACGAACTTTCATTCATAAACAAATGTAGGATGTCGGTAGAGAGCTTCATGGAACTACTCTTTTTTTATGTGAATTCTACTCTTGTAATATGGGGCGATAAGTATTACGTGCAAAAGTCTGGCATTTGTATCGGCTCTCATGTAGCACCGGTCCTGTGCGACGTATTCTTAAGTTATTTTGATAGGGCTTTGCAAACGGCACTAAGCAGCCTCGTAACTAATGTCTTCAGATATGTGGACGATTACTTTGTGCTCGTTCATTCACCTTCCTTGGATAAAAACAGGGACAAGATTATTGAAACCTTCGAAAAAAAATGGGCATGGATTACGTTTCACTCACGAGGTTCCCTATGATAAGATATGGCAGTTTCTAGATCTTGAGTTATCTTTTCGCGCAGATCATCTATGCTGGTCCTACTCTCCCCGTTTAAAGAAACCAATCTTGGGCTACTTTTCTTCGCATTCTAAAGTAGTAAAATCGGGTATTGCGATTAACCTTTTCAATTCTGCTGTAACAAAGTCATGTTTCCACAAAATGGCGCGTGTTTTTCCTAATCAAATAATTAGGTTGCGAGAGGCAGGCTTTCCGTCCAATATCCTCATTTTCGCCGCCCATGCAGAAGGTACTGCGTATGAAGGAAGGGAAGGGATGCCCCTTAAGGAGGCAGATAAACGACGTTAGTTTGCGGTAGTCCCATATGTGCACGAGTTTTCGCATAAGATAAAAAATGTGCAAAAAAATTCAACCTCGACGTTGTGTTTTCCGCAAGTGGTAAACTGCAGAAATTGTGTTCTAGAATTGACTTGCAAAGCAGAATGAAGGCAGGTCTTGCGAAGAAAGGTTGTGGTGTCAAGCATATCAATTCTTTCACCAATTGTAGATCTAATGTCGTTTATTGTATCACTGTCTTGCGGCAGGTTATACATTGGGCAGACTATAGGCGCTGCTTGAATGTTCACCTGCGAGAACACTACAATGAGCTGAAATCAGCCCCGGGTTTACATTTGTCCACCTATTGCAAAAAGTGTGGCTGCGTACCTAAATTTTCGAGCACATTTGTCTTATACAGCCATCATGACACGAAAACTAGAGAGATTGCGGAAGCTTTTTTTATTAAAAAGAATAGGGATAGTTGTGTTAGTTCACTGTCTATATCACTGTTAGATTGTGAAATCTCGTTTCTGGACGACACCTGATCATGGTGGAACCTTCTCCCCAGTTTTTTCCCTTTCTCTTCTTTCTGGTATATAATTACTTCTATGAATAAACTGATGTTCAGTCTGCACTTGTTTGTCTCTTTTCTTGTGTCCCTATGTACCAACTAGCCCGCCTGGCAACCCTTCTGCAAACCTTCATCGACGTGCACTCTTAGATACCACGAAGTTCAATCACATTTTAACAGGCCGAGGAATGGCGGCCTTAGCCAAATTTCTGTGTCGAAAATGAAAAGCTCATCCTGCTATCACGCCTCTTTCTCTGATTATGCTTTGGCGGTTAACACCTACAGATACCACACTAGTTTGTTTAATGAATTTATCATGGATGGTAGTTGTCGGGATGGAGATGTACCAAGTGGCAACGAGGATACATCCACGTGGAACGGGGCTATTGCTTCTAAACACATTCAGCTAACCCTTCTTTATCAATGTACACTAAACATTTAGTTACTCTTACAAAGGCGCATTTTACTTTCGCGTTATATGCCGGTTCCTCTGACGGAGGGATCAACCATATTTTTTCAAGGAATAATTGCTGTTATGTTTTTCATAAGTATCACACTTTCTTGCATATATTCATGCATGTGTGTATTACGATTTGCCTTACTTGCTAATAGTGTGAAGACTGTTTCTGAAGCGCGCAATTATTAGTAATATTTCTAATTTTATTTTACTGCTATTAACATGTTATCAACTTCTCAACCCTTTTCATTAAACTGTATAATTTGTGGTGTATAGGGGCGTAGTACATTGTTTACACTCATTGTATTTGTACGGAAATTCCTTAACGGCCTTCAGGCACCTCCATAAATATACGCCACTACAAACGGTGTAAACAAAATTTTTCTTTGAGCAAACAAAATGTGGGTGATTAAAAAGTTAGACTATCGCTACTTGCTCCCTTTAGAAATGGTCGTTAGCTGTATGTGATTGGTGTTTGAAGTTTTCGTTATGCGCACAGCCCCAGCTTGTAACGCGAGGCAACAAATGACGCGTAAGTGATCCATCGCGTAACGACCACTTATGCTCAACCACGTAAAAAATGAGAATAAACTATTTTCGACACGTCAGATTGTTTGCCATTGGTTCTTCGGTATTTAAAATTTTCTGTGTGCCACAAAATTGCATGCTTGTTACAGATGTCATGAAGCCGGAGAGCATCTCCTTATAAATGTAATTCCGGTAGGCTAGCTGCCAATCACATAAGCAGCGGCTATAACAGCTGGCGAGATTAATTATGAGTGTAATAAAATATTTCCACTCACAGCATAACGCTGTTTAGTAGTTTGGGCGTGTATACATCTCTGTGAGCTCATACTTGCCGAGAGAAAGAGAAATAGAGAGAAATAAGGAGCGCTGCACGTGCGTGCTTCTTTGCGGTTCGATATGTATTTTGAGCTGCAAAGGACGATTCAAGTTGAGTGAAAACCAACTAGTCCGATCCTTAGCTAATTCTCCATAGTGCTAAAAACCGCAATTTTTCATTTTATCCCTGGTCCGGTAGGTCGAGTTGTGGGACAAGCTTAAAAGCTGAGCTTCCGACTGAGCTCGAGTCCCCACTGCTTATTCGTCGCCACTTTGCAAGCTACCATAAGCAAGGCTAATCAGGTTTATCAAAGACTAAACCTGAAACAATTTTTGGCATTTCAGAAAAACTTAAATATCAGAAACGATTGTTCACATTCATTGGCTCGCATAGCTTCGACATAGCAGCGGTGATGATATATCATTTTCGAAGAAAATCATTTTCCGGAAGCAGCAAATGCTTTGACCGGTTTTCTAAAAAGTTTGCTCATTCCCATCCGTACCTGAATCAACAAGTCGCAGCAGAATAAAAGCATACTATAGGGCGCCTGTTCAGCGCTTGCCTGCTCTGCAATACTACAGCACAAGACGCGAAAGCGTCGCATAGGTGACCCGTACCACAAAGAGCCTACAAGAGAAATCATCACAGCGGAAATGTTGGCAAAACTCCACTATGTTTAGCATTGCCTCGTAACATCTTCATTCTCCCGTAAGAACATAATTGAGGGATTACGGCTGTGACAGAAAACTTGACCTTACTTATTTGTTGGTTTCCCCAGCGTGCAGCCAAAAATGACCGCTGTCGAAAGGGGGAAGGGTGCTCAGTTCCCCCAATTTTTCTCAGTGAGGGGGCTGCACGGTTGGAGGTTGTGGTGAAATCGAGGAATATGCAATCAGTTTGTAAGTTATCGCTCCTAATAAAAGTACAAAGTCAGTGATTAATTCAAATAGCTGTGTTTTGAGTGATTTTTTCTGAACGCGTTTTAAGTAAACTTGAAACACTGAAAGCACAAGTAACTGTTACTGGTGGTTATTTGTGTACGTCGAAGACCTACCTGCGTCCTCAGAAGCTTCAGTGGAAAAAAAAAGGAAAAGCTGGGCAGAACAAAGATGACAAGGACTTGCCTTCGTGCCTACATGCGTGCATTGCTGTAGTCATGGTTTGCAAGAAATATAGGGCCTGTCCGTGAGTGAGAAGAGAGAGACAGAGAAGAAGAATTTTATTCTCAAAGGTTTCGGACAGGGGTCATGAGATCGATGGGTGAGGCCCCAAGTCCAAGGCTCCACTGGCTGCTGCCGCCTGCTACCTCACTCAGGAAGGAGCTCTGGCTGGCGAGCTGAGCCTCCCATTATTTGAACGTATTAGAGAGCCTGTGTTGATGCAAAAATGTATCTGAACTTTGTGGTCGGTTTAGGCAACCCCACGAAGTGCTGCACAGCGATGGCCAGTCACCACACCACGGACTGGCGTGCCACGGCAGTGTCGGAAAAAATTTGCTTATTTTTTGCAGGTTGGGAAAGACCCCTGTTTGGATCCGTATGGTGGTCAATGGCGGAATTATTTCTCTTTAACGCCACTAAACTAGCCTAACTGACGTGCACTGGTGTTTCGTTTTGGGAGAGTATTGAGCGAAAATAACTGAATTTTTCAGACAAGGCATTGCTAGTTAGAGCGTGAAACTGCGAGAAAACAAGGCCGCGTCCAAGAGAGCGCGCATAGCGTTGTTTTTCTGTTTTTTTTTTTGGGGGGGGGGGGGGGGGAGCTAGATTTTCTAGTTCACAGGAGGCAAGCCTCGCGAAAGAAAAATCGCGCAAGGCGCTCTCGTACGTGGCCTAGTTTGAAGGCATTGTTCCACTCGTGAGGTGAGTGAAAGGGAGGGAGTGAATGACAGTTAATGAAAGAGGGAGTGATAGTGACTGAGGAAGTGCATGAGAGTGAGTGAGAGAGAGTAGGTAAGAGTGAGTGAGTCAGTGGGTGAGTGAGTGAGTGAGAGCGAGTTGGTCAGTAAGTGGGTAAGTGATAGTAAGTGAGAGGGAGGGAGAGTAAGTGGGCGAGTGAAAAACTAGCAATTGTTCCAGCTACGAATACAACCGTTGAGCGAAGCTCCTTAGAAACGGCACGCAAACGTCTATGCGCCTAATCTCGTTGCTGGATTTTATTAATGTGGTCGCGGGATATATTCCAGTTTCGTAGCTCCACTCGCGAGCCGGCACACGCGGCCACCGTGCACGTGGCGGACGAGTGAACGCGGAGGCGATGTACTTGCCTCAGCGAGCGACCTCTTACAATCATCAGATACCTCTTCGCATATGCCAAAGAAAAACATATCTCAAGAGTACTTATTTCTCTTGATCAGGCAAAAACATTTGATAGAGTGGAGCGCGGGTATCCTTTCACCATTTTGCGCGTCCTTGGCCTCCCAGAGCAGTATGTGCGATTGGTAGATGTACTTTATCAGGATCCATCAAGCTGTCTTTCTTTCAACAATGAAGGGACCAGAAGCTTTACAATTCAAAAAAATTGCCCGCAGCTTCCCTCGGGGGAACACTTAGGAGGATGCGGACCATATAATTGGTTAACGGGGTGTTAAAGTGCGACTTACTTGGGTCGATGGCTAAATTGGTAAACGTGGTTGTGAAATGGGGTGTTAAATTGCGACTTACTTGGGTCGATGGCTAAATTGGTTAACGTGGTTGTAGGAGGGGGTGTTAAATGAGTGAACACGTACACACGTATGCGAAAGGGCGGCGCTGGTCGAAGGGACGTCGATCATTGTGTTTGTGGATTCGTTGGAATTCATTTCACCGCGACCTTGGACGTCGACGCGCCGTACAAACCAACCGACGAGCGGCAACTGAGCGAGCGAGCGCCGACCTTGAGTATATATACAGCACGACGGCGCATGCACTGTCAGCTGTTGAATGTTCTCGAAGCGCGACGCCACATGCGCGTCCACTGGAGAATCAGGAGAATTGTAGATGTCGAACGCGGTGTGTAGAGGAGGAAGGGTGCACAGATGGTGGAGGAGTGAAGCGCGCGCGGTGTGTAGAGGAGGAAGGGATGCACAGATGGTGGAAGAGTGGGCGACGGCGCGACGGCGCATGCGCGCGCGTCAGCTGTCGAATGTTCGAGAAGCGGTGCGGACGGCGCGGACGGCGCACTACAAGGCGCGAGTATAAGATGCTCCGCATCTAAAAGGAGTGAGACAGGGTTGTCCGTTGTCCCCGGTATTATTCATTCTGTATCTAGAGTCTTTCATTAGAAAGGTTGCAAACTGCGAGCGCATAGTGGGTTTCCCGATACCAGGCAGTGAAATATTCAAAATTGTCGCATACGACGATAATATATCGTTCTTTATTTGTTCGCAACCTTCCTAGCTATGGTACATTCCTTGACATTTTCGCCCAGTATTCTATCTGTCTGGTGCTCTTTTAAACACAACCGAATGTAAGGCATTAGCGCTTGGGGGGTTATTGCCAGAAGACGTCGAATTTTGTTCAAGCTATTAAGGATGTTAGGCGTTTACTTTTAAGAAGGAGATGTCTCAAGAAGGACCTGGGATGACGTGCTTAGGAGATCCCTCGATGTCATATCAGCAGCCCCTCATTTTAACATGTCACTACCGGCAAAAGCAACAGTCATCAATACACAGGCATGCGCTTTTGCGTTTTACATAGCACACATTGCCCTTCTACCTCGCCATGCAACAGGAAGCTTCGCCTCCATTGCGGGAGCCTTCCTTTGGCGTGGAAGACCTACAAAGATTCAAAGGAAACTTTTACAGCTTTTCACAAGCTATGGAGGCCTGGGTATATTGGACATACCAATGTTCACGAGAGCTATCGTTGAAAAAACATTACAGAAGCTCTTTGGTGACGAACATTACCCCGGGTACAGGCTCTTGATGTACTAGAGCAGTACACTGAAAGGCACTTTCACGGCAAATCCGTACATCGGACCACGAGCAGAAATTCCATATTACAGAGCTGTCATTGGGTTAAAACTGACACTAGAATCTATAGACTCGTGCAGTCTGGATGATGTTTCATCACAGGAAATAAGCGAAATGGTGACAAGTAGCACACTGAGCAAAGAGGAAGAAAAAGCATTCTGCAAGAAAAAGTGGAAACGACGGTGTTACAATCGCGTATCCAACCAGATGCGCTAGTTTGACTGGTTGAGAAGATGGAGTGCATAACCTACGCGTGACCGGTAGGGAAATTAGAGTCGTTTCAAATGACCGCTGTCGAAACTTCGGCAAGAGAAGACGGCACAACATGCTATATTTCAGTGCTCGGTGGCGAAAGGCGTCTGGTACATGGTACAATGCCTCTTTGGCTTTCACACAGTGCGCAAGGCAACAGAACTTGGGCTGTTTGCAAGACTGGTTTTACAGTGACGTTGTACGTACTGTGGCGGCGACGTTGTTTAGCCGAAGTACGGCACAAGCCTCGTAGATGCGCCTATCCTGCTCTTCAAAAAATATGGCTCGCTGTGTGGAAGTACCTAGATCAGCAGCTGGAAACACACGGCGAAGAGGCTTTCCTTCGACGATGGCTCACACTTTTCTTCAGAGTAAGGGAGGGACAGCTGAAGTTCCCAGTTGTTCCGTACTATAGCCACGTGCCCACTCCTGGTCTCATGCATACCTGGTATTTTATGAAATGTTATTAACTCGATTCATTTTAATTTTCCTCGTACTTGTACCATTCGTATACACAGTGATAAATTAGATTTTGGTATTCATTCGTAAGATATATACACTGTTTTTACTTTTTTGATGTTTAGTTTGTGCATATACATACAAGTACAATAAAACTTTCCTTTGTCGATCCCCCATGCCAACAGCTCATCCAAGGAGGTTTAAAAAAATTGCTGCACTGGAAGCTCCCGAAATGCCTTGCCAGCAGAAGCGAAGCCAGCTTTTGCCCTTCCAAGGTGTCGGAAACATGCTCTTTTCTGGTAGGGCCCACTAAGAGATCAAGAGTCTTTGATATGTTAGTCTAAATGCTAAGTTCATTCTTAATTAGAAGAGAGTTCCCGATGAAATAGCACACAGAAACGAGTATAGGTGGTTGAATCTCCGAAGAACTTAGCCTCCAGCTAGAGGCTTACTAAGGAAAACTAGTAACACTTAGACGCACTGGGAGTGGTATGTGACTCGAAAAAGTTTCCACATTAAACTCGTTGAGCATGTGGAGGAAACGCTCTGGTCTAAATCGCGGAACTTTGATATTTTATCATGTCCCTAGTAAGATGGCCGCCACAGCCGCCATTTTGCCATAGGCACGGCTTAATTTCTGAGCAATAATTTCCACATCTTGCCATAGGCACGGCTTAATTTCTGAGCAATAATTTCCACTCCATCAATTAAAAAAAAAAACCTTCTTGAGCTCAGCATGCCCCTAGTAAGATGACTGCCGCAGCCACCATCTTAAGGTGGGTACGGCTTCACTCGTGGGTGGTAATTTCCACTCCAGCAATTTTTTAAAACCGCCTTGGTTGGTACCGATTCATTTCTGCTCATCCAACACGATGTAAGATAGGCCTCCCAACCTCGGCCAGGGGGGCGCTTTGACGCATGCGTGTTTCAGCGCGTTCGGCGTCCCTCCATCACGAAAAAAGGGAGACGCAGTGTTGTCTGGGTAACGCATAGGCGCGAAATGTAGCATGCCATCGCATTTCGCGCCATGCTACATTTGCGACATGCTACATTTCGCGCCGGTTGCCGTCGGGCCACGCCGACGGACGCTGGTCGTGCCGGTCGCGCCTGGCGTCAAACTATAAAGTGCTCACGTTTTGCCAACGTAGCGTCGCTGTGCTCAGTGTGCTCGTGCGTCAACGCTACATTCGAGTATATTGGGCCCTTCATGATGCGCTCGCGGCCATTTTGCTAGTTCTACATATACCAACTTTGGTGTTACGTGACTTCAACGGATGACGAAAGTATATGACTGGTGCAAACATGATAATTCTGACGTGCGTGTCATGTAAGAACATGACATCATACCACGTTCATAGCATGCTTGCGGCCGTTTCGCTAGCTCCACATGTACTAAATTTGGTATCACGTGACGTGAATAGATGACGAAGCTAAACGACACATCCAAACATGATAATCATGACACGGAAGTCATGTAAGGCATCATTTACCTCCATCTCACATTCTGCTGAATTTAAGGTGACCTGTAAACTTTTCTCATTTGTGCTTCGTATGTCATCGATTCCCACTGTACGTAGGGTCTGCCAATTTTTTATATACTTTTTTTCTCGTAGTTATTAGAGTCCAACGCCAGGGGGCGTCTGTGTTTTTTTTTTGAAGATACAAGTGCATTTGGTCGTTGCTAAAAAAAAACAGGTGTGAGTTTGTCCCCATAGTGTCTATGTCTTTCTTTGTCCATGCGTGTATGTTGCACAGCCAGCCGTAAATCAATAAGCGACTCGTTCCTGTACAGGACGAGATCCTACGCTCCATATCCTCCGTGTTGGTTGGCCTAATCGCGCTCAAGTCACCGCTGAGCCGCCGCTTGTGCTTGTGGTTCCTGTGCCTGACGGGAGTGCGCGTGAGCCGAGTGCTCCTCGGCGTCATGCTGCTCGTGTTCCTCGTGTCCATGCTGGTGGACGCCACGATGACCACGGGAATACTGGCCGGCTTTGTGGATCCCCTCATCTTCGAAATCTACGCGAACAATCTGCGCATGCGATATGCCGAGCACGTCCGCGGAGGCCTCAAGGTGCGCGTCCTTGCAGTGTTTCGCTTTGTGTTCACGCTAGAACATAAACCGCACCGAGTTCATAGGCTTCATGATGCCCCAATGCGCACATTCAGCGTCACTGGCTAAGACAAGACTGCTTCTTGTATAATTCGTGTGGCTTTAAACTGCAAGTTATAGCGTAAAAAAATACACATACACACGAGAGAAACGCAAGAACTGGTGCTACTACCAACTGTTTCTTCAGTGATCATGAGCTTCCAAAAGACATATGCTAAAGCCAGACATGAATCCAGATTCGGGGCATAGGACGGGTAACCCAAGGTAACCAGAGTACGCGAATTGATCGTAGTGACAGTAGGGGGAGTAATATAGAACTTTAGTGATATTGAACTGCGAGCTTCGCTTTACACAAATTGGGATAACAGTCTCGCTTACGCACGAAGGTGATGATCTTTTAGCACCGCAACAAACGCGGGCTGTTTGAAGAGAGTGAGAGAGAAACCATCTCATTATGTATATAAAACCAAAGCATGGGGGAGGTTCCAGGTTCCCATGATGATCTCAGGTGACCAACCGGCCCGGTTGAACCAAGACGTTAGCTTTTCCAATTTACAACGGCAGCTTTTTTTCACCTCTTTGCGTTGCAGTTATCGCAAAGATATTTTGACATGATTTTAAAGCGTCCTTTATTGGGTGTGGAATCCTTTACGGGGCCTAGATGTCGTGTGCTCTAATTATAGGTCGTCGCTTGGCGTAACGCAGGCACAACAACATACAGCGTAGCCAAATACCGAACGTGGGCTCGAGCCAAAGGGAAGTTTTTCGTTTTTCGAGTGCCCTCGTGAGGGGCACTTATAGGGACTCGAGCTGCCATACGCTGTCGTCGCTGGCCGTGATGATAGCGAAAGTGCGCGTAAATATTGAGAAAGAGGAAGCTAGCACAGCGATATAAAGAAAGGAAAAATTGAAATAAAAAAAGAGTAGAACGAAGCAAGCAAGAAAAACGGGAACAAGAAAGAAAAAAAGGAGGCTACGCACTTCTCTCAAGCTTCGCACCTGAGGGTGAAACGCCTTTCCTATTACTCTTCTTTCCAACTCTTGCGAACGTTTGTTGTTGCGTGAATCAGAACAGTAACTACGCGTACTACGTGTACTAAAGAAATCTTCATCACTGTCACTTGTGTGCATTTCTGTAAGTACACTAACGCACATGGTTGTGACGTAGGAAGCGGACGACACCCTGACGGAGGTAGACTTTGTGTTCAAGGACCCAGCCAAGCAGCGCCACGTGGTGTCCGGTGAGGCACGTATGGACGACACCGTAGAGGAAGTGACGCAGGAGGTCGAGTCAGTGTTCACCTTTGGACTCGGAAGAAAACGTCCGCGAGATGGTTATGGTCATGGATCGTGACCAGGTACGTTTCGCCGCGTGGATTCAATGGACATGGGGCTTAACGTCACACTTGGTGCTAAGTCATCGTTGGTCACTGCAGCGTCATTAGCATCACCTCAAAGTTCGTTCGTCATTCTATTTACATTTTAAAGAACTAAACATTTAAAACTCGATGTAAAACGTCGGGTGTCCGCAAAAAAACCCTCCGCGTCGTTGTTTTTCAGCCGCCGCGCTGAGTTTGCCCGCCGCGCCACGGCAAACTTGACGGTGCACACTGAGGGGGGGGGGCGCACAGCCAGGTTTGCATATTAGTTCTGGCACGGGAGTTTGAACAAATATATATAAGTGGTTATATTAGCAGAAGAGAAGAGAAAAGCGTAACTGTCTCTCCTTACGAATACACCTCAACAGGTCGGTACAGGAATGGGGAATAAAATACATAGGAAGGATAAGATTAGAGAACAGAGAAAAGCGAGGGCCATTTGATCTGCTTACCGCAACGGACTCGTGAAGCCCCCACGCGTCCCGCGCAGCCGACAAGGAAAGCCCTCAAGGCGGCCGGTGAGGTATCGTCGCCGCAACAAGGAAGACAAACGAGCCGGATTGGCGCGTTGCAGAGAGCGCGTGAAGCACTCGCCGAAGTGCGTAACCTCTTCGCGGGAAAAATTGAGGTCCGTAGCACTCACTAATAGGAGTCCCGTGTACCTCGATGGGGAGGCACTAAAGTTCCTTCAGGTCACTAAGCGTTCAAAGAGCGCAGAGGTCTCGAAGAAAGTGGTATAGTCACCTTCTTAGAGGCAGCGTGCGCTTGCTTGCATAATGTGTGACAGGCTATGGTCCGACGCTACTCTGTCTACTACGTCAAAGAAAGACCTACAGCTAGAGAGGACACGATAAGCTCCTAAGATAATCGAGCTTCGCTGTTTGTTAAGCTTCACGCGGCTAGTGCGAACTCCCCCCTCCCCCCCCCCCCCCCCATTTTTTTCCGAACTCAATGGTCAATTTAATACTCTTGCGCAAATTTTTGGTTTTTTTGAGCACGCGCATTTCGTTAAGCATTCACTTCATTTTCTTGTTCTGTTAAAGTTAAATTAACCCTGCAATGGTTTCGACGGTGAAGCGAGTCGTAAGAATCATTTGCAAATCGATTTAAGCTATCTGCGTCAAGTGTGAATTTTGTTACAAGACTTTACACATGCGTATCACGGCAGGTCGCAGCATTCAAGGACCCTCAGTTGTAAATTGACGATCTCTGCGGTAACTACGTGGCGCTTGTCTTTCCTTTTTACAGCAGGACGAAGCACGAAGTCTTCCAGATTTGCCGACCGTACTTCCGGAGAATCCGGAGATGCGGCGCGAGCAGCTTTCCGAGACGTTGCGCTCATTTGGCATCGACCTGCAAAAGATGGGACTGAAGCTTGAGCTACGGGACACCGTGAGTGGGCTGCTGATGTCATCACCTATTTTACTGACTGCGCATAGTGAATTGGTCATTGTAAAGCTGGTGAACGACACCGGCGTCGGAGCAATGCACGTGTGTGCGCCTCCGCTTCCGGGGTGCAGACACCTTTTGAATGACACCGGTGCCGTCTCGTGGCCATATTGGTTTGAAAGTCTCGGGCGGCACGCAAAGGCTAGAGCGGGAACGGCGGTGTAAACACGTTCTTCCTGACGTGTTGTTGATCGAGATCTGTTCTACTGCCAGGATGACAGGCTGCTGTGTGCCTTTGTGTACTGGTTCACACGCGAAAGGCCAGATGATGTTTCGCTTCTCTCGTAGTGAACGAAGAAAAATGTCACAGCTTTGCCGCTAAGGCTAAGCAATGAATTCGATAGCAACGATTTGAAACGTCACGCGAAAAATGGAAAGCAGATCGAAACGTGCCCCGCGTTTCTCGCGCACAATTACGCACGAAACGTACTCACAGGTACGTGTGCACGTGAATTAGCGTCTCATTTGTTACTTCGCTGAGTCTGAAAAGCACGCGCTTTTCGGCGAATGGAGACTGCAATGATTGCAGTGACCTGTGTGCGCCCGGTAACTACAGCAGAATCATTCCACGTAAAGCCCGAGGCAAGCCAAGCCGTATGATCCTCCCCTCCTCGCCTTCGCGAGACAAGGGACATGCGAGGGAGTGTCGCTCCCCTTCTCTAAGCGGGGCAAAGTACGCGGAGATTACAGCGGGCGCCGCTGCGCGATGTGGCGACGTGCGCTCGTTGCGCCATATTTCTGGTGATGCCAAAAACGCAGCATCAATAAGTGGTAGATATAAATAGCTTGCCGTTTGAACGGTGAAGAACATTCGCTGGGGTGGTTCAGAGGTTGACGCCTCGCTTTCACGACTCAGAGGTCCCACTTTCGATTCCGCGCGCTGGAGTGCTTTTTTTTTTCTGGATTTTTTTCTTTTTTGTGTTTTCATATATAAGTACGTATACATATACAGTGCATGACGTCGACGCCGGCGGCAAAATCCAGCCGAGAGAATCCATATAATTGATCGCAATAAGAAAAAAAGGAAGCACAAGGGATACGCGACCGATGTCATCCGACCAACAGCACCAACATATGTGAGGTTAGTAGATAACAGGTCCAGCATGTGCCCGTGCATTTTTGATCGCTGTGAGTGAGCATACTGTTAAAGAATTGAAAGATGGGTTGTTGGTGCGGATGCATTTTTGGTTACAACGGGAAAACGACAAAGACGGTGCTCGGTTGGGTCTCTTCTGTCTTCCGCCTTCGTCGCTTTCACGCGGTAACTAAAATGCTAGGAAATAAATCCTTGCTTCAGGATAGAAGGGTGGACTAGTTGGTATAGTTCATATTTATTCGTTCAGCGTAGTGGGAGCACGGGACCAGTTGTTAGTTAGCACTCGTGCTGTGTGCCTCTTTGTCTTTTGTGTGTGTTCCCGCGCTCCGAGTTCGCTGAATGAAAATCCTTGTTTTTCTGGCTATAGCTGAATTGCATAATCATAGCGGGAAACTGCACTGACACACAGGATGTCAAGGCTTTGCGTTAAGCCGTGCGCAGTGAATAGATGCCTCGGCTACATAGCCGATAAGCTTGATCAAGACAAGTTAAGTCACTATCAATACTGATTCGGTACTAATTGATACCAAACTAGACGCCAGATTAAACCAGGGTATGCGTATAAATATATCACAGCATATCCACAGAGTGAATGAGGATGAGTGGGGCGAAGCGTCCATCCGTCCTGTCTGTTCGTCCGTGCATGCGACCGTGCGTAAGAGCTCCATGACCAGGTTATGTATGTCATGGCCTATACGACATGCATGACAAGGTTTTCACGTTCTGATCATCTATCTCTTATCATGTCATGTAAATTTTGGTACTCAACAAGTTAGTAAAACCGATATTAGAGCTCCATGACAGGGTCATATATGTCATGGCGTCATGTCATGCATGACATTTTAAATGCGAAGCATTTTTAGCGAACTTCGGCGACTTTGAGGGTATCTATCTATCTATCTATCTATCTATCTATCTATCTATCTATCTATCTATCTATCTATCTATCTATCTATCTATCTATCTATCTATCTATCTATCTATCTATCTATCTATCTATCTATCTATCTATCTATCTATCTATCTATCTATCTATCTATCTATCTATCTATCTATCTATCTATCTATCTATCTATCTATCTATCTATCTATCTATCTATCTATCTATCTATCCGCTTACATTTCAGTGGTCTCGTGGTCACCCTTTTAACTTGACGTGAACCAAAATTAGCATGGGAAGGATAGACGGTTTCACGGATATGGCGCGCTCGTCAAGACATGAATAATGTCACAATCCCGTTTAACTTGACGTGAACCAAAATTAGCATGGGAAGGTAAGATGGTTTGACGGATATGGCGCGCTCGCCGAGACATGAATAATGTCACAATCCCGTCGCGTACGTCGTCAAACACCTGCCGCCAGACAGGGGCACATGCCCACGGGCGGGTATCTGCCGCTGGTATGCGGATATGGGTCATAAGTGATTGACACTTAGTATCTACCCAGGAACGACGATAACACTCAAGGGCGCATTTAACGCAGGAACGACGATAACACTCAAGAGCGCATTTAACGCGCGAGCGTTAACAAATACCCGACATCGGTAGCTTCAACCCGACAAATGAAAAAATGAACGTCAGGGTCGCAGCTGTAATCGAACTCAAGCATCCTGCTTGTCAATGAAGCATTTTACCGCACAGCTAGGCCAGGTCTCGGAACTACTTCTCAAATAGACGCTAAAATTCATGAAACGTCAATATTGGTTGCAGTGCTGCCTACCCAATTTTACACACATTACATATGTACAGCTTTTATACACCCGTCACGTCGGGTTAACGTCGATTGTGGTTACTTGTCGTGCGCTGATGTTGATTTATGGAGCATTGTACAGGGCCAGTACACTCGCGAGCATCAGCGCTTCGTATCACCTTCTTGTGTTGCTAATAGGCATGTTACAGTTGGCATCGTTGCGCAAGAGTGAACAACTGGTTACATAAAGATGTGCAACTCTTCAACATATGTCTGTGCGTGCAACATTTGTAATTATATATAGCGTCACTTCATGACGTGTCGCTCAATAAAAAAAAAATGGCAAGACACTCCCCTTGCATCCGCATGCTTCTCATAACGTCGATTCCCAGGTACGTGAGATCGGCCGTTTTTAGGGGCGAAGCTCCTTAGGGCGTGGGCTGTGCGTCCCCTGTAGCCTGTATGTAGCCACCTCTAGTTTAGTTCTTGCAGGGTTCACTAGATGGCGGTACCGTCCCCTGTATGTAGCCACCTCTAGTTTAGTTCTTGCAGTGTTCACTAGATGGCGGTACCGTCTCCTGTATGTAGCCACCTCTCGTTTAGTTCTTGTAGTGTTTACTAGATGGTGGTACTTGTAGCTGATGATGAAAAGATGCAAGATGTTATAAACTAGAAAGCGGTACTTGTAGTTGATGAAAGACGCGAGATCTTATAAAATAGGAATGATGTCACATATGGCACGTGTCATTGGTTGAAGGCAATCGTTCGATTTAGTGCGGCGACGTACGCTAGGGGGAGCGATGTAATAAAATCGAGTGGGCAAAATGTACAGAGGATTCATGGTTTACCAGGTTTACCTCCGGAGCTTCGCCCACTCATCATAATTCACTTCGTGGATATTGCGGAATTTTTTTTGTGTGTTATGACCCCTCATTTTTTTATATTGCACTGTTATCATACACTGTCCATTTTGGCATGCATAAAGTTAAAAAAAAAAGAGCCGTTAAAACATTATGACTGTTTCATGTTTGCCATGGTGGCCATGGCATGCGTGACAAAATTTCCGCGTTATGACCAGTCATTCATGTTACCATATGCTCCTATTATGCCATGTCAATTTTTGTGCACATCCAGTTAATAAAGCGGCCCTAAGAGTTCCATGACCCGGTTATGTATGCCATGGACTACATGACGAGCGTGAGTAGGTTTTCGTGTTATGACTAGTCATGTATATTTTTCGTCATTTTTTATCTTATCACGTTAATTTTTGATATACATGAAGTTCATCAGATGGCCCCTGAATATATATATGACATGGTCAAGAAACTATAGTTTCTTGACCATGTCACGTATGTCATGGCATTCATTAAAGGCGTGTCATGATTTTATGTATTCAGCAATTATTTATGTTTTTCACATACTCTTGTTATGCCAGGTCAATTGTGGTACTCCTCAACTAAGTCAATCAACTGCGAGAGCACGAGGACCTACGCAGCCAGTCAGAGAGACAGATAGATATATACGCTCCAAGTACCTTTATTTTGCCATCAAATGCTTCGTGCGCAATTATTAGTGCCTAATCTATTTGTTACTTACATCATATTGCAAGCCCCACTACCAAAAGCGATGAACGAAGCCAAATTACCACGCACTTTGTTGAAACCGATCCTTCTCGGCATGCAAGGTAATGCCAGTGATCGCGAACTTTCGAACCAATATGGCTTCCGCAAAAGCAGTGTCTCCACCCTGTTCCAAAGGAGCACATCGAGGCACCTTACCCCCGTATTCCACTGAACGCTCCACCTTCACTTGAGAAAGCCGATGGGAGCGCCATCTCTAGGCAGGTCAAGTCACTGCATATCGGTGATAATTTGCTGCTATTCTTGAGTAGCGCAGCGCCATTTTCAGCCGAGCAGCGGCGCAGGGCTCAACTCTGTCAAGTGAAGGGTGTAAGTCGAGCCGAGAAGCGTTTAGTCTCGTTTCTCTCGCGGCGCCGCCAATGTGGACAGCGTGCAGCTGGCTACTGAGCGGAGGCACCGACGGGCGGGACGCCAGTGTGCACGTACAGTACCTCAACTCGGGTATTCTTTGTCTCGACCCGCACATCAGACACTTTCTTCAGAGAACTATTCACCGCGGAAATGTGGGCGAGTTGGTGATAGCTTATCTTACACATTTTAACAAACGCAAAACAACAGTTCATGTATGGAAGAAACTTGAACGCTCGATTTTATCCCGCCCTGTCTATGCTGCTGTTACTCCTGTGAACGTTGCCTAGCGCTTTCTGGAACGTCTAAATCCATCTTCAGTCAATACCTCTTGCACAAACTGGACTGATTCAGGGATAATTTAATATATTAATTCATGAATTGCTCAACTATTTTTTCATGTAATCATAGAGTGGCCTCATCATCGGAGCTTATAGCCTAACGAATCTATTTCCGCAGAACTGTCTCAGATCCTTCAAGAACGGGCGCAGTTGAAGTGATTCATCGAACAGTTAATCGCCTTCTTCTCTCGTTCCGCTAATGACTGTTTTGGGAGCTACACAGAGAGGGATCACTTGGGCCATGGACATTAGTGTCGATTCATCAAAGGGAACTGCGGCGCTAGTGTCTATGAGAGCTGCATCGCATGACTCTCAAGCTAGCATGGAAATGATGGTTAGTAGACAGACTTGTCGAAGCTTCGTTCATCAGCCCTGTCTGGCTCCGTTCAGCCTGAATCCGCTTTGTCGCAGAAGTTCAGCAAATGTTAGGCAGTTTTATTTCACCACCTTAACAGCTTTAGGCTCCCCAATTAAAATCGGTTCACTGAGTTGTCGATGATCTATCCTTTCTTTTAAAAAAAACGCCAAGAACAACAATAAACAAAGCCACTGCAAGCACGAATATTTGGTAAATTAGTGTACTACCCATCGTTCCCACTGCAGCGAAAAATTGAGAGGAATGTAAATAAATTAAATAATAGGAACTTTCAAGTCCGAGTGAAAGTCGAACTCGGGACATTTGCGTGTCAAGCAGGTGTTCTACAGCAGAGCCACGCCATTGCGGCAAACTGTCTTGAAAAAAAAATCACAATATGAATGCCATGCAGTGAAATGTGTTTCCTTGAGCATGTCTAATATTGTATGGCATAATCCTAGAATCGCACCAGGCTTCAAACTAAGTGAATTGCGCAATGAATGGGAGGATTTAGGCTGCCCAGTCGTTACAAAGTGTGCATATGCGCAAGTGCACATGGTACTTTACGGACCAGTAGCAGGTACATTGCCAATTCGCAAAAAGAAGGAACTGAGTAGTGGCCCATTAGCAACTGTACATTCAGCAGGCAGTCTAGGATAGTTCGAAAGGGTTATGTGCATATAACGTTCCTTGCTAGTGGCACGGTTTATGGCTATGTGCACGGGGCCCGATTACGCAGTCACGTTCTGCTCTTGAAGGCAAAGCTTAATCGTCCTCCAAGTTTCTTGCCTATACAGGTGACACAATGATCGAGCGTCTGAAGGCAACACGGAGGTTGTGTTTCCAGTTTGTTGCAGGCTGTGGGCACAAAGTCTGTGAAAACGGTGGGCTAGCGCGACCGCTGTTGCGCACGCTTCCGGTCGAGAAACTGCGTTGCTGTTGGACGACGATGATGCGGACTGGGACAGCCGTTTCAGCATGGACACGCTGAAGAGGGAGTGCATCGGAGAGAGCGAAGGAGGCGGAAAGAAGATCGACAGAAGCAGCAGAACGCGTGAAGGCAAAGGGAGAAGCCCGAAGGCTAGCTACAAACGTAGAGCGGTCAGCAAGGAAGGCCTTTCGGAAAAGATCAAGGACAGTGTATCAAGCAGGTAAGTAAGGACTGCGCGACTATTGTGGACGCAGTGTCATGTTTCAGTTCAGGGATGGTATAATATTTCCGCGCAAAAGCATCAGTTGTTTTTTTTCCATTGACGAATTGAAAAGGCCATGGCTCATTAGTAGCTTTCCCGCGCAATATGAGTGGCTAGGACATGCCTACGTATATGTGGTTTACAGCGGAAATTAAATCGTACGCATGGCTACCAGTGTCTCAGCGAAGCTTAAAAGTCGAAGCTTGTAGTTCGTGTTATGGCTTATAGTCATGACATGTTATATTTCATGGGGACATACTTGTATTTCGATTACGCCAAAACAATGATACTGTAGCTATAAAGCACGCGAAAAAACACGGACAGAGAAAGACGTCATACAAAAACGTGCTCACTTGTAACAATGTTTATTCCGGAAACAGAGAGCCACACATATCGCTTTACGGCCGTTATGAGCACACACACTTAACTAATTCCCCTATCTTTACTTAGATAAGCTAACTCTTTAGAGGAGACGGCAATCGACGGATTAGAAATAGTTATCTGCCAACCTACCAACCATTCCATTTTCGATTATTTCGTGGGACAGCTGACATCTCCTGGTACTGACAATTGAAAATTCATAAAAATTGGCCATGTGCATGGTATGAACATCGGTACATTCACTAACACCTGAATCCGTATAATACATGCAGGGGGCATCGGGGGACACACATTTTTTCTCTTTTGAACAGTAGTGGTGTTCCTTTAAACATTCGTGTGAGCACCCTCCACTCTGACCCACATAATTATTGCCCATGTCAACGAAATCTTGTACACAACTGCATCATTACACTCGATAAACTTATTTTTATGTTTCGTTCTGCATTCCTACTTGGCTAATGAAACTAGGCGGCATTTAGTGCGTGCAGGACTTGTATAGGGCCCGACTGCAAGCAAAACGCAGCCTTTATAGCAATCAGAGCCACCTGTCATATACACTAGTTGCTTTATTCCTTTATGCGCATGCATAGCAAGATGATATATATGTGAAACTTTTCCATTTTAATAAGCAGTTCATCTCCTTTCTTGGGTTCATTTTTTGCGCTAATATGTCTCGGTCGATTAGGCGCGACAAAACTGACAAACAATTAAACCTTGAGAGAACCCCGGCTGGTCAAAATATCTGGAGCCTTCCGTTGCTTACTCATAAACACATCGTAGCTTTGGCACGAAGTGTAAAAACGCAGAAATGATTTTACAGGTGAAACACCTCAGAGTCGCACAATGTCCGGCCGTTGTCGTCGAGGCTCTCCTTATCATGGGTCCAAGTCGAAGCGCTGGTGCAGAACATCTGTGTGCAATACCTACAGAGCTTACACATACCACGTATATGGTTTAAAAAACAAAAGGCCACAACACCATAAAGAACACCGGCATTTAACCACCCATCAATCAAAGCATATGAAAGAACAAGAACGTTAACGTAAACAATATAAGAGGTTGTTAACCTGACCAAAATGAAGACCACAACACCATAAAAGTGGCAAAGCGGCAGCGCCAACGACACGTGAACAAATCGAAACACCTGTGAATACCAAAAAAAGGGGGGGGGGGGGGCATCGCAAAGCTGTTAACCCGATGAAACCAAATGTAAGGCCCCGTAAAACACCTACATTTTTTTCATCGCACCGCATCTTTTCATCATATATTCATCATATAGAAGTACCACCATCCAGCGGACATTCTACGGAATAAGCGAGAGGTGGCTAGCTACTATACTACTACACTACTACTACTACTACTACTACTACTACTACTACTACTACTACTACTACTACTACTACTACTACTACTACTACTACTACTACTACTACTACTACTACTACTACTACTACTACTACTACTACTACTACTACTACTACTACTACTACTACTACTACTACTACTACTACTACTACTACTACTACTACTACTACTACTACTACTACTACTACTACTACTACTACTACTACTACTACTACTACTACTACTACTACTACTACTACTACTACTACTACTACTACTACTACTACTACTACTACTACTACTACTACTACTACTACTACTACTACTACTACTACTACTACTACTACTACATACATCGAGGACGCACGACCCACGGCTTAGGGAGCTTCGCCCTAAAGATTCACACCATCTTCCCAAAGAAAACCCCGATGGGATGCGAAGCAGCACTGTTGCGCACGGGTGGCGTCATGGGTTGAAGGCACTAACGGGGGTGTTGCGGTGAGCGCTGGAATATTTGCGAGGGGCGGTAGCGGAGTGAGCGGCAGGTGTAGCGGATAAACGCACAAGTTGGCAGCTGCGGGCGCTACGGCAATCGCGTGGCAGGGGAGAGAGAGTGTGACGTCAGCGCGCACTGTGAGGGAAGCGTGACTTACTTGGCACTCCTCCAACACCTGCGGTGAGGGGAGCGCGTTGGCGCGTTCGTATGGACGCACGGAGCGACAGCGTTACACAGGCAAGTGAAATAGCTGCTTTGCATCAAAATTTTTAATTCACAACGTATGTACTGTAGTGAAGAAGATGAGTGCTCTTCGGATAGGCAGGAGGTATCACTCAGTCTGTGAAGAAGACGGCGTTTGGTTGGCTGGGTGCACAGGCTGGTTCCGCCATTACCACTTGACTTGTCGTGACCGCTCTCCTGTCTTATAAAAGAGTGCCGCTCTAAAACGCCTCATTTTAATTGGTGAAGAAGCCGGGAATAAGATCACGCGGAAAGATGTTTACCCGCTACCTCGCATAGACGATGCCCTTGACTGCTTACAAGGCGTGGAGTTTTTCTCATCACTAGATCTGTGCTCAGGTTATTGGCAGGTTCCCATGGCTGAGGCTGATCGCCCCAAGACGGCTTTCGTTACCCCCGATGGCTTATACGAATTTAACGTCATGCCACTCGGGCTCTGAAATGCACCTGCCACTTTCGAGCGCATGATCGACAACATCCTCCGTGGCCTGAAATGGCAGACATGTCTGTGTTATTTAGACGATGTCATGATATTTTCAAGTGACCTTTCAACGCATCTTCAGCGCCTCGAGACAGTGCTTACTTGCCTCACCTCCACCGGTATACAGCTCAACTTGAAGTGAGTGAGTGAAACAACTTTATTGACGATCCGGCATAAAGGGGGAAGGGGTAGGGGGATTAAAGCGAGACACTAGCGTGCTCGGACGTCCCGAAGCAGCAACCTACTCGCGTCAAACCCGTGGGGGCGCCGCTTTCGGCCGCTGGCGTTCCAGGATGCTAAGCACGTGCTGGACCACGTCTCTTTGATTGCCTGGCTCTCGGCTGATAATTTTGCTGCTTATGGCAGTTGGCATTACTTCTTGGTTGCCCGGCGGTGGTGCACAGTCCGAAAGGAGGTGTCTCTGGGTGGCTCGCGCCTTCTTGCACCCTTACCGAAGCACATGCGTCCACAAGTACACCAAGAAAGAAGAACGGCGAGAGCCACGGCCCTCACAAAAGGTCACGCCAACGATCCGCGCGCGTACTACGTGGACGTGGCGAAGTATCCCCACCGGCCAAACACATACGCAGCAGCAGTCATCGCAGCAGACACTGGAGCACTCACAACGTCGGGAAGCATACGGTGCAAGTCGCCCACGCAAGCCGAGGAGTTTGCAATCGCACTGGGACTAGCGATCCCGGATTGCCGCACGGTCCTCAGCGACTCGAAGACGGCAATAGACAACTTTGCTACAAACAACGTCCATGGAACCACTGCAAGAGTATGTTCAACTATAGCAAGACCGGAAACCAACATTACCGTCAAGTGGTTCCCTGCGCACGCCGGGGAGCTGGACGTGGGCCCGAACCGCAACGAGGAGGCAGATACGGAGGCACACGCGCTAACTAGCCGCGGGTCTCTGTCAACGCATTCCTCGGAGCCGCAACGACCCGATGCGAACGAAAGACGGAGAGTATTTTATCACAACCTACGCTGATGTTCTGCAGTGCTACAGAACGAGCAGACGCCTCTAACCACCGCCTCACCGAGACCTACAACGCAGAGAAGCAGCCACACTACGGCAGCTGCAAGTACAAGCAATATGGACCCCTGTCTGGGCAAAGCACGTTTGCCCGGAGGTTTACACCACTGATGTATGCCAACACATCTCAACTTGAAGAAGTGCTGCTTCGGCGCTCGAAAACTCCTAATTTTGGGCCATGTTGTATCTAGAGATGGCATTCTTCCGGATCCGACGAAACTCCGTGCCGTTGCCGAATTTCCTAAGCCGAACACCTTAAAGGAACTTCGCAGCTTCCTCGGTTTATGTTCATATTTTCGTCGTTTTATTCGCATCTTCACCTCCATCATATCGCCCTTGACTGACCTTCTTGCCGGCAACAGCGACCTTTCTAGTTGGTCGTCAGCTTGTGATGATGCATTCGCCACACTCCACCACCTTCTTACGTCACCTCCTATACTGCGACATTTCGATCCTCTTGCCCCGAAGGAAATACACTCAAATGCTAGCGGAGTTGGTCTCGGTGCTGTGCTCGCCCAGCGTAAACCCGGATTTGATGAGTACGTTGTCTCTTACGCCAGCCGTGCACTCACAAAAGCAGAAGCCAACTATTCAGCCACCGAAAAAGAGTGTCTAGCCATCATATGGGCCATAGGCAAGTGTCGACCCTATCTTTACGGGCGCCCATTCCGCGTGTTTACAGATCATCATGCATTATGTTGGCTCTCCTCGTTAAAAGATCCCACCGGCCGGCTCGGCCGTTGGGCGCTTCGGCTACAAGAGTACGACATTCACGTCATTTACCGATCTGGGCGAAAACATTCCGACGCAGACGCTTTGTCCCGATCACCTCTACGATGTAGTGACAAGTCGCCGTCTTCGCCTGCCTCCGACATATCTGCACTTAGTGTCAGCGACATGCTACAAGAGCAAAGAAAAGATCCTTGGATCGCTTCACTTATCAACTTGTTGAGTCGAACTTCCTTGCAAAATATCCCTAGAGGTACGCGCCGTCAAATACAGCACTTTGTTATCAGAGATGGTTTCCTATACAGACGAAATTATCTCTCTGAAGGACGCCAATGGCTCCTAGTTATTCCCAGACGTCTCCGCTCAGACATATGCGCCTCCTTTCACGCCGACCCACAATGCGCCCATGCTGGAGTGTTAAAAACCTACACCCACCTGTCCCACCGCTACTACTGGCGTGGAATGTATCGCTTGGTTCGTCGCTTCGTACGTTCCTATCTCGCTTGCCAGTGCCGGAAGAATCCCACTCCAAGTTCTCCAGCTCCGCTACAACCCATCCTCGTCCTTCCCGACCGTTTGACCGTGTTGGTTTTGATCTGTATGGACCTCTTCCGATTACACCGGCTGGATCACCTTACGCGCTACGCAGAAACGTCACCACTCTCTTCTGCGTCAGCGAGTGACGTCGGTCGTTTCATATTGCACCAGATCATTTTACGTCACGGTGCACCACGTGAACTCCTGAGTGACCGAGGGCGTGTGTTTTTGTCGGACGCCGTTGAATCGCTTCTCAAGGAATGCCAAGGTATTCATCGCACCACCACCACATATCATCCTCCAACTAATGGCATTACAGAACTATTCAACCGTACATTAGGAGATATGCTGTCGATGTACGTCGCAACCGATCACTCCAACTGGGACAGTATTCTCCCTTTTGTAACATACGCGCATAATACTGCTGTCCAGACAACCACGGGTTTCTCTCCCTATTTCCTCCTTTATGATCGCGAGCCCTCTTGCACGCTAGACACCATCCTTCCTTACCGCCCAGATGTTGCTGAGTCGACGACGATGTCACAAGCTGCAAAATACGCGGAAGGGTATCGTCAGCTTGCCCGCTCCCTAACAAGTGCTGAACAGACGCCTGAAACACCACCGCGATAGCCCGACGCCTCCGGCTTTTTATGCATCGGATGACATTGTCTGGCTTCGCATCCCTTCAACCAGCCCTGGTATCTCAACGAAACTGATGTGCAAGTATAACGGCCCTTACCGTGTGGTTAAACAAACTTCACCCGTCAATTACATCGTGGATCCGCTTGCGCAACCCCATGATCAACGACGCCGTGGACGTGAGACCATACACATAGACCGCCTACAACCGTATTACGATCCCTCTATTGTCTCCTGCCCATGAGTCGCCAGGATGGCTTTTTTCCGGAGGGGAGGAAAATGTAGTGAAGAAGATGAGTGCTACTCGGATAGGCAGGGGGTATCACTCAGTCTGTGAAGAAGACGACGTTTGGTTGGCTGGGTACACAGGCTGGTTCCGCCATTACCACTTGATTTGTCGTGACCGCTCTCCTGTTTAATAAAAGAGTGCCACTCTAAGACCCCTCATTTTAGTACGAAATGTGGACGAGGAAGCAGCCGACGCTAGATGCGCCGGCCTTTTGTAAGCGCCGAGAGGCTCGATGATGTAGGCGCCGCTCCGCTGTTTGGACGCGCGCAGCGCCTCTGACGCTTCTGTAAACGACGCGTCGAGTGTCTCTTTGAAAGGCCCGAGCAATGAAGAGAGATCACTGCACAATTGTTAGCACGTTCTGCACGTTACTGCAGGTGGGTCGCATAGCGTTCTAAACAATCAAAAACAATAAAGTTAGCATTTTAGAGACTTCGTATTCTGCAAACAGTAAAGTGTTGAAAGAAGTTGACAGGTAGATGAAATGGCCGATACAATCTGGTTAACTTACACGGAATACGAAAGGTTACACAAGTGGGAAAGGCACGATATCACACCGTCAACTAGTTTGTAAAGAAATAACCAGTCAGCGCGATTTCGTCGGAAGTGAAGTGATGCTAATGGTGATAATCTGGCAGTATTGGAATGAGATCCAGAGTGATTTCTACTGAAACAATGATTGCAAAAAATGATAATAATAATAATAATAATAATAATAATAATAATAATAATAATAATAATAATAATAATAATAATAATAATAATAATAATAATAATAATAATAATAATAATAATAATAATAATAATAATAATAATAACAATGAACTGGGTTTACTGTCATTAATCCAGGATATGATTATGAGAGGCAGCGAGAGGGAGGAATTCGGAAGTTAAGAATACCTCGAGTTCTTTAACGTGCACATAAATCCAAGTAAACACGGACCTTGAGCATTTTACCTCCACCAAAAATGCGGCCGCCGTGGCCGGAATTCCATCCGACGACCTGCGGCTGAGCAGCCGAGCATCACAACCACTGGACCATTCTGGCGGGTTACACAAACGAAGAAGGTCTAAACACCCAGGAGGGACGCAGATTTTTTGAAAACCCAACACAAACGTTACAAATGCACTTACGTCAACACGTGCAACACGAATTTGGATGAAGGGATCAGTACACTATCCACTATGTGGACGCGGTATTTTGAGACTTTATTGTTTGCAATAGTATAGTAGCACAAAATATGTAGATAACATTACACTTTGTATTCGTATATCGAAGCGGAGTGAATAGCTAACAAAAAAAAAGTAACAGCATATCCACAGAGTGAATGCTGACGAGTGGTGCGAAGCGTCCGTCCGTTTGTGCGTCTGTCTGTTCATCCGTTCGTGTTTCCGTCCATCCGTCCGTCCATGCGTCAGTCCGTGCGTTCGTCAGTCCATCCGTGCTTCCGTTGGTCGCTGCGTACGGAAGCACGGACGGACGCAAGCGAGGTGTGCAAAGTGATTATTCTAACACGAAACTACAAAGCTTTTACAGCAATGATTAACAGCAATTAAATGGTCAGCGTAAAATCTCGATGATCTCCCATTTTTAAATAAATAAACAACCAAATAAATAAATAAACAAATAAATAATTAAGTAGACGGGCTGCGTGATTTCAACTGTGTGAAATTCAATTCGTTTCTTGACGCAGACACCAATAGCATTCTTGTGCTCTTTTTTTTTTGAACTCTCTACAATATTAACCAAACAGACCACAACGGATTCCCTGTCTGCGGATGCTAATGTTTCATAATTTTGGATCCTATAGTGTAAAATGAAAATCAATGCTTCCACTGTGCACGTTTAAACTATGCCTTGCAATGTCGGAGATCTTGCTTTAAATTCACGATTTATTGAGTTACGCATTCCAAAAAAAGCGCTGCCGGTTAAGACGGGTAGCAAACGGATGGTTTCAGACAGATTTCTGACTAGCTGGCTTTCTAGTAACCTGATGCGCATTTGACGTGCCATATTATTGAAATTGCTGTCCTATCGAATGGCTCTGTCGACAGTTCCTTCATGACGCCAATAGGGGAAGCTAACCCGCCGTCGGAGGACGATGCACCTGCAGTCAGCAGGCAGCGTGGTGGCCCGAAACTTGCGAGTACAGCCCATGGTAAAAATCGATCGTCGAAAACGCATGGCACCCCAACTTGGAAATCTTCCAAAGGGAGCGACATAATAAGGCAGGACAGTGTGGACGACGCCAAGAACACGGACAAGGCCAACGCTGCGCAGAAGCGAACACTGAATGACCAGGAGGCTGCAGAGCATACGAGAGCCCTTCGTTTCAGGCCGCACGGTCAGGAAGGAAAAGGTCAGGAGACGAAGAGATTACTGGAGACGAGGAGCTTCAGCAAGGCGACCACACCAGCCGCATCATCACCGCAGCATGTCCTTTTCTCGCACGTCGTCTACCCCGCACCTTCCATTCCAACTTCTTGTGGTCATGCCGTGGACACGGGTAAGCATGCAAATAATAATAATGGCCTCTAGGTTATGCTGTGGTATCATGGCTTATCGGCTAGATGCGTCTTCGGGAGGCAGGCCTGAGGTGCATTCACACTTGGCCTCGAAAATGGCAAAATCAAAATACGCTCACTTTGTAGGCGCCTATAAGCAGCGAAAAACCATGCACGCAGTGACCCCGATTCGAAAAAGAAAAAAAAAAAAGGATGACAGGTTTAACTTCGCCACGGCAGGCGCGGTTTGCCATACTCGTGCGACGGTCGCCGGCGAGCACGTCGAAAGACGCCGAATTCGTGCGCGAATCGACGCTCCTTGGCTTCGCCGGAGTGCCGCAACTCACCCCGCCGACAACGGAATACATCTTGTGCACTCAACTAAGGCGATTCAATGATGAAAACCTTTTCTTCTCTGTCGTTGTATGGACCCCTGCGAAAGCTTGTGGCACGTAACGTGGTTTATGCGCGGCCTCCAAAATCGGCCTGTCTTTTACCGACCGACGATGCCACCGCGTCGTGTGATGTCACCGTGGGACTGTTTGCTCGCTCCGCGTTCCAATGCCGATGGCCAATTTTCGCGTTCGGTGAGGCGTCTATTCGATCATTCCAGAGACTATAGGTGGCATAATGGTATAGGTCAAAATGGAGGACGAGACGGCGATGAGGCGATCTTCATAGAGTTTCCCAAAAAACTAGAGGGCACTCTGGCGCTGAGATCGTTCAGCGGCCATGGGAATGATGGGTAGTGCACACATTTGCCTAGTCTTCGTACTTGCGGGCGGCGAATCGTACTTGCGGCTTCGTTTACTGCTGTGTTTCAGTTTTGTTTCAAAAGAAAAAACAAACCCTTTTCAACTTAGTGACTAGATTCGAAATGGTAAGCTTAAAATAATAACGTTGTGAAGCGCAAACGGTGAACATTCGCTTATTTATGTTTTCATAGAAAAACAGCTTCAAGCCACTTGAACACACACGGAGCCAGAAGCAGGCCAGAAGTACGAAAATTAAACAAACGTGTGTACTACCCATCATATCCATGCTCGCTGAAGCGCCGTGTGTTGCAACTCCCATAGACACTAGCGCCAGAGTTCCTTCTAGTGTATATTGAGAAACTCTATGGCGTCTCGACTAGCAGAGGACGCCAGGCCCTCTAGTTCCGCCTTTCGTTGCGCGTGGCCTTTTGATGATTAATGGTCACCCTGGTGGCTTGATGCTATCATCTCGATGCGGAGGAGTTTGTGAGGGAAAATAGGCTCTATGACGAGTTATACGCTTCCCAACAATGCGTGTCACAGAGGAATACGTGGTCATGAGCCCGCCGCAATGCGGCAGTGCCTCAGTGCGTGAAGGCCCACACATGAATACCGCGAGACCATACGTCGAACTGCGTTGCAGATTGTTATCATCGTGTGCCAGCTTCGGAGGCGGGCCGTGTGGCGGCGCCTACGTTGCTCGAATGACCGAATCGCCTTGGAAGTTTGTTCGAGGCAAACATTTTGACCCTGCGAGAGCAGAACTTCCTTCTGCTACACTGTAAGCCGTACATTGGCAGCATTAACATGTAGACCACGGGGTGTACACGAATTCAAAATAGCGGCCAAGAAGGCTCGACTTGGCAGAATGCGCAGCAGCAGTGAATCAGCGTTTTCCTACATCGCCTATATATCTCGCTTTTGCAAAGACAGGCAAATCTTACACTGCCGCCTCCTGCGTGTATGCTTAGGCATCATAGAATGAAATCTTCGAATTTTACAGTCGTACAGTCATCGCATGGCGAAAAAAAATATCTGGGAGAAACCATTTGTGCTTGCCACTTGGTTTTCTTTCTGCCCTAGCTCTTAGACAGCCAAGCGAACGGAGTTCGGGCGAGTTCTGCCGCCTTTGTCACTTCGAGGCCAAGCGTGAATGCGCCTTCAGTATACCAAGGAAGATTACCAAATAAATAAAACAGCTTGAGGTTTGTGGAGTGCTTGACATCTACTTATGAGTAAGCTGAGAAAGGAAAGCCTTTTTTATGGCAGAGTGGTCCAGTGATCTGCCAAGGAAGACCATTTAATTCGTTGATGCAGCGCACAGCGACAATTAAGCCACAAAAGGGAAAAATAGTTTGACAGTACCACTTTTGCACTCTATTTTATTAAGTAGAAAAAGAAAGAAATGCGAGTGTTAATGTACATACACTTCAGTATACCACGTGTAACAATGACTTGCTGATACGAAGTTTGAACCTTTTACGTTGAACTTTCGAAAAGAAACTTCAAAATCACCTACCTCAACTGATTCTTAGCTTACACAAATCTCTTTTCAATATTTGAATCGTTGCTTTCTCTGGTCAGCTGATCCCTGTGATTCGAAGGCGAGATTTTGCTGCAGTGAGTAGCTGCATGCAGCCACGTTTGATGCAGTGCCCTTTAATATGCGAATGAATATTATTTTTTAGAGACCTATAGCGTTCCTGGTGTGGTTAGTGTTCCAAAAAAGTGTTAATGCACAGGCCAGTTTGGCTGATGAACATCTTTCTGCATGACATAAGCAAGTAGTGCACAACAACAGCCTCTATTAATTAAAAAGCGCGATGAACCATGCATATTTTTATTTTGTATAAAATTAATCACAACCACACGTTTGTTTTATTGTGACCACTCAAACGACAGCTGTATTGACATTTTTCTGCGCTCTACTCCATACTGTGCAATTTTAGAAACCGTGCCAAACAATATGTACCGTTGCGTCCTGTGCTCATAATGCTTACAGATGTGTTTGTTTTGCTGCAAGGGTGGCACGACCTATTCAGGCAATTATGAAGCCCTTAGTCGGGTTGTTCAAGGTGATTGGGAACAAATATGTTTTGAACAAGCCAAACCACACCGATTTACCTTAGCGAATATTTAGTGATGTAGTTTGGCAGACATCTTAGCCAAATTAATTTGACGCAGAAAAAAAAAACAACTTTTAAGCCGAACCGCCTATTGACATATTTTAGATTATTCACTTCTTTTCGTGCATAATGTATCAAAACGTATAGTTGAATTTTCTTTTCTTCGGCATGACCTTGCTTTTCAGCTTGCATCTTCTGTAAACCGCTGCGTGCGTTCCGAGCCAACTTCTGTGTACATATGCACGGAAGATACTTCAGCAGTATCTGCTGTTGGTATACATTGTGAAATGAAAACACTGAAATAGATACATTTCGCATTGACCCATCTAAACGGCATAGAGTTGCTGCGGCATCAAAATGCCGTGAGCTCACGCGGCACTGGTGGCCGTGGCGGCAAATATATTGAGCATCTTAACCAGGTGAGCGCAGATGTGCTAAATGTGCGCGAATGTTCTCACCGTGAGAACGTTACGCGCGCATTCCTTGAATGGCCCCTAAACTGCATGCCTCTGGAAATACAAAAAAAAATGAGAGCGTTCTTCTCTCCTGCGTTTCTCGCCTTTCTGGCACTCTTAGTGACGCAAGAACAGTGATTAACATGCCGTCATTAAGCTACATACTCTCAATTGGGCGGCATGCATGAATTATCTGTTGTGAATTGTCTCCCGCATTGCTTTGTCATACAGCCGCCCACCAGTTGTTCCTTGTCTCGCATAACTGACGTGCATGATCAACTGATTTCCCATTCTGTGTGTTTTCGTTTGTGCAAGCGGCGATAAGAGCACGTGGCCGTCCCGTGCGAAATCTCTACAGGCTCCACACTTAGTGCTGATATCGTACGCGTGCTTTTAACAAATAAGTGGCGAGGAGGAAACCAACATGTCGTCTTCGAACGTGGGGTGGTGTGGGGCCCTTTAAGTTGACCTTTTTTATAATATTTTGATTTTCGTTTAAATTGCAGGATCAGCACTGGCAAACTGCTTTTTTCATGAACAAATTCCGCACTCACACTCAGTGGAGCACGAACAAATGGTGTGCCAGGAGCGGCGTGCAGCTCGCGATTCTCAAGGCACGCACAATGACTCAAACGCGTCGCAGTGGAGCACGACGGCTATGATAGGCACGAGCGAGTGCGACAGCAACTACGTTGTGAACGAAACTCACCCTTCGAAGCGACACTGTGAGACACACAAAAAGCCTGCATTTTCCGACAAAGTTTTCGGTGCGGCCGAGATCAAGGACTTCGTCTTCGACTTCAGCGGTCACATGACCGGAGTTCAGCGGTGCCAGAGCAGGCGCAGAAAAGATGTTTTGAAGTCAAAGCGAAGGCTTCTACGCCGCAAACGGAAATCAATAGACCTGCCGAAAGCGAGCACCCATTGCGAAGGTCCTGTCCACGACAGCGTCCGCACGGAGGAGGAGACCCGATGCTCGCCCCGGGACAAGGCCTGGGTAGACAGAGTAGACGAGACGCAAAGGTACAACCCGCTTTTGGCGACTGACGTCTCGTTTCGACTCCGCCATTCGTGGTCCAAGCGGGGCTTACTGTGGCACGTGACCAGATTCTGCGCGGGACGGGGCGACAGTCTGCGAAACTTGTTCTCTCGGCAACAGCAGGTATGGTGACGCCGGCAACATGAAGGAGATCGCGTTACTATGGGCAACCTGGTATGGTAAGCTGCGCTGGTGCTAGCCAAGACATGTGAGGGCAATGCTGTTCATGTGCGCACCTTCTTAAACAAGATCTAGTCAATTGATTTTTTAAGCATCAACATAGCCATACCATACAAGGAGAATGCGCACGGAGTCCCGTAATAACTTCTGCTTATCCTAAAATAGCCGATGCAGTGAGAGTTGGAGGGGCCTGATGAAATCTGAAATACGATGCTGTTATTTGTATCGGAGGTGTCATCATGATGGCTTAGATATCTTCATTAGATAAGTGTGAAAATATTTTGGGCTACAGGGACAGCATCGCCATTCACAGTGCACATCAAAGTTGCACATAACAGGAAGCACAGCCTTCCAAAGTTTCAGCATTATGAGAATCTCGATTGTGCGTTGTACTGCATTTTATTTTTTATTGGAGCTTTGATAAAAGGCTGCATGTTTTTGTGGAATTATAAATGGGAGAGAAGCTCTCTATTGAACGATGACACTGCTAGGAATTTACATCAGCAGTTAGATCTGCCACATAATCCGAGGAAGTGCACGAAACCGTAGACGGTAGACGGATATGCATTCTAGCAACATTACCTTGATGGCAGGCAGTAGCGCAATTTACGAGCGCACTCCGATTTATGCACACAAAGGTCATTTCGAGGGAAAGGTAATCTGCAGTTTACAAGTATCATGGAAGATGATTTGCTTGAGTCCAGAGAATGGTACATCCATTGAACCGCGCAGTTCACACCAACTGTGGAATTGGTCCTGTACCGTAAAGAAGAAACCCGTGTTCATACACATTGATTTCTCAGCATCGTGTTATGGCTCGATGAACAAGCAGTGTCGTCTTGCTGAAGTAGTGTGGTCGGGATTGCAATATCTCGTCATCAGCTAAGAACAGGGACGAAGCATATTTTCTTGCTGCTCGCACAACACCGTCCAGGCTGAAGCGAGAAGGCGTACGAGTATTAACAGCATGCGAACAATTATCTTCCCGGAAAACATTGAGGGTTCGTAAAATCGGCTTATAATAATGAGAAGAAAAATTGGTAGAAAAAGTCTATTATTTTTTTTATCAACAAGTAGCATAAGGACGTACATTAATGTAGTTCCAGAGACATGGCTAAGGTGTTCATCTAACGAAAAGATAACTGCACCGGTGAAAAATTATCTGGTGCCCCTGCCTTTGCTGCGCGGGTTGTCAGTCTGAAAGCAACGCTTACGTGCGTACGAATTACGAGGAACATACACCCCAATAAAAAACTGTTCCCTGCAGGTGAATACGTCATAACAAAGGAACCTAGTCTGTAGAAATGTAATGAAGTTGGTCCTTTCATATGGTGGGCGCCATGTACCACTCGCCTGACCACCATTTGGGGATATCATATGTAACGTCGGACTCGATTTTCTTTTCATCACAATGTTACGTACTCAATGGTGAATCGGCTTTTATAAAACTTGTGTAACAGTTTTTATGAAACGGCAGGTAGCAATTTTGTGTGTCTTACAAGTGGGAAAGATGTTCCGATCAACTATTTTAAAATATAAGCAACATAGTTTACTCGAGCGTTACCTGTATCTTATTTCAAGCTGCATCATTGGGTCACCTTGATGCTTTTTAAGGCCTAGATAGTGCATATTCATGATAATTACTTAGGGCTAAAAATAGACAGCCCACAAAAAAGGCACATTAGAGACAAGCGTAGCATTTCTTGTGCGCTGCGTCTTTTCTTGTGCTAAGTAATTCTCATGCTTTGGGGTGTTGTTGATAAATTTCTGGAGTTGTGGCAAGTCGTACACTGGCAAAACAGGCTGATGCGTTTATGATCGCCTCAACGAGCACATATCATCAATAAGGAATAGTGCGAGTTAATTCACTCCTGCCAACTCATTGTACTTCGTGCGGCTGAGCAGAAATGTTCAGAGACACTCGTGTGATAGGAATACGCAGGCAAATGTTAACACGAGAAGTACTTAAGGCATTCAGAAGAATGACGATGGATGCGTCAGTGTCCCCTCGATCTCTTTGTACAAGAGTGAATGCCAACTTTTAGACAGTACCGTGCGGTATATTATTTCATTGCACCACCTGATAGATGCTGGGGCTATGTGTTCTCCGTGTGCGCATATCTGGAAACATATACATTTGGGTGATGGGCCGAAAATAAGCTATGGTTGTAAGTCGGGCGCCCTATTTGGTTTTCTCTCGTTTTTCTTCCTGGTTCTAGTTGCGCCACATAGATATATTTTTGAGTCATCTATGTGGGATTTTATAACAAGCCCATATACTTATCTGCACGCCGCTTTCTTTGCGATTTTCACCAAAGGTCGCTGTCGCAGAAACTGCTCTCCTTTATAAAAGTGGACCAAAGGCTGCTAGCAAGCACACGGACGGCACTTCTTCCGGCGAAAACAACGAAAAAAGCAATGATGCTGGGAGTGAGGAAGGCTGTGAAAAGAAGCACGACTCACCCCGTAAAGCCCAGGCTGGTGCGGCCAGAGGCGACTATGAAAACGACCAAACAAGAGGCCGACGTGAGACGAGAGATCGTTCTCGTGCTGAGGCTGCCGCCGGTGCAGGAGGGCCGCATGACCACGTTCCCCAAGCCGATGAACATGGAGGCGGAGCACGTGAGTTGAGCACATACTATACTCGGGGACAACTTTCTGTGGCAATGAAGAGAAGGCTGTGGAGCCGCAATGGTCATGTGCCACCGCTGTAGAATGTAGTGCCGCGAATGTGTCCGTGTTTTCCACATGAAAGTAATAAAAACAAAAACATTATTTTCTACTAGATACTGTTTATAAAGAGACGCTGCACGCACCGAAGAAATACCATTATTGTTGTAGCTTTCTGAAAATTCATTTCACATTTTTGCGCATCTGAAAACGTCGCATGTTTTACGTGCATCTCACAGTCAAAATAGTGTCTTCCATAGAGTTTCCTGAAATTAACTAGAGGGGACTCTGGCGCTGCGATCGCTCAGCGACCGCGGGAATGATGGGTAGTACACACATTTGCCTAGTCTTCGTACTTGCGGGCGGTGAATTGCACTTGCGGCTTCGTTTAATGCTGTGTTTCAATTTTGTTTTGAAAGAAAGTCAACCCTTTTGAACTTCGTGACCCAATTGGGAAAGGTAAGTCTAAAAGAATAAGATGGTGAAGCGCAACCACTGAACGTTTGCTAATATTTGTTTCGTAAGAAAACAGCTAAAAGCCACACGAAACACACACGGAGCCAAAAGCAGGCCAGAAGTACGAATATAGACAATGTGTGTACTACCCATCGTTCCCATGCTCGCTGAAGCGCCGTGCGTTGCAGCTCCCGTAGACACTAGCGCCAGAGTTCCTTCTAGTGTATATTAGGAAATTTACTCTATGGTGTCTTCGTCTTCAGGTGAGTGCGCGTCGCCCTCTCCGAGGGAGCTTGTGTCTAATTTCTCTCACAAATGGCTGTGTAAGCAGGCTTGTCCGATTGTGTGCAGCGGGATTACATGAACGCGGCCGTCATTCGAAACCTGAGCCGAACCAGACTACTTCGCGGAGTAGTACAGAAGCAGTAGCACCGCCCACGTTGTCTTGCCTTCTTTGCCACAGAAAGTTGTCTCCGAGTATAGCAAGTTCTGCATGCAGAATATTCGGGAAAATGCATTGATTTTAGAAAAAAATGCATTTAGCGCAAGCAATACGAATATACCGGTGCTCAGTTTTTTTTTGTTTATGTGAGAAGGTTGACTCGCTGATACTGCCTTGATGTGCCCCCCCCCCCCCTTCTTTCGTTTTTCACAGCAAAAGCTGTTACGAGATCACAACAAAGGTTGTTTTTCGCGCCTTGCAGTTCTTCGCCGCCGGTGTCCGTAAAACCGCTATCACACGAAAAAAAAAAAACTAAATATATAAGACGGGACGGGATTAGAACGTGGGTCCTCGACGTGATATCCGCAGTATTTTACCGCAAAGCTATGTATGTGCTCGAAGCTCTTTCGCAAAAATACCCTATACAGTCGTCATTCCACTCACCCTCGGTATTCCTGTGCATACATACGTTTCCTGCGTCCTTTGAGTTGAGCAGCACGTTCAGCGTTAAGCTGTGAAGGTCGTTAGTTCGCGCTCGTCCTGTGGTGTGTTCTTTTTGTGCCCCTTTCGTTTTGAGGAGTTCGCCGCATGTTTTAATGTGGTTGCCTTTCTTCGCGTAACATTCCAGTTTGTTGCTATCGAATTCATTGTTTGAGCAAAATTATGTTGCTATTAGATTCATTGTTTTGCCCTTGAGGCGAAATAGTGGCTTTTTTTTATCTGCCCAATACATAAAATAGATAGCTGTATCTCTCAAGTACGTTTATTCGAGACGAAAACCAGCTTGCATAGCTTTTATAGATATATGACATAATTTGACACAACACACGATCTATAGATTACCACCACTACCTGGTAGGGATATTAGGATTACCAAACGAACTCATCAAATGCACTGGCAAGCATCGAATGTTTAATTCAATTGGGTCACACTGCAGCTGAAAGATTTTCAAAAGGAAGGCTTTATTTTCGAGTGTTCCTGGGTTTTGCTAGCCGTGGTTAAATAGTCAAATAACAACCAGGGTTCGTACGATTCGAATTGCTAAACGAGTGGGTCGTTGAATGCTTCCAAGCCGTTTCAGAGGGTTGAGCCGAAATTCTTCATCTTCAACAGCTCTAACAGAGTACGTGATGATTCGCTGATGTGCAGCAGGTACATCGCTTTTCCACAGAATGACGAACAGCAGCGTAGTGCGTGCTTCTCCACTTGTGAAAAGTTATGATTTATGGCGTAGGGGGTACTTTGCAAGCCTGCTTGCATTAGTAGCCCCAAGGGAGTTTAGAATAGGTTCTGGAGATGCCACTCTGCTATAGCTTTCGCTCTGACTGTGCTGAGCTTTCAGTGCAGGCTTGGCTTTTTTTTTTCGGAAAGCTGTGAGCGAGCGAGCTGGCCCCCGTAAGAAAAACTACAAGTCACAAAATGTATATTGGCAGCTCCAAATTAAAATGGTGTGCTTTATGGTCAATAGAACTCATCAATTGAACTGAATTGCTACAATCTGAACTCAGCTTTGTACTCTCGTCATATTTAGAGAGTATCGCATGTATCCCGTATGAATGAAATAAGCAAATTAGAGTTAATTTAGAAGTGCTTCTTTCTTAAACACAACACCTGGATCAGAGTAATGTTCTTATACGTGCTCTCATTTCCCGTGTAATCTTCTCTTCCAGGAGAGCTTGAAAATATAATCATGGAAGAAAAAGAGTAAGTTTCTGTTAATTTCTTAGATAAAATTTATTTAGTTATGGTATGTGACTCTAGCGCTGCTATCAAGCGTGTTTCTTTGTCCTGTGTAGCGCAGCAGCAGAATTTCTGGTCCGCGTATCGTGTGGGAGAATCAGGTGACGCGAGAATCAACGTCACGTATGACGTCAAAGCATCGCCAAATTCTGAATAAAGGAGAAGGGCGCCAGTTGGCATCGCATAAGCATCGATATTTTTTCATCGAGTTTCTCACACATTTTCCTAGAGGAAAAGCTGACACTGTTTGCTGTTGGTGCATGAGAATGCAGGGATGGGGGAGCTTCGTACTTGGTTCGTTCACGAAAAGCTCAGATACCTCAAGATGCGCCTGGGTTCAACGCGTTCTTTGAGTCAGAACGGTTGATTTCTTAGTGAAAGAGAACTTGGTAAGCTATTTCTTTTTTACTGGACAGAAAATACCTTTATTCAATGGTGAAAACTTTTGCGTTGATGCTGTTGCGAAAGACGGCGACGCCAACACGGTCCCGAAGGCGCCACTGCTTCCAACTCCGCCGGGGAAGGTCACCAGCCGTTTGGTAGCGTATGTTTCTCAGCTCGCGACTGCTTCTGCGCAGAGCTGATAAGACGAGCGGACGAGACGACGGTGAGTTAAACAAGGTTTATGTACAGCATATATACAGAGGCGTTACAAATTCGGCACTGGGGCCGACAGACTCGAAGAGCCGAGCTCTCCTCTCTAACACATAGGTCTGCTCTCAAACGGGTCCGCTCTGACACACATGTCAGCTTTCACCTAGGACCGCCGATCGCGACGCGCCACAGGGCTTCTTTTATTTGCACCGGGTCTAACCAAAATGTCCAATCAGAAGCGCCGCTGGTCGTCAGGGCAGACTCCTCCAATGGGGTCGCCGCACAATGCGTCAGACCCCCGGACATGAAGACGCCAGTTGTTTACTCGACGGGTCGCTTGCCGAGGCTGACTCACTGCACGTGCACGCCAGAGAGGCGCCGTTGAGTTGTTGATCCCGTCAGGCGGACTGGCCTTGACACAGATTGCCTTTTTCAGAGGCACGGCCGTTCGCTGTGGACTCGCAGGCATAACAGCACCCCCGCCGCCAGACAATGCGCCGAAAAGACGAGCTGCTTCCACGAGGCTCGGATGACAGGCGCGCTCGTTCGCCAGGTCCCTCCAGGTTCGCCTCCAGGGCCATGGGGAGAATGCAGCTCCAGACTCTGTTCTGGGAACACATCCCATTCTTGACGACAGATCCCAGCTCCACTGGCTTGTCGCCACAACTTGCTGGCCAACTTCGCTCGTCTCTTCTGACCATCTTCGGTTTCAGCACTTGTCGATGGTTCTGCAACTTGCTAAGAACGGTTCGACAACAGACAACACACGACACAAGCAAGTGCCCTCGGTCACCCAACAGAACACCAGACAAAGTATAAAACAACATATACCTATCTACGTGTCTATCGGAATTTTGTTCCCTCTACATCAAGATGCACATGTGGGACACAAGACTCTTAAAGTAAGAACTTGAATTTTTCACACTTACAACAACGCAACGAATTAGAATACCACATGAAGTTGGCCCCTTGAGATCACTCTGAACGAGAGCGCTCAGCCCAGGTCGTGATGAGGTCAAAATTTTGCCCCAAATCGCCAGCGAGAAACCGAAAGGTTGAGAAGGTACTAGCTAGAACGCACTGCTCAATGCACCTGCATTAGCGTTTTGCTTTCCCCCCCCCCCCTTTTTTTTTTGATAGCGAACGTCAAAGTTGCGCTGTGGAGCACCATGCTCCACCTCAGTAACCGGCACTTTTAGGCGACGATATCTATGCGGCACCAAGAGCGGCTCACACTAGCGACGTTGCACAGGGGAACAACGATACGGCTTGCTACGGATTGACTCCTCACCGCTTAGCTCGATATCGTGTTCGATCACCCTCGTGTTTCCGGGGCGGTCCGAAAACACGTCTTTAAACTCGGAAACAATCCTTCTCGGGTCCTCCTTCCGGACTTCACTTAACCTAGGCTCTAGGTTTATCTGCTCCCAGATTACTTTCGATCCCCCTTCGATTACCTCACTAGTACTCAAAACTTCCGCTCCGTCTTCCTCTGAAGCACTTAAAAGTAAATTTACGACTGCTTTCAAGTTACTGTGATAAATTTTGTTCCGCCGCCTTCCTAATTTCACTTCATAATTCATATCGGGAAGCTTCGATATCACTTTGGCGGGCCCTTCCCAATGAATCTCAAGCTTGTTCCTTTTGGACGGCTGCAGCAGCATTACCTGATTATCAACTTCAAAAGCGCGCTTCTTCACCGATTTCTCGTAGTGCTCCTTCGACAGCACTTGTGCGGCGTTTTTGTGGCTTTCCACTAGCGCTTCAATCGAGAGATCCTCGCGCTGCTCTCGAATGAGCGTCTCTCAATCAACTCTCGGCAGCTCGCTCCAAACTTTCCGCTACAGGCGAGAGCGTTGCAAGCCTCTCGCTCTGACTCAATGGCGCCATGTCGTCTCCCCCTACGCATACCTCGCCGGCCGCTTCCGCGACGGGCCGCTCGCGTGACCGCTCACATGACTCGTGCGGAAAATTTCCTTTCTGGGGTTCCGTCGACCCGCCGACAAGGTCACTTGAGAGTTCACTGCATTGGACCAGATCAAGCAGCCGCGATAGCTTCCGCGCTTGCGATCGCGTGAGGGCCATGCACGCTAAGTTGGGGAAGAACGATTGGCCCTGCTCTTTGAGAAGCTGCTCTGAGTTGTTGGAGAAAAGATAAGGAAAACGATCATTTAGCGCGGCAGACACAGCCGCTTCGGTGCGAAGCTTACCGAACGGGCCTTCAATGACAACCGTGGCGATTGGTAAGCGAACACTCTGCTCCTCGGCGACTTGCCTGATCCACGCGCATTCTCCTGCAAAGTCATCCGGAGACACCAATGAAGGATGGACAACGTCCATGGTTGCCGCTGAGTCTCTAAGTGCTCGGCACGTTTTCTCATTCACCCGAATTTCTTAAAGATACGGCTCCAACAACCGCATGTTTTTTTCTGATTCTCGGATCGTTGCGAAGGCAAGCTTTTCCTGGCAGTTTCTCGCGATGTGTCCTTCCTTTTTGCAGTTGTAGCAGAATAGCGGCTTCCGTTTGTTTTCCGATTCAAATGCCTGTGTGGTAGAAACCTCACTCGATTTCTCCGCTTCTGTTTGCCCTTCCCCTACACTGTCCTTCGTAAGACACGGGTCCTTCTTGAAATTACGGTGCGGAGCGGGTCTCCGTTGATCAGGTTTCTTTGAAAAGCCCTCTTTTCTCTCATCCTTTTCAACGCGCACTGCCCTGCTGTGCAACTTTCGGCGAGTATAATACTCCTCAGCTAACTCTGCTGCCTTGTTTAGCTGTACTTCACCAAGTCTGTCCTGCAGCCAAAGCCTGACATTATCCTCGATGCAGCGGTAGAATTGCTCCAATGCAACGCATTCCACCACTTTATCGCGGTCGTCATAAACACCCTTCGCCCTTGAGCCATTCAATTAAATCGGCCTTAAGACGAAACGCGAAGTCAACGTGTGACTCATTCCCCTTTTCAGCATACCGGAACCTTTGCCTGAAAGCCTCGGGTGACAACTTATAACGTCTCAAGAGCACTTCCTTAACCTCGTCATAGCTCTCAAACGCTTCCCTCGACAAGCAAGTTATCGCGTCGGACACTTCGCCGGGAAGAAGAGCTAACAGGTTCTGCGCCCAAAGAGACAGCTCCAAAGCGTTTCGCTCACAGACGTGTTCAAACTTGACGAGATACTTCGCCATGTCCTCGCCTACTACGAACGGTGGCAGTTGGTCCCGAATACTAAAACCGCTGACCTGAATCGTCGGAGAAGCTACGCTAGGCGCCTGCGAACACTGTAGGATTGCCAATTCTATTCGTTTCATCTCGAGGCGCTCCTGTCTCTCGGCCTCCTCGCGCTCGCGACGTTCGCGCCTTTCAACTTCTTCACGTTCGCGAGCTTCGCGCCTTTCAGCTTCTTCGCGAGCATCGCGCCTTTCAGCTTCTTCACGAGCTTCTCGCCTTTCAGCCTCCTCACGTTCGCGAGTTTCTCGCCTTTCAGCCTCCTCGCGGCGTGCTTTGATATCCACCCAGGCCTCATCGACTTTCTCAGCCGACACTCCCTCATGCTTCATGATCTCAAGGATCGCTTGCTTTCATTTCGCACGGCCAAAAGTAATGCCGAGTTCCTCACAAATTTCGATGAGTTCCTTCACTTTAAGGTTCTCCATCGTTCACACTAGCCTCTTGCTGTTTGCCCCTGTTAAGAATCTACTTGCCGTACTTACTATAAGCCCACTACCAAGACGCGCAAGCAATTTTTCACACTCCCGTGTTTACCCCCTCCGCATTAACTTTGGTTTCAAAGCGCTTCGACTTGGCTTGAAACGATCAAAGCTCCCTTCAATGCTTCACACAGCCCTTCTCTAAACTACTACAACCTGAGCTAGAGTAGTCTGGTGAACTGAGGGGAAAACATCAGGCACTCACCGCATCGATGTCGTTGACGCCGGCCGATCCCGCAGCTGCCAACCACTGTTGCGAAGCGGGCCGATCCCACCGCTGCCACCACTGTTGCGAAAGACGGCGACGCCAACACGGTCCCGAAGGCGCCACTGCTTCCAACTCCGCCGGGAAGGTCACCAGCCGTTAGGTAGCGTATGTTTCTCAGCTCGCGACTGCTTCTGCGCAGAGCTGATAAGACGAGCGGACGAGACGACGGTGAGTTAAACAAGGTTTATGTACAGCATATATACAGAGGCGTTACAAATTAGGCACTGGGGCCGACAGACTCGAAGAGCCGAGCTCTCCTCTCTAACACATAGGTCTGCTCTCAAACGGGTCCGCTCTGACACACATGTCAGCTTTCAACTAGGACCGCCGATCGCGACGCGCCGCAGGGCTTCTTTTATTTGCACCGGGTCTAACCAAAATGTCCAATCAGAAGCGCCGCTGGTCGTCAGGGCAGACTCCTCCAATGGGGTCGCCGCGCAATGCGACAGACCCCCAGACATGAAGACGCCAGTTGTTTACTCGACGGGTCGCTTGCCGAGGCTGACTCACTGCACGTGCACGCCAGAGAGGCGCCGTTGAGTTGTTGATCGCGTCAGGCGGACTGGCCTTGACACAGATTGCCTTTTTCAGAGGCACGGCCGTTCGCTGTGGACTCGCAGGCATAACAATGCACAATTTTAAGTAAAGAAGTGCCGGTAAACTTGGAAGGTAAACGACAAAACTAGTGTTCACTCTGCCACTGTTTGTCACATGTTTTCTTTTTTTACCGTTTACGCTGCAAAGGTTACGCGAATTTATTTCTAGAATATACGCGTGAGGTAAGTCCGCTTATAAAAGCTTTGTTTTAAAGAAGCTTTACTTGGGCAGTCGAATCCACTTTCTAGTCGGAGCCTCGCTGAACAGCAGCCAACACAAGCCTCGCAGATACATATTCCGTCATTCGCGTGGACGATGATGCCACATTACTCTCTAGGTATTATTGTGAGAAACTTTTTGGCTCAACCATATCACACGGTGCCCATAGTTGACGTCATTCTCGGTCAAGGTCCGCACTAGATTGCCAGCATTACAACTGCCAAAGCCATGGTGGACGTCGACTGGCCGCTCTTCCAGTGACGTCACGTGTGACGGTTCTCTTCAAGTCACGTGACTTTTTCGCGTGAGGTGGTGATCGGACATTTCGTTGTTGCGGTATGTAGAAACACGCTGGCTGTCAAGTAGTTCGTACCAAAAAAAAAAAAAACAAGGGAATTACTTGTAAGAAACATGATGTAGGAGTTTATCGGGAACTTGCGATTTTGTTCAAGTTCTTACTGCTTAACGTGATCCTGTACAATTATCTTTCAGAAAAGCGAAAGAACTCCGAGCCGCTGTGCTGCTGGCATTGACGTACGGAGCCAGTTTCGGGGCAGCAGCCGCCCACGGAGCGTCAAACGCTAACGTTTACTTCAAAAAATATATAGAAATGTGAGTGTGCATATTCGTTACGTTACTCTGTGCGAACTCTATGCTCTGCAAGGCACGTCTACCAGTCCGTTAAACTTCGTAATGGCTTCAGACATGAAAATTTGTGCAGGTTAAGCCTCTATTGTGTTCTGTATTTAATCTTAGTTATGGGACCACACGAGAAACTGAAAAAAGCAAGTGACTTACCTCGAAAGTATGTGCGGACTTGACCTGTTTGTGACAGTTTACTTTGCATATAAGCACAGATGTACCCTTACATCATTACTTGTATCCTTTCACCTGCGCGGCCAAAAACTTTGTTGTCCACTTCATGTGTTAATATGTCACGGCATCTCTGCAGTTACGAATACAATAAACAATTGTCTGTGGCATTGTTCTTGCTTGTGTTATTGCACAGGCGTCTTGACTGTTACATGGTCTTGACTGATTCCTGGTTACGTCCTGGGGCCACTTATTACCTCACTAGTTTAATATACATGTGTTTCATCGTTGTGTGTTCAAAAGATATTTCACAGCAAAACACATAGCACAAGTAACGACGGGGACAGAAAAAAGGCATTATTTGTGTGTCTCACTATAGCTTCATTAACATGCGCAAGTTCGCTTTGTCGTAAAGACATTTCCGTTTGTGACAACTTGATATTGTCGGCGTGAGGAGAGTGGATAAGTCCGTCGATCGGAGCAAACGTATTTAAACCACTGCTAATGGTTCTGCTGAGTAACGACAGCCGATGATTCTCAGACGACTTAGAATAGTTGGACGACTTAGAATAGACGTACGGCAAAACTATGCACGTGATTCCATGCGTGTAACAAGCAGAAGAAGTTGTAAGAAGCCTTGACAGACCTACCAAACGTCGCAGTTAAGCGATTAGTTGTCATTAAGTGGCTTAATTTGACGTACTCTGGTGGCGATGCATTGCAACGAAGCTGCACTGTGGGTGGCCAGGCAAATACACCCGTCCTATGCACACAAAATGCCATCGCTATTACGCAAGCCTCATTAGTCAGCAGTGGGTGCACTAAAAATGGTGAGCAAATGCGAATGCAACAAAATGACCACCCCGCACGGAGAACATGGCAGCCCGTTGTGTCACCGAGTAACAGCCGTGAAATATGGTAGTACTAACCATTGCGATTAAAGCATTACTCACCGTAATGAACCACACATCGCACTACTGTTCAATAGTGAGGCACCGTGTGCGGAAAGCGAAACCATGTATTAAAGCCAAGCCGAACATATATGTAACCTGCCGCTAAACACAGGAGCTGCTTCGCTGGTTTATCGTCTGTACAGAGGGCATGGATCTAACAGTGCTTTGTTGTTTGCTTTTCCTTCAAGGAACGCCGAAGTGCCCAGCGCCAGCCTTAACCTGCACACATGGCTTCTCGTGCACGTACCTTTCTGCTTGGCACTCGTGATAATCGCCGCCAGAATCATTTACTACGTGCACACTCGGAATTAGTAAGCACAGTCTTTTTGCATATAGTCGTAACTCTTGTTTTTGTCAACCTGTGTGCCTGTCTGTCTATCGCTCTCCTTGAACAGCGACATACTCGAGACTGCCACTGCTCCGAAGAGCAACGTCGTTATTCGGGATCGACTGCACATCATGGGACAGGTCAGGTACGCGTCAGCTTCCTGATGGTGTGGATTACTTTTAATGAGTTTAGTCGAACGGGTAGTTGGTACAGAAGTGGCCACTACTTTTGTGACAAGCTCTAAGTATGGAGCCTGTAAAATATTTGTGCTTGCGCAATGCTTTGTGCTTCATCGATGCTTGTAATCAGAAAGCAACACATCGTTCACGACACTAATAACTTGATTGCCTCTGGCTTCTCATAGGTGTCTGCATGATATTGTCGAAACCTTCACAACCATTTAATTGTGAATAATAGTGCTGGGTTTCGACACACCAAAACAACGATTTGATTATGAGGCTCGCTTCAGTTGGGGACGCCGGAAGAATTTTATTAAAACCAGAAGGGGGTTCTTAATTAATAATTTCTCAAGGTTTTCATGCCAATACCACACTAACTGTTGCTGTTTTGCATCCTGAAACCAAGATATGATTATGAGAGATGTCATAGTGGATGCTACGAAAATGAATGAATGAATGAATGAATGATATAATGAATGAATGAATGAATGAATGAATGAACGAACGAATTTTATTTCTGCAAAAGAGAAAAACGAAGCGAAAACTTTGACCACCTGGGTTGTCTAAAGGGTTATGACACCTGATTTTCACTCATAATCTATGCTATGTGAGTTGATCCCACGGTGGTTAATTCTTGGACGTTCATAAACAAGCTGGCGAAATTTGAGTGCCTTTGGTCGGGTGCCTAACGTTCTATCTTATTTTTATAAACACGTGAGTGGTCTGAAAGTCTGACAACACTCGCACACACGCGAGTCGTGACTTGACAAGTCGCTTGTATTTAGAGCGTCTGCATTGAGGCCAATTATACTGTTTCGTGGTCTGCTAAGCGTGCAATGGAGCTATTTCAACTTTCTTCAGCGTAGCATTGAAAATTTAATGACTGGCAGTGACTAAACTTTGGTAAAAGATGACGGTGCCACCTCATGAGGCACATGACGTCACACACGCCATGACGAAACTGTGGTGGTGGGCGGGGTTTATAGCTGCCTAGCTTTAGGGATGATTTTGCAATGAAACACTCTTCCCTCATCCATTTTTCATATATGTACTCGGATAATAGACTGTCTACTTCTATTCTTCGCAGAATACCGCAATCTGGTGAGTGACCATGTCATGGTCCCTTGAACGTGAACTTACTTACATCTAAGCAGACGGGTCTATAGGGGGCTAGCCAAAATGTTCTCGAGAGGGCTAGCTAAAAACTATTTTTGCGCAAAACCTGCAAGTAGTCACACGCTTAGGTGACGCGAGCGGCGTCGAGTGCGATGTAGCTCACGATTCGGTACGTTTCTCTTCCCCACACAGCTACGGCGAATACATCGCCGCCTTCCTGGTCGGCACAGGCATGATTCTGCTGATTTTTCGGGAGCCGAAATTCATGGAAAATGGTTGGGGAACATTCCTTGGCATTGAAAGGTGAGCCTCAATTGCTTCGAAAAATTTAAAATATCTTTTACCGCGCTGTTATTAAACGGGTGGTTTCTAGTACAGAGACTACCGACCTCTTGCTAGATTTTTTGGTTCATGTTGGTATCATAGCAATGTTATCGCAAGTACTTATTTTGCATAAGTTGTGTCATTACCTAAGGGTACGTAAAGAAAAACTAAACTCCGGTGTTCAGTGCCAAAAATCACAATATGATTATGAGTAGGGGGAGGGGGACGTTGGCCACCAGGGTTTCTCAACATGCACCTAAATCTAGTACGTGGTTTCTATTTTACCGCAATAGCGTTAGAGAGCTCGTGTCGCAGAAATTCTGCCATCAGCATTGGCAGCGTTGGTTGTAAGCGAAAAATCGTCCATGAGCAAAAAAATGGAGAGAGCAAAAAATAAGGAATAAAATTTGCGATCCCATTGAGGATCAAATCCAAGCAGTTCGCGTGGCAAGGAGGTGTCCTATACCACAAAGCCACAATGTTACTTGCAGCTTGGGGAAAAAAGAACAGTACATAAATGTCATGTAGTTGAAGGAGTCTCCTTAACGCATTTTGTTCGACAGGGGTCACCACGAAAAACGAGCCCATTCAGCGATTTGTAGGTGCATTTGGGAGGCCATCAAACTACGTCGAAAAAGGCCGGGATAGTGCAGCCATCGCCACTAAAAACACAGAGGAACTTTCAAACAACTCTAAATATGGACAACTATGTTCATCTAGCGGAAAACATATCATGCCTTTCCAGGGGCGTTGATCAACCAAGCAGCAAACGCTAGATTATGTGCTGCCATCTGTGAGGCATTGTGAGACTCTTCGTAGCCTCGGAGATGGCGAGTGTGCGGCGTGTATCTTAGAGGATATGTGATTCTTGCTCTATATAGAAAACCTGTATGTACCATTCGCGCACACGCGCTGGTACAATGTACACTGTGTGCGTGTGTTTGGGCGTGTGCTTGTGCGTGTGCTTGTGCGTGTGCTTTTGGGTGTGTGTGTGTGTGCGTGCGTGCGTGTGCATGCGTGCGTGCGTGTGTGTGTGTGTGTGTGTGTGTGTGTGTGTGTGTGTCACACCTGTCCCGTTATTAGGGAGGCGATCGCCGGGCTGGTTCCAAGAGCCGAAGTATCGGCCCCCCGAATCGCACCACGAAAGCGTGGACAATTTAGAAGTGGTCCTTATTGGTGCGCCAGCGGACGCCGGCTGTGGCCCAAAGAACAAGTCAGAGTCGAGAGTTGATAAACAAAACAAATATTATATTCTCAAAAATGGCAGATCGAAAACAATACACAAGAATGCACACTCCACAATAGTTACATACAATACGTCACCAATCAGACAACGTACTACACAGTACAATCAGCCACACTCAAAACAACGGACACAGACAACAATACGCACTACAATGCAGTCGCATGCATTGAACAACCAAGACACTTAAGGACTAAAGAGATAGGAAACCTATTCAGTCCAAAGTCCTTGGAACAAAAGTCTGAATGATACTCTTCCGAGAATCACTCACTCAAAGTCCAGCGTTGTTGTCGTTCCGTAGTTCTCGAAGTTTCTCTTCCAGGAAACCTCGCGTCCTCAAATGGCCACTCTCCAAGCTTCAAACTTCTTCGCCGGAAATCCGTCGGCTTCACACACGCAGCTGTTGCCCGCGTCTTCGCTCGATAGCGGTAAACTCACGCTCTTGCCTGTAGCTCGAGCCGTCCCTACGGACCAAAACTTCGCCGACTACACGGCGGAATCTCTACGCACTCTGGCGCTCACTTCCATCTCCTCCTGTTCTGTCACTACGGGCAGAACCTTCGCCGACTCCACGGCGGAATTTCTACGCGCTCCGGCGCTAACTTCCGTCTCCTCCTGATTTCTCGTCTCGGCTGCTCGGTTAAATACCTTGCGCGCGACTTTCCAGATGTTTCTCGTCATTTCGTCGGCGCGATACGCAGCGAAGGCTGGGGAGAGGCACGAGACGGTTCGACTGCCCTCTCCGGAGGATGATTCACTCGGTCTGACCCCGCCTCCTTCGTTCTAGAAAAATCGCGGCCTTGCTGGGCCGCCGATGTGGGGTGAGGAGGTTCGTCTGCGACGCCACGCTTCCGCGGGGAGAGCGCGCGCCCCGGGGAGCCTCTAGATGTTTGTTTTCTTTTTCTTTTGACCTCGCGGCGCCACTCCGGCATTTCGTCGCGACAATTTGGCGGCGCGCCCATTTTTAGTGCTCGTTCTGTGACACTGCCCCCCACTTTAAGAATATTATCTCATAATATTCAAAACCACACAAACGAGCGCGAAAAGTCACCACACACTCTCACAGACTGTAACACCATCAGTCGCTCATGACACTTCACATTCACAATAGATCACTTAATACAATTGTACATTGTAATTCAATTAAACAACACGTGAAAACACCACCACAAGCACATGAGTACAACACTGCACCACACATTCCCAATAATACAATTGTACGAAGTTCTCTCATTACAACAATGGACCAATACTATTCATCACATCACGGCACAACACTTCGACACTTGTGACACAGGATAACACAATATTAACACAACATATGGCACTCAACACTGCCGAACACATTCTGCTTTGACCTCAGCACTTATCCTGCGTACTTCGAGCAGCGCTTGCGCCCCTTTTTGCGGTGCTCGCTCGATCTCTTCTTGTGCTTCCACGTTCCTTTTCGGCGAGCCCTTTCCAACGACGATATCTGAGGCGTCGTCTCAGCCATCGTTGTCTCTTCCGACACCGTTAACGCGTCATTACATTCGACGGGTCCTGTCTGTTTATTTACCCGCTTGATCATGCCTCTACATTTTGCCCGGTTGGCCAACTCCGTCTCCTTTACACTGTCGGTCGGTTGAGGTCGTGCCGACGTAAGTCCGGTTGCTCGGCCCGTGAACTGATTCGACACGATCGTCTTCTCCTTCGCTGTCTCTTGCGCCGCAGCTTCACCTTGTGCTCTAGTGAGATCCGTCACGGGATGTTCCTCCACTGTATCTCGCGGCCGCTGTGTTGGCGAGGGCTCTATCTTCGGGTCTTCTCCCAAACATTCTGGATCACTTGGCCCTCGCGCCCCGTCGATGTTTCCGATGACAAGGTCATACAGGGGGGTCGTCATGCATAAAGCAGTAACCTTCCCGCTGAAGTACGGGGTTTCAACCTCAATTTCTGCTTCGGGAAGCATCCGAACCGTACGGTCAATTAGGCAAACCGGCTTCGTTCTGCCTGTCAACTCACTTTCCCGTACCAAATTTCTCCTCACGATAACCGTGGAGCTACCGGTGTCTCTTAGGACCGTAATCTTCTTGCCTGCAATCTTTCCAGGAAGCGTTGGCATTCCCTTCGTAACACCGGTTGGCTGTTTTGACATTACAGCCCCCACAATAGGAATTTTCTCCCCATTTTCAATTCTACGAATCCATCGGTGACGGCATTATTATCAGATTTCGGTGCCACTTGCACACAGGATACCTGGTGAGTTTGACTCACTCCGTTCCGACAAGCGTCTGCTTTGTGCCCCGTCTGACCACACTTAAAACATTTTACTGCCGTAGGGCTCGTAAAGATCGTTCGACAATTTTTCGCGCGATGACCTACTCGGTTGCACAGAAAACATCGCTGCATGCTCTCTGGTGCACGCTTCTTTTCTTCAGGAGCCAATTTCTTCGAATCATCGGGACAATCCTTCGTGACCTTGGCCAAATTAGTTCCTCCTTGCGCTTCTAAGAATTGATCAGCCAATTCAAGCATTCCTTCAAATGACTCCGCCTTCCTCTCTTTCAAATACAGCGACAGGCTTGGGTGGCAACTAGTAAGAAATTGTTCTTTAATTAGCAGCTCTCTAAGTTCATCGTACTCCTGTGCTGTCCCTGAAAGTTCAATCCATCTGTCGAAATAATGGCAAAGTCGGGCGGCATACTGCGTAGCCGTCTCACCATCAGCTGGCTTTCCTGTCCTAAATCTGTCCCGGAATCCTTCCACAGTGAATCTAAATCGCTTCAACAAAGCAGCTTTCACCTTTGCATAGTTGGCTGCATCGGTCGGCGTCAGCCTACCGTACACACTGAGCGCTTCACCACTCAAACAAGTACTCAAAGCCGTTGCCCATTGCTGTTCCGGCCAATTCTGGCTCCTCGCAATCGTCTCAAATCTGTGGAGGTACGCGTCTAGGTCGTCCTTCCGTTCATCAAACGCTACGAGCAGCTTGCTTGGGTTCAAGCGGAAGCCGTGATCTTCCCGTTCGCTGCTTTCAACTCTAGCTTGGACGGGAGCTTCGCTGTTGCAAACGGAGCCGCTCGAGTTCTATCTCGTGCTGCCGCTGCCGTTCCCTTTCAGCCATCTCCGCTTCTCTTTCTTCTCTCGCCCTTTCGGCTGCCAACTTTTCTCTCTCCAGCTCCAACTTCAATTGCTGCTCTCTTTCTTCCTTCAGCTGTCGCTCTTTTGCCTCTCTTTCTTCTTTCAGCTGTCGCTCCTTTGCTTCTCTTTCTTCTCTCGCCCTTTCAGCGGCCAGCCTTTCTCTCTCCAACTCAGCTTCTTTTTCCGCTTTGGCTCTTTCGACCGCCAACCTCTCTTTTTCCAGCTCGGCTGCTTTTTCTTCCTTGGCTCTCTCTTTTTCTTCTTTTTCCTTCTGGGTGACCCACTTCCGTAGTTCGACGCCAGAAAGACCCATCTTTTCACCAAGAGCAACTAACTTTTCGAGATCCATTGTGTCTCGCAACTCGCAACTAAAACCTTGCCGCGTGCAAAAAGTATCTGCCTAAATCAGTCTATCGGAACACTCCCCTGCACTCGTTAACGAGAACACTGAACAACACACAAAATCGTTCCGATAGCACTATCAACAACTCGAGGCTCTTTCTTACTACTTTGGACACACTGTGCACCAAAAGGTCCTGTCGCGGACGCCAGATTAATTGTCACACCTGTCCCGTTAATTAGGGAGGCAATCGCCGGGCTAATTCCAAGAGCCGAAGTATCGGCCCCCCGAACCGCACCACGAAAGCGTGGACAATTTAGAAGTGGTCCTTATTGGTGCGCCAGCGGACGCCGGCTGTGGCCCAAAGAACAAGACAGAGCCGAGAGTTGATAAACAAACAAAATTATATTCTCATTAACGGCAGATCAAAAACAATACACACGTATGCACACTCCACAATAGTTACATACAATAAGTCACCAAACAGACAATGTACTACACAGTACAATCAACCACACTTGAAACAACGGACACAGACAACAATACGCACTACAATGCAGTCGCATGCATTGAACAACCAAGACACTTAAAGACTAAAGAGATATAAAACCTATTCAGTCCAAAGTCCTTGGAACAAAAGTCTGAATGATACTCTTCCGAGAATCACTCACTCAAAGTCCAGCGTTGTTGTCGTTCCGCAGCTCTCGAAGTTCTCTCCCAGGAAACCTCCCGTCTTCAATTGGCCACTCTTCAAACTTCAACTTCTTCGCCGGAAATCCGTCGGGTTCACACACGCAGCTGTTGCCACGGGTCTTCGCTCGATAGCGGTAAACACACACTCTTGCCTGTAGCTCGAGCCGTCCCTACGGACCACAAACTTCGCCGACTACACGGCGGACTCTCTACGCACTCTGGCGCTCACTTCCGTCTCCTCCTGTTCTGTCCCTACGGGCAGAACCTTCGCCAACTACACGGCGGAATTCCTACGCGCTCCGGCGCTAACTCTCCGTCTTCTCCTGCTGTCTCGTCTCGGCCGCTCGATTAAATACCTTCCGCGCGACATTCCAGATGTTTCTTGTCGTTTCGTCGGCGCGATGCGCAGCGAAGGCTGGGGAGAGGCACGAGACGGTTCGACTGCCCTCTCCGGAGGATGATTCACTCGGTCTGACCCCGCCTCCTTCGTTCTAGAAAAATCGCGGTCTTGCTGGGCCGCCGATGTGGGGTGAGGAGGATCGTCTGCGAAGCCATGCTTCTGCGGGGAGAGCGCGCGCCCGGGGAGCCTCGGACGTTTGCTTTCTTTTTTTTTTTTACCTCGCGGCGTTTTTCCCGCCCGTTGTCGCAAGAATTTGGCGGCGCGCTCTTTTTTTTAGCGCTCGTTCTGTGACAGTGTGTGTGTGTGTGTGTGCTTGCGTGCGCGTGTGTGTTTGTGTGTGACAAAACATATAAATATGCACTTAGCGGTTGAAGGGCGCACTAGAAGCCGGATTTCGCTATCGCTTTCAACAGTTAAAGGCGAAGCTTAAGGGTCCCCCAATTTTTCAATCTTTGATTTCTTTTGACATTTTGCCCACATCAAAATGCGACCGAACCCAATCGAGCGTGAACCCCACAGAGCTCGGTAGCGCCAGCCATACCACGTTTTGTAGTTCTTTCATCTCAACAAATGAGTCTTTAACGTGCTTGCTTGGTCGAGTTGGTAGGACATTATTGACATAAATGCAACACCAATAACGAGGGACAAGAAAAGAAGTAGACAGACAGCGACATGAGTCTCCTCGTTTTGGCTCGCTAAATGCTGCGATCACATTAACCGTGAATGGTCTCCGATACTCCTTGCCCTCGGCGAAAATAAGAAGGTTCTCTTTAATTTACCTCAGCCCGATGACCGAAACAGTAAAAGTACTGAAGGAAGTGCCGAGCTGGGCTATGTTTCTTTTTTTCTTTACTCCTTTTTTCGGAGTGTGCTTTTCTATTTATTTGTATTTATTTGCATCATCATACTAGTGCTCGAAGAACAAGAATAACAATTCTCTTTGGAGCGAGTGTGCGCTCAAATGGCAGCTATATGTGGTTTTGCCTGCATTGCGCCAAGTACCATACGGCGATGACAGCATATGGCAGTCCGGCTCCCTAAAGTGTTCTGCACTTAAAATATTCTGCAGTTTACTACGCTCCGTAACACTCGAAGGTCAAAACCTGATTCACAGTCAGCAATGCATTCATTTAAACAGGGGAGCAGCGCCCTTGCTGGACACAACAAGCCGAAGTGTTAGCTTGATGTTTTCAGCCAATGGAATTCTTCTGCACCACTAGTTTCTTACTAATAACTCAATCACAAAGGTGCCACAAGAGCAGCAGTGCGTCATTTAACAAATAACTACCGATGTCTTCAGTTATCAACCGTAACATATGAACAATACCACCAAAAGCCCTAGTTTGCGCACACAGTGAGGACAAGAATTCTCAAGCAGCAAGCTTAATCTGTTGAACAATCGAATATGCTACTCGCATCCTAATGAAAGTGCCGTTTAAATATTCTGATCTCTTGGTCGCCGCCATAAAATAGTGTATGGGAGGCTGAAGCTCCCAGGGATGCTGGAACCTTGTGCAGATATTAAAAAAGTCATGAAAGCTAACGTTTCTACAAGCGGAGTTGCTTCAAGGCAACAACTGAAGGTAGCAACCTTCAAGACGCCTCTGTGCGTTTTGTACGTCTTGCGTAACTCTCTTCAGTTTTTCTTGTTAACACTTGTGCGAAAACGTTCATCATGAAGAAGACAAGTACGTTGTCGTAACGTTGGTTTCAGTGACAGCTCGTGTTAACAATTTTTTTTATTGCAGTAGCAAGTAGCAATTATATGGACACCTTCGGATGGATTTTATTTTGCCGCCGGGGGTCAGCGGCCACCGTTGTTCACTATATATATGGGATCTAACAGACAGTATTGTCAAGAAATGTATAGGGGAAGGCATTAGAACCAATGAAATGTAAATAAGAAGAAAGAAAAGTGGGTGAAAAAATAACCAGCCGTGAGCAGGAATCGAATAACGCGTTCGAGAGCATCGAACGCGTTATATATATATATATATATATATATATATATATATATATATATAATATAATATATATATATATATAATGCCACTAGTACAAGTTCTGAAAGTATTATTTCCATAGATGCTGGCAGGCTTGTATGTGCCGCTGTTCAGAAGAGGACGAAAATGCGCGGGCAGAGAAAAACGATAAAGTCGTATTGCCGTTGTTCGAATCAGTTTGACGTCCTTGTGTGCCATTATCTGCAGGTTACAGTTACATTGTAACGTGACAACTGGTGGAGGTGTTGGGTAATAGTCTATGCACTATTACCACGAGGAAGATCTCGGCCCCAACATCGGCGCCTTGGTAGAAACAGCCAACCTTCGACGCAGTCAGCGGCAACCGTAGGCCTACCACCCCAATTCAGCCCTCTTCCGGAACGCTCCAGAACCGTGGCATATGTCACAACTGCAAGCCAGATTGAACAGACCGTGACTCCGCCAGCTCCATGGCTACCAGCCTCTCGAGCTCCAAAGCCCTTCCATGGGGAGCCCTACGAAGACGTTGAAGACTGGCTAGACCAATACGATCGAGTCGCCGTCGCCAACGAGTGGGACGAGCACCGGAAACTGTGGTATGTCTATTTCTACCTAGAGGATTCGGCGCGTATTTGGTTCCAGAACCACGAGGCCGCCCTGACAACCTGGCCGGTGTTTTGCACTCAGCTGCGTAAGACGTATGGTAGCGCCGACCGGAAAGAACAAGCCGAACGTCTCCTCAATTCTCGCAATCAAAGACCCAATGAAAGCAAGGCCACGTTCGTTGAGGAGATGTCTCGTCTGTTCCGTCGAGCGGATTCTGCAATGACGGAAGACAAAAAGGTACGTATTCTGATGCGGGTTGTCAAGGAGCAGCTGTTTGCAGGACTTGTACGAAACCCACCAGCTACCGTGGCAGAATTCCTCCGTGAAGGGACGACAATGGAGCGAATGCTAAGACAGCGGTCTTCGCTGTATGAGTGGTCCAACAACCTTGCATGTCTGTCAGCACCCTTGGTAACACCCGATGTCACGAGCGTAAGAGACCTTGCTGAGCTAATCCGTAGCATTGTACGCGACGAGCTGCAATAGCTTCACGCAGTGCCTTCACAGCCTCAAGTGGCTGCTCTGACAGACGTCGTCCGTGAAGAGATGCGGCAGCTGGTACGACCATTAGTGCCACCTCCAACCGAAGCTCCTCTGCTAACGTACGCGGAAGCTGTACGCACTCCTGCACCAGCAGTCAGCTATTTCCCCCGACCGACTAGCCTGCATACGCCGCAGCACTTTTTGGGCCTGCCACACCATGAAAACCAACGACCGAATTGTCTGCAGATGCCGCAGTACTTCTCGGGCCCACCACACTATGAGAATCCGCGACCTAATTTGCGGAAATCTAGCGTGTGGCACGCTTCCGACAATCGGCCACTATGCTACCACAGTGGTGAGGCAGGTCACTTGTACCGGGAGTGCTCGTACAGACAGATGGGCCTACCTGGATTGCGGCCAGACGCTCGTCGGCCCAGGGACGGGGAACGATTCCGCGTCATAGCAGAATACTTAGCAAGTATACCGTCTCCGAATCTTCAGCGACGCCAATCACGCTCTCCGTCTCCTCAACGCTCTTCGTCCGCGAATCACTACTCTACTTTCACCGATGTTGTTGCGGGACGATCCGCTAGGTCCCCAAGTCCACGCTGGGGAAACTAGAATCAGCGGCCTCCGGGGGTGGGACCGCTGTTAAGCTATCGTCAAAACAGCCTCCTACGACCCATCCGTCGACCTTCGACGATTCCTTTCAGCCGACACCTCACATCGCGGACGAACCCGTTTCTGCTGACATTGCCGTCATTGTCAACAACCGTCCAGTGACTGCTCTGGTCGACACCGGCGCCGACTACTCAGTCATCAGCACTGAATTTGATTTATTTGATTGATATGTGGGGTTTAACGTCCCAAAACCACTATATGATTATGAGAGACACCGTAGTGGAGGGCTCCGGAAATTTAGACCACCTGGTTCAGCACTGAACTTGTGGCTGGACTCAGAAATGTCACGACTCCTTAGGGCCATGGACTAAACCTTCGGACAGCAGGTGGTCATCTCTTGACACCAATCGGGAGATGCACTGCAAGGCTGCAAATCTATGAGTCGACGTTCGTTACTTATTTCGTTGGGCTTCCCGAATGCTCCCGGAAAGTTATCCTTGGCATGGATTTCCTTCGCGAGCACGGCGCTGTTATAAATCTTCGAGACTGCCTCGTAACGTTTGCTGACGATTATGGCCCGAAGCCTAGAGATACCGATCCGAAGAAGACTGCGCTTCGCATTGTCGACGACCCCGTCACACTTCCGCCACGCACCAGTATGTTCATTACTGTACAGGGTGACATAGACCATGACGGTAGTAGTATCGCTGAAGCCAACATTTCGGTGCTCTTGTCTCAGCAAATCTGCGTTGCTAGCGGCATAATTCAATTTAAACGTGGGACGACTGAGTTGTTGGTCACCAGTTTTAGTGGAGCATACCAACATTTGGTCAAGCGAACAACTATCGCTCATTTCGAAGCCATTGACGATGAAGCGTGTACGACGATAGCCCCGATTTCTGCAGCCGTTGAAAGTGACACCGTGGTAGCCGATACAGTCGATTTCAATCCGAAGCTGTCATGTGCGCAGAAAGAGTAAATCCACCGTATCCTCCGCATGTTTAGCGACTGAGTCACGTCTACATCTAAGATAAAACAAACGCCAACCGTAAAGCACCGCATTGTCACTGACCATGCTGAGCGACCCATACGTCAGCACGCCTACCGAGTATCACAAAAGGAACAAGATGCAATACGTTCTCAAGTGAGGCAGATGCTCGAAGATGGCGTAATCCAACCCTCGAACAGTCCATGGTCATCTCCCGTCGTACTAGTAAAAAAGAAGGACGACACTCTCCGATTTTGCGTCGATCACCACAAACTCAACAAAGTCACAAAGACGTTTATCCGCTTCCGCGCATCGACGACTCACTAGACCGCCTCCGACGCGCCCGATACTTCTCCTCTATGGATTTACTCAGTGGCTACTGGCAGATCGAAGTTGATGAACGCGATCGAGAGAAAACAGCATTCATAACGCCTGATGGTCTGTGCGAATTCAAGGTGCTGCCCTTCGGTCTGTGTTCTGCCCCTGCGACATTCCAGAGGATGATGGATACAGTGCTCTCCGGTCTCAAGTGGGAAGCATGCCTTGTTTACCTGTTGTCTTCTCCCAAACGTTTGAGCAGCACTTGCAGCGACTTAGATCTGTGTTGGCTGCAATTCGCACGGCAGGCCTATCAGTGAAACCAGAAAAATGTCATTTTGGTTACAACGAATTAAAGTTCCTCGGCCACCTTGTTAGCCCTGATGGTAATCGGCCAGACCCAGACAAAACATTGGCTGTCGCAGATTTTCCACCACCTGCCAATAAACATGAAGTGCGTTGGTTTTTAGGCCTATGCGCATACTACAGACGCTTTGTGCAAAATTTTGCAAACATTGCCGAACCCCTCACTCGTCTGACAAAAGAAGATGGTCCCTTCGTGTGAGGCCCTGAGCAAACATGCGCTTTCTCCGAGCTCCAGCAGCGTCTCCAGTCTGAGCCCTTACTCGGACACTATGACGAATATGCCGACACTGAACTACACACAGACGCCAGTAACATCGGCCTTGGTGCAGTCCTCGTTCAGTGGCAAGGCGGCGTCGAACGCCCTATTGCTTATGCCAGCCGTATTTTATCATCTGCGGAAGCGAATTACACAACCACTAAAAAGGAGTGCCTAGCTGTTGTCTGTGCAATACCTAAATTCAGACCGTACCTGTATGGTCGCCCGTTCAGAGTTGTTACCGATCATCATGCGCTCTGCTGGTTGGCGAACCTTAAGGACTCTTCCGGACGTCTGGCCAGATGGAGCTTACGCCTTCAGGAGTTCGATTTGACAGTCGTGTACAAGTCTGGCCGGAAGCATACAAACGCGGACTGCCTTTCCCGAGCTCCTTTTAAGACAGCGTCAGGTGATCACTATCTCGACGGCCGTTTTCTCTGCGCCGTTAGTGTATTCGACTTGGCTGAACAGCAGAAGAACGATTCAGAGCTTCGACGATTCATCGAATATCTTGAAGGCCGTACGCCGCATCCACCACCAGCATTCGCCCGCTCGCCATCATCGTTCTGCGTTGGCAGAAATATTCTCTATAAAAGAAACTTCAACCCTTACACGACTGAGTACCTGCTCGTCGTCCCACCAGCGTTACGAGCCGATGTCTTGTCCGCCTGTCACGATGAGCCTTCCTCAGGTCACTTAGGATTCACACGTACCTTGGCCTGGATTGGCCAACACTATTACTGGCCTGAGTTCAATCTAGACGTGAAGCATTACGTGAAGACGTGTCACGAGTGCCAGCACCGTAAAGCACCACATCAGCGCCCAGCCGGCTTTTTGAAGCCCGTCACTCCTCCGACACAACCGTTCCAACAAATTGGCATGGATCTACTTGGACCTTTTCCCCAAGTCTCATGACGGCAACCGCTGGATTGTAGTCGCTACTGATTACATGACGCGCTACTTCGAAACGAAGGCATTACAACGTGGCATCACCATTGAGACTGCCCACTTTTTCATGAAGAACATCGTCCTCCGACATGGAGCACCAGCAGTTGGCACAACTGATCATGGCACAGCTTTTACCGCCCGGATGATACAAGACGTCATGCAGCTTAGCGGCACAGTACATCTAAAAACTACTGCATACCACCCACAAAGCAACGGCCTTACAGAGCGACTAAACAAGAAGATCGCCGACATGCTATCCATGTACGTTGACCAAGACCACAAAAACTGGGATGGCATCCTACCTTACGTCACGTTCGCTTACAACACCACTGTGCAAGAAACAACTGAATTTACACCATTCCGGTTGCTTCACGGCAGGGAGGTCACTGATTGATTGATATGTGGGGTTTAATGTCCCAAAGCCACCATATGATTATGAGAGACGCCGTAGTTTAGGGCTCCGGAAATTTCGACCACCTGGGGTTCTTTAACGTGCGCCCAAATCTGAGCACACGGGCCTACAACATTTCCGCCTCCATCGGAAATGCAGCCGCCGCAGCCGGGATTCGAACCCGCAACCTGCGGGTCAGTAGCCGAGTGCCTTAGCCACTAGACCACCGTGGCGGGGCGCAGGGAGGTCACTACAATGCTGGATGCCATGCTTCTACCAAACAGACGCCAGATTAGTGTCAAGACGAACAAATTTTTCAGACTGGCAGACGCAGCTCGTAAGCTTGCAGTCGAACGAATCCACAATTCGTGTGTCATCTGTGGGTGAGCAACGCGGGGCACTTTTCGATCTGCTTGCCATTGTTCGTGTGACATTCCAATTCACTGATATTGTATTCTCTGCTTCGCTTTTGCAGCAGAGCCGTGGCTTTTTCATATCTACATATAAAGTTTATTTCTCGCTTACAAACCAATGCTTTGTCCCCAGATACCTAATAAGACGCTTTTCAGGGAGTTGACGGACGCATCTGTGGGCATCGTTGTAGGCATGCTGGCTTTTCTTTTTCCTGCGGACATCCTTCCCAAGGCGCACCAGACGCAGATAATCGAATGGGTCGATATGCTGAAACGCTTGCCCTGGGGCGTCATCTTCATCCTGGGCAGCTCCTCCACAATCACCACGGCCATAGAGGTATAGTAGTGCTCTCTACTCCCTGTCTCGCAAATTCGTTAATCGCGTCGCAATGACCTTGATCCACGAGAACAATCTCATTACTGTAGTGCGTTCTTCCTCGATGATTCCTTGCGTCACCAAGGTAACAAGCTCTTTGTTTAGAAGGTAAACTGATAGTTCGCTAGTGAACTTGTCTGGGACATGCAAAAATGCTCCACAAGCCATGTGAGATCACGATTTCTAAATATTTACTTCAACTTAACAAGAATATAACAAAAGAAAGCGGGGGAAAAACCCAGAATAGTGGTTCATTCATCACGACAAATTGGCTTCCCACAACAACCGCGGCCACCTAATGGTCGTTCAAAGAGACATACGTGACTTGCAGTGGACTGGGCAACCTTCGTTCATGTGATGTCGCTGTATACTGAAGATGCCACCCAGATAAGTGGCGAGACATCTATGTGATTTTCGGATATTTTTGTTGAATTAAGTCGGAGTGAATAATTCAGAATTCTGTCTGGGACTTGCCGTGCTATGAAGGAAGGTCCCAAAAGTTCAGGTGCGTTTTGGTTCCTAATTTGCCCTGACACCTTCGTCTGATCAAAAATTTGTTTGTACCTTTTAAAACGTTAGCTAAAATTTTCTACAGTGACCAACAACGTACTCTTCTGGTGAGATGTCTTGTCCTCGGCGCAGTTGAAATTCTCAAAATAATGTCTTGCCAACTAACCCCCCTCCCCCGATTGAAATTTAGAGTAATGAGGTCCCTTTATTGTGTAGTGTCGAAGGTAACATCAATGACTTTCCAACTGCTAGCTTAGTAATGCCTTGAATTACTTGAACCAGATAATTTCAGGAAAATTAGTTTCCAGCCTACTTCCGAGTAAACTATTCGCAATGCCCACGAACTATAGGTGACGTGCTGTACAATTCAAGATGGCACCCGGAGAAGGGTCAACACGTTTGTTAGCATGGGAACAGACAGGACCTACGGCCGATTCCCCATTTCGCCGGAGAAACTTATAAGAGGCCAAAAAACTTTACCAAACGATGGAAGCTCGCCACGTAATTATTTGCCGCACTGTGAAAGGTTCCCCTTTCAGTCATGGCGTGCACGTTTGTGTACGCGAACTTCGAAGCTGCGTCACACATTGCGTGTTTCATCAAATAGCCTGAAACTCGGTGTGCACATTCCTGCATGCTTCCTAAGTGCATAGCAATTGTTTGATTTCATTTTGCTGCATATTGCTGCGTTTGATGACTTTGCTTGAGACACTACCCTGTTTGACGATCATTCGACGTGCCGCGTTCTGGGACCGACGTGAACAGTATTTTTTTTCTGCGCTCGCAAAGAATACAACCAAAAAACTGCATGCATTTCGCTTCAAATAGTTCATTCTTTTCATGCAATTACTGAAGCTGACTGGTGGCAGAGTAAAAAGATAATTAGTCGCACACAAACTAACTTTAACTCCTGTAACTCATACAGATCAACACATTCCTTCATTTTCTTTCTTGGAATGAAATGCCGAGTGCCTTGGAAATATGCGACGCGAATTTCACACGTTTTTGACAATAGAGAGTTTTAGCAGAGCGGGCCAGCGGTCAGCGGAACGGAGCGGACCAGCGGAAACGCCACTGCGCATGCGCCAGTACGCTGAGGCGGCGAGCGGCTTTACGGCGCTGCGCGCTCGCCCGCTCGTTTCGTCATCCCAGCGCAGCGCGCAGCGGCGGCCGGGCGAGCGAGCGTAGTTATTCAAAATGGCTGCCTACAATGGTCGCGGTGTCGCGTCGCCGGCCGTAATCGCATCGAACGCTTCTGAAACAAAAATGCAACCAGCTAAAAAGCCCCGGAGGTGCTTCAGTGCTCACGAGGACCTCTGTCTTCTTCGGGAGGTGGCCGCGGCGAAGCCGTTTGGCGATGACATCAAGTGGGTGCATGTTCTCGCTGCGGTGAATCGGGCGGTGGGCCGGGAGCTCACCCTAAGAGGTATAAAAGATCGTGTAGACATTTTGCTGGGATACTGGAAGCTGCAGAACTCCAAACCACTAAATTGGCGCAGCACCACAACACATAAGACAACACCACCACAACACGTAAGTAGAGAAACATCTCCAGTGGGATCACATTTCCTACACGTAAACTCAAATACAACTTTATTTAAAATACAATGGTTCAGACTCGAGGACGCCTAAGGTTGTAGATTATTTATTTATTAGGAGGTAACGGCAAGACATCACTGCGCACCAGCATTTTTCCTGCGACGAGGGGTCTAAAACGGGTAGTTCCAGCGAAAACACGTTCGGCTGGTTAACAATTTTGAAAACTGCTTTTCAATGTAAGTGTATGTCTTGCCGGAACAATACGGGTAATTTCATTGAAAATGAGATACTGTCGTGTTGTACCTAGAAGTCCTCAGGTAATAGAATCTTAATTCTTTGATAAATTGTCGGCTTCATTGCATCTGTCATGTTTTTTTTTAAGTGTGAAAGGATCCAGCGTCAAGTGTAAACCTGACAACACCATACGGTATGCAATTGTTCAATAAAGTCTTTGTTTTCGAAGCTGTTTGTCATGGAACATTACCGTAGGGCAAAGCGAACCTCGAGAACTGGTGGTTCAAGGCCCAAGTGTAGGGATACGTCGACACTGTACACACATTTCGCACTGTACAGAGGGGACTTACATGCATGGGAAATTACATGACACTGCCAGTAATGTTGTGGCATTTAACACAGTATAGCGGAAACGCTTGTAACAATACGAAATCAATTTCTCCATACGAAGAAACACAGAAATGTCAGTTTTTTGCACTTTTCGCTCAGCAGATTTCATTCACTAGAGTGTCATAACAAATAGCGTACGTTTAGTACAGCAAATGACAGCCACAAGATCATTTTAAAGCATGGCTCGCCAACGAACTTTGTTTCGATAACTGTGGTTGGTTGTACAACACTATTTGTGGGCAAGGTAAACTTCAAGCTGTGGTGGTTCAAGGCCGAAGTACTGCGATACCTGGGCACCATACAAGCAAGTGTGACAGTTTGCGAGGAGTGCGCTCGCTTTGTATATGCGTGGAAGGTTCTGAAGGTAGAGTTTCTGGTTTTTTTTTGAAGTCCACGATGGCAAACAGTCCGGCAATTTTTCCAAAACCCCACTCCACAGCCTGCCTCACACTACTCATGGCTTTGTTGAAAGCTAATTGTTCAGGAGTCAGGAGAGCTCCGCCATAGGGCTTGAGCAGAAGGGGCCGCAACGGGCAGGCAGGGTCTCCGTAGATGCAGCAGTCGTGACCTTGAACGAGGTTTTGTAGCTTCGTATACGCGGCGCTGTTTCCAAAGTTACCTGAAAGAATAAATTACGATTAGCTGGAGCTGCGCTCGTTCCTAGCAGGGAAGGAGGAGGCGAGTGACGTTCAGCAGCGGTTTGATCCACCAGCTGTGCTTGTCATTTACTCGCCTGAATCGTGTTTGCTGCCGGGGTATGATCCGTCCAACTGGCAGATTATGCCATTTGGGCACATTATAGCTTGGTACTTCAGGGCGTGGACTCTCTTGTGGCCGCTGAAGTACACTTTCTGGTTCCTTGTTGGTCGGCATATTGGCTGCGCCGTGCCATCGATGAAGGCCCAGCAATTTGTCAGCGGGGCACCTTTCGCGTGAACGGCCTGAAAAAATACCGAACGAATATGTCAGAAAGTTGTAATTGCGAATGTACAACTCTAATTATTCTCGCTTGCCTTTGAGAACTCTTCCAGGGTGTCCAGGTTCAGCCACGTGTGGTTATTAACGTCGTCCAAAAGGTGGAAGAAGTTGTCCTCGATGTGTCTGAGCACTTCGTTCGTCAATGACGATATGGTCGAGCTGTGTCGGGCGAAAAGGTGTTCCAGATCGCGCAGCCGGTTTGGGTAGGCTAGTCCTCTTAGCGTGATGCAAAGGGCCTCGTCGCCGGGAACTGACACCCTCTGCGGAGTTGTTACCTTGTCAGGTATGCACAAGGCTCTCTGTAGCCTGGGTAAATCGTCCTTTTCCAACCGAAAGTACGTTCTGAACACGCCACTGTCGATCGCATCAATGTCCAAAAGACCTCGCATGGAGAGTGGGTCACGCCGTGTCTCGCCCAGAACTTCTAAGCACAAGACGTCGACTATTTCGGACCATTTCAACCGAGTCAGGAGCAGGGGGTCCTGCAGTATGCTCTGGGGCATTGTTCAAAGCAGTTATCAGCGGCAATTTGCAGCGGCAAGCCACACACTGTCTGTTAAAAAGCGCGGCAACAAACAGCTGGCTTGGAGCTTCGACTTCAGTTGGCGTTGGTGACGTACTTTCCTCAGTTTAACGACTTCGCTAAAATATACAAATCACCGTTAAAGTAAAATAATATGTACTGAAACATAAAATTCGTGTTTGTATTGTGGTTTTAGCATCTAAAAATAAACCTTTACTTTTTTATCCTATCAGGGTAGTTCAAATTTGAATGTACAGATGGCGCAGTACAACGCTTCGCTGGGGGCAGCAGCCGATCGCTCAGCTAAAACTCTTTTTTTCGCGCGTCGTTCCGCTGGCGCTGCGCTCGTCCGCTCCGGTTCGCTGGCCGCTGGCCCGCTCTGCTAAAACTCTTTAATGCATCTTGTTTAGTGACTGAAGGGTCCGCCCTGTTACCATGCATGAACGATGCTTTGCGAAATCCTGAGCGTGCTACAAAAAACTGCATGAACCACAATCAACATATCAACTGAACGGCTCTCCTAAGTAGTATGTGCCGAGCCGCCTGGCGGAATTGCCACAGTAATAGGACGCCAGCCCGTATAGCGTCATCGCTGCTGCGCGGAGCTGAATGTTTAGCGCGGTGATGGTTTGCGGGCAATGCGCCATCGTCGTTTTTTGCGCAGATACACAAGCATTGAACATCCCGTGCAGAATAGCGCTCGTGTCACAGTCATGCGCGTAAAGGGTTCCCCTAAAGAGGTTGGGGGGGGGGGGGTGAAGTAAGGTTCGTGTAGCAGCTCCTTATTATGCCAATGCATGGGGCTGGCTTTGCGTTCCCCTCTCACCCTCTCCCCCTGCTCCACATATGCGCACGCTTATGGCCACAGCCATGCCCCGACTCTAGCCGTTCACAATTCACCGCACTTGATGTTGCAGGTTCGATGAGCACGATCGAAACATGATTTTCGAAAAGAAGACACACGTATGCTTTTGGCAATGTCAACTTCTACGGCGTAGCGAAAAATTATTCGAACAATAATGCCATTCGGAAGGTACCGGTGAAGCACCGGAGCAATTAGCCAAAAAGCGTTGATAACGGCCGTGACTGCACGTTTAATCGCTCCAACCATTTCACTTCGCTGTTCTAGCACGAGGGCATTCGCGGGCCATAATATCCACAATATTTCTGCTGTATAAAATGCAACAGAATAACTATACATTTATTCTGGTCTCGCTCAAGGATATTCCATACTGAATATACTGAAGTGACTTACGCAGGTGAATATATTAACGCACGAGAGGACGTGAAGTACAACTCGTTTCTCCTGAGTAAGAAGCTGATATAGCTATTCGTCACTGTAACTCTCGATGCTTTTGCAGCCGTCTACCTCCAATGCCAAAACCTCGTCGTCAATATGGTATCTTTCGACATCACTGCTGAAAACAATTTGAAACATTTTCTTCACCAAATGACTTCGAAAGCTCCGCGTCACCATGTCAACTTGGAGCGGACAACATTTTGCTCTCAAACCGGTGAACAAGCAAATAGCTTGCAGTATGCTGCCAACAAACGTACAAAAGCAAGCGCTACAGTGCTGGCCAATTAAGGATAACTCGCGAGCTCGTGTGACCTTCCGCGTGCAATGTTATGGGATTCAGGCACTTCAAAAGCACTGACGAAGGCTCTATGTAAGCTTCAACTGAAAAGGTCGGACAATAACATTTAGCAAACCTATGTGGCTTCAGAAAATCTCGCGAAACTCATATGTGTGCGCTGTAGGTTATCATTGAAAGCGCGAGTTGCCACGTATTTTCACTAAAGCTTCGCATCTTGCAAGAATAGATCATATTTATCTTGTTGCGGAGGGCGTGGTTTGTCCATTGATGCTGTAGACATCCAAAGTCGCAATGTTCGTTTCTTGCTCACGCGTTAACACTGAGGCTAGCACAGTCGAACAAGGGAGTGGTTGCGTACTGCTGCCGTGTCCACTTTTTCTCAGGGTACCACTTTTCAGGTACAACTTTTCTCAGAAATGAAATATCTCTAGTTATTCGCAGCATGATCGTAGGGCTCAGGCCCATTCATGTCATTGTTGCCGATGGTTAATATTGTTGGCAATGACACTACGTTTTTCTTTTGTTTTTAACTTTGCAGTGGATTGCCACCTGGTTACAGAGCATAGAAACTACTGTGTGGTCGTTCGTCAGCATAGCACCAATAACATTGCCTTTGGTCTTTACGAAACAAAATTATTCCCTGAATATAACAAAAACTATATTCCGCACGTTTCTTTTGTTCAATGTTTTTTTTATAGTCGGCAGAGGGCATCTATTTGTACCATCGTCATTGCCCTAATTCTCATACCTGATTATGTTAGGGTCAGAAGCGACATTTAAAACATTAATGGGCTTTCACAGCGGCATCTGTTGCAGTCTCGTGAGTCTCACATAACCGAAAAAATGCCATTCTTCTAAACGCAATAGCTGGTTCAATCTTTGAGGCAACGCACAATAGGCTCATGTGCACTCCCACGAAGTCCCATTGTACTAAGCAAGGTACACCCACATTTGATTACACCCAAAAGTGTGCTCGATGTACAGCTCTTACGTTATGCAGTGGTTATTTTTTTCTTGCGGAATGAGAAGCAGTCAGTTTTTTTTTCAACATATAAGGCCTAAAACCTAGAGAAAGTTTAGAAAAAGGCTTACTGACCACCTGCATTTGACGGCTCTCGTTTTTCTAAAGTTAAGAGACTCACAGAACAGAAAGAAAAAACAAACCAGTCAATATGCAAGTTATGATTACCTTGCTGCAACATTTGGTGTCCGAAATTTGGATGAGCAAGCTTAGAATATTGTGTTGTGTTTTTTTTTTCATTTCCCAAAAATGAATTGTACTTCATAATGTCATTCAGCAAGGCGTAAGTCGTAAGATAACGTATATTTTGAAAATTGTAGAAAAGTATTTAGTAATGTAATTTAAAAGCTCTTTAGGGCTAATTACGCCATCTTTGCCAATACGCTGACCTTCAGCCTCGGGGCCGAAGCGTCATCACATAGCGCTTAATTACAGCCTGAAAGGCTCTAGTGAGTGCAGAGAGAGAAACGGGCCTTCATTAGAGGGTATGAAGTTGCTCCGCAGAAATCTTACCGTATGTGTCCGGCTTGCTGGAGCCATTATCAGTCATGCTTTAAGTTACGTTTTGTAACAGTTCCTCCGAATAAAATGTAAAATAAAGGAGTACTGCGTAGTGCGTAAATTATCATCCAACCAGAATCATAAAAAGGGCTGCACGTCTGGTATTGTGCTGCAACCAACGCTTTACAGCATCAGAAATCAGTTGTTCACTCGAAGTGCGAAAGAAACAAACAAAACGCTGAGGAAGGGTTACACTATATGAATGATGACTCGCGGCTGCGATTCTGTATAAATACTTTGTATAAGTAAGCAACAATAGCATGCTCACGTGGACCTCCTGAAAGAGCGAGCCACTAAAGACCTGAGAAGAGAGAGCGAAACAGTAGTGGCGTGATATACGCATGCAAGAAATCTATTTTATTCTTATTTGACATATTTCTCATTCGACGTGCACTACGCTTAGCGTATTGCAACTCCAGAAAACGGTTCGTGTGCTGGTAACACTGGTCGAAAAAACAAAGATGACTGCACCTAACAAGATCCACGCGGCACTTTCGCTTGGAGCTGTGCTGAAGTGTCTTGATTGTGACGACGGATCGCGTTGCTTTGTCGTAGACGAAAGGTAGCTGGCCGCGGACCAGCTCATTCTCATCGGCATAAAAAATTTCACTCGCCAAACAATAGAAATAGTGGCCCTGTGCGTGCAAACATTGAGCCTCTTCAGCGAACCACATCAGATTTGCTTGTTGAAAAACCTGTCTAGCACGCCCGAGGTTGAACAAGGCAACTGCTCATGTGTAGCGGGGCTGTCCGAAAGGTGCTAGCACTTTTGCGCTGCGTTGCTACACTGCTACAGATAAAGACTTAACAGTTTCCAGGCCGCATGTGTGCCGCTCTTCTTCATTTTCGGTGAATTGGTAGTAGTGTTGGGATTCGAGTAATTAGTGTGGCACATACGTTTTTGCTGACGCAAATAAAAAATATACACGCATCTATAGAACCTATCACCCACCGAGAGAAGGTTACGTTGCGGGGGCTTCGTGTTGGGGTTGCGCTTACCCCATACGTGGCCGCCCTTTGGGCTCAAAAGTACCGAGGCCCGTATGGCACATCATGCCCATTTTGTGACGCCCCAATCCAAGATGTAACTGCCTCACACTTACTGTGTACCTGCACTGGTCTGCAATTAAGTCATCGACGCGTCACCTCCGTGCAACAGGTCTCGGGCCTGGCCGACCACCCGAATTTGACCGCTCGCTTCGTGGAGCACACTACCGTTCTCTATTAGACTTTATACACGAAGAAAACTTGTATGTGTATTTTTGAAAAATTATTATGCCTGCGGGCAGACATTCGAAATAAAAAAAAATATTTACAGCACCGTTGCAAAAAAAAAAAAGGCAGGAGTGCTATATATATGACCACATGTACGCTTGTTACAGTACTCTCCTCTTCGCCATTCACAGATGTTCCTATGTGGCAACGCAACACAATCCAGCGTCAGTTATTCACACCGTTATTTGGTTCGCAGAATAACGGCGTGTACAGGATGCTCGAGGAGAAGCTGCTCAACCTGGCCCTTCCGCCTTTCTACCACCAGTACATCGCGGTTCTCGCTTTGGGCTGCCTCGGCGAGTTGACCACATTCAAGAGTCGGCTGCGATACTTCACCAGGATCGGATACAGGGTTGTACGTCGGTGCATATCAAGTCTCGCGTGCCTTTCAACGCTTTCATCATTGAGCTCGTGCTTGCGCACAGGGCAAACACCCCCCACTTCCCACCATGCCTCACTCCGAATCACTTAGGGGAGGAGGGGACGCCAAGTTGAAAGTCTGTTCTCTTCGCCCCTCGTCATCATTACTTAGTTGAACCGTAATATTAATTGTAGGGCTTTATACGTCTTATATTATTACAAGGTACACCGCAACGAGACACTCCGAAAATTTCGTCCCCTTTGGCTTCTTTAAAACGCGCCAAAATCGAAGTACACGAGCCTCAAGCATTTTCACCTTAACCGAAAATGCAGCCGCTGCGACCGCAATTTGATCCCGCGACCTTCCGGCCAGCAGTCGAGCATCTTAACCACTAGACCACCATGACAGGTCTAATCAGTCCGACGTATCATGTCATTGTTTGATGTGTAGGGTTATCAAAATGAAACTTGTCAAGACGCACTCTTGGCTAGTTGGTTCGTAGTCGCAATGAAACAGAGTCGGTGAGAACAGACCAGTGTGCCTTCTGCACGGGTAATACTCCTCGTCTTGTCTCTGGTGGTCCCTGGCACTGTTTAACTGTGATTACGGAAATCAATGTTTTGACAGCAATGACGTCCGTGCATCTCGGCTGTTGAATTCCAAGAAAACGCTCATTTCCTATAATCTTTACTTACTGGAAAACCGGTGTCCAATGGCAGCGCGTTGTGAGCAGCACTTCATTGCTCCATTTTCGTTTTATCGCGATAGCCATATTGCAATGAACTATCTTAACGGGTTTTTCGCCGTCACTTTCAGGCTTCGCATAAAGTCTAAATCGATAACATTGACCCGCGAGTTCTATGTTCTACGCATGACTAAAAGCGTGCAAATGCTGAGGACGAACGCGGCTGAAGCAGAAATGAAACGAGCCGACGATCTCCGTCGCACGAAGGGTGCACGTATCGATAGCATTGCGTGAGTTCTGCAGTCGATGAGCCCTTAATTAAGCATAGACCAAAGGCGCCGTCCTTTTTTAAAGTGAAGGTAGGGATGTGGGGTTGTCTGCTTCGTTCGAGCATCAACAGCGAGCTTTCGTTCCGGGCTTGGTCGCGAGCGCTGGCACGCATGCTATCTCGGCAGACATCAGAAAACAGTACATTAGCAGTTGCAGTTGTCGTCTGTATGTGCGCTGTAGCCTTAAATGATATGAAAACAGCACGTGGCCAGAAGCTTATATTGTGTCGTGACGTCAAGATACCGTCAGAACCAAACAACTAGCTTTTAGACATAATGTATAGTTAATGTTTCAGAGCACGCTCAACTTTTCGAGTACATTTTCTTGACCCATGAAAGCTTGTCCTTTTATTAAGTGCAAAAAAAAAAAACTGCAAGTTTTTTTGTGTGTCTGCCCCTTTAAGGACAAATTCTGAATCGATATCACCGGCATTAATACTCTTATTGCGCCACCAGGAAGTGACACCTTCACTCGCTCAAATATCTACCGGAGCAAGTTGACTAGTCATGAAACCGTTGACTTTGTTCATCGCAGTCTCGAAAGCTGAAACGAGAGCCACTCTTCTTCCTCCTACCGGTGAGTGTGGTGTGCCAGCTGAGCCTGATCCTTCCATCGGCGAGCCCTAACAACGCCATGGCCTTCGAGTTGGGCAGCATGACTTCGCTTCAAATGGTTTGTGTACTGCCACCGCATTGCCAGAAATCGTTAACCCCTTATTCCAGCAAGTAAACGTGAGGTCATCAGGTAGTGTTACAACCAGCCCCGCAGAAAATAACCATGTCACACAGATCTTACCACGTGCCACTTTGCTTCGATTCGGGTTCGTAAGTCAGTCGAAGTTGGCCGTATATTATCCTCTATGAAAGAACGCTAAGAAATTCGTGAAATGTGTGGGCTGAAGCCCAACACAAGCTCCCTGCTCCTTGCTTTTCAATGTAGGAACTTTATATGAAATCGGAAACTAATGTGTCTTATCATGGCTTAATTTTACAGTTGAAATATGTTCTGTGATAGTTGCGTGATCGCTTGAAAAGACGTCTGTGTTCCATAACAGCGCATTCGCATGCTTTTGCCAACTTCTGTACTTTCTTTTTGTAATCGCGAAGTGCGCTGGTAGCCACCACTGCCATAGACTATTCAAACCATCGAACTTTGATAATTAACGCTTTTTGTCAAGTACAGCATGCAGCTACTCACGCGTTAGTTAATTGCATATTCTAGTGACAAGTGGAGATCAGAAACCATCGTTTTGCAATAAGAACGATAGTATAAGAATGATGCTGTGGCCCATGCCACTAGCTCATTCAACCCATTTTCAAGTTGCATCTGATTTGTAGCTCAAAAACAACGCTTCAGTCTAGAAACACCCTCACGCGTGGACGTAACCGCCTACACTACTAAGCACATCGATAAACATTTCATTAAAAAAGAATTTAAGCTGCGCCCACTGTAGATATGTATACAGCACACTCGCTATTGCTGAAGTGCGAACTGAGCATGAAATTTGCAGCCTGACTAACAGAACTTTACTGTGAAAAAAAATGCGTGCGACCACTGCCTATCTAAAGTACAATCTACGGGTATATATAACTTACACGTGCGCCAAGTTTTCCGGATAGCACACTATTCGCATCTATTATTGCTGTTTAAGCTTATCCTCATTTTTTGTCACAACTATCATGGGCTTGAATCCATTGTATACTTGGAGCAATGAAGGCCATAGGTTCTCTTCTATGGCTACTCAACTACACAACTTGTAGAGCTCCTAGGGCCTCACAGTTTCCATGCTTCTTTAGCACGCTTTTTGCAGGTATTACCATGTCATTCAAAGTAGCCCCAATGCAAGCTGTAATCACTCGCAACTGACCCACGCATTCTGAAGCGTTCTTTCACTCAACAATTCACCTCGGTTCAAACAATAGTATGGAACCTCCATAGGATATGTTTAGGGATTCGTTAGCTATAATGTGTCTATGAGGGTACCACCATGATACAGCATGAGCGATGACGTATGTCGCAAGAATTGCCATGAAACCGCACCTGTGAGCAGCGCCAAGGGAAAGCGTAACGCATGTTATTACGTGTCGTGTAACGTCACACACACACACCTGAGGTGTTTAAATACCGCTTCTTTTATTCAATAGATACACCGCATAGCGATTATACGCGCTAATGAAGTGAACAAAAAATGAATTACCATGTATAATACGTCAAGTGCGGCACCCGGCAATTTTAAAATTATTACGTGTGGGACCTGTGTAATCATATTACACAAGTCCTACCCCCCCCCCCCCCCTTTTTTTTTGTTCAGTGTAATAACACACAGGGGAGAGGGTGGCATTAACACGCACAAGACATTTCATGTTCTTACCGTTTTACCAGTGCCACTACTACCAGAGCCAGCATTTACAGCGATGTCACGCTTGACTGATAATGTCCTACGTGACATTTCTGCTGAGGTTACGTGACCACGAGTTGTTTAGTGCAAACAGTCTAAAAGACGCCGAGTACATGCTCGGCCTTGAACCACTGTGAGTTTTCTATACTGCAACATTCAAATGATGAAAAACTGACCCAAGTTTTGTTTGCAGTCTCGTACTTATCCGAAAGTGAGTGATAATTTTTGCATGTCCTAAGTGCTCCACTATGGCCTCCAAGAGCATGCGTGTGTAGTCTCCATAAGTAGCTCCATAAGTGTGCACATGTATTTGGCAGATCGTGCCCGGCTTCATCATCAAGGCCCTGACGATCGTGCTCTACATGACGCTGATAAACCTCACCATGTCCCCGAATGAACAATCCGAAGGGCATGCCGTCGTGAACTACACAAGCAACTTGGTATCAGGCGACCAAGATGCAGCCAGCGTGGTCATTGATGTTGCGCACGTTGCTTTTGAGTGACTTGAGTGCGCACGTTGCTTTTGATTGAACAATGTCCTGTTCAATGGTCGGCATATGATGTCGTCATTCTTAATATATTTACGCAATGACAAGCTTTGCGAGTTTTTCCTGAAATAAGCAATTATTATTGTCCGGGTTTACAGACCCAAAACTATGGCATCGTTATGAGGACTCCGGAAATTTCCACCACATGGGCTTGTTCAATGCGCACTTACATCTAGTTACAGCGAAACTGTGGTTGCCGTGGCCGGTATCTGATCTTTGGGTCAGCAGTGTAGCACCTTGCTTTGCCAATAGGGTGATTTATGCGCTTACGTGCCATCTTTTGAAGAGGATTCACTTACCTAATTTCCGATGGAGGCAGAAATGTTGTAGGCCCGTGTACTCAGATTTGGGTGCACGTTAAAGAACCCCAGGTGGTCAAAATTTCCGGAGCCCTCCACTACGGCGTCTCTCATAATCATATGGTGGTTTTGGGACGTTAAACCCCACAAATCAATCAGGATTCACTTACATAGAAAAATCCCAAAAGCAGTAGCTGCGGTGAGTTCTTTTAATTTTGTCTTCCCTGCGCATATAAATATTGTTTCTTCCCTATGTTGCGGGCGGTAATAATAACAACACGAAGCACATCGATTCTTCCATATCTATGAGCAACTTCAAGACATCATGCGCATTTAAGTTCATCTAAAAGGCTGCTGTAGTGACCAAACCTGTTAACGCTGCTGTTAATTTTATTCAGTACACTGCGCAATGCTTGCAACTTCCGTTGAGTATGGCCGGAAATTTCAGACCGCCATGTCAAGTGCTATTATGACCAGTTTATCTCGAAGTCATGGTCCAATCGTTGATCGACGTTAAGTACCAGGAGTAGCTGAAAGAATAATGAAAAAAGTAGCAGTTTCGCGAAAACAGCGACGCAATGAATGTGATAGCAACATAATGGAATGGTTTATGAAGCAATGCTAGCATGTTCAGGAGAAGTATTAGTTGTAGTAAACATGTGCTTTCTAAGTAACCAAGTTCCCTGCGGTGCGGCCATAGTGGATGATCACTTTGACAGTAGCCACGTGAAACATTGCAAAACTAGCATCCCTTACAGTCAGGCCTTACGCTTTAATAGAATCTGCTCAGAGCAATCAGAGTTTCAAAAAAAAAAAAAAACGGCAGAACACTAAAGGATGCTCTAGTCAAACAAAAATATCCGCCGCAATTAATTGATGACGCAATAAAACGTGCCGACATAGATATTCGTAGAATGCTGTTGTGCACTGATAAAAACTCGACTCCCTCACCGCAGACAAACTTAGTCCTTACCCATTCTGCGTCAGTTCCGCGTGTTTTGAATGTGCTGAGAAAGCACCACAATATTCTAATGGAAAGTGAACGCTTAAGAACCATTTTCACCGAACCACCTAAAGCAGTGTATCGCAAGGCTAAAACTATTCGAGACATACTCTCATCGTCATCATCGTCGAAAGCAGACAGTCCTGACACGATCGGGTGCCATCCTTGCCGAAAACGGCGATGAAAGGTATGCCCGTACATGCGCACATGACAACAAGTCACCAATACTGGTTCCAACTTTTCCTTAAAAATCAAGGGCAATCTTGACTGCGATTCTAAGAGCGTGATATACATGATAGAATGTGCGCTATGTGAAATACAGTACATTGGTCAAACAGAAGGGCCTTTTAGACTGCGTTTTAACAACCATAAATATCATGCTAGCACCTTGCCCCACTTGCCCATTTCAAGACACGTGCACCTCCCTGACCACTCTTTTGAAAATCTACAGGTCACATTACTAGAATCTGGTTTCCGCACAAATTATGATAGAGAAGCCCGTGAATCATTCCTCATCTATAAGTTCGACGCCGTCGCATCTGGTCTAAATGAAAACGTATGAAAACTTAGTTGCCTATCTGCGTAACCTGTATCGCCCTGTCCACCTTTTTTCAACCTTGCTCAGCAATGGGTGCACGTTAAAGAACCCCAGGTGGTCTAAATTTCCGGAGCCCTCCACTACGGCGTCTCTCATAATCATATAGTGGTTTTGGGACGTTAAACCCTACATATCAATCAACCTTGCTCAGCAAGTCGCACTACATTGTCTGTATCGGTTGATTACGTAGCAGCTTTGTAACGTCTTTGTGATTTTTTGTTATTATTTTTATTATTTTTCCTTCTTTTCCCCCTTGCTATTACCGGTCGGACTACTCTTCATGTTATGTGCTTTATCTTTTTATGCGTTTTATCTTTTATTTGTAAACAACGTGCTCGTCACGTGCTCGCGCATGGAAACAATATCTTTTTACTCGTGTATCAGGTGCCCTTCAAATTGTGTGACTTGCATATATATATGCCCATATATCGCCTTTCATGCGGGTTTTTCATATTTGTACCTTATTGATATGCACATGTATATAAACAGCACTCGTACCATAAACTGTATTCTGATGAAGGCCGGACCTGCGGCCGAAACGCCAATAAAATCACTTCGTACGCGCGTCTTCTTCCCTACGGATAATCTTACCCGGACCGAGCATCACTTTTGTTTTTGGTATATATACATATACATATATATGTTAGTGTGCCTCGTGCTGAAACAAAAAAAATGTCAGTTAAGCTAGAAAAGTTGTCATTTGAAGTGCTGACCTGCACAGATGGATACGCTCTGCAAAGGCGCTTAACTTTCGCTCGCGTGTGAACCCAAGCTGGGCCGTTATATACACCGAGCCCAAATTTCTCAGACATTGTATGGAGACTCAAGAGTTTACCTTGTTCCTAAATTCGAAGTACAGGCTTTGACCTCCCATGGTAACGTTGGTTGGCGCTTGTGGAACACCGCTCACCATAACAACATCCACTATAGGTTGTTCTGTGAATCCAGTCACCACGCGGGATAAGGAAAAGACAATCTGTGAAAATTGGACGATAAAAAAAAAGATTGTTTGTACGCGGTTGCTCCCTCATGTTTCGGAGATCAGTGTGCACTTACATTTAGATTCCAGTCGGTATAAAACTTGTACAGGTTGTACTTCCCATTTTCAATCGTATCTGAAACATCGATTTGAAAAACTATTTTTGGGGAACATGAAAACATTTTCTAACTTTTTTTTGCGAAACATGCAAGAACAACAGGTTCATTAATAACGAAGCAATGTTACCGACATTGTTCACGTAGATGTGTTCAAAATATATTGTAACATCAATATGCAATTGTTAGTTGGTGATGAGGGCGTATAATAAGTGAATGACTATTCTGCATGTGACAGTGTACTAAGCGTGCAGTTTGAAGTATGCCATGCTATTTATTATGCAATTATTAATTGGCAATCGGGCCATGTGATTTAATAGAGTGTAATTGAACTGCATTGAACGTGTGGCAATCTTCTGAGCAGCATCTGCATAGCCGAGGCATGGCCTTCCCGTTTCCCGTGGAGCGCGCGAACCATCTCTCGATACACCATTGAAGTATGGCTCGTTGGCACGGAGCAAGAGATCAACTAACACCATATGCGAAGAATAATGGTGTGCGGCTCACTAGGTGCCCTCTTTCAGATTACTTTTAAAGGGGGGGGGGGGGCTTTCTCTGCCCCACTGTGCACACGTCTATGATACTGATGCGCCAATCTCTGATTATAAAAGCTAACGAAACACATGCCGTTATTCATGGAAAACTGACACACATTTTAAATAATTTAGGATTGTTGCTTTAAGTAAGAACGCGGGTGTCGAGAACTCGAGAAGAAGTGCTGAGGTGCCTCTTGGGAAAAGATGTTTAATGCCCATATTTAAAAAGAAAAAAAAAAGACGTGCTTTCGGTTCGGAAAGCGATGGGGTGGCATTTTCGTGGCAGTGTGACATCACAGGGTGACATCAGTTTGCCATTAGGGGCAAATTTGCCATCGGCTCGTGTTGCACGTAAACAACAATTAGTGCATGATCTCCAGCGATCCCCACAGTAATTTCTGTGATTCAGCCTGCATGCAGGACGCCGCAAACTCAGTGGAACTATGTCGACTCGTCGAGATGATGTCCACTGCGGTAAAACTGGCCTGCGCGTGGTCAGCAGGCCAGTCGAGCAGGCCAGCCTCACCGCAGTGGACATATCTCAATGACGAAATCTTCAAAAATAAAATGTTTCATACGTGCTGGCTGACTCCGTGTGTGGAGAGTGTCAGCACTGCATACCAAGAAAACGAAGAAAGTTACTTTTGCGGCATGTCAAAATCGTGTCAGTCCGCAACAGTGGATCAGTGGCTATGGTGTTCCGTTTATGACCCAAAGGTTGCGGGCTTCACCTTGGCCTCGGAGATGGCGTTTCGACGGAGGTGAGACACTAGAGGCCCGGGCACTGTGCGATGTCAATGCACGTTAAAAAACATCAGATAGTCGAAATTTCCGGAGCCCTACACTGCGGCGTCTCTCATAATCATATTGCCACAAGAAATTGCCAATGCTCCGCACAACGCGGACGTCGTGAACGAAGAGAAACGCTGACGGCACAACTACGAACGACGAAGCCAGCCGCCATGCACGAGCCAGCACTGCGTGGGTACGAGATTCCACCGAGCGGCCAACGTTCGTGAAAAAGGAAAAACGAGGGTGCTCAAGGCAGAGGCTCGCGAGGGCTACCGACCATCGGTTCTTCATAATTGCTGTGCGTCGTTCACTTTGGGCACAAGTTCGCCCCTTAATAAAATAGTGTGAATAGAACATCCTTGTTGTGAGGTTGTTACACTTGTTACAATGTGATTGTTTTCGGACGCCAAACTACGGATAGTACTATTAAAAATCGTGTCAGTACGCAGTTCAGGTCAAACAGCATGGAAAAGCATGGTGACGAAAAACGAACACAAAAACAAGCGTTTTACTTTTCCTCACTGTGCATTGTTTGGTATGAACGACCGACTGGCCCCGACAGATTCTTTATTCGCATGCCGTTCGATAATAATGAGTGGCTGGAGTCGCTAGTTTTCGAGAGCATAGCACGTTGGCAACTGCAGTATATAGGTCCGAGCAGAACAACTGAATGCACGCATAACGCCTTATTTTATTACTATAGCAATTACATGGACACTTTCGGCTAGTTTCAGTGGGCGCCTTTAAACGGCTACGAAAACGCACGTCCTTCAGCATGCAATACTAACGGTAGGCTATTCCAATCACTACTGGTGGTAAGCCGATCTCGGGGCCTTTCATCGTTTTTTCCGTATTACCAGTGAGATAGCGCGAAGGGCACGCTTTAAATAGTGTGCCTCGATGCCTGCGCCCGAAAACTCTCATCAAGACAGAAGTCTGTGTCATGGCCGATGCGATGCGTGAGCTCGTCTAACACGTGTGCTTTGACTTACGGAGCGTCTTCGCCCGTGCATGCGTGCTTACCTCGTAATAGTGGTATTTTTTAAGGCGAAAGCAAGGAGTTTTCTAATACCAATCACTAAGTTAGCGGGCATTGCTGGTGTAGCGTTTGTATGTCGGAGTCATGTAAGTTTTCAAATAGCGTTTGTCTCCCTCTAACGCACGCTCGAGTCACTGCAAAGAGGCTTTGGGTACCACACGCTATTTCAGATTTTCTGCGGGCGGAGCGCAAACGCTAACGGCGGTCAGAGTTATGACGCGTGTGCAGTGGCAGTGACCGCGACGGATAGTGTACGCAAAGCATTGCGTATACGTATTCGTCTCATACTCGCGGAGACTGGTGTCCGTCCAGCCAGGCAATAGTCCGGCTGTCTGGCACGGTACCAGCTGTGGCCTCTCCCCCTAAGGCGGGATGATAAATGAGATTTAGGACACGTGGAACGCAGATATCGTCTGCGTCGTGCGCAATGGCCGTGCGTAAAGCGCGAGAAAACAAACGCATGCGCAACGGAGGCGGATTATATAGTCTTCGTGTGATTCACGGAAAAAAATATAAAAAGAAAAGACACACATTCCATTTGTGTGCCATTCCACTTGGAGTGTAAAAAAAAAAAAAAACGGGGGGGCACGGCCCAGTCAGTCGAATAGCCTCAGGCTTTTGCTGAACACAGTTTGAAATATACAAGTATACCCTTCGATTTTTCGTTCATTTTACACTTGCACCAGAAAGGCTGCATTGAAGTTACAGAGTGCACGAAAGTCACTTCTTTTGCTGCAGTAGCCATGTTTGCGAAAGGAGTACGTTGTTCAAACGCAGCGCATTAAAGCATTCATTTGGGCTAGTTGGTGCTAGTCTCGTATATGTGACGGAAAATTGCTACTTTTGACTACTTTTTACTACAAAATATCTACTTTTATTTCTTAGTTCACGCTCGTCCTGTGTGTGGTAATTTTGGGCTTTTGTGCCTGAGCAGAGCGCTGAAATTTGCAGCTGCTTGCCATTATTTAGGCGAGACATTCTAATTCGTTGCTGTCGCATTGATTGCTTCATTCTTGTGGCAACACCATGTCATTCCTTTTTCTTTTTTTACGTTATCGTAGAAAGAAACACTCCCAGTGGTTTGAAGATAACTAAAATAAGACTCTGACAAAAATAAAAGCAAATAAAAGCAAGACGTTTTTCACTTCCGGTAGTTTACGAGTATCTCATGTTGGTATTCTTGCATGTTATGTTAATGTGTTCAGGTGATCCCTATCTGCGCATATGGGCGGCTATCCGTCGGCTTTGTATGCGTGCTTTAAGGAAAAATAAAGGTTGGTATAAAATGGTGAAGTGTGGATGCCCAGGACCAAACATTACCGGTTGAGCTTACGCACCAAACATCTACTTACATTCTACCGTTTATTGTGAGGTGATTATAAGGTAACGTAACTAGATTTGATACTGTGGTTAGAAGTGTTCTCTTTGGCTATTGTGTATTTTGATTATATAATGACACACATGTAAAAAGTGATTATGATGCAATGAACACCAATCACACTAAAACGTATCACTGAGAAGTCACGCGAATTCACCTAAGGAGTCTCCGTCATCCCAAAATAGTTCTCCTTGTGCAGTGCCATCCTTGTCAAGGGCTGCACTGAAATACACGGGCTTCTGGCGCCTGAAAAAAAAAAAGTCATTCTCAAAGATGAAATCATTGTTAAGATGCCTCATACAGCTTAAGTAAGCCAGTAGCGTGATTCATATAGTCTGTAGAATACAATCGAATAAAGATATGCTACATATCGCCAGGGCCAGGAATCAATGCGTAAGCATTGCAATCTCTCAACGTCCGGTATAAGTTTCGTTCAGGTGGCGTCAAGGAGGTTGGGGCAATCTCATTGGTTGGCGCTCACAAATATATTAGGCCAAAACTGAAATAAAGCTATTGGATAAAATTATTGAAATAAGCAATTCATCATCATCGCTATCACCAGCATCAGTCTGACGATGTTCACAGCAGAGCAAAGGCCCTTTTCATGTTCCACCAATCAACCTGGTCCTGGGCTTTGTTGTCATGTTATACCTGAAAACTTCATCTTATGTGCCCACCCAATTTTGTGTTTCCCCCTCACGTGTTTGCCTTCTGTTTGAATACAATCAGTTATCCTTAATAACCAGCGGTTATCCTGCCGACGCACTAGGGGCCTGGCCTATGTTCATTTCTTCATTTGAACTATCATATTAACCTCGGTTTGTTTCCTGGCCCACTCTTCTCTCTCCTTGTTTATTTAGGTTACACATCATTTTTCTTTACATCAATATCTGCCTCCTGCTCAGTTTAGGTTGAACGCTATTTGTAAGCCTCCAGGTTTCTGCTCCGTATACGTAAGCACCGGTAAGATGCAAGTCATTGCACACCGGAAAGAAATAAGCAATTGGATAAGCAATACGATAGGTTTGTGGAACGTTCTTACTGATCTGTTGTGGTGACTATACTCGATCCGAGGGGAAAAATGTGGCCGCCACGAACGAGGATGCTCATTGTGTCCCCCAAAGCAGCGGGGAAGGTCATGTAAGTGCCATTCTCGACTTCCATGGGTTTGTTGTGGATTGCATCGTACCAAAGCCCAGCGGGCACGTAAGCCTTCACCTCTGTTTGTCCCTGTGCAGAAAGCATACTATTCGGGTAAACAGTCACGCAGACAAGCAGCAAGTACACAATCATTGATAAAAGCATCAAAGAACAAAAAAAGGAACTCATTCCTTGGTTCTTCGATGCATACGCCGATTGCTCTCAGCAAGTATCAACTTTTTTAAAAAAGACCTAGAAAATACAAACTATTCTTAGAAATGCAAAGCACTCTTACAACGATTGTCAGCGAGTAGGGGTCATTGCAGTGCCTAATTATCCAGTTTCTGCAAACGCACCTGAGTGCCCTGCATGTTCATGACACATTTCCTACAACAAACTCTGGTGAAATAGTGAGTTCCTTCAGTACCAGTGCACTTAACGCTATGCTTTTTCCATTGGTATGGAGCACTTGTTCTATTTGGTGCCTTACAGTAAACATTGTGCAGTGGTCAGAAAGTGCACTGAAAGTAATGTTGCCTTACGTTTCAAAACACTGCACAAGTGTCAGTAGGCAGCTTTATGCATTAGCGAAACTTAGACTTTAAGCATACCTTCATTTCTTTGATGAAAATTTCTACCGTCAACGCAAAGGAATTAGGGTGCGTGTGTTGCCCGGTTTTATGTGACTCCTTTTCGAGCACCATTGACGCTAGTGATAGGGCTTTCATTTTCGAATCAAGGAGTACTTAGTGTCACAGAACGAGCGCTAAAAATGGGCGCGCCGCCAAATTCTTGCGATAACGGGCGGGAGAAACGCCGCGAGGTCAAAAAAAAAGAAAAAAAAGAAAACAAACATCCAAGGCTCCCCCGGGCGCACGCTCTCCCCTCGGAAGCGTGGCTTCGCCGATGAACCTCCTCACCCCACAGCAGCGGCCGAGCAAGCGCTGGAAAGTTCCAGAAGGAAATAGGCGTGGTCACGCCGGGTTGAGTCATCCATCGCGGAGGGCATTCCAACCGTCTCGCCTTCTTTCCAGCCTTCGCTGCGTATCGCGCCGACGAAATGACGAGAACCTTCTGGAATGTCGTGCGGAAGGTATTTAACCGAGCAGCCGAGACGAGAGATCAGGAGAAGACGGAAGTTAGCGCCGGAGCGCGTAGGGATTCCGCCGTGGAGTCGGCGAAGGTTTTGTCCGTAGAGGCAAAGCAGGAGAAGAAGATGATTTTCACCTGAGGGGTGACGACTCGAGCAACAGGCAAGAGTGTGTGTGTTTACCGCTATCGAGCGAAGACGCGTGGCAACAGCTGCGTGTGTGAAGCCGACGTGTTTCCGCCGAAGAAGTTTGAAGCTTGGAGAGTGGCCATTTGAGGACGCGAGGTTTCCTGGAAGAGAAACTTCGGCGAGGTTTCCTGGAAGAGAAACTTCGAGGGCCGCGGAACGACAACAACGCTGGACTGTGAGTGAGTGATTCTCGGAAGAGTATCATCTAGACTTTTGTTCCAAGAACTTTGGACTGAATAGGTTTTCTATCTCTTTAGTCTTTAAGTGTCTTGGTTGTTCAATGCATGCGACTGCATTGTAGTGCGTATTGTTGTCTGTGTCCGTTGTTTTGAGTGTGGCTGATTGTGCTGTGTAGTACGTTGGTTGATTGGTGACATATTTTACTCAACTATTGTGGAGTGTGCATACTCGTGTATTGTTTTCGATCTGCCATTATTGATAATATAATTTTGTTTGTTTATCAACTCTCGGCTCTGACTTGTTCTTTGGGCCACAGCCGGCGTCTGCTGGCGCGCCAATAAGGACCACTTCTAAATTGTCCACGCTTCCGTGGTGCGGTTCGGGGGGCCGATACTTCGGCTCTTGGAATTAGCCCGGCGATCGCCTCCCTAATTAACGGGACCTGTGTGTGACACTTAGAACATTCAGATCCACCGATGATATTTTAATACTTTTATTCCAGCAGAGGGCCCTGACCTAAATGGGTTCAGTCAGTGGCATTCTTTACCTTATCAGGCTTTATGAGAAAGGTTTGAAATTTGCGCACGAGATCGCTTCTAACGGTTCGTTACAATTCCTAGATATTGTATTGCGAATTGAAAGACTGCATTTTTGCTGCAAATATGCTCCGCGAGCGCAGGAAGAATTTATGCCGTTTAATTCTGCGCGTTCAAACATTGTAAAAATGGAATTGCAAGCTCGTACTTTCATTCCGCACTACCTAAATCTTGTCCGCGTTCAATGCATGTCAGTTTTGATAATGAAGTTTTCAGGCTTCTTGCAGCCGGATTCCCATGTGAGGTAATTGCAGCAGTGCTTGATAACCTTCCTTAAAAGATGGAAAACGAAGGAAGAGGTGGTGGCAGCACCGAGTGCCCGCCGAAGAAGCCCATTGTTGTGCCATATATTCTACAGAAGGTCAGCCTTAACATGTAAAAAAAAATGGGGGTGGGGGAAGGAATAATCTCTCCATTGTAGGAATTGGTATAACACGAAAGTAAAACGCGTATTCAGGTTGCTTCAACAAATGGCCATCTTATAACTTTCCAGTGGATTCCCGCTCATTGCGGCGTGATGGAAAACGAAGAGGCAGACGCTCAAGCTAAAAATGCCTTAAGCAGTGCCCCTGAAGTACGCATTGCGTTTTCACGAGCTGACACGAACGCCCTGCTTCGCTGCGTGATGCGCAGCTACACACTTCCGCACTGGACCAAACCGGAACGGCGACACCAGCGACTTCACAAATGGGACCCGCAAATGAGGTTCCGCATGCCCCCTAAATTGAAATGGCAACTCACAAGTATGATCCACTGCATTCGTCTTGGTGTGGCGTACACCAGACGTTACGCAGTTATCATCGGTCGCAGTGACACCGGTCCTATTTGTGAACACTGTGATGTGCCAGAAACACTTGAGCACATATTTTGTGTCTGCCCAGCATATGCACGTGAACGACAAGCACTGATTTCTTCTACTGAACTATATTGCAGTAGGTCATTAACTGATGAGACCGTGTTGGGCCCTTGGCCAGACACCAACAGTGCAACTGCGGTCACAAGAGCAGTTATAACCTTTTTGGAAACAACTGGACTATATGCGCGGCTATAAAATGTGTCTCAGCTAGAAAGAACACTACATACTCACCTCTTTATCTCACCATTGTCATCCATTAATCTTTCTTTTCCCCTTTCCCTTCCCCCAATGTAGAGTAGCAGGCTAGAGCAAGCTATCGCTCAGGCTGACCTCTCTGCCTTTCTGTAAATAAACTTACCTTCTTCTTCTCTTCGTGTCCTTATAGAAGTAGTTGATTGTTCAGGGAACATTGAACAGAGCTTGCACAATGTATATAATTGTTTGGCAGCTATAGCATTGTTCGACTTGGATTCAACCACGTTGGCGCTTGGTCATACCTGGCATTTCCAGCCACTCATATTCATTATCAATAATCAAACAAACACTTGGAGTAGCTGTGGTAGTTACGAGTGAGAACCTTGTCTAGAAAATTACAGCATGTCCATGGAGTGAATGATAAGTGGGGTGAAGCATCCATCCGTCTGTGTTTGTTTGCCCCGCCGCGATGGTCTAGTGGCTAACGTACTCGGCTGCTGACCCGCAAGACGCGGGATCGAATCCCGGCGGCGGTGGTCACATTTTCGATGGAGGCGACAATGCTGTAGGCGCGCGTGCTAAAACTTGGGTGCACGTTAAAGAACCTCAGGTGGTCTAAATTTTCGGAGCCCTCCACTACGGCGTCTCCCATAATCATATGGTGATATTGGGAAGTTAAACTCCCCATATCAATCAATCAATCAATCAATCAATCAATCAATCAATCAATCAATCAATCAATCAATATGTCTGTCTGTCTGTCTGTGGATGGAGATGCTGTGCTGGCTACGCTGGAGGGACGGACTGCCCTAGACAATAAGGGGCTTCGCCCCGAAAAATGCGTGCCACAGCCAGAGGAGCGTCACTGATTAGACACGGCAGTTGAGCTGAGGTCGTTTACTCGCGACATGCTGAAGAGTTATTGAATCTCACAGCTGGACTAGAAGTGAACGCAACGAACATCGGGTGTCCCTTGTTTCCTGACCGCAATTTATGTCGTCGTGGGGACGCTGTTACAGCCAGGTGAGGCAGGCGCGCGTCGCAGAGCTGTTTGAATATGGATGGGTGATATCGGGTGACATCAAAGCAATAAATTGGGTGAATCGGTGTGTTTCCATCATGTACGAATATTACAAAAACGAGGACGAGATCGGCGCTGTAGTTTGCCTTTCCCCATATAATAATAATAATAATAATAATAATAATAATAATAATAATAATAATAATAATAATAATAATAATAATAATAATAATAATAATAATAATAATAATAGTTTGGGTTTCACGTCCCAAAGCCACCATAAGATTATGAGAGACGCCGTAGTGGAGGTCTTCAGATATTTCGACCACCTGGGGTTCTTTAACGTTCCTCTAAATCTAAGCGCATGAGCCTCAAGTATTTTCGTCACCATCAAAAATGCGGCAGCCGCAACCGGTATGCGATCCCGTGACCTGCGGCTCAGCAGCCGTGTGCTTTATCCACTAGACCACCGTGGCGAGTATCTTTCTTTCTCTCGTCCTCGTTTCCATCGCGCTATTATTCTTTGAAGGTATACGAGCGAAGCTTACGCTTGGGCTAAAGTCGCCTCCTCGCGGTGTTGAAGGCGTCGCCAAAGTTTTTCTTCGCCTATAGGAAACGCGCCGAATGGGACACACTCGTAGCAAGGACGTGTGTCAGATGCTATTCGTGGAAGCCACGATCGTGAATCACGATGCATTACATCACTTTACAGTTTGCAAACGACGACAACACCCCGAAGAGCTCCGGGGGCAGCGCGCAATAGGCAGATGACGCGCAAAACGTTCTACAAGAATTTCTCAGCCGGCCTCCACTCCTGGGCTGTGTATATTGTAAATAGTGTTGATCCATTGTTATAGTGTACTTATTATGTATTGTAGTGCAGTGTCAGAGAAAAGTGGCAGATATAAAACACGTGTTTGTGTGGCCATGGCTAATTCACACTGGCGGATGAAGTGGGGCACATGTGCATGTGTATATAATATATTAACATTGCATTATTAAAAAAGAGGCCATGGCACAATGAAAAGCGTTCCCAGCGTCTGTTGTGCACCGAGAGGTCATGGTTTGACTCCCTTTGACGGAACTTTTTTATTTGCCGTCTGATCGGGTCCAGTTTTTCAACGTCATATCCGGGACGTAAATACGTCACTTAAGTCTTGGTGCACACCGGCATAAAGCACCTTCGCGCAAAGATGAGGCAAATATATGGGCGTGGCGTGCATGCATTTCTTTTAGCTTATATAAATCTTGCTGGATTATGGTTTGGTGCAAAGAAATCTCTAAGCAAAATTGTTGCGGAACCAAGCATGCTGAAAGCTATATGCCGAATGTTCTCCGAAAAAGTATATGAACTGCCGCTCTCTGGAAGGTCCTACGTGGGACCAACGTCGGACCAACGCAGGCTACGCGAATGAGCGCGCCATGGAGCATGCCTTGTGAGTAGAAGGAGAGCACCCACCCGCTCACTGTGGCACGTACTTAGGATGCGAGCTTTTGCTCAAAATGATAATGCTTTTAGGAAATAGCTGTACGATAGTGGGGCGCGAACGGTTAGAAGCTTTCATCACTAAATAGAAGGGTGATGATTGCGTAAGCCACACTTCAGTTAACCTCATATAAGGCAGACGGCTATTTCCTGAGCATGTTGTGCTTAATATGAAGTGGACATAAATTGTTTGCTTTCTCTCTTTAACACCTTTACCAAAGACATTCGGAGAAGCTTATTCAAGAACAAATAAACCGTTTAGTGGTTTCCGCTCTTTCTGTCTACTTCCTTTTTTCTGTGTTCGTCTGAACTTGGTGCACATGTCCTACCATACGATGATGATATATGGGGTTTAACGACCCAAAACCACCACATGATTATGAGAGACGCCGTAGCGGAGGGCTCCAGAAATTTCGACCACCTGGGGTTCTTTAACGTGCACCCGAATTGGAGCACAGGGACATACATTTCTGCCTTCATCGGAAATGCAGCCGCCGCAGCCGGGATTTGATCCCGCGACCTGCAGGTGAGCAGCCGAGTACCTCAGCCACTAGACCACCGCGGTGGTGCATGTCCTACCATAAGACAAAGTTAAAGCGGCATTTCATTGCAACTGTATTTGAACACGTAAACGAGTTCAAAGAACTTCCCGTTCATGCAAGCATGCACGATACTGGTAACGTTCTGAGCCAGGTACTTATGCTGGTTCTTGCAGCGTCAATAATTTCGTACATGGATGACCGCACTCTGGTTATCGTTGCTCGTTAACGTTGTCAGGACATCTGCATGGGATATTGTTCTTATGCAGGTCTTAACCACTCGGTTTAGCCAGAGCTCAGCCCTTTCCAACTATCACTGCATGGTTTAGCCCATTCGACATGTTACATAAGTCAGTCAGCTTAATTCTGTTGCATTCCTTTGCTTTTCCATTCTAATAGCCTGTTTTTAATAGCTAGCACTTGGGGTCAACCAACTTCCTCGCTCATTTTATCTAATTTATTTGCTTCCAACTAGAAACCTTGTTATTTCTGGAGAGATTCACATATACTATTGATTTTTTGTTGTGATGGTGCGGTATCAGCAATGCAACTTCTGACGTTTTTGTGCACATGGAAGGGGGGGGGGGCAGTAAAGCTACTTGCCTCATACAATGATTTGTTCGGGATAGGGGTGCTGTAACAAATCTTTGCTGCCCCCCCCTCCCCTATGGAGAACCCTGTGCACGCTTATGATTCAAAACATAGGAAAACAAGCACTGTTTCTTTTTTCTTGACACCTTGCTGACGTGTACGTGGTTTGCGCTGATATTACAAACTGATACAAGGAACAAGCCTACCTGGTACAGTGCCGGATTGAACAGAAACGCTGATCCCCACATGAACTGTTCGTCAATGTCGTAAGTGTTGGGGTCATCCGGGAATCTGCACGCAAACGAATAGTGTAAGCGTGTCAACCACGTTTGTGCCTCAAAAATCTGACCATAGAATACCTGTTCTTCCGAGCTACAACATGAGTATCAACCAAAGAAGTCTAAATGTACGAAAATCACAAAGTAAGCACCAGTAACCTGTCAAGGCGTGACTCATTTTAGTGAGTACCAATGTACATGTTCTAAATGTATTGTGGCAGCTGGCATACTAGTAATACTCAAGTGTGGGATCGGACTAGTTGGTAATCCTTTATTAAATTGACCAGCGTCAAAAAGTTGAAGACACAGCACACTCGGGATGTAGTTGCGCTGATCCTCATCTACTCCGGGTGCGCTGAGGTTACACTCTTTTGTGCTGAGCAGCTTTCTCACAAGCTACCTTAGACGCTTATACTGGGCCTGATTCGCGAAAGGATGGCGTAGTGAGACTCCGCAACTTTACTTGCAGTAACCATTCTGGGATAGTTTGAAACAGCCAGTGCTATGCTCACAGACGTCAGTTTCCATTCGACGTGCTTCCGAATCCAGGTTAAGGCGATGCCCGATTACGCCGTCCCGTTCTCCTCTTGAAGCGTCCTCCAATTTTTGAATCCATTGCGAAGCTTATTTTCTTGGGTGTAACATGAGCATATTGAAGTGAAACTTTGCTGCGACTTATGACGAGCCTTGTGCGTGCCTATGTGCATGAAATTAAATAAAATGACCTAATCATTTAGGTGGTACTGTCTAATTCATTGTTCTGGTCTCAGACACGTGACCTGTGAGCTCACGTTGGCGACTGATTCCTCGCTAGCGGCCAGCGTCCTTACACGTAATTAATTTGGCTGATTTCGCTAAATTATATTCGCAATATTTTCTCGCTTACGGCAATTAAAGCGCTTTGTTTAGTTTAACTACAGATATGGGACTGGTCTCAGATATATTTTTTTTTCTTTTTCGTGAGGCCCTACTTGCTTGTCCCTAAAAGTTGAAAGTCACCGTGGCCTTGCTCGGTGTAGCCTGTACCAACTCATTAAGCTATGGCGTTGGTCCAAGTGTGGCAACTGCAACTGCATAGCATCTTATGATCACGCCTTGAGCCACTGCATTCATTTTCAACAAAATCGCCGGGCTCTCCAATTTGCTTAGAGGAGACTGTCGGATTGTGTTTGGTATAAGGACTCAAACACAACGCCCCAATACTGTGTTGCATGCCATCGACTTCATTATAGTCCAGCCCCTTGGGACTAAGCGCTGGTTGAATATAATCTACTCTTAGATGGCCAAAGACGAAAGATGCCGTTCCAGAAAATAAGCAACAGTGCCCCTTTTTGACGTACTACACAACAGTATAACTAAAACTAGTAAAAAGCAGTTGTATGACGGGCATTATTCGCTGCTGGAAAGCCTCCGCTATAACCTCGTGCTGACGCGCTCTGCAGTGAAGGCGAGACAAAGGCAAGCTTCATAGTACATTGTGGTTGTTAAAGGGGTGGTGTCACCAAATTTTGAGGCTATTGCAAGCCTGTTGTGGGTTTCCTCTGTACGCAAAGACCCTCCACACGAAGAGCTGGACACAACAAACGTGTAGAATTTATTAAAGTCGATAGTCTTTCTTGGGGACTCTCCACGCAAAAATTTTGGTCTGCCAGTATGTCTGCCTGTCTGTCCGTCCGCCTGTCCGTCCGTCCGTCCGTCCGTCCGTCCGTCCGTCCGTCCGTCCGTCTGTCTGTCTGTCTGTCTGTCTGTCTGTCTGTATGTCTGTCTGTCTGTCTGTACATTTGTCTGTTTGTTCGCCCTTAACGGTACCTCGAATGGCACCAAACGATACCCCAAACGGCGAACCACATCCGCAGCGCCCACCAATACATGGGTTGCACATGACGTCATTTCCGGCTGGAAAAGTGAGCAACCGCCGTGTTTGTCAACATTGTAAGGCTAATCAGGCTGCGCGGGCAGCCTACCGCCGGTTGGGAACTTGTCAGGGTCATTCAGGCGATATATCGAAATGAAACGTGCGAGCGCTTTGCCCGTCGTACTTCGAAGAGCTTGTGGGACTGACTTGTGTGTTACCGAGCTAAAATTGAAATGTGCGATGGCATATCGACCCGTACGAGCTGTGCATCGGTAAGGATGCTACGCCGATGTGCTGCCTTCCGTGACACACGACGACATGGTCAACTAGCGGTGCTTTCGACAAGTCACGTCACGCTAATGAAGGTCTGTAAGTCGCGGGATGGCCTACTTCACCATGCAGTGGTTGGGTGAAGAGCATAGCAGCAAAGCAGCTTCCATCACAGCCTGTCGTCATTCTAATCGGGGATAGCTACGATGCTCTTTCCCGGTTGAAGTAAAATATGAGCGTCGATGGGATTTTGTAGTGAGGAGTGCGAACCCGTGTTGCATCCTGGTTGGAGAAATTCGGGTGTGGTTCAGGAGGCGTTAATGCCCCTTTTGCATGCTCCTGCTTACGCCCATGTTGAGACGTCACAGCAGTTGTGCTCATTTCAGTATTTCAGTAGCGTTGCAATGCTTAGGTTATTTTCCTCTCGTTATCTACGGTTTCGTGGGATCTACTGCTGGGGGTTAATCACGCTCTGGTTCTGCGTCTACGGCAGTCAGTTCAAGCGATGTTCCGGATTCCGTGGAAGACGTGTCCGCTGCGACTGAATCCAGCGTATTTGTCTGCGCTTTCGAGAGCAGTGAAATTGCGCTGATGCTGCGGCAGCAGTCGGGTCATAACGGCCGTAGCCCAGCAACCAGGAGGCTCAGTGCTCAGTCGCGGTTCGCATTGTCTATTAAATTAGCGGGTTAAAAGAAGGTACGTTCACATATGTTGCACTGATAACCTCAGTTAACAACACGAGACGTGGCTATTCAAGTGCAAATGGTCGGCTGTACAGCGCTGTGAATCTAGGTGGCATTCCGGAGAAAGCGACGCGATCACGTAAGTAAACGCGACAAACTTGGTCATAGCTTGAAATTAACCCCTGTGATGAAGTGATGACTGCAGTAACAGATTGGGGTTTAACGTACCAAAACCCCTATATGATTATGAGAGACACCGTAGTTGAGGGCTCTGCAAATTTCGAACATCTAAAGTTCTTTAACGTGTACCTAAATCTAAGCACACGGGTCCAAGCATTTCCACCTCCTCCGAAAATGCAGCCGCCACGGGCGAGATTTGATTCCGTGACCTGCGGGCCAGCAGCCGAGTGCCTTAGCCACTAGACCACCGGGGCGGTTACTATTCTGCATCCGAAGATGGCCCAAATAGTTATGGTGAAGCCGGTAGCGCGACCGAAGACCACATTTTGCCACTGCAAAGCTCCCGACTACGCTTCATGGTAGCTGCTTATGTTGACAAACATGGTGGTTCTCGGTCCTGCAGTTGCTGGATGTGACATACGTGCAACTCATGTATATTGCTGAAGTTCAAACGTTCATACTTGTGCAATTGTCAATTTAAAAGCAATTATTGCACATATCTGAGGCACCATAACAACACGTCAATATTCTGTATGTGTGCCTTGATACAAGAAAAGGCATACATAAGTAATTATAAGGAACGTATATAGCATATATCACGCTGCACTGATAATGCAACGCTTGCACGAGAAAGCAAGTGTTTCCAAAGTTTTGTTAAGACGACACGGTGGCGGCACCTACCTGTTGCCTTGCGTTCTACACTTTATCGCTTTAGACGGGCGCGCACGCCGCGCGCTTCGTTTTTCAAGGTAACTGCCAGATAGCGCTCATGTCTTACGTGTGACGTGACTCTATGCGCTCGTTCGCCTCCGCTGCACGCTCGAGGAACTCTGACGGAGCGCCCCCCCCCCCCCCAGAATACCATTCACCGATTTTCTTGTACAGAACACCAAATAAACATTTCGTTCGCTTTCTCCAGACGCAAGACTATCGTCTTTCGACGACATTTGCATTGTAACATGCAGATACGGGTGTCACAAAACGAACGCTCAACAAAGGGCGCGCTGCCACATTCTCGCGACGAAGCGCCGAGAGGTCAACGATAAAAAAAAGAAAACAAGCATCCAAAGACTCCCCGGGCGCGCGTCCCTCTCCCTTCGGAAGCATAGGTTCGCCAACGAACCTCCTCGCATCGGCGGCCGAGCAAGCCCTAGAGAGTTCTCGATGGAAAGGGGCGTGGTGATGCAGGGTTGCGTCATCTTTCGCGGACGGCCCTCGTACCGTCTCACCCTTTCCCCAGCCTTCGCTGCGTATCGCGCCAACGAAATGATGAGAACTTTCTGGAATCTCGCGCGGAAGGTATTTAACCGAGCATCCGAGATGGGAGATCAGGAGAAGAAGGAAGTTAGCGCCAGAGTGCGTCGGGTATCCCGCCGCGTCTGTCGGTGAAGGTTTTGTCCTTAGTGATAAAGCAGGAGAAGAAGAAAGTATGCGCCAGAGTGCGTTGGGTATCCCGCCGCGTCTGTAGGTGAAGGTTTGGTCCTTAGTGACGAAGCAGGAGAAGAAGAAAGTATGCGCCAGAGTGCGTAGGGTGTTCCGCCTTGTGGGCGAAGCCTTTTGTCCTCAGTGACAAAGGAGGAGAAGAAGAGGATTTCCACCTGAGGGGTGAAGACTCGAGCTACAGGCAAGAGTGTGTGTCAACCGCTATCGAGCGAAGACGCGTGGCAACAGCTTCGTGTGTGAAGCCGACGTGTTTCCGGCGAAGAAGTTTGGTGCTTGGAGAATGGCCAATTTAAGACGCGAGGTTTCCTGGAAGAGAAACTTCGGGGGCAGCGGAACGACAACAACGCTGGACTTTGAGTGAGTGATTCTCGGAAGAGTATCATTCAGACTTTTGTTCCAAGAACTTTGGACTGAATAAGTTTTCTAACTCGTTAGTCTTTAAGTGTCTTGGTTGTTCGATGCATCCGACTGCATTGTAGTGCATATTGTTGTTTGTGTCCGTTGTTACGAGTGTGGCTGATTGGACTGTGTAGAACGTTGTTTGATAGGTGACATATTGTATTCAACTATTGTTGAGTGTGCATACTTGTGTATTGTTTTGATCTGCCATAATTGAGAATATAATTTTGTTTTGTTTAACAACTCTCGGCTCTGACTTGTTCTTTGGGCCACAGCCGGCGTCCGCTGGCGTGCCAAATAGGACCACTTCTAAATTGCCCCCGCTTTTGTGGTGCTATTCGGGGGGCCGATACTTCAGTCCTTGGAATTAGCCCGGCGATCGCCTCCTGAATTAACGGGACCTGTGACAATTAATCTGGCGTCCACGACAAGGACCTTTGGTGCACAGTGTGTCCAAAGTAGTGAGAAAGAGCCTCGAGTTGTTGATACTGCTATCGGAACGATTTTGTGTGTTGCTCAGTGTTCTCGTTAACGAGTGCAGGAGAGTGTTCCGATAGACTGATTTAGACAGATATTTTTTGCACGCGGCAAGGTTTTATTTGCGAGACACAATGGATCTCGAAAAGTTAGTCGCTCTTGGTGAGAAGATGGGTCTTTCTGGCGCCGAACTACAGAAGTGGGTCATCCAGAAGGAAAAAGAAGAAAAAGAGCGGGCCAAAGAAGAAAAGGCAGCTGAGCTGGAAAAAGAAAGGTTGGCGGTCAAAAGAGCCAAAGCGGAAAAAGAAGCTGAGTTGGAAAGAGAGAGGTTGGCAGCTGAGAGAGCCAAGGAAGAAAAAGCAGCTGAGTTAGAGAGAGAGAGGTTGGCAGCTGAGATGACCAAGGAAGAAAAAAACAGCTGAGTTGGAAAGAGAAAGGCTGGCCACTGAAATGGCGAAAGAAGAAAGAGAGGCAAAGGAGCGACAGCTGAAAGAAGAAAGAGAGCAGCGATTGAAGCTAGAGCTGGAGAGAGAAAAGTTGGCAGCCGAAAGGGCGAGAGAAAAAAGAGAGCAGCAATTGAAGTTGGAGCTGGAGAGAGAAAGACTGGCAGCTGAGAGGGCGAAAGAAGAAAGAGAGGAAAGGGAACGGCAGCGACAGCACGAGATGGAACTCGAGCGGCTCCGTTTGCAACAGCAAAGTGAAACTCCGGTCCAAGCAAGAGTTGAAAGCAGCGAACGGGAGGACCACGGCTTCCGCTTGAACCCAAGCAAGCTGCTCGTAGCGTTTGACGAAAGGAAGGACAATCTCGACGCGTACCTTCACCGATTTGAGACGATTGCGAGGAGCCATAATTGGCCGGAACATCAATGGGCCACTGCTTTGAGTACTTGCTTGAGTGGTGAAGCGATCAGTGTGTATGGTAGGCTCACGCCGACCGATGCAGCCAACTATGCAAAGGTGAAAGCTGCTTTGCTGAAGCGATTTAGATTTACTGTGGAAGGTTTCCGGGACAGATTTCGGATAGGAAAGCCAGCTGATGGTGAGACGGCTACGCAGTATGCCGCCCGACTATGCCATTATTTCGACAGATGGATTGAACTCTCAGGGACAGCGCAGGAGTATGATGACCTTAAAGAGCTCCTAATTAGAGAACAATTTCTTACTAGTTGCCACCCAAGCCTGCCACCGTACTTGAAAGAGAGGAAGGCTGAGTCACTTGAAGGAATGCTTAAATTGGCTGATCAATTCTTGGAAGCGCAAGGTGGCACAAATTTGGCCAGAGTCAAGAAGGAGTGTGCCGAAGATTCTGAAAATTCGGCACCCGAACAAAAGAAGCGTGCACCGGAGAGTGTTCCGCGATGTTTTCTGTGTAACCGAGTGGGTCATCGCACTAGCAACTGTCGAACTAACTTTACGAGCCCTAAGGTCGTGAAATGCTTCAAGTGTGGTCAGACTGGGCACAAAGCAGACGCATGTCGTAACGGAGCGAGTCAAAGTCACCAGGTATCCTGTGTGCTAGCAGCACCGAAATCAGATAGTGATTCCGTCACCGATGGATTCGTAGAGTTGAAAAATGGGGAGAAACTTCCTATTGTGGGTGCTGTATTGACAAAACAGCCAACCGGTGTTACGAAGGGAATGCCAACGCTGCCTGGAAAAGTTGCGGGCAAGAAGATTACGGTTTTAAGAGACACCGGTAGCTCCACGGTTATCGTGCGGAGAAATTTGGTACGGGAAAGTGAGTTGACAGGCAGAACGAAAGTGGTTTGCCTAATTGACAGTACGGTTCGGATGAAGCAGAGATTGAGGTTGAAACCCCGTACTTCAGCGGGAAGGTTACTGCTCTATGCATGACGACCCCCCTATACGACCTCGTCATCGGAAACATCGACGGGGCGCGAGGGCCGAATGATCCAGAACGATTGGGAGAAGACCCTAAGATAGAGCCCTCGCCAACCCAGCGACCGCCAGATACAGTGGAGGAGCACCCCGTGACGGTTCTCACTCGAGCCCAAGGTGAATCCGCGGTGCAAGAGACAGTGAATGAGAGGATGATCGTGTTGAATGAGTTCACGTGTTGGGCAGCTGGACTTACGTCGGCACGACCTCAACCGACCGACAGTGTAAAGGTGACGGAGTCGGCCAGCCAGGCCCAATGTCGTAACATGAACAAGCGGGCGACAGGATCAATCGAGTGTTATGACCCGCTAACAATGTCGGAAGTGACAAAGATGGCTGAGACGCCGCCTCAGATACCATCGGTGGAAAGGGCTCGCCGGAACAAAACGAGGAAAAGAAGAAGAAATCAAGCGAGCACCGCAAGAAAGGACCCAAGCGCAGTTCGAAGTACACGGTATAGGTGTTGAGGTCGAATCGGAATGTGTTTGACAGTGCTATATGCTAAGTTAATGTGGTTGTTGTCCTGTGTCACAACTTTATGTCGAGTGAATCAAAATTTTTGTTACGGTGATGTGATGTATAGTATGGTACAATTGTTGTAAAGACAGACCTTTGTACATTTGTATTGCTTGAAATATGTGATGGAGTATTGTATTCATGACCCTGTGTCTATATTCTATGTGTCGTGAGATTGAATTGCAATGTACAATTGTATTAAGTGATCTATTGTGAGTGTGACGTGGCATGAGCCACGGACTAGGTTACAGTCTTCTAGAGTGTGGGGACTGTTGGCGCTCGTTTGTGTGGTTTTGAATATTATGATAATATTCTTAAAGTGGGGGGCAGTGTCACAAAACGAGCGCTCAACAAAGGGCGCGCCACCAAATTCTCGCGACCAGGCGCCGAGAGGTCAACAATAAAAAAAAGAAAACAAGCATCCAAAGACTCCCGGGGCGCGCGTCCCTCTCCCCTCGGAAACGTAGGTTCGCCAACGAACCTCCTCGCATCGGCGGCCGAGCAAGCCCTAGAGAGTTCTCGATAGAAAGGGGCGTGGTGATGCAGGGTTGCGTCATCTTTTGCGGACGGCCCTCGTACCTTCTCACCCTTTCCCCAGCCTTCGCTGCGTATCGCGCCGACGAAATGATGAGAACTTTCTGGAATCTCGCGCGGAAGGTTTTTAACCGAGCAGCCGAGATGAGAGATCAGGAGAAGAAGGAAGTTAGCGTCAGAGTGCGTTGGGTATCCCGCCGCGTCTGTCGGCCCTTAGATTTTAGATTTTGTCCTTAGTGACAAAGCAGGAGAAGAAGAAAGTATGCGCCGGAGTGCGTAGGGTGTTCCGCCTTGTGGGCGAAGCCTTTTGTCTTCCTTCACAAAGGAGGAGAAGAAGAGGATTTCCACCTGAGGGGTGAAGACTCGAGCTACAGGCAAGAGTGTGTGTCTACCGCTTTCGAGCGAAGATGCGTGGCAACAGCTGCGTGTGTGAAGCCGACGTGTTTCCGGCGAAGAAGTTTGGGGCTTAGAGAGCGGCCAATTGAAGACGCGAGGTTTCCTGGAAGAGAAACTTCGGGGGCAGCGGAACGACAACAACGCTGGACTTTGAGTGAGTGATTCTCGGAAGAGTATCATTCAGACTTTTGTTCCAAAAACTTTGGACTGAATAAGTTTTCTAACTCTTTAGTCTTTAAGTGTCTCGGTTGTTCGCTGCATGCGACTGCATATTAGTGCGTATTGTTGTCTGTGTCCGTTGTTTCGAGTGTGGCTGATTGGACTGTGTAGTACGTTGTTTGATTGGTGACATATTGTATTAAACTATTGTTGAGCGTGCATACTTGTGTATCGTTTTGATCTGCCATAATTCAGAATATAATTTTGTTTTGTTTAACAACTCTCGGCTCTGACTTGTTCAATGGGCCACAGCCGGCGTCCGCTGGTGCGCCAAATAGGACCACTTCTAAATTGTCCACGCTTTCGTGGTGCGGTTCGGGGGGCCGATACTCCTGCACTTGGAATTAGCCCGGCGATCACCTCCCGAATCAACGGGACTCGTGATAACGGGGCCATTTTTTTAATTCACTTCTAAAAGTGTAGCTGAATGCTCGCGCTTGCAATCTAGGCTCATCGCTTGCGCATCAACACTGACGTTTCAGAATGCGAGAATCAATGGCAGATGTCGTGACGTCACACCAGATCTGTAGTGACGTGAGTGACCTCCTCCATCTCCAAAACGCATGTTGTGAACAAGGGAACTCGCACGCCTGCTATTACGAGTGTGCTGGTGATCCTTGCAGACACACTGTGTGCGTCCGTCAAGGACACTGGGTGCCTTCGTTCGAAGAGACACTCGACACGTCCTTCACGGACAGCGGAAAGGTCCGTCAGAGATGCTGCGCGCGTCAAACAGCGGGGCTGCCCCCTCCTCTTTCAGCGTCTCCACGCCTATAAAAGGCCAGCGCATCTAGCGTCGGGCGCCTTCCTCGTCCACGTTCTGTACTTACATGGTAAATATAAACGCTTTGTTTCCTTCTTGCAGCCCTCTGCCTTGCCACTGCCTAGATGCACGAATCATGGTGAACGAATCATGGTGAACGAATCATGGTGAACGAATCATGGTGCGAATCACGAATCATGGTGCACGAATCATGGTGCACAAATCATGGTGCGTGCATCAAGCTTCCTGGAGCTGAAGGAGACGCTTACAGTAAAGAACACGCATGCAACAAATTTGGTGGCACCACCCCTTTTGATTAAAAAAACATTTTTCTCCCTTAAAACTAAATCTGCTCTTTTGAAACTTTCTGCATGTATTGCTGACACACTATACTATAGAACAATATAAAAGCTGTATTTTTACTTGTACCACTCCATTGCAATAATGAAGCCACAATATGAGTCAAAATGCTGTTTTTTCTAACTTTGTCACAATGTTTGGCAATAATTTAGATTCATTTGCTCCCGAAGCATTTTGATCATTTATTATGGGAACGAATAAATCTGGAAACGTAAATACATTACTGGCTCAAATGTTCGTGCTTTAAAAAAACATTAAACATGCACCATATTGCACTTTTTTGCCGATGAGGAAAAATAAAGAAAATCAAAACACAAATGCATGAAAGAGTAGTGCCTTGACATTGATGGGAAAATTGTTTCGTAATAATTACTCAAAGCAGTGATATTATATAAATATTTGATGTGACGCGGTTTCGCTTGGGTGCCCGAAATCTTAAGCACCCTCTGAGCAATGCAAAGCTTTTCCGATTTTAGTCCAGGTTTTACTTATTCTCGAAATCAGCATCCATGCTTTTTTCGAAAGCTGATGAAATCCCAGTGACACATAGATGGAATATGAAAAAGGCGTCCTTTCAAATGCCAACTTTACATAACATATCACAACCCGCCCCCCTAGTGGCCTCTCTCATCATCATCGCTGTGCCGGCTCTCACGTGTCTAAATTTCGAAACTATGACAGCCAGCTGAGGGGACATTGAGGCTCCTGGTCTAATCTATCCATCGTCTTTATTGCTGCAAGAATATTGTACCAATACTTACAGATACACAAGAAATAAACGCAAAAGGCATGCACAAAGACACTCACTCAAAGAATAGGGGCCGGGCGACCGTCTCTCCATAGACGTGGCTCCTGTAGAACAGCGTGTATAAGTAAGGAATCAACCTATAACGAATAGCCAAGTTCGCTGATGCACTTCGTACCACAAGTTCACCGAGGCTGACAGGATCTTGGTCCTGCGAAGAAAGACATTTCGCTCATAATCAGCTTTAAAACATATGCACCTGCGCAAACTTCAACGATACAGAGATAACAGAGAGCGTTTTAGGAAACCTTGTCAGTTAACGATCTTGAAAGGTTGTTTGCGATGGCGAAATGCATGCCATTAGCGTTTTATTTTAGCAGTGAAAGTTATAAGTACGGCATAAAAATACGCCTTCTCCCGCTAAAGGGAACCATGTGTAGATGCGAAGCAGTGGGCGGAAATTCTTGCACTGGCGGTGACATTGACGCTGGCACTCATCGCGGCGTTGCACAGGAGGGAAACCCGGGGAGGTGCAAATCACACAGTGATGGGCTGGTGTTTCCTACTGCAACATGCTAATTACTGCCAATGGGCAGTGTTGCGATCTTAAACATCTCCGCGCCCACAAAATCTCTTATGCGTTAAGAAGGAGAAGTTTCAAGCAATGGCAGGGCTGTGGTGCAGAACACCCGCTTGACAAGCAGAATATTTGCTTGAATTCTCATTCCAACCGTAGATTGGTATTTTATTTTTTATATTTGCATATTTCAATCGTTTGCTCATGGACAAAGCTGATTTTTGATCACAGCCAACAACGCCCATGCCAACGCTGATCTCGGAATTTTCGCAAAACGAGCTCTTTGAAGTTGTAGCGTTAAACTGCGTGTGCATGACTCAAAAAACAAACTGCCAGCAGGAATCGCAGGAGGCCACAGATGTGCATGTCAAATGTTACGTCTGTAGTTCATGTAAATGACGTCTGTTTTCTCATCATCGTTTGTGTATGTTCAAGAAGAAAATGTTCTGTTGAGTGTTATTGATGTTCGTGACAGTAAATTTTTCTGAACACGTAGTAATATCACGGCGAAATATAAACCCCATGACACATCTAGCGTCGTGCAAATGCCGAAACTTACAATGCCGTCGTCGGTGTTGTGGTTTCTTGAAAATGGATAAAATGCTCCAAGCGCGTGCCAGCGTGCGCACAGCTCGACAGTTGTGTTCTGGTTGAAGCCGCATATGTCTGCACCCATCAGCGGCATTCCGTACATGCCAAAGCTGAGGATATCTGAAAGAAAAAAAAAAACGAGGAGTACACGAGTGTAGTAGCTGATATTTCCTCACGGGAACATTTGGACGATGATGACGGTTAGTATTCAAGTACTGGAGACGATGGTAGAGGGGGGCAAGATCCTACACGCCCTCCCCTCTTATCACCAATAAGGTGGGTGGGGGGAGGGGGGCCACTAAGCTTCTTCATACTATTACTAATTCGAATATGTCGCGTCATTGATTAAAAACATGGTTATTTCCTACGCAGGTTTCTAAAAATAATGGCGGTTGGAGTTTCCTGGTAATGTACGACATGTTTTACTCACCATATTTACTACAGGAAAGCCAGAGATCAGAGTTAGGCCACAAGGAGAAGCATTTAACAGCTTGATTTTAATTTCCCTGGGCATTGTGTGAAGCATAAGCTTGGACTCTTAACGGCGAGTGGGTAGAAGTGGGAGGCTGCGAAGACACTGTGCCTCCTCCCTCCCCCTTGTACCTAAGTGAGAACACTGCACACGCACGAGTGGGACCAAGTACGCAAGTTTTTGTCTATGTACCTATTTGTACTACTTGTGTAGCTTTGTGACTGTCTCCACTTTTTTGCACGATGACAACAATTAATCAACAGGAGTACAGAGGCCCCACGCGTAGGAACCAACATATCTTTAAATATATAAACAAATACGCTTCTCGCTTGTATACTATCGTACTTATAGCATTCAGGAAAGTTAAGGAACTAATAGTACTGTTGTATTCATAACATCCAGAAAATGTTTGCCAGAGAATCTGAGTGAACTTATTCTAATAGAGTCATATCTTCACTTTACGAATGCCAAAGATGACCAATCGTTTAGCGCATGCCAGCGCTCGTGCAGACTGACATACGTGAACATGCACACGCCTATACACTATAGTACACTTCCATGCACATGTCCTGTGAGAATTGTTGAGTAATGCTGAAGTCGTTCACCGTGGTATAATTGTAGTGATTTATGTAGGGGTTTTAATGTGCTAGAGCTGCGATAAGATTACGAAGCTAGGACCAGTGCAAGGGCTCCGGAAAATATCGCCTGCCTGGGCTTTTAGATGCGGAAGCATCTTATACTCGCGCCTTGTAGTGCGCCGTCCGCACCGCTTCTCGAACATTCGACAGCTGACGCGCGCGCATGCGCCGTCGCGCCGTCGCCCACTCTTCCACCATCTGTGCATCCCTTCCTCCTCTACACACCACGCGCGCTTCACTCCTCCACCATCTGTGCACCCTTCCTCCTCTACACACCGCGTTCGACATCTACAATTCTCCTGATTCTCCAGTGGACGCGCATGTGGCGTCGCGCTTCGAGAACATTCAACAGCTGACAGTGCATGCACCGTCGCGCTGTATATATACTCAAGGTCGGCGCTCGCTCGCTCAGTTGCCGCTCGTCGGTTGGTTTGTACGGCGCGTCGACGTCCAAGGTCGCGGTGAAATGAATTCCAACGAATCCACAAACACAATGATCGACGTCCCTTCGACCAGCGCCGCCCTTTCGCATACGTGTGTACGTGTTCACTCATTAACACCCCCTCCTACAACCACGTTAACCAATTTAGCCATCGACCCAAGTAAGTCGCAATTTAACACCCCATTTCACAACCACGTTAACCAATTTAGCCATCGACCCAAGTAAGTCGCACTTTAACACCCCGTTAACCAATTATATGCTCCGCATCCTCCTCAGTGTTCCCCCGAGGGAAGCTGCGGGCAATTTTTTTTGAACGTGCACACAGTAAACGGGCCTGTAGTATTTCCTGTCCATCGAACTGTGACACCAGCGTACGGAATCAAAACCGCACCTTTCGAATCAGCAGCCTAAAATAGTAACCATTGAGCTACAGTGTTTTTTTTTTCCTGTTCGTTATTCATAAGGACGAAGAGGAACTGGTGGTTTATGTTTTGCCTTTTCAGGCAGCATAGTATACGTATCCTTGCAAGTACAGTCGTTCGTTCTCCATCCGAGTTTCACTTCGCTTCGTAACGAACCTCTCACCATGTTTGAAAATTGGGGCTGACGAGCGCGATGCATACCATGGGTGTTCATGGTCATGTCTGCTATGAAACTTGCAACGCTACGCGCCGCGGAAACGGGCCATATTTCAAGCTGAACGCTTCTCGTATACTTCTTACGGGCTCGTACCTAAAAAATAGACAGTTTTAGTAAGGCATCCGCAGCAGCTCTGCGGATGCGGGCTGCTATAGTATGGCTGCTAGCCATTCGTTCGCGGAGTGGCTGAATCTTTCTAGTGAGGGAATGATGTACCCGATGTATGACCCTACGTATTTGGCAGTGCTCCGACCTCGCAAACAGTATAACATGTGACACTGCAATAATAATTTGACATGACTTGTAGTTGTGATCAGTTGCTTGAGTAGACGATGAAAACTTAAGAACATTACAATACACAGAAACGAAATCTGTGCGTGTTTTATTTCTAGATGTTTACTGCGAATCACAGCAATATGTTAGACTCCTCCGTTTCCCGTGCGTCCATATTCTGGCGCATCGTGCAGAAGCGAATAAAACTAATTTTCTACCGCATTTCAGAGATCATTTCGCTCATCATTTATAACCCGCATCCAACTAAATGTTCATGCGGCACACCGTCAGTCTCACGTCCATGGAAATGTCACAGGTTTCATGCTCAGTTAGGTTGAAAGCCAAGTGAACGTAGAGGGCGCATTCAGCATAGCTTGCCCAAGGGACCTTAAAGGGACATTAAGTACAATTTCACGGTTCAGAAAACACCGCTCTTATGCCTAGTTCACACTGAAACATCCGCTTTCTACAGCGACCGAAATTCCCCTGCCGCCGAAACACAGCGTCGTTCGCACTGGACGCGCCCCGCGCCGCCGAATATGCCATCTACTACGGGGCGAACGCGGGATGGATGCGTTGTCACCCGGTTGTTGTCGCGGCTCGCAAACGCTACTACGCTATCCAGTGGTGCATACTTCGACGATTCTCGTACGCAAGAAGCAAGAAAAGACAGTACTGCTTTTTTTGCTGGCAAGTGGCTGTCTTGTAATGCACGAAGAGCAGAAAAACCACCGACGCCAGCGGCGTTGGTGGGTTCGTTTTGCTTTGCAAGGCCGCAACAAGCTCGGTCACGCCAACAGCAAGCTCGGTCACCTCTTTCACAAAATACGGAGGCGAAGAAGGCACAGAGTAGGTTAAACTCCCGTTGGTTTCAACATTCAGTTACGTGCACTGCAGCATAACAAGTGAGTAGGGCTTGGCCGCCATTTTTCAAAATTCCTTGACTAGCGCTCCTATTGGTCCGCGGTGACCGATTCGGCGGCAGACGCCGCGAAAATCGGTCCGAGAGCGATCGGCGCGAAAAGGGCCCTTTCGGCGGATCTCGCCGCCGCTGAACCGGCTTCGGAGCACTTTCGGCGGCCGGAATGCTCAGTGTGAACGCGGCCTTACTGCGGCACGACGTTTTTTAAGCCAGAAAATACGCGAAAAGAAAATGCAGATGGAGTCGCCATCTTCAGACTTCTGTACCAAACACTGTGACGTAGAAAATTGTGAAGCCGTCTACTCGTTCTTACGTAGTTTCTAATCAATAAAAATGAAGTACATTGCCGTTTATGAATACCATTGACCTAGCATACGAAGTTTCAAAGTATTTCAGAGAGTCAATGTCGCGAAAATACGCAAAATACATTTTGAAATTTGTTATGTCATGCGCATTGATTGCGGAGTGAAATTTAAAAATGAAGCTCGAACCTTGATTTTGTCAGTCAATAATAAACCTGGGACAGTGAAACGTATGACATTAGAATCATCAGAGTGCAGTTTGTGAATCTAAACCAAGCCACTGTTTCTTTTTAGTGTACCTTTATGTCTGCACAGACGAGGCGCTGAGAATGCCGCCACAACAACGCTTGCGTCTCGGGCGTTCGGGCACGTCATGCGCTCGTGACATAGTGCGTCTGACGTGCACATGCGTATGCATCATGTGATCCCCTCGCTCGCGTGCCGAAGAAGGCAGCGAATAGGAACGGCTACACAAGGTGAGAGGCAAGGATTTCAAGCTCGCCTCCTCGCATGCCACCTCAAAACATTGGTTTTCTCAGCTTCTAAAGGATCAATTAGTATAAAAATTCTTCCGGCTTGATACCCTTTATTGGGCACGTAGCAACTTCCAGTTATGTCACCTAAACATCAAATGCTTGGGAAAGGTTAGTAATGGACCCGATGAACGCGTGACCGTTTTGTTATTAAGGCGAAAGCCCTAACTGCCTCATCAAATTCAAAATTCGACCGTCAACACCCCGCATCGTCAGGGACAAAGTATGCAAATAATCCCCATCACATGACAATGTCACCGTATCACGTCACAGATCCCCCAAATTCGTGACGTCGTGAGAAGTTGCGTAAGATGATGACGTCATCATATTGCATCGTACTTGGTTAAAAGCAGTCTGATTACGAAGGCAGTGCAATATCAGGCTGCCTTCGGTCTCGGAGGCAGTACAATATCAAATTAGGCTCAGAAGGCGCCCGAATAGGGGCGGGGAGCATCAATACACTGACTGAGAAGAAGACAACTTTCGCCTTCGAGTCATTAAGTGAACGCATATGGGCCCTGTGAGTTTTCGAACTTCTGTTTCTAACGTCGCACCGACGATAAAGCAACTTTGTATGGTAGTAAATGCGTGCTTCTATGAATTAGCTGACCATTGTGTAAAAAAGCGGCAACTGCTTTTTGGTCAGCTCTTCCAAGCATTAATTCGAGTGATCAAGCTTCCGAGTTTGTGAGCATGGGTGTTGGCAGGGTGGTGCGAAAGGAGCACTTGCCGCACACCCAAGCAACACCAGCGCTCCACCTGCCCCACCGCGATTCAACACGGACTTATGCCCCGCAGACGAAACTCTGCAGGCGCCCTCGTTTGTGAAACATGTGATTGACACTTGTTGCACAAGGCATTGCTCAGAAAAGTTTTCGTGCTTCTGAAAGAATACACATTGATTTCGGTCCCCGGGTATTCCCAATCTGCGTTCATGGTAGAAAACAGAGCAATACAACAGAGACAAGAAAGACCAAATAGGCCAGTGGCGTAGCCAGAAGATGGTACCCCCCCCCCCCCAACACAAGCACTATTTTATTATTTTGCCGTGACATAGAAAGCACAATATGGTGCTAGAGTACATATACATGCCTAGTTTCCACTTGTGGGGTCTCTAACCGGCGAGAGCGCCAGGCTCTTGGAGAAAACGAGCACAGAATACGTGGTTGGTACAAACAAAAAAACAACACATCCAAGGCGCCGTCGCCAAGGCTTGACTTACCACGAGAGCCCCCGACGCGCAGCCCGAGGTGCTACGCACCGGGAACCCACGCTAGAGACAACCGTTCGCGGCAATCGCCACGCGCAGAAGACAACAGCTTATTTCTCGCTGCCTGTGTGTTGTTGCAATCGTCGCTCAATCTAGATGACCGAGAAACTGCTGAATTTGAACGCTCAATACTCACTAGGAATGCTGAGTTTCATATCCTCCCACGATGAGCTGATATCCCCGGACCAGTGGCCCGACCACTTGGATTGTCCCGGAGATGTCGCCCGAGAGATGATGAAAGGTCTCTTCTGGCGGATCTGAACGAGTGCCCTGATGATGAATGAAGTAAATAAAGAAATCATATTGCTGCATGCATATCAATATTTAAGCCGTATCAATGAAACCCTATGCCCATTTGACATGCGTGTAAGTTAGATGGATATTTTGAGCTTTCTCAATAGTTCCAGCATTGCTGTTCACCGCTTTAATAAACGTGTATGACAGTGGTTAATAGATGCTCGAGCTTCGCCTTCAAGAGTAGATCGCGCTTGGTGCGCATCACTTTCTCACTTGCTATCCTCTTTTTGGTGGAAAGCGTAATCATGCCGCAAGGAACATCTGTGCGCGTAACATTGGCTGCTGCAAACTATCATAGAATGCCCATTGCAAGTGCAGCGTTGTGGAGTGTCCAGTATGCCACAATTCTCTTTTTTATGAATTGGCAAAGTACCCACTATTTGCCTGTGACGCAGCACACGCACATCTGCAGTTGCACATTTTGTTGATATTTCTAATGATTATTATTTACTACTGAGTACTTTTAAGTTCCAGCCACTTGTTGCTTGATTTACATCTTTTGCCGCCTGGTGAGATTATACGCTTCTGTCGCCCAATATTATGTGCGTTAAGGAGAATTCTCGAGCTACGTGATATTCATATCGGTTGTTTTATTGTTCGAATAAGTTACAAGTATAATAGTACAGGCGTGGATGTCTGAGAGAACTCCGAGCTACGTCTTCTTTAGCGCTAACTTTAGAGGCAAGAGATGAAAAAAATTCAACACACATACACGCTTTTCTTTTCATGTGTTTGAAGTTTGCGCTGAAGATGCCTTCGAAATTTGCACTTAAGAAGTATCAATTGACCTGCAAATGTTTTCCTACGACAACTAAGCCCCCCCTCCTACCAACGCACTCGTTTGGCTGGGTATGTTCACATCGAGTGAAGGGAAAAATGCACGCTTTCCGTCGCTTCATCCAGGAGCATTCCTACTGCAAGCACATGCAAACATGAATAAAGAATGAGGCATAAGAAGGTAGTCATTTATGACACCCTCGACAGAAAAGAAACCGTAGCTGAATGTCGACAATATTCATAAACAGAAAAACCCCACACCTACTTCTTTTATAGTTTTTTTATTGTGCTTCATTCCATGCAAATTACATGCTATTCGGTCAGGTGTGAATGTCTTTAGTCCTCTCTTTCCGAAGTGTATTTTTTTTGGACTTCAATAAAGTAATATTCTAACTAAAAAACTCACGTAAAAATCTTCCGTTCGCTATTTGAAGCCCAAGGTTGTATTCTCAGAAAAAAAAAACCTTTTGGAGCTTTGTAAGTGACGAGAAGTTCATTGAACAAAACTAAATTCGTTTTGGTTTGTACGTTGTTTCCTTTGCAGACATTCGTGTTACGTAACAGACAGATAAAGGAGGAATGCGCAGTTTTCCCGTTCAGTGGCATAGAAATACAGTATATAGATTCTCGTTAACTGAAGCTCGAAGGGACCTCTGAATTTCGTTTGAATTATCAAGACGTTTGAACTATCAGAACTTCTCAGATAGATGTCTCTGGGTGAGGTGACACTACACATTATGGTTAGGCATTGATTTTATCACATTTAAAAATTTTAAGTGTTTTTCAACCCTAACTGCACGCAATGAACAGAAAGCAGACGAGTAGGGTCCACAAGTTTATTGGCCATTTACTGCTAATCAGACCTTTTAAAGAAATCATGAATTGCCAACTAGATTTTTGTTATAAGTATGTGCTTTCAGCACAAAGCTCTCTACACCAGTTAAGAAGCATCATGGTTTACCATGCGTGTGTTGTTTCAAACATTTGTTTACTAGCAAATCCTTTTTCCTTGGAGTCCCGAGGTGACTATTTTTCATTTTTAGACTGGTAGGATTATATAAGGATGCAAATTTTTAAATAGTAGCGGGAAAGCAGCAGATAATTTCTGGTATGGAACTGCAAAAAGTATAAAATAACCGAATGATGGAGTTTTAATTAGGAGGCTTTAAATACATTGAACGAGTTGAAGGCCAGCCAAAACATTGAATTTTGATTGAATTAACCGGAAGTGTGAATCATCAGAGTTTTCATTATCGCGAGTCTACTGTAATTACACACGTAATGTACCTGAATAAATATTTTCATCAAGATGATCTATTGTAGTGAATTCAGCGACTAAGCGCATCGTAATGAAATGCGACATTTTCGCTCTGTGACAACCGGGAAGCCATCCGCGTTTTACAATTTGAACGTGTTAATCGGCCAGCCGTTCAAACTGGCAAAAACATTTGCTTGGAGCGATGACAGGGAAATGTGGGATGGGCTGTACTGATTAACGTGGAGTCATTGCAGAAGCCCGTAACATCGCATGGAGAAAGAGAAGATAAGGAAGGGACAGTTGTGTGAGACTTTTGTAGACGTAATGGAACCGCTATAGAGAAAGCCGGCTAGGTAACAATATTACGCTGATGCATTCTGAAAAGGACACCATTACCGTCAAGTTTTCACGTAACAAAACCCTTGTCTGTTGTGTAACTGCTCGCTAGTAACGTACTTGTACGTCGCCCTGGCTTCCATTTGAGAGTAGATGTTGTGGACGTTGTAGTGGGACGAGATGTAGTGACGGTCGCTCATACAAAGTGTCTTGGCGCACAGCTTTTCTCCGCTTGGCACATACGGGGGTTGATCCTCCTTCTGGTTCGGAGGGCAGCCGTCCTTGTGACCATCGTAGAAGTTGGATGGTTCATTCATGTCCTGCGCAACGAGAAAAGAACCATCACTGCTTTCCGCAATTTGACATCAAGCTTAGTTCACTGCCAAGTTGTCGGAATCAACGTTCGTCAAAATAACCTGACAAACGGATCTAGATCCGTCAGTTTCGTCACAGATTCAAGGGTGTAATATTCTAATGTAACGAACGGGCCTCTAAAACGTGATTCGACCGACTGTGTCATTTCAGTCCATCCAAGCGATTGTACCAGAAAAAGAAGAAGCGGCATATCTTCAGCTTTCTGATTTGTCTCATCTTCAATTGTGGCCGTACGTCATTCGCACATCTGATGTTTCAACGTACTGTTAGAGATTACATCCATGGCAGTTTACACTACCTGAAAAGAAATTGACCGTAGATGACATAAAAAAAAGAGATTGTCTTTCTTCACAAGATTCATAGAGGCTAGCTTGCTCAGCAATTGGTGATTTACCAGATATACCGCGGTATCCAGGATACATACTTGTCTGTACTGTAGGCTCCAGGGTTCAAACCTCTTCATATCTGCAGATCTTATTATACAGCACCTAAATATGCGATAATCATTTCAGTTATCTTGCCTGACATCCTCATCAGCAGCTGAACTGTTCGCCGTTCTATGCGCGAAAAAATGTGCAAATTCTTTAAGAGATGCAGCGATAACTGCTAATTTCCAGTGATTCACATCCACTACTACTGCTGCTGCTACTACTACTACTACTACTACTACTACTACTACTACTACTACTACTACTAATAATAATAATATGTGACGTTTTACGTCCCAAAACCACGAGACGCCATAGGGAAGGGATCCGAAAATTTTGACCATCAGGTTACAGACGTCACACAACGCACGGGCCTCTAACATTTCGCGTTTATCGAAGTGCAACGACGACCATGACCTGGATTGAACCCACGACGTTCGGGACAGCAGCCGAGCAGCGAGGCTGCTGTTCCACTAAGGTGGATCTTTCCTGTTCACGACAGAGATGTTATTAGGCCCGTTATTACTTACCATTTTGAGACGTACCAGCGCGCGGCTTGCGCCAGACAAAACGTCCTGGCGGCGATACCACAGTGGCCATGTTCCCGGGGCTCGAGCCGCACGCGGCTAGCACTCGCGCAAGCGCGGGGAACGAGGCGCCAATGGGAAACGCACGCTCGATTCCCCCCCCCCCCCCCCGCCCAAAAAAAGTCTATAAATATGAGTTTTGTGCTCGAGCAAGCAACCCCTGTCTGAGAAATTCTTTCATCGTAAGCTGCCATCTGGAGCTTTCTGTCTTTTTCTTTAATTTGTTATATATGCCGCGGTAAATCCATTATTTATGCTGTATGCTCGATCCCTCGAACAGCTAAGGTGTAACCTGTGCCCCATTTATAAGCCAACATCTTCTTATCCCAACAAAAAATAACCTTTATCGGGTACGACAGAACTGCAAACAGTTAACAGCCGAGCCGGCTTTGACAGGATCGACAGTTAGGTTTACTTACAACAGGTAAAAAAAAAGCATAGCTCTACCTAATCTTTTAAGTGGTAGAAAGAACTTGTACTCACAATCCAAGCTCCATCGAAAGGGACTTCATTGTGAAACCTTGCCAACTGCGTCATCCAGTAAATCGTCGCATTGGGGTGGCTGAAGTCGGGGAACACGCTGCTTTTGTCATTCCAAACCTGTTGAGTGTGGAATGAGAAGTGTTCATTTAAAATGGCTAATATTATTGCCTGCGTATTTATCAGCTGTCTTAATACTGTCGCACTGATGCAGTTTGTGCAGTTGCAGCAAGTTTTCTTGTAAATTCCTAGAAGTTGTTGAATGCGCCGCGCGTTCCATAATTATTTTTAGATACGATGCAGCTTTAGGCCGAGCTCAATCCGGTGTGTGACGTGACTAACCTTACTGCGCATGCGCGTCCACCCCCTCTCTTCTCCTCTCCTACTCTCCCCTTCTCTCGTCTCGCAACGCCGACGTAGGGAACGTCTGCTAACCCATAGAGTTTCTTAATTTATACTATAGAGGGAACTCTGGCGTTAGTGTCCATGGGAGCTGCAACGCATGGCACTTCAGCGAGCATGGGAATGATGGGTAGTGCACACATTTGTGTAATATTCGTACTTCTGGCCTGCTTTTGGTTCCGTGTGTGTTCGTGTGGCTTGGAGCTGTTTTATTACGAAACGAATATTAGCAAATGTTCAGCGGTTGCGCTTCACCGTCCTATTCTTTTAGACTTACCTTTCCAGATCGGGTCATGAAGTTCAAAAGGGTTCAATCTTTCTTTTAAAAGAAAATTGAAACACAGCAATAAACGAAGCCGCAAGTACGATTCGCCACCCACAAGTATGAAGACTAGGCGGATGTGTGTACTACCCATCATTCCCATGGTCACTGAACGATCGCAGCGCCAGTGTCCCCTCTAGTTTTTTAGGAAACTCTATGTGCTAATTTACGCTGCCTCCCTCCCTCTTCTCTAGGCATTTCTTCCAGTGGCGTTCGCAGTCCCATTACGCATGCACGTCTCCTCCCCCCTCTTTCCTCTCTTACGCGCCCCCTCTCTCACCACTCAACGCCAACACAGGCAGCGTCTGCTAGCGAGCTTTTTATTGAAAAAAAAAATTGCCCGCAGCTTCTCTCGGGGGAACACTGAGGAGGATGTGGAGCATATAATTGGTTAACGGGGTGTGAAAGTGCGACTTACTTGAGTCGCTGGCTAAATTGGTTAACGTGGTTGTAGGAGGGGTGTTAAATGAGTGAACACGTACGACACGTATGCGAAAGGGCGGTGTTTATTTATTGCGACGAACTTTGAGCACGATGGCTTTTTGGTCGGTAAAGTGAAGAGTGAGTGGATCGGGTTGCAGCGGTCGTAGGTCGAAATTTGCAAAGACGTGGTCGATGCAGGTTCCGCGAATGGTGGTCGGCTGGTGGTGTTTGCAGTCGTCGTGCGTTGCGCGTTTCAGCGAGTGTCGCGACGCCATGTATCCGACTATCCAATCGTCCTTGATGACGTCGATGTTGAAGTCGCCAACTAGCATGAACGGTCGATGTTGCGGTTGTTGTTTTCTGTAATCTTGCACGGCCTCGTCGACGTACTTTTGTACGGCGGCACGAGAGAGGTTTGGCGCGAGGTACATCGTCATGACGTCGACGCCACAGACGGTAGTAACGCAGTGCTCACCGTTGGCGCGTTGTTGAACGCCGGGCTGTAGTCGGAGGTCAATGAAGTAGTCGTCGTCGTTGTCGACGTCACGCTTGACGTAAATTCCCACACCGCCCGCAGGTCGTTGGAACCCGTGCGTGCGCGCGACCGAAGCGTATCCCGCAACGTCGACGTTATCGGCCTCTCGTCGCCGACGCTTGCACTCGGCTTCCCGTTTTCGAAAGTCCGGGTCCTCTTGTCGACGCTTACGTTTCAAAGCGGCCGAATCCGGTGCTGCTGCTCGATGCTGACGTCTCTCAGCGGCTTCACGTTCTCTAAGTTGAGCATCCTCCGCTCGACGCCGACGTTTACGTTCGGCGTCGCGAGCTCTTCTCCGCGCTGCCTTGTCTTCGGACGACGACTTGGTTGCGGTTCCGCCAACACTTTGGCCGGCGCTGGTCGAAGGGACGTCGATCATTGCGACTTCGGACGTCGACGCGCCGTACAAACCAACCGACGAGCGGCAACTGAGCGAGCGAGCACCGACCTTGAGTATATATACAGCGCGACGGCGCATGCACTGTCAGCTGTCGAATGTTCGAGAAGGGGGAGAAGCGCAACGGCGCATGCGCGCGCGTCAGCTGCCGATGTTCTCGAAGCGCGACGGCGCATGCGCGCGCGTCAGCTGCCGATGTTCTCGAAGCGTGATGGCGCATGCGCGCTACATTATACAGCTAGCGAATGTTCGTGAAGAGGAGAAGCGCACGCGGTGTGTAGAGGAGGAAGGGTGCACAGATGGTGGAGGAGTGAAGCGCGCGCGGTGTGTAGAGGAGGAAGGAATGCACAGATGGTGGAAGAAGGAGGAGGAAGCTTGCGGACGGCGCCGCACTACAAGCCTCGAGTATTAGATGCTCCGCATCTAAAAAAAAAAAAAAAAACCGACTGCTCACGCTGCACAATCGTTCACTAGCAACCTGGTATATACATGCACTGGATCTTGACCTGCAAGGCAGCACCAATGAGAGATTTCTCCTGTGCGTTCTTGAACAATGAAAATTCGCTGCATGCGCGTTAACTAAAAGTGGACTGTGGGTCTCTGTGTCCAATGGAAGTCTTATGTCTCTCATTGCCCATTAGCAGCGATTGGCATTTTCTAGCCGGAAACACCGGTCCATCACTGCGTGCATTGCGCCTCCACAAGTCTCTCTCCTGCACAACGCCGCGATTAGCGCCAGTGTAAGCATTAGCGCCCACTGCTTTGCATCTACACGTGGTTCCCTTTAGCGGGAGATGGTGTAAATAATTATTGTAGGGGCATTTATTCACGTAGCTCAGTGGTCTCAAACTCGGCCCGCAGACAAGAAATTTAATGCCACATGGACCGGGGCAGCGAACACTAAGGGCAGGGGGGCGCCATTGTGAATGAAAAAAGTGGGGTGTAGTACGGATGAGAAAAAGAAAATGACAAGAAAGGCTAATTGGGGCGTAGTACTGAACAGGGACTAGAAAAGAGAATGACAACATAGGTGCAGCTGCGCTTGTGTTGTAGGCCTTTTTTGTTCTCTGTTCTTTATAATGCACCCAACGGTTTGCCTCCAGAATGAACCGTTACCAACTACCTCAAATGAATGTTTTGCTACAAGAGGGGAGGCGGGGGGTATCTGACGAAAGATTTCAGAGATCACTTTAAAGGAAATTGGCCGTCAAAGTATTTCAGCAACATATCTACACCAATCGTCAGAATGACCAAAATCTGGACGCCTATTCCGAAACATAGTTCTTGTTCCACTGCATGGGGAGCTTCACGAAAAAGGTTTAGCGCACCGAACAAGGCGTTATTAATCGCAGCAGACGAGAAAATAAAGCTACAGCAATCTTGCTGATTCCGTAAAGCTCTGTCACAAACTTTCTTCTCGTTTTTTTTGTGTTCCTTTTCTCTTTGTTAGTACTTATTCCTATATTTCTCCCTATTCTTTTTTTCATTTCTCGATTGCTTCCGATTTCAATTTCTCTACGTGGTTTCTGTTGTGGTGTTTACCTTGCCATAGTAACAGTTTCCGCAATTTATACGATCATCAAGACAGCCTGAGAACAAGAAAAAGATGACCAGCATTAAAATTATCAAGGCATTCGAAGAACCTGAACGTGGCGCGTTCTGAATAAGCTTCAGCTGTCTATGCTTTTGCCTACGTTACGTCAAACAACTTACCTTTCCAAAAACAATTCCTCCGGTGATATTTTTGACGAAAATATCCATGGAAACACCGTCGTCGTACGGAGGGTAACTGCCGGGTGCTTCAGAACCGCTTACGGCTGGATCCTGCGGGTCGTGCGTACTACAGATCAGACAACATATCTCATTAAAAATATTTCTTTTTAAAAAAGTGTTCGTGGTGCTCTTAAGGCTACTTGCCACGATGACGACGTAGTGACGGCCAGAAGCGTGAAGCTCCCTGACAAATTCCGGAAGTCCTTCGAACCTGTCCTTGTCGTAGGTGAAGTCGTTATTGCTTTTCATGTAGTCAATGTCATTCCACTGGGTGTCCTTGATTTCGCGAAGAGAAAATATCATGCACATTTGTTAGGCAATAATGTGTGTCCAGCCCTTTCCTACTATATCTTTGTGTAGCTCTAAGCAACATCGTCATACTCAGACAGAGGCCTCTCCCAATTAATTCCAGTTTAGCGCATCCTGCATGAACTGATTCGATATTATTCCTGCTTTCGTCACTCCATAAAACTCTCGGCCTTCCACGACTGCGTTTGCAGTTCTTCGGTGACAATTTCGTACCTCTTACTGTCCAGCGATTGTCTGTTCTTCGCATTACGTGACCAGCTCACGTACATTTCTTTCCCTTGATGCCAGCTAGGATATCTGCTACTTCTACGTGTGCTGTTACGCATACTACCAATATCTTACTGTTAGTCCTAACATTTTGCGTTCCATCGCGCCCAGCATGCTCCTCAGCTTTTGCTCTTGTTGTTTTGTTATTCTCCATGCTTCCGCCTCATATGTTAGAATCGGCCCTCAGTGCTGTATTATCTTGTTATAATGCTTGACCATTTTTCCCAATGGTCGTAATGTACCCCCTCTTGACGGTGAGAGTAAATACCAGTGGAATTCCGGCCTTGATGTTCATCTCCATTATGTACCGAGTCCGGTTGAGCGTCTTGTAGCCGAAGCGGCACAGGTGAAAGCCCAGGCCCCAGTAGGGAGGCATGGCGGGCATGCCCACGACGTGCTGCATCTGGCTCACGACGTTGGCCGCCGTTGGACCAGCGAACACGAAGAAGTCCAAAACGCCGCCCAGTGCGCGAAACGTCACTGCGGGAGTGGGCTGCAGCACAGTCTCTGAGGGAGACATAATCAACGTAAATCACATTTTAATACGTCACAGCTATGGCAGTGAAAGCCATACAAAAGCGAGTGAAAACCTGACTGTGCTTATATGATCTTAATTTTCTTTCTACCTTAAGGAAATACAGTGACAGGTGAGCTGCGGAAAAGGCTGTCATCGAAAGTTTGACCGAGCACAGCTCCCAAGTACAATTCGACACGGACTGCCAATTCAAAGCAAAGTCGACACACAGCACGACTTCATGTAAAAAAAAGAGAAAAAAAAGAGGAAAAAAGCATTATAGTAAAGCAGACATGAAAAATCAGCAAACGCACGTTATCTGCAACTCTGTACACACAGCACAAAATTCTTCATAAACTAATATTCATAGCACATTTTTGAAACAATGATCAACCAAATACTAGAGCGTTGACTTGTATCATTTGATGATAAGCAAACTGAGTGAGTGCATTATTACATCATCAAAGCTAACAATTGAGTGTTAATTAGAGAATGCAAATTTTCAAATGTAAATTAGGGAACGTTGCACGTTGATACGCAGTGCATGGTATGAAGACCACACCAAGTAGGCATCGCTTTCAAGTAATCTCAGATGAACTCAGGCGAACGCCTTGAATTTTTTTCCTATTCACAGACTACTAATAAGTTTATAAATCATATTACTAATCAATGTTTGCTGAGTTTTTTTAGCTAGAAAGTGTTTTATGCCGGGGTCCACCAAGACTTCAATGATGTATTTCCGTCCCGGAAATGACGTCGAAAAAATACGCATTATCAGAAGACAAAGAAAAAAAAGTTCCGCGACTACACATGCTCGCGCGCTACCCACTGCGCCACGGTCACATTTGTGTGTGTGCGTATGCGTGTGCGTGTGTGTGTGCGTGTGCGTGCGTGTGTGTGTGCGCGCGTGTGTGTGTGTGCGTGCGTGTGCGTGTGCGTGCGTGTGCGTGCGTGTGTGTGTGCGTGTGTGTGCGTGTGTGTGTGTGCGTGTGTGTGCGTGTGTGTGCGTGTGTGTGTGCGTGTGCGTGTGTGTGTGCGTGTGCGTGTGCGTTTGTGTGCGTGTGTGTGTGTGTTTACCTTGCCATAGTAACAGTTTCCGCAATTTATACGATCATCAAGACAGCCTGAGAACAAGAAAAAGATGACCAGCATTAAAATTATCAAGGCATTCGAAGAACCTGAACGTGGCGCATGCTGAATGAGCTCCAGCTGTCTATGCTTTTGTCTACGTCACGTCAAACGACATACCTTTCCAAAAACAATTCCTCCGGTGATATTTTTGACGAAAATATCCATGGAAACACCGTCGTCGTACGGGAGGGTAACTGCCGGGTGCTTCAGAACCGCTTACGGCTGGATCCTGCGGGTCGTGCGTACTACAGATCAGACAACATATCTCATTAAAAAATATATTTTTTTTAAAGTGTTCGTGGTGCTCTTAAGGCTACTTGCCACTATGACGACGTAGTGACGGCCAGAAGCGTGAAGCTCCCTGACGAATTCCGGAAGTCCTTCGAACCTGTCCTTGTCGTAGGTGAAGTCGTTATTGTTTTTCATGTAGTCAATGTCATTCCACTGGGTGTCCTTGATTTCGCGAAGAGAAAATATCATGCACATTTGTTAGGCAATAATGTGTGTCCAGCCCTTTCCTACTAATATCTTTGTGTAGGTCTAAGCAACATCGTCATACTCAGACAGAGGCCTCTCCCAATTAATTCCAGTTTAGCGCATCCTGCATGAACTGATTCGATATTATTCCTGCTTTCGTCACTCCATAAAACTCTCGGCCTTCCACGACTGCGTTTGCAGTTCTTCGGTGACAATTTCGTACCTCTTACTGTCCAGCGATTGTCTGTTCTTCGCATTACGTGACCAGCTCACGTACATTTCTTTCACTTGATGCCAGCTAGGATATCTGCTACTTCTACGTGTGCTGTTACGCATTCTACCAATCTCTTAATGTTAGTCCTAACATTTTGCGTTTCATTGCGCCCAGCATGCTCCTCAGCTTTTGCACTAGTTCTTTTGTTATTCTCCATGCTTCCGCCTTATATGTTAGAATCGGCCCTCAGTGCTGTATTATCTTGTTATAATGCTTGACCATTTTTCCCAATGGTCGTAATGTACCCCCTCTTGACGGTGAGAGTAATACCAGTGGAATTCCGGCCTTGATGTTCATCTCCATTATGTACCGAGTCCGGTTGAGCGTCTTGTAGCCGAAGCGGCACAGGTGAAAGCCCAGGCCCCAGTAGGGAGGCATGGCGGGCATGCCCACGACGTGCTGCATCTGGCTCACGACGTTGGCCGCCGTTGGACCAGCGAACACGAAGAAGTCCAAAACGCCGCCCAGTGCGCGAAACGTCACTGCGGGAGTGGGCTGCAGCACAGTCTCTGAGGGAGACATAATCAACGTAAATCACATTTTAATACGTCACAGCTATGGCAGTGAAAGCCATACAAAAGCGAGTGAAAACCTGACTGTGCTTATATGATCTTAATTTTCTTTCTACCTTAAGGAAATACAGTGACAGGGGAGCTGCGGAAAAGGCTGTCATCGAAAGTTTGACCGAGCACAGCTCCCAAGTACAATTCGACACGGACTGCCAATTCAAAGCAAAGTCGACACACTAGCACGACTTCATGTAAAAAAAAGAGAAAAAAAGAGGAAAAAGCATTATAGTAAAGCAGACATGAAAATCAGCAAACGGCACGTTATCTGCACTCTGTACACACAGCACAAAATTCTTCATAAAACTAATATTCATAGCACATTTTTGAAACAATGATCAACCAAATATCTAGAGCGTTGACTTGTAATCATTTGATGATAAGCAAAACTGAGTGAGTGCATTGTTACATCATCATAGCTAATAATTGAGTGTTAATTAGGAAATGCAAATTTTCAAATGTAAATTAGTGAACGTTGCACGTTGATATGCAGTGCATGGTATCAGGACCACACCAAGTAGGTATCGTTTTCAAATTATCTCAGACGAACTCAGGCGAACGCCTTGAATTTTTTTATTCACAGACTACTAATAAATTTAGAAATCATATTACAAATTAGTATGTGCTGAGTTTTCTTTTTTTGAGGGGGGGGGAGTGTTTCATTCCGGGGTCCACCTAGACTTCAATAATGTATTTCCATCCCGGAAATGACGTCGAAAAAATACGCATTACCAGAAGACAAAGAAAAAAACTTCCGCGACTACACGGCACGCTAACCACTGCGCCATGGTCACATTTGTTTGTGTGTGTGTGTGTGTGTGTGTGTGTGTGTGTGTGTGTGTGTGTGTGTGTGTGTGTGTGTGTGTGTGTGTGTGGTTTTGTGATGTTAAACTCCCCATATCGATCAATCAATCAACATTATTTTGCCTTTTTTGTCTATTGTCATTAATTAAAAAGCGTATTTTTTAGCGTACAATGTGTACGGGCCGCAGTCACGTACAGTTTGTACGCTTGAAAAAATATGTCTTTTGTATCTACCATTGTAATCTCACAGCATTCTTGGTGAATTGCAGTAATGCATCATGACCGTGGAATCCGCGATTACTTCCTTCAACGCGTCGTTTCTGAGCGTCCGTACCACTCTGCATGCTTATCTGAACCTTTTTCATGGAGTGGAGGATCTCCTCTTTTCTGGGCTGTTGCACGAGAGTACGAAAACCAACGTCACAGCCTCAGATTTTTTGGGGGGTCACGCGTGCTAACAACAGCCCAGAGAGGACTATGGCAACACCCAGAACGCCTTGAGTGAAAAGGTCTATTAGGAGAAGCGAAATTTTGTCAACGCCTTAACACACGTTCAGGTGGCAACCTTACCCCAAGAGTCGCCACCATTCATAGCATCTATTCTTACTAAAGATAGCTGTGTTATAGCTGTGTGACGCCCGCCGACGTTGCTTGGTTTAATTTAGCGTTCTCCAGTTGCGTTTGCCCCGCGAATAATCACGGACATCCAAAGGGAATACACGACGCACGTTTCGTTTCCCTCTGGTCGGGCAGTGGCGTTCAATACTCCAACATGCCAGAAGTAGGCAACCTTAACCGAAGTTCGACGTCCAATTAATAAGGCTCTATAGTTGTCACATCGCTTTTTGTGGTTCCACTCTCACCATGAACTGCCACAAGCATATCTGACTACAATGGTTTGTTTGATCATTGATGATGGACGTTAGTGGTCGGGACGGAGATGTGTGACTAAGCGTCAACGTGGATGCATCCACGTTAAGCGGTGGTATTGCTGTCCAACACCAATAAAAATTGCGCAAGCTCTCTCATATAAATGTACAAAAAACATCACTTATCAATGTACAGAAATTATTCAACTACTTTTGTAAGAAGATGTTTTACTTTCGTGTTTTACCGACTCCTGTGACGCAGAGATCAACCACGTTTTTTTTTTCTTCAAAATTGTAGGCGTCTATACGTTAATACTCATTAGCAGTGCCCCACAAGTGCCGGAACGATTAACCAATGCAGTACTGTGGATTTTAGACTAAAGTGCGCGTGTGCTAAGTACATCATAGCGTCCGTGCGCAGACGATGCGTTTTAATTTGACAGTTATAGCAGTTTCATTTTTCTAATGATACTTCTAACAGTTAGAAAAGGTAAGCTGTTCTTGAGGTCACTGAATAAGGCGGAAAAGGAGTAATTAAAAAATGGTTGGTGGTAATTGCTCAAGCATAAGATGTTCGTTCATGGTTGAGTCCATACTTTGTCTTTATGTAAAGATAACATTGTCTTTATACGGGCCTTCGGCAGTGACAGTTACTGTACAGGAAGTACAGGCTGAAAACTCACCCAGGGCATTGCTGTTGTGCAAAAACACACCGTATCCCTTGCGGGTGTTGTCGACTCCAAGCAAGAAAGGGTGCGTCCCGTAGAGGTTCTGACCACGCTAGAACGCACAAAAAGTATTAATGTACTTTAGAATCATCAACAGCACATAAGATTTTGTCTTCACATGCTCACACTTACTGGGGTTCGTTTAGTGAATATCATATTATAGTGAACATCATGAAACAGGGAGGGGGGTGCAAACACGGACACGGGAGGGGAGAACTAGACGACTAAAACGCTGAACTCTGTTTCCGAACTCTATTTGCAGCAAAGCTAAAGGCGTTCCGGGGTCTAATTGGACCCCTAATTAACCTTAATTACATGGTAAGTTGCGTCTTTCCTTGTGCAACACTGCCAACAATTCATTACTACGTGCACACCAAATGATTATTTCCTAAGTTCACTTACAGCGAACCTTCTGGCCGTTTTATCTGTTTTCAGGTTGTAAGTGGGCTGTTTAATTAGGTTTGACTTAATCGTGCAAGGCGCTAACTAAGCTATGTTTGAGCGGAATTTAATCCTCATCAATCTGTCTATTGTATACAACTGTTAACTAGAACTGTTCCTAACTTTTTCTAAGGGTCATTTCACCCCCCTTTTCATTTCAGGCCTTTCTTATATAGGATACCATGACCCCGAAAAAGGTATGGCAATGACTAAGGAAAAGGTCGCATAACTTTACGTTGCTAGCAGCAAGCGCCGGAAATCTCGTAGTGAAAATTATGTTAATACAAGCATATATGTAGTTCTATCTTGACTGCATCAGTAAGTACCCTTGCTGAGTCTTTTCTGGATGGTATTACGCAGCAAAATGACAAAGGGCACATCTTCGCATGCTCAATGCATCAAATAAAGCTATACGAGATAAAAGACCGCAATTAATTGAGTGAAGCAAATCCCTCCGTGTTTCTTCTCCCAAGTTTATGGGTCCATGCACTTGCCTGTTGGCTATACTATTACAACTAACGCGCAGATCATTATTGCGCCATCAGCAAGATGCGAATCCTCTTCACTATTCACTATATCACGAATGTCCAGTAGGGAGTTTCTGCCTGGCTCTCATAAAGATTGCGGCTCGTGTGAATGCATACCACAGGAGGTCTGTCCCGGTTAAAGAAGAAATGGCTGGTCCAGTTGACACTTCGGCGCAGCGCGGTCCACTGTTCTCCCAGGCCGTAGACATAGTCCGATGGCAGAAGTGTGGAAAGCTGAAGAAACTGGTCGGTGAACACAAGGCGTGACAGATTTGTGTGGAAACTGGGAAAGATGGAGGAAATAGGTCTTAAATTAGTGTATAGCCCAGTATACGCCCAGTACACACACGCACACACGCACACTATAGTTAATAATAAATGCTTTAAAGCAACGTCTTCATGAAGTGTACGGGTTCTTTGTGATATTTCTTCTCTCGGCAGTTAGCGTTCATTGGCTTTCATTACGCGCTAAGAAACGACTAATAGCCAAATCTGGTAAACTTATCAAACATCTGTAAGGCAAAAAAGTGACAAATGTAGTAAGTATGCTGACACATATTATAAGATTCATAAGCATAACGCTAACTTCCTTTTTTGTGTTTTCCTAACTCCTCGTAAACTTTGGTAACGGTTTTTCGAACGTATAGTTCTGGCAAAGCTGCGTAGTGCATCCAATGAATCTGACGTCTAATCCAAATATAAGGTTCTCTTTCTGAAGACCATGGCTGAGCTCAAATGTTTCGGTACTGGGAACAACCTATATGCCATGCTCGCCATTCGTGTTCTCCAATGTTTGTTCCTCATTTAAGCAAACGCGAAAATTGACCGTTGGAGGTGTCGGCGGCGTCAGCGCGAGTGATGCTAAATATATTCACGGGATGACGTCAGCATGATCTCACAAATCGCATTTTGTGGCGTCATCGTGACATCACATTATGACGTCATCACACGACATCGTCGCTTGCTGGCCGATCACGGAGGCAGTGCAAAACCACCTTAGGCGCAGAAACCTTTCGCATGGGGGACATCTTCTGAAAATAAGATCATTTTCGTCTCGCAGTTAGTCGTCTTAGCCGAATGCGCAAGTGATTACTTTTCTTTGCATTTTTTTCGTTATTTTTATCGTGTAACCAATCCTGGGTACTTTTTCAATACGGAACCGAATTTCGTTGACTGTCAAGTGAACCAGCCTGTGTTCTGCTATGTGCTCGCCTGTCGCCATGTTTTTCTTCATAACAAGGTTGTTAAATAAACCACCTTTGTTTTGAACACTTCTGCGTTACAGTAAAAGCACGACAAAACTTACATAATCGTTGATTGGCGATCGAGACGGTAGACGCTCAGTTGACCATCCTTCGAGATGCTCACGTTGTATAGTCGGCTGCCTCTGTGTGTCCGCGTGGAAATTTTCGGCACAGGAGGTGTGAAGCGCGTCTGAGTGGCATCTGTGATCTAAAAAAAAATCACGTTGGAATGTTAAACTAGCCTCCTTTTTCGATGGTTAGTTGGAAGGAAAATCCAGAGGACCTATCTATCCGTCCTGAACGAGTGTGTACCACGGAAATTCGCCAAACCCCACTGCTCGCCACAGGTTCTCTTATCATATTAACTAGATAAATCAATCATCTGTTTGTTAGCCGAAATTCGTAGAAAAAGAAATAAACTTGTAAATAAATGAATAAATGCAATGAATAAATACGTGTGCTACATAGCTTCACTTGTAATACAGCGGATGACTTAAGAATTTTCGAGCAGAGCTGTTATGATCGAGGTTTGCCGTGCGTCGTACATAGTTAATTATCATTATCATGAAACGCGTCGCACTCAATTATTTCATAATTATGCTGTAAAGATTGTTACCAAGAAAAGCTTGTGCCCACTGTTGATACGTTTCTTTTTTTTATTTTTTGCTTTAACGTTCACGTGTTTTTCAGGTATAACTTTTCAATCACGAGTCCGCTTCGGCACTCTTCCGTCTTCGTCGGTCTCGAGCTGTACCCGAAATTACTGCTTTAGCGACTAGCACTACTTACAATACCATTGAGAAAAGCTTGCCCACCAGTTCTGCTGTCGCCTAGCCATGCACCTTTTAGTGCAAGCTGTGCTAGTTTTTTTTGCCAAAGCGCATAGGGCGACACCAAGCCAATAGATGCATAACCTTTATTTCACACAATTATTTGCCTTCCGAAGCGGAGTGGATGATAAGGCTGTCCGCAACCACTGTAGCAGCGAGGAAAGTATTCAACATGTTCTGCGCCGCTGTCCATACCGAAGGCGCACATCTTGTCGTTAGCGGATGTGTTATCCATAGGCGCGCGCATGCTGCCACTTCAAGGAGGGGGTGGGAAAGATTCGTTGTGGGGCCCCCTAGTCACCTCAGAGTTACTCCTTTTGAGTCACTTAAATGAGGCACCCTTTAGTCACCTAAGAGGTGGCCGCCCCTTTGCGTGGAGTGGTTGTTGGCCGTATGTTTTTGAGACTTTTTAGCAATTATAACAAAAATATTGCCATTAATACTTGGTTGTTTCCATGTTTTATATTATTCTAGACGTTGTCATTCATTTCAGACCTGCTTTGAACATTGTTGACGTAGGGCGCTATGCAGAATCGCCCAAGCTTGGTGAAACACGAGATCTTTCCGAGATATGGCGACACGTCCCTTTTGAATGAGCCAAAAGTGCAAAAAAAAAGTCAAATCCACTCTAAGTGTGCTGCGTTTCATTGGTTACGATGGAACACGGCATCGCGTCACGGATGGTCGACAAAGTTCGGTGGTATTTTCAAACCAGATGCATCTTTCATTAGTTCGTTGTTTCACTGAGTGCAGAACTGCACCCCTGCAACAAAAGTGTCAGAAGCTTTTCCTGATGATATTTTTTTAAATCACGAGCTGTTTAATTTGATTTTGAAGCTTTTAATGCCTGCACTAAGTCGGCTTCAGAATAATCAGCAGGTGGGTCTGTGAGATTCGTTCTTGCCGAGCGCCTCACAACATCATGACGGCAGCTAAACCTGAGGCCACGTGTTGATCATCATGGTCAGCCTGTACGTTCTAGCGCGCTGCAAGCCGGTGCGTGCCTTTTTTGTCGTCTTCATCATTCGCTAGCACCCAACCACGTGCGGCTGGTTAATCAGCTGGGTGGTACACTTTACTACTTAGGGCAAGACATGCTATGACCGAGGTAGTTAAGCCAAGTCACGGTATAAGACCAAGGTGATTACGTAACATCCTAAGAAGACCATAGCAATGAAGCCGTGTGAAGCTAGAATCGTGCTAACTAAAGCATGCTAGTTGAAGCCCTAACTAAATCATGCTAGTTAACGGAACATTATTCATGAGCACGCTAAGTGAAACCATCTTAATTAGGCCTTACCATTATGATTACTATTAGGATCGTGCTAATAATAATTACGTTAAATAGCTCTTTACTAATATATACGAACATGATATAACTATTGCCGTTTTAATTGAAACCTTATTAATTGAGACATAACTGGTCAGCGTATTGTTCATTAAACAATAGGTAATGAGTATATTTAAAATTAAGACGAAGCTGACGCGTCCCTCACTTGAAAACACACCAAGCAGATTAGTAGACGACCAAATTGAAAATATGGGAGAAACTAGGTTATTAGAAGCGCCTCTATGGCAGTGCAAGATGACCAAATTATTGCATATTCAAAGAAGCTTCTGCTTAGCACCCACCGCATGAAACGCTTGCCCCACCGCGGTGTTGTATAGTGGCTAAGGCACTCTGCTGCTGACCCACAAGTCGCGGGATCGAATCCCGGCTGCGGCGGCTGCATTGTCGATAGAAACGAAAATGCTGCAGGCCGGTGTGCTCAATTTTGAGTCCATGTTAAAGTACCACAGATGCTCTAAATTCCCGGAGTCCTCCACTACGGCGTCTCTCATAATCATATGGTGGTTTTGAGACGTTACACCCCCCATATCGATCGATGAATAGCATCAAACGCTTGACAGTCACACAGGCACCATGACAGTTATGAGTTGAACTAGGGCGCCCTCAGAATTAACGAGTTTTTATCAGAGTACATGCGTGAATCAGACTGATTGAAAGAGGCCTGCGGCAAAGTTCGGGCCCACCCACCACTTCTGCTCTTGCCGAGGAGCATGTGCTCACACCGCAACGCCAGCAAGCGGCACAACTCATTTATCAGCTTTATCGTGGAGACTACGCACACACGCATGCCGAAGTAAAATTTACATCATCACACGGCTAATACGTTCGTAGTTGGCGAAAATCAACGCGGCTGTGAGTGAAAAAAGTATCGAGTGTGGCTACTACGTTCGTAGTTGCTACACTCGATACGTATCCACTCACCGCTGAGTTGCCGCCAAGATGCGAGCGCCCCTGGTGTCAACCTGCCCTTATATTTATTTGAAATACTTGATAGAAGCAAAACGAGCAACAAGAGAGTGCTGCGTGCGTGCCCTTGCTGCTTTCGAATTCTGAAATTTTCATGCTGGAGGTAAAACGAAAGAACATGCCCGAAGGAGGACAAACACCCGCGAGCCCGCCTGTAGGGGGCGCGTGTTGAGTTGGGAAAAATATAGCGCGACAATCAAGCTGACGGCCCGGTTGATTGATATGTGGGGTTTAACGTCCCAAAACCACCATATGATTATGAGAGACGCCGAAGTGGAGGACTCCGGAAATTTCGACTACCTGAGGTTCTTTAACGTGCACCCAAATCTAAACACACGGGCCTACAACATTTCCGCCTCCATCGGAAATGCAGCCGCCGCAGCCGGGATTCGATCCCGCGACCTGCGGGTCAGCAGCCGAGTACCAAGCTGACGGCCCGGCACTGGCGAAATGGTTACTGAGTGAAGGTGCTGACGTTACGCAAGCTATGTTTTTTTTTTTTTTGGAATAAAATGAAAAAAAAAACGTTTATTACAGGGGAAAGAAAGGAAATAAGGGCTAGAAGCTGGTGGGTGGGGCCCCTAGTCCAGGGCTCTACTGGCCTCAGCAGCCCGCCTTTGGTGACCACCCCAAACACCCAACAAGCGTTTCAGACGCCACGCGTGTTCTTGTAGCCATTATTATCAGCGCTGCTATCAGGCGCTCCGCACTGTCTTGATGTCATGGCCACTGTAGAGGAAGCTCGCATGCGAGCTCAGATCATTCTCGTCTGCCCGAGGAGCATCCTGCATAGCACTCCTAGTTTTAGGTTCGTGTTGGGTACTCGATGTTGCGTCGCATATATCTACGATTGGGCGACAAGCCGGATCTCTAAAGGGCATAAAAATGGAGCAGACTGTAATCCTTCATCTAGGTGTTTCACAGTCTCACTAACGTCTCGGTGTTCGCTTTTAAGAATCAAGAACATGCGTATAATCCCGGGGCTCTGTATGAAAATCAATTTAAAAAATAAGTGCGCCATTTAGAGTTTTTCTGCAAAACTGCGCGAATGCGGGGGACAAATGAGGATGTATGGAAGATAAAGGCTGCGGAAAACAGTGATTACAAAGAAAATACTTGCTACAATATATTTTTAATATTCTGTTTTGCAACAGTGGCGATAAGAGTTTTTTCTTGTGTGAAAATTTCTGGTTAAAGAGCGTCTTTTCACCAACTCTATACGGACATTAAAATTATTTTCACTTGTAGTTAGCGAACTTAATTTGCAAATTTCGAGATTCCTATTTGTCTATGATGATGAATACTTCGCACAATATGCTTATCATACTCTAAATTATGCTGAACCAGAAATTCTTCCCCGTCTTCGAAATACATATTAGGTTCACCATGTAAAACTTCCACAATGAAACCCGGTTGTGACTTTATTATAAGCGTGTCTGAAATGAGCTCACCGTGATCCTCGCTGTGTCGTTCCCGTAGAAGACAATGCTCACTGCTACAGACTGCACATCTTTGTCGATGCCCGATGGAATTTTCCTGTGTAGCTTCGCGGAGATGTGATCGGGAAAATAATCCAAGTCATCGAGCACGTATCCTTGATAATCGGCAGGATAGTAGCAGAATGGAATGTTTGGTCCCGAAGCGTCACCCAGTGAGCCCCAGCAGCAACCTCTTGCCTCGCACCCCTGCTGCGTTGAGCCGGGCTCCGGATAGCAGTCGAAACGGTCTGCTACGCTGGCCAGATCACATTTTCGGTCGTAGCCTAGTGGGAGTACAACAGTAACTTAGCCCATCTCGTTCAGCTAGCAATTGAAGGCTCCACGACATCAAGTATCATATCGTCATCGCTGCAAGATGATAAAATTTCAGCGCATTTTGTCCAGCACTTGCTTTATAATTCAATATTTTTGTAAACATGCAATGTGAAGTCGGGCAACACTGGCGCACTCGCGAGCCGTGACGTAACAAGCTGCTTGCTTTGCGAGCGTCTGAATTCTGGCGAACTATTTTAGGGCTGAAGCTCTTCTTAGTCCAACCTTGTCCTGCGTCAGGCGTAACCAGCAGCGTCTCCCGAACAGTTTAATAAACAGTGCTGTCTCATAACCATTTCTACTCTGATTTCTTAGATGGCGATAGTTCAATAGAAGTGCGTGAAATAGGATGGATGGACGCACGGACGGACGAATGCAAGCGTGGATGGAAGCGCGGACGGAAGCATGGACGGATGCTCGGAGGGATGCATGGATGGAAGCACGGACAAAAGCACGGAGGGACGGAAGCATGGACGGATACGCGGAGGGACGCATAAATGGACGGCAGAACGCACGGCTGGGTGGATGGACGCTTACACCACTCATTGTCATTCACTCCGTGCATATGCTGTGAATTCTTTGTTTCTGGTCAGCTACGCGTGTAATATATAGGGCTATTTAGGCTTTCGTGAGCTTGGCATAGAAGTTTAATTATTTAGAGCAGTTAAATCTTTGGTTGAAGACCACGGCTCCGCTTTATCTGCTCTGTAGACGGGGATATTTTTGGCGGGGTGTTTATGTGTAGAACGGCGTACCTTGGCAGCTGGTGGTTGGTGTGGACGCTCGTAAATGCTTTAGTATCTCCCGAAACAATTTATATGGGAAAATTTACGGTGGTGTCAAAACCCTCTCAACTCCCACTTAGTTTCGGCCCTGCAGCACATGACGTCACAAAATGGTGGTCGCGGGGGTAGGCCGGGTTCATAGCCAGCAATTCTTAGGGAACATTTAGCGCATAAATGTAATTTTAGAGCTTGTTTTTCACTCATGTAGAGGTACGATAGACTGCCTACAACCATTTCTCGATGAAAACCATATTGTTGAGCATCTGTGACATGGCCATTTTAATGTATGGCCCACGCTCTTAAGGTATTTTCAGCTTTATCACAATTGAACAATAAAGACTGTTGAAATCATATTATACTTCTAGATTGCACTTCCAGAGTTGTGTATATTAACTTCAATAGAAAGATCGACAGCAAAGCACCCGTCTTCGAATTTCGCAAAAGAAAGAATACGACATCATAACCGTGATATTACGCATGACACCACATTTCTTTTTAGTTAGTTCATTTTACATATTATTTATTATCTTTGGTCTGAGCTTTTTTTTACTTTAAAGCAAGAAAGACATCTTTCTCTCATAAGCAATGCATAATTGGTTATAGTATTCACCAACAACATTTTGCGGAAGTGTTACAAAAATATTAAGCTACGTCACGCTTCTTTCGTCTTTGGATTTCATTCTGAAGTAACACAATGAAGTCAACAATAAAATGGTATGAAATATGAAATGTACATGAGTAAAAAATAAAACAAAATCGGCTAACCTAGTTACTTTTTAGCATGCACGCTTGTCTGCTCGTAATATCTGATGTAAGATATTGCTGCTGGTTTTACATTAGTATAGCCTTACTGTTTCACGCACCTTTCAACTCCGCCTTGTAAGCTGAAGAAATCCTAGTCTAATGTGGAAAAAACAATGTGCCTCATTTCATTTCTATCTGAGGAGTGATCCGGATGGAGACTGCATTTTTATATCAGAGGAATGATCTATATATAGACTGCATTTTCAAAAAAAAGTACACTTGACAGATACACGTTGTAGTCGCGTACTTATACGCAGTATTTTTCTCTCCGCTTCTCTCCGCCACGAACAAAAAGGTTGCATTTGTGTTTTCTTTGTGTAAAATACACTTATAAAGTCACAAGAGTCATCTGACTTGGTCTCCACAGCAAAAATAATCGGTTGGATAGCGTAGCGATCGAGCTTACAGCTTAGTTGTAGTATGGTTTCAAGAATGTGTTTTTTCATGGCTATGGCTTCAGGATTTTATTTCAAATCCCGGCTGCGGCGGCTGCATTTCCGATGGAGGCGGAAATGTTGTAGGCCTGTGTGCTCAGATTTGGGTGCACGTTAAAGAACCCCAGGTGGTCAAAATTTCCGGAGCCCTCCACTACGTCTATAGTTCTAATCTATGCCAGTACTGTACCACCATAGCCACTCTCGACCATATACTATGGGAATGTCCAGCATTAGTCAGAAATTCTGGGATCGCGGCCTCCAATGAAGACCTTCGGGCGCGTTGGCGGACTGCGCTGCTCAGTTCGGGCCTGGACAAACAACTTTGGGCGATCCAGCAGGCCAAGGAAGCTGCCGGGAGACACGGTCTCTCCGTTGGCCCCTAGGTGGGAGCCCATCCCAGCAATCTGCCGGAAATTAATAAAGTCTATTTCTCTCTCTCTCCACTACGGCGTCTCTCATAATCATATGGTGGTTTTGGGACGTTAAACCCCACAAATCATATCAATCAGGATTTTATTTATAGAATCAGAAACATAAGTTTGCTTTTATTAAATTTTGAAGGAAGGAGAGCATGGAGGAGAGATTTCTTATGGCGTTTTCGTTGGGGAGTTTACGAGCGCTCTGGAGCGTCCTGAACAGTGGCCGCGCGTTCGACTGGCAGTATTCGAGCTGTCAGACCACTTTTGGTTGGTTATCACGGCTCGCTCCCAACCACCCTGACTCTGAAATGAGAGCGTGGTGCGATCTGGCTGAAATCAAGGCTCACGTGACACAGTGAGTTAGTGAGTGAGTGAGTTAGTGAGTGAGTGAGTGAGTGAGTGAGTGAGTGAGTGAGTGAGTGAGTGAGTGAGTGAGCGAGCGAGCGAGCATTTATTAGTTCTGGCAAAACGTGACTAAACGCGCACCTGCAGCTAATCCACGACGGGACCACCAGGTCAAGCCTGCCGGCTCGATCGCGGGCGCGCTGGACTTCCAGGATTTGGTCTTCAATGATGGGCCTTCGCAGGACCGTGTTCCACCATTTCTTGCTCAACGTCGGGCCCAGCGACTCGCACTCCCAGAACAAGTGAGGCAAAGTAGCAAGCTCGCCACAGGCCGCGCAAGAACCATTCGTGTAAATTTCCCGATGGATGTTATTAGGGAACACAGGATTTGGGTAGGGATTGGTTTGCAGCTGTGAGAGCCTTGCGTTGACGGCAGGTGACAGCCGGAGTGCATATTTCGGAAGGAGACCTCGCCGGGCGTCTGTTGTTAGTGGCGTTTTTTAGCGTGTGTGTGGTGAGTTCACATCTGCGTGAACTCATCGCATATAAGTGCGTCGTGTCAAAAAGGAGGCGGCTATAGTCAATACTGTTGTTACAGGAGCTCTCAAACAAATGCCTTGAAGCTGGCAGCTCGAATGACGATGATCGCCAGATTTATTACCAGGCTGCAGCTGCTGCATTTTCTATGAAGGCGAAAACTTTGTAGGCCCGTGTGCCCAGATTCGGGTGCACGTTAAAGAACCCCTGGTGGTCGAAGTTTCTGGAGCCCTCCACGGCGGCGTCTTTCATAATCATAGGGTGGTTTTGGGTAAATAAATTCCGCATATCAGTTATCAGGTTTACGAGCTGAGGTCACAAGGCTGTCACCGTGTCCCAACATGTCAACTGTCAATTCCAGGCGGCGCGCACACAAAGGCTCCCTAGCTGCTACGATATCGCCACTGCATTCGTCGGGTACGCTGTCCACGCTGCCTCCCGCGCTCTGATTGCGAGCTGCCTTAGTGGCTTCTGGCGACTCCGAACTAGAGGACCGGAGTGGCCAACTGAACACACTATTAATACGCAGTGTTGTTCTGCTGATTCCGAGTCATGTTCAGGTTACAGTCAAATTTCCGTTAATGTGCCAGGAAAGCGTTACTCAATCAAAAGTAATGCTTTAGACACGGGACACTGACACAAAAATTTTTTGTTATCATTTTCGCATCAAGGTATAAGCAACACCTACGAAATCTGCAGAAAATGTACTGGTAAGCACGTGCGAAATTCGAAAAAAAGTTATAACATGTTTTTAAAAGCTAGTTTAAGTTCCTACTGTGCTCTGATGGCACGAGGCGGTGTGAGTGCCTGTCGCATGCCGACGTGAGCAATTGTGACGTTTCCATGGTTGCTACGCTGTGTGGCTTCACTGTTGACGTGCTAGCGGCCATCTTGAATGATTTGGTAATGCGCACGCGAACATCCTTCAAGTTTCGCTACCTAACGTCATCACAACAAGCTGGGCTGCTGCATAAGGCCACAAAACATTGACGCCTTAGCCATACGTCACGGTAGTCTCGATGCCATAGGTGCGTCATGCACATATTGAGTCTGGCATAATTATTTTTGAAAAATTACGGCAGTTTCACACTAGAGGTGCCAAGAGGAAAGAAGCTGGTTGGTTGGTTGGTTGTTCCGTAAAGTTCTGGCGCAACGTCACAAAACTTTCCTTATTTTAGATGGATGGATGCCAAACTTCATTGCAAGCTCCCTAGTTGCATGACTCAACGCGAAGCGCTATGCCACCGTCGGTGTCCGTAACGACTATCGCGTGAAAAAGGTTAAAAAAAAACTAACTATAAAGCCCCAAGGGGATTCGAATTCGGGTCCGCTGTGCACCAGCCCAGAGAGCCCCACCCTCCGAAACCAAACTGCAAACTGGTCTTAGGCAGGCTTGATGCCGGGAAACGAATCACGATAATATGAGAAATAAAGCGTTTTCGTGCTCGACTGCTAACCCGAAGGTCGCGGGATCGAATCCCGGCTGCGGCGGCTGCATTTTCGATGGAGGCGAAAACGTTCGAGATCCGTGTACTTAGATTCAGGTGCAAGTTTAAGAAACCTGGGTGGTCTAAATTTCCGGAGCCCTCCACTACAGCGTCTCGCATCGTGGTATCGTGGTTTAGGGAAGCTAAGCCCCAGATATTATTAAAAATTGGGGGACCCTTAACTTCGCCTTTAAGAGTTAAACGCGATAGTGAAATCTGGCCCCTAGTGCACCCTTAAAACGCTAAGTGCAGCCCCGCCGTGGTGGTCTAGTGGCTAAAGTACTCGGCTGCTGACCCGCAGGTCGCGGGTTCGAATCCCGGCTGCGGCGGCTGCATTTCCGATGGAGGCGGAAATGTTGTAGGCCCGTGTGCTCAGATTTGGGTGCACGTTAAAGAACCCCAGGTGGTCGAAATTTCCGGAGCCCTCCACTACGGCGTCTCTCATAATCAAATGGTGGTTTTGGGACCCCACATATCAATCAATCAAACGCTAAGTGCATACTTATTAATATGTTTTGTTACGCACGCACTCAATATGTTACATACGCACGCATTAACACAAACAAACACACAGTTGATTGGACCAGCGCGTGCTATTATCGCAAAATGGGCTCGTTTTCGTCGTGACACTTGTCGAATAAAATGCGCTGAAGGAGCCCTGAAACACTTTTTCAAGTAACCACGGAATGAATTCACTAGAAGAGCTTATTGCCGCACGAGTTCAACGCCACAAAAATTTTAAGAATCCGTTCAGTGCGAGTGGAGTTATAAAGGTTTGTCGCATGCAGCAATTGCATTATCTCTTCTCTCGTCCCGACAAAAACGCTACAAGCTAAGCAGGGAGGGGTGGCAGGGCAAATAAACTACCACGCCTCGTGTCCTTGAGCACTTTTTTTTTTCTGCGAACGCGCGCCTTTCTCAGTGTGATCGCGCGCGCACGCGTGGAAAAGTAGCGGCCTCCCGCGGCTATCTTGGTAACTTGATTTTTTCAGTCACAGACGCACCGACCATTTTTCGCTCACAACCAATGGGGCCTACACCGGCGGCGGGTTTTCTGCGACATGAGCTCTCTTACACTACTGCGTTAGTATTTAGACGAATAACCAGGCGTCACAAAATATGAATTAATTGATGAGTAGTTCTTCGAATGCCCCAACCCATTACCTTCAGGCAGAATTCTTCATCGTCGTCAGCCACATCATCAAACAATTGTGCGAAATTTTGGTGTACAGCAAGCCACAGCAAGTGTACAGCAAGCCACGCTTCTTCAAATAATGACAAAGGATGGCACAGTGAAAGCCTCCCTACTACGCAAAAATTATGATGATTTATGGTATAATGGGTACCCAGCAAGTGTGCTTGTAGCGGTTACCCAAAGAATGTTTAATGAAAATGAAGAGGCTCTGAAAGGCCGCTCTTCCAGTTTTCGCTGAGGCTGTGCTGCGCGTTCCGCACCGGCCTGGTGTTTTTTTTTTCTTCTGCTGCCGATTATAAGTGATCATTATCAAGGCGCTCCAAGCACGAAAGGAAGACTTATTGGCTTGAGCGCACACTCAACATGCTACGCCAAGCGACGACGACAGCCCGGCCTCCTGACGTGTTCGTACTCAATATCAGCGTTTACCGAGTTTAAGACTTGCTGAGAGTGGTGTCGCTTACAGGAGATTTATTTCGGGCAACGAACTCAGCTTCGAAAATTCGTGCCAGTTATATTTGAACGTCGTGCGCTGGCGCTGTGATTTAAATGGACACTAAAAAGAAACAACAGATCAGTTTAAGTTAATGAAGTGTTCTTTGATAAATGTAATGTCGTCAAGTTCACTATCAAATTCTTAGTGATAGAGGAGAAAGTCAAGAGCAAAATCCCATTTTTAAATTTCACGCCGTAATTTCTACTCGTGACGTCACAGATTTCATAACGTGTTTGTGGTATTTTGGTAACATTGGGTGAACGAAATTTGTAAAACTTGCAGATTATCAGTATTGATCGCTCAGAGATCACTCTAATTAATTTTTACCGATTAGGAGATACCTAGGCGCTAGTATAGATGTAATGAAAATTTTGATGTGACGCCATGGCGCGGGAATTTCCAGGTGGCTTCGCTACCTGCATCTGCTTTTTTGCGCTTTTTCACGCTTGAGAAACGCCTTTTCGCCGCAAGATCACTGATTTTGGAATATCGAAAGAGTAATTTGCCAATAATGTTTTTTTTTTACTGAGCGTCCTTAAAGGTAACCCAGTATGCTCACGGCTGGCAGACACTGTACGAGATCAATATCGATGCGATCCAAAACGCTAAGTCTTCACGTAAATGAACTTACCATCGAAGTGTCCTGGCTGGCTGAAGTTACCGAGTGCATTCCATGAAAAATGTTGGGCCTGGGAGCACGCGACGCTGCGGGTGACAAAAACGGAAAACATATAAATTGAATAGATACATCACCATTTGTTGGGGCTTCAATTTGTTTGTATTGTAATGATTGCGACAAAGAGACAACGCCCGCACACTGGGCTTGTTTGCTTGCTAGCTTGTTCCTATACGCGTTGGCTCGTACCGTCTACCGGGGATTGATAATTAAACCGGTGGTTATTGTAATGAAAAAAAGAGAAATCTCAAATTTTGATGAAGGAGCAATAATTATTTAGTTATTTATGGTATTTAAAAGTGGAAAGTTACAAAATGACGTACAAATAAAGTAAGTGAATAACTAATATTTCAAGTGAATAAATGAGTGCTAACTACAAAAAACTAGAATTTTATTTGTAAAAAAAGAAAATCTAAGAAGCAAACCTTCGTGTGTCTCTGCGAAATTCACAAACTGCTATGCAGACGCTCCAGTTGCTGTGGCTCAGAGAAGAATCCCCAAGGGAAAGATTATTTCCAGAATAAGAGTAATGTTTATTTTCTGAACATAATAGTTTATAAATTTTTCTTCTTATACAGCTTGTGAAACGTCAGCAAATAAGTAAAAAAATTATCGATGTTGTCTAGCTTTTCACAGTAAACGCAAAGGGGAGATGATATCTGACCAGACCTGTGTAAATAAAAATTGAGAGGTGGCATCTGGCATCAAAATTTTGTGATGCACACTTCCAATTTGCGAGGGGGGCCCCATGTATTATTCCAGGCAAAAGAAAATTGACGAAATTCTTGAACTGGTAATCTAACTTCCATGGAATCCTGATGTAAGGAATATTTACAAAATCGGGAATCACTGACAAAACGGCTATCAGATACAATGAACACTGCAGGATCATCTAGGGACAACCGCTCGAGAGTGTCAGCCATTTCATTTATAAATATGCCTCGGTGACTTGGCACCCAAACCAACCACAATGTAATTAAGTGTTTTGGGATTAAAGAAGGGAAAGCATTCCAAGAGGAAGACTCGAAAGAAGACGGTGAGGTTATTAATCTACGTACGGAAAATGAATCAGTAACAATAACAACTGCCGAATCATGGATTAAAACTTTTCTAATGGTCAAAATATTTGCAAAGAGCTCTGCTTCAAATATGAGAGTGCAATTCGGGAGACGTACTGAGAATGACCAAGCAATGTCTCTGAGAAGATGCCTACTCCCACTTTTTCTTCACACATGCCTGCATTCGTAGCAATTGGATTGATAATTGTCAATTGAAGTAGATAGTTTTTTAATAAACATTTCATGTCATGTACTGACGTCCCATGTACATGTTATCGCTTATCACCCACGCAAGCAGCGGTGGCCTCACCACGAGTTAACAGCCATTCTATTAAAAGACTGAGCGTCAATAAACCTACGTTCATTTCCCAGCTGAGCGTCCGACTGATTTACTACATTGGCAACGAGGTGGACCGGCCTGGCGAGGCCACCGTCGAAGAAGGCGGCATGGCAGTCGGCAAGATCGGTGAGTATCGTCTTGGCACGGATGCGTCTTGGAATGAGTACATCGAGTGGTTGGAGATGCTTTGCGTCGAGAACAAAATAACAACGGATGAGCAGAAAAGAGCAGTTCTACTGAGTTGGTGCAGCAAAGCAGCGTACGGGTTCATCGTAACGCTGGTGAAGCCAGTAAGACTGACAACGGCAAGCTACGACGAAATCAAGGCGACCGTTCGCAAGCACCTGCACCCGAGGCCTTCCGAGCTGCACGCAGAAGAAACCAGGCTTCTGACGAACCGTGGTGGCAGACTATATCACCGTACTGCGGAAGCTAACCGAAGACCGCGGGTTTGGTGACAAGCAGTTACCGTTGGCCATCACGATGCGGGATCGTATCGTGTGCGGCATCAAGAATGAAATGGTCTAGCAGAAACTTCTCGCCGAGCAGCACTTTAGGTTCCAGGTCACGCGCGACACAGCCATGACAGCTGAAGCTACGACGCAACAGCTGCGAGACATACTCAACTAGGGACGAGATGGGACAAAAGCGAGCCAGAGCCCAATTCAAGCCAATCGCATGAAACAAGAAACTACGGCGAAAGGTTTCATTTGCTATCACTGCAGCGGTAAGCACGCAACAAATTTATGCAGTTTCAGAAAGGTGGCATGTTTCAAGTGCAAAAATATTGGACACACAGCAAAGGCCTGTCGTACCAAAGACGAGATTAGAAAGTTTTAAAAAAATATAGTTTGCAGTAGCAGAATAAAAATCACAGCATATTCACTGAATGAACGATGATGAGCGGGCGAAGCGTCTGTAAATCCGTCCGTGCGTCCGTACGTGTGTCCGTCTGCGTGCGTCAATTCGTGTGTCTGTCTGTCTGTCCGTCTGTCTGTCCGCGCGTCCGTCCGTCTTTCTAGTGAACACTTCGAGTACCGCAATGTCGCTTCTTTTTATCATATATTCTTCATATATTAGTACCGTCATCCAGCGGACAATCCAAAGACTAAACGAGAGTATGCACCACATTTCTCCTGTCATCACTTTGTGAACACTGAGAGCGTAATAACGAAGCCGTGCTACGTTTTTCGTAACATGCGGACATGCGGATATGTGCCTGAGGGCGGGTATGTGCCACTGGTATGCGGGTAAGTGCCACAGTTTACGCACTACGACGACGAGAGACGCACAAGCCACGCAAAAACAGTAAAAACGAGGCCTCTTACGAAATTACCGAATTATTTTCCGGTTGTGAAGTGATTGAGCAAAAAGAAAAGTCGCAGCTTTGCCGCAAAAGCCTAGCTAGCAATGAATGCGATAAAAAAAGAAAGGTCACGTGCAGAATGACCAGCAGATAGAAACGTTCCCCGCGTTCCTCGCGCACAAATGACGCACGATACATACTCTCAGGTAGAGTTGAACGTGAATAAGCGTCTCGGTTATTACTTCGGCGTGTCTGAAAAGCGCGCTCTTTTCGCAAACGTAGACTCTGCGACGATTGCAGTGACCTTTGTGTGCCCGGTAAATAAAACAGAATCGTACAAGAAGAAGCCGAACAACATACAAGACGTACAATCCTCCCTACCGTAAGATAAGGTCGCGTGAGTGAGTGTCGACCCCCTGCTCTTTGCGAGGTGGAGTGTGCGTGGGAAATGAGAGCACGGCCGCACGTCGTGACGATGTTGCTACGTGCGCTCATTGCGCTATCTTGCTGGTAATGCTGAAAACACAATAGTCCCCTCCCCGCGAGATGCCCGTCAGCATCGGTAAATGGTAGGTAGCTTGCCGTTTGAACGTTGAAGGACGTGCTTTTCGGTGGCTCAGTGGTTAACGCCTTGCACTCGCGAAGCAGAGAACCCGAGCTCGATTCCGCACAGTGGTGTCTTTTCTTGGATTTTTTTCTTACGTGCATTCCCACATATACAGATACGTATACATATACGGTGAGTGACGGCGACGCCCACGTTGACGCCGACGCCGCAAAATCTAGCCATGAGGGTCCATATAATTGCTATCGCAATAAAAACGTATGGTAGACGTACAGATTGACGGGCAGAATGTACCCATAGAAATTGACTCTGAAGCGTCGTGCTCAATCGTGAGTGAAGACACGTTCTGATTATTCGCGGGAAAGCAAAGCAAAACGCCCCTTCACAACGCTTGTAACCTGTTTAAAGGAGGTGTTGCCCGTAGCTGGTCGTGCAAGTGTTGTGGTGAAATTCGAGGACGGCAAAACTGTCTTTGTTAGTAGTAAATAGAAGAGGTAACAGCTTGCTTGGGCGAAATTGGTTTGTGCCCTTGGGAATTGAGCTGAATGGAATTCAGCAAATGAATGTTGAAGACGTGACTTCACAATTTTCTGAAGTGTTTCGCAGTGACCTTCCTAGCTTCAATGAACTGCCAGTGCAAATTGAACTGAAAGACGGCGCTAAACCGACGTTAATCGGCACGCAAGCCTTCCATACCGAGGATGGTCTTAGCCAGGTCCTGTAAGACCCTTTCCTCCGGCAATTCACAATATGTAACACTTTTGAAAATACACTTTTTGGCGCACTAAAGCGAGGACACTCACAGATAAGATTGGCGATCGTTTCCTCGAAGCTACCATTGTTAAATGTCGGGTTTCTTGCTATTACTATTCGAAATGAGTAAGGATCCGTGAAGGGACACTCCGAGCAAGAGGCGGCACAGGAGCGTCTTCTCAGCTATGAAGTTATTTCGAACCTAAGACGACGCTGTAGATTCGGATCCAATTTAGTTACTGTATATAGTATGAATAGTAGCATATACAGGAATTCTAGGATCCAAGTTTTTGAGAAGGGCATTCTTAAATTCCATTGTGTTTCACTGTTTGAGAGCCAATTCACGTACTAACGAACGAAGCCTTGTAGCGGCGTCCAGTTCCTGATAAAACTTTGGCTGCGCAATTCACAGCATGATGAGCAGATGGGGCTGCTTCTTCTTCAAGGTAATTTTCGTAGGTACCAAAATAACCCGGTGTTCACGATGTTGAACTTTCCTTCACTACGGTCATGAAGTGGTGTTATGTCAGAGACTGATGGTTCATTTGGTCTGTGACAATAAGGCAACGTAATGCACTCGAGGGCTCCTTTGGAGTCGAGGAAAAATGACTATCCATGTGGCAGTTCTTCATCTTATTTACAGTTTCGCGACAGTCGGATTTCCAGCGCAAGGCCGTTCTGCTGTTCAACAATATGTTTAGTTGATGCGAATTTCGTGAACCATGCACTGTGTGGGCGAGAAGCATTCTCAAATCTGTGAAGCTATATAAAGTATGGGTTCCTTGCAGTGTAGTTTCGACCTGAAGGTTAAGCAATGACAGTCCTGGCCAATATTCGGCGTTGCACCTCAACTTCTTTGAATGTGATCTAAGCATGAAAGCAAATGCAACGCTTTCATGTCCAGCAGCACTCAAGCAAACACCTGCTAGTCAGTAGGAACTGTGTACGGAAGGCTCGACGTGATGAGAAGCATCACAAGCGTTGCTGCCGTGACCCACCTGTGATGCACGAGATGGAGTCGACCGCAAATTATCGGCGTTAGTCGATCAAACATTTTAAGAAAATCTGCATTTACTTTTCGGTGAACTTAGATGAATACTACATTCGAACGGCTGCTAATCACGAACACCAGTGTGCTAAAGTATTGGAGCGTGTGTCTTTAGCTGAAAATCTTGAAAAATTATTTTCTGCTCAACAGTTTCGTGACAGTAGACTTTCCAGCACAAGACAGTTCTTTTCTTCAACAATGTGGCTGTTCCTTTTTTTTGTGCTAAAGTATTGGAGCGTGCGTCTTTAGCTGAAGATCTTGTGAAAGTATTTTCTGCTCTACCGCAGATTTATTATTTAATTATTTGTTAATTGATAAGTAACTTATTTATTCATCTATTTCCTCACTTTTCGCAGAAAGCTCAAGCTTAGTGTAAACAATTTTAGCGCCACAGATCACCTACTTTCTCGCCATACAATGTAAATTTGCATTATTTTGCAAAGTCTGTGCCCACCCTCAGAACAGATGGCGCTCGCACAAATATTCGTATTCACCCACGCAACCACTCGTGGGTGAAAAAGTTTTCTTGCGCGCTTTGTTAGAGCGTTAGTGTGATTGCTTGCGCAATAATAATAATAATAATAATAATAATAATAATAATAATAAAATAATAATAATAATAATAATAATAATATAATAATAATAATAATAATGAGCATGGTGATAGTGGGCACGGTGGAGGCACGGTGGACGCACATTCATCAAACCCCTTTTTGTTCTTTGTACAGACCGTGCTTGCCATCACCTTGATTCCCTCGCCAGGCGACACACGTGTCAACCGCACTGGGCCGGATGCGACGGTACGTATCTTCGACTGGCACATCGATACACAGAGGGATAACGCAGCTGACCTGGACATGTGCATCTGTACCGCACCATTCGGAAGACTACTGGCGCCACTCTCGCCGACGTCATCGTGTGCATCTGGTATAAGAACAGTCGCCGTAGCTGACTGGGCCAGTGGGTACGGTGGAGGCACGATGGACGCACATTCATCAAACCCCTTTTGTTCTTTGTACAGACCATGCTTGCCATCACCTTGATCCCTCGCCAGGCGACACACGTGTCAACCGCACTGGGCCGGATGCGACGGAACGTATCTTCGACTGACACATCGATACACAGAGGGATAACGCAGCTGACCTGGACATGTGCATCTGTACCGCACCATTCGGAAGACTACTGGCGCCACTCTCGTCGACGTCATCGTGTGCATCTGGTATAAGAACAGCCGCCGTAGCTGACTGGGCCAGTGGGCGCGGTGGAGGCACGATGGACGCACATTCATCAAACCCCTTTTTGTTCTTTGTACAGACCATGCGTGCCATCACCTTGATCCCCTCGTCAGGCGACGCACGTGTCAACCGCACTGGGCCGGATGCGACGGTAACGTATCTTCTACTGGCACATCGATACACAGGGGATAACGCAGCTGACCTGGACATGTGCATCTGTACCGCACCATTCGGAAGACTACTGGCGCCACTCTCGTCGACGTCATCGTGTGCATCTGGTATAAGAACAGTCCGCCGTAGCTGACTGGGCCAGTGGGTACGGTGGAGGCACGATGGACGCACATTCATCAAACCCCTTTTTGTTCTTTGTACAGACCATGCTTGCCATCACCTTGATCCCCTCGCCAGGCGACACACGTGTCAACCGCACTGGGCCGGATGCGACGGAACGTATCTTCGACTGACACATCGATACACAGAGGGATAACGCAGCTGACCTGGACATGTGCATCTGTACCGCACCATTCGGAAGACTACTGGCGCCACTCTCGTCGACGTCATCGTGTGCATCTGGTATAAGAACAGCCGCCGTAGCTGACTGGGCCAGTGGGCACGGTGGAGGCACAATGAACGCACATTCATCAAACCCCTTTTTGTTCTTTGTACAGACCATGCTTGCCATCACCTTGATCCCCTCGTCCAGGCGACACACGTGTCAACCGCACTGGGCCGGATGCGACGGAACGTATCTTCTACTGGCACATCGATACACAGTGGGATAACGCAGCTGACCTGGACATGCGCATCTGTACCGCACCATTCGGAAGACTACTGGCGCCACTCTCGTCGACGTCATCGTGTGCATCTGGTATAAGAACAGCCGCCGTAGCTGACTGGGCCAGTGGGCGCGGTGGAGGCACGATGGACGCACATTCATCAAACCCCTTTTAGATGCGGAAGCATCTTATACTCGCGCCTTGTAGTGCGCCGTCCGCACCGCTTCTCGAACATTCGACAGCTGACGCGCGCGCATGCGCCGTCGCGCCGTCGCCCACTCTTCCACCATCTGTGCATCCCTTCCTCCTCTACACACCGCGCGCGCTTCACTCCTCCACCATCTGTGCACCCTTCCTCCTCTACACACCGCGTTCGACATCTACAATTCTCCTGATTCTCCAGTGGACGCGCATGTGGCGTCGCGCTTCGAGAACATTCAACAGCTGACAGTGCATGCGCCGTCGAGCTGTATATATACTCAAGGTCGGCGCTCGCTCGCTCAGTTGCCGCTCGTCGGTTGGTTTGTACGGCGCGTCGACGTCCAAGGTCGCGGTGAAATGAATTCCAACGAATCCACAAACACAATGATCGAAGTTCCTTCGACCAGCGCCGCCCTTTCGCATACGTGTGTACGTGTTCACTCATTTAACACCCCCTCCTACAACCACGTTAACCAATTTAGCCATCGACCCAAGTAAGTCGCAATTTAACACCCCATTTCACAACCACGTTAACCAATTTAGCCATCGACCCAAGTAAGTCGCACTTTAACACCCCGTTAACCAATTATATGCTCCGCATCCTCCTCAGTGTTCCCCCGAGGGAAGCTGCGGGCAATTTTTTAGATGCGGAAGCATCTTATACCTGCGCCTTGTAGTGCGTCGTCCGCGCCGTCCGCACCGCTTCTCGAACATTCGACAGCTGACGCGCGCGCATGCGCCGTCGCGCCGTCGCCCACTCTTCCACCATCTGTGCATCCCTTCCTCCTCTACACACCGCGCGCGCTTCACTCCTCCACCATCTGTGCACCCTTCCTCCTCTACACACCGCGTTCGACATCTACAATTCTCCGACTACTGGCGCCACTATCGTCGACATCATCGTGTGCATCTGGTATAAGAACAGCCGCCGTAGCTGACTGGGCCATTGGGCACGGTGGAGGCGCGATGGACGAACATTCATCAAACCCCTTTTGTTCTTTGTACAGACCGTGCTTGCCATCACCTTGATTCCCTCGCCAGGCGACACACGTGTCAACCGCACTGGGCCGGATGCGACGGTACGTATCTTCGACTGGCACATCGATACACAGAGGGATAACGCAGCTGACCTGGACATGTGCATCTGTACCGCACCATTCGGAAGACTACTGGCGCCACTCTCGTCGACGTCATCGTGTGCATCTGGTATAAGAACAGCCGCCGTAGCTGACTGGGCCAGTGGGCACGGTGGAGGCGCGATGGACGCACATTCATCAAACCCCTTTTTGTTCTTTGTACAGACCATGCTTGCCATCACCTTGATTCCCTCGCCAGGCGACACACGTGTCAACCGCACTGGGCCGGATGCGACGGTACGTATCTTCGACTGGCACATCGATACACAGAGGGATAACGCAGCTGACCTGGACATGTGCATCTGTACCGCACCATTCGGAAGACTACTGGCGCCACTCTCGCCGACGTCATCGTGTGCATCTGGTATAAGAACAGTCGCCGTAGCTGACTGGGCCAGTGGGTACGGTGGAGGCACGATGGACGCACATTCATCAAACCCCTTTTTGTTCTTTGTACAGACCATGCTTGCCATCACCTTGATCCCCTCGCCAGGCGACACACGTGTCAACCGCACTGGGCCGGATGCGACGGAACGTATCTTCGACTGACACATCGATACACAGAGGGATAACGCAGCTGACCTGGACATGTGCATCTGTACCGCACCATTCGGAAGACTACTGGCGCCACTCTCGTCGACATCATCGTGTGCATCTGGTATAAGAACAGCCGCCGTAGCTGACTGGGCCAGTGGGCACGGTGGAGGCGCGATGGACGCACATTCATCAAACCCCTTTTTGTTCTTTGTACAGACCGTGCTTGCCATCACCTTGATTCCCTCGCCAGGCGACACACGTGTCAACCGCACTGGGCCGGATGCGACGGTACGTATCTTCGACTGGCACATCGATACACAGAGGGATAACGCAGCTGACCTGGACATGTGCATCTGTACCGCACCATTCGGAAGACTACTGGCGCCACTCTCGTCGACATCATCGTGTGCATCTGGTATAAGAACAGCCGCCGTAGCTGACTGGGCCAGTGGGCACGGTGGAGGCGCGATGGACGCACATTCATCAAACCCCTTTTTGTTCTTTGTACAGACCATGCTTGCCATCACCTTGATCCCCTCGTCAGGCGACGCACGTGTCAACCGCACTGGGCCGGATGCGACAGAACGTATCTTCTACTGGCACATCGATACACAGTGGGATAACGCAGCTGACCTGGACATGCGCATCTGTACCGCACCATTCGGAAGACTACTGGCGCCACTCTCGTCGACGTCATCGTGTGCATCTGGTATAAGTAACAGTCGCCGTAGCTGACTGGGCCAGTGGGCGCGGTGGAGGCACGATGGACGCACATTCATCAAACCCCTTTTTGTTCTTTGTACAGGTGAGAGACAACCATTCAGTTTCCTGCTACAAAAGCAATAACGTTTTTGCTTCTACCGTGCCCACGGTCACTGCTTTCAAATATGCTTGCCGTATATCATTGTTTAGTTGATTTGTTGACCTGTTGTGGCGACGTAGAAGAAAACCCGGGTCCTAACATGGAAGGAATGCTCAGGTCGTTAATGAAGGATATGAGGGAATTTAAAGCGACCATCAGTACTAGTAGCCTGAAGTTGAACGAAACAACGCAAAAGCTGGCATCAATTGAAACGAAACTGGACGGCCTTTCGTCCACTGTGTGCGATTACACATCTAGAGTTGACGACCTGCAGAAGACGGTTGATCAACTAATTTTGAAGGTAGACGATTTAGAGAATAGAAGGAACAACCTTATTATATATGGTATTACGGAGCCTCGGGGAGAACAACTTGAGTCGTTGGAAGAAGTTACTGAAAAAATACTTCGCGATACCTTGAGTGTTCATGACGTTAAAATTGAACGTATCCACCGACTGGGGAAGCCAAATCCGAGCAAGGACCGTCCAGTAGTTTTCAAGTTAGTGGACGGGAGAGACAAGCGGAGAATACTAAAAAATTGCAGGAAACTTAAAGGTACCAACTATAGTATTTCCGAGGATTTTTCCCCTCGTATTCAGGCAATCCGGAAAGAACTATGGGAAGTTACGAAGGAATATAGAGAGAGAGGTGAAAAGGTTGCTCTTTTGTTTGATAAAGTAAAAATCAACACGAAACTGTTCAGATGGAATGAGGGAAGCAACATGATGGTTCCATTACACTCGGAATGACACGATTTTTCCCTGCGTAATGATCGGGCATCTCAAAAAAACTACACAACGCCACTGCTACCATGCGCCACCCAGAATACGTCTTCCATTATGAATATTAATGCAAGAAGCATTTTACCTAAATCTGCCGATTTGGAGGGCCTTCTTCTAGCGTATAACCCAGACATGACGGTAATTGAGACGTGGCTTCACGATAACGTATCTGATGAGGACATCGTGCCACGGTCGCATGAGATTATTCGCCACGACCGGGGGGCAAGGGGCGGTGGCGTCGCAGTTGTGCTGAAGAAAAACATTGAGTACACAGTGATATCTCATAATACCAACGTAGAAATGTTATGGATTCGTGTTCGCCTGTGCCAATACAGCGTTTTCGTTGGTGCAATTTACAGACCGCCGGATGCAGATCTTTCAATACTAGAAAAACTACATGATTTCATGTATGAGCACTGTAAAAGCAATGCTAATGTCATCTTGTGCGGTGATCTCAACCTTCCAAAAATTAATTGGGACCTACTGTGTGTTCCGTCATCATGTCAGCATTCCGAGTTGATGCTTGATATTGCTTTCTCGTTTCGTCTGAAGCAGCTTGTGGATCAGCCTACGCGTGTATCAGCTACTTCTAGCACAGTTCTTGATCTTTTTTTCGTTTCGGAAAATATTAGTGCTGTAGGCTATGACATGTCGTATTTGCCTGGGCTATCCGATCACGACATCGTCCTTTTTGCTGGTCGTATGCGAGTCTCGAGGATAAAGGGCAAAAACGTCACTAAAAAATTCCCTGATTTTAACTGTGCTCAAGATGAGAGTGTACTAGACCTTCTGGAAGAAGATTTTGATATTTTTCAGCATATTTATTCTACGGGAAATTCTACTGTCCAAGATTTGTGGATTCATTTCAAGGCTGTTGTTAATAAATGCGTTAGCAATTATGTCCCTATTATACAAAAAAAGCGTAGTCGGGCGGAATCCCTGGGTCACTCGCGAAATATTACAGTTGAAACGCCGTGTCAAGCGATTACATCGCTCGGCTGGGAATAGAGGGGCGGTGTCCCTACAGTTACTCCGAGATGAATTGCGCACAAAGATAAAGCTATTCAAGTTCCATTTCTTCAACGTCAAAATGCATCATTTTTTGGCAAATGACCCAAGAAAGTTCTGGTTGCACCTAACGAATAAAAATGAGGCTATTATCAAAATGAAACTTGATGACACTATCACCGATGACAGTAACTGTATAGCCAATACATTTAATGGCTACATTTCGTCTGTGTTTTCTCGCGCCATTGTTCAGCCCTCGTCATATCCGAAAACTAGTTATGCTATCCCGGATATAGAAATCAACGAAAGCGGCATTTTTTCGGCGCTACTCGAATTAGACACTAAAAAATCCATCGGCCCGGATGGCATACCGAATATGTTCCTGCGCAGATACGCCGAATGGTGCGCGAAGTATCTGAACATAATCTTTAAAGAAAGTATACGGACAGCGGAAATACCTTTAGAATGGAAAACTGGAAAGGTGGTGCCTATTTATGATACTGGTGACGAACTTAAAGTAATCAACAACAGACCAGTTTCGCTACTGTGCACTTGTAGCAAGGTTTTGGAACATTTCATATTTAAGCATATCTGTTCTTTTTTAGAGGACCACAATTATTTTTTAAGTAGTCAGCATCGTTTTCGGCGCGGTTTGTCCACTACGACGCAACTTATTCACACTGTAAATGATCTAGTGGTAATGCTTGACAAGGGCGAACAGATTGACATGGTTTTTCTTGATTTTGAAAAAGCCTTCGACCGTGTGTCACACTAACATTTAATGTTAAAGATCCGATGCCTTTTTGACAATCCCTGGATAGTACAGTGGCTCGACTCGTATCTTACACGGCGTAGGCAGTTTGTTCACATAGGCAATTCGGACTCAGAATTCGCATCTGTTTTTTCAGGCGTTCCTCGGGGTTCGGTGCTCGGCCCGTTACTAGTTTTAATCTATATTAATGATTTACAGATTACGTCACCAGTATGTTGCCGTTTATTAGACGACTGCGTTGCATACATGCACATTCAGTCAGCGAAAGATCAAAAATACTAAACAACTTCTTAGCAGCTGTTAGCAAGTGGTGCTCAACATGGCAGATGCGCCTAAACGTTTCCAAGTGTGTTCATATGAGTGTTACACGCAAGAAGGAGCCGCTGGTTTGCACCTATAGCATCAATAATGTTCCATTAGCTTCAGTAGACCAATTTAAATACTTGGGTTTGCATATCAGTTCTACGCTAAGCTGGAGTGGTCATGTGCAATTCATTGTTTCCAAGGCTTTGAGAAAACTTTACATGCTAAGAAATCGTATGATGCATTGCACTCCTAAAAGTAAGCTTGTGGCCTACACGACATTAGTTAGACCGCTATTAGAATATGCGGACGTAGTTTGGGACCCGCACGCCAAATGTGACATCGATTGCATTGAACGCGTTCAAAAAAAAAAAAGCGCTAAGATTCATTTTCAACTCTTACGGCAGGCACGTGTCCATTACTAACCTTAGACATTTAAGCGAACTTCCAACACTAGAATCATGCAGGAAACTGCATCGACTGCAAATGCTTTACAATATTGTAAACGGTAACATTAGAATGGGCTTCACTGATTACATGCAGTATAACAGCGCAAGGCCAACAAGATGGAAGCACAGTAAGACGATTGTAAGGCCACAAGTTAAAATGAAGGTGTATCAATTTTCGTTTTTTCCTCGAACGATAGCAGAATGCAACGAGCTTCCATGTGACATAGTCGGCCTATCATCAGTTCATGCGTTCACAAATGCCGTGCAAGATTATCTGTGATGTGATGCGCAGTTCTTGTCATTCTTTCTCTTTTACAGCTTAAAATGTATGCGGGTAACCATTTATTTCGCGGTATTCTTCTGTTGACGTAAGCTGTCTTTCGGTTCACATGCTTATTTGTTTCGTTGGCCGTTTCACTCATGTTCTGATATGTTGTATGCGTCTTTCTGGTGTTCAATCACTCGATCCTGTACGTGTTTTTGCTCCTGTGTCCTACCTCAGTGTATTATTGCAAATGCTGTTGGGCTTGTTTTTATGGTCGCGTCTTGAGTTCACATTCGGCACCATGTGTCGTTATCATTAGACATATGTGCATTTGTTCTATTTTTCTTTTTTTCGGTTGTCGACTGAAACGATGCAATGTGTAACATTGTAATGTGATGTACCCACTCCTGCCACGGGTCCCAAAAGGCAGCCGGCAGTATCTGATAAATAAAATAAATAAAAAAATAAAATAATAATAATTAACGTTTGCAGCAGAAAAGCTGCACCCACTACTTGTGAAATCGTGGCTGAAGAAGGAGGAGGAGGTAACAAAGGTGACACTTAATACGGCAGTACTAAATTTTTTAGAAGCATATTTTTGGTATTCCTAATATAATGCAATACGTACCATAGCCATTCAATTCTCTTAAAACTTAACATTTTCGGATAACCTTTAAAATTTACAGCTACTCATTCTTGGCCAATCTACAAGAGTGGGTACGTTTCATTGTTTTTGAGGGAAAAAACAAACAAGGTCGTACTTCAAAGCAACAATCCCCCCTCCCCCCCCCCCCCAAAAAAAAGAAACTTGGCTCACCTGTACAAAGTAAATGTATGTTCATTATATATACGGTATATAAATATCTTGGCAAATTTTTCATGAAACTCTCGTGTACTTACAATAAGCTTCTATAGGTTTCGCTTACAATCTTTAATCCTAAACCAGTTCCTTTTGTGGCTAGTCTGGCGGACATTATTGCTATAATCTGAGTCGTACATATTTGGCTAAAATGCGTTATTTATACCATCAAAAGTAAGGACTGTAATACGCATGTTTGCAAAGCAAGTGTATGTGTGATTTCCGCAAGAGTAGATGTAGTGTTCCTGTCCACAACGTTCTCAGAGCCGCACCTGATAGCAAGTAATCGTTCGGACTGCCGTAATCTGTAACAAGTGCAGAAGAAACCCTGAAGCGTTTGCAGATACATCCCGGTAGCTGATTTGCCCCACTTGCGTGTGCCTTTATCACAAAGCTAAGATTGCACAATGATAATAAAGGAATTGTTCCTTCCCACTTCAGCGTTCATGCAGCTGTTACATCATATCATTCGTATCCGGGAGATACCGTCGTTGTTACTTGAAGAGTGGCATTATGGAAAGTGAACCTTTTGTTTTGCTGCTGCTGCAGGCTTTAGTGGGAAAAAGCATGATAAGGCGATTGCTGGGAGATTGTCCCTTCTGAAGAGCATATGGTTACGTTTACCTTGCGTCTGTCAGCTGGTTTTGTAGCACATAGGTAAGTGATGAAAGACCGCACAAAAGACCTGCTCATGGCGTCGAAATTCACGATTTATAAATTATCTCAATGGAGGTTAAATAAAGATTAAACGTGCGATTCAATGTGAGAGATTAGGCAGCTTAATATGTTGCATATTCGATTACTTTTGTCAGGATAAGCCACGCACACAAACACACGGATCCAAGAAAGACGCAAACAGGCGCTGACCTGAACCACTGACTCGAAACTACGATTCATAGCAAAAAAAGCTATATCTATATATATATATTTATCACATGTTTTGGCTACTCTTGCCCAGGATGTAAAGAAACTGCAAAACGTCGGGAGATAAAAAAAATCCATGGCGATTTTTTGCACATAGACACAACTTTGCGGTTGTCTAAATTATGTTTCCTACGGTTTCAACCGGTGTACCGCTCTTCATGGGGGCAAAGTTGTTCGCAAACCCTGACAAAGACCGGCCCACGTCTTGAAATTGCAACAAATAAGATTAAGACATTAATAAGATTAAGATTAAGACACCAAACAGGCTCATAAAGAGTGTGCCACACTCGTTGCCATAGCTACTAGTGGCGCTCACTGACACTCCCACGTTTAAATTGGCATAGATACCCAATAAAGTGGCTGGGGGGATTGCTGTCATGGTAGCTCAGTGGTGGAGCATCGAACGCGTTATTCGAAGGTCGCAGGTTCGGATCCTGCCCACGGCAAGTTATCTTTTCACCCACTTTTCTTTCTTCTCATTTACATTACAATTGGCCTAATAACTTCCCCTATACCTTCCTTGGCATTATTGTCTGTTAGATCTCATATCTCATTAATATTGTGTAAACACGAAAAACGAGCCCTTAAGTATACACTTGTTTCCCTTATATATATATATATATATATATATATATATATATATATATATATATATATATATATATATATATATCGTCCAGGACGTAAAGAAAAAGCAAAATATCGGGAGATGAAAAATGCATGGCGTGTTTTTTTGCATTAAAACGTGGCTAAGCTGATCTCCATGGTTAAAAACCATGAGAAAAGAACAGTAAAAAAATGTTGCAAACAAAAAAGCATGACATGCTTTCCGATTCGTACAGCGATGAGGTGGTGTAAAGAATTCCGTTGAGCTGTGGGAAAGTGTACATCGGCCAGAAGAGCCGATGTCTAAATGACAGACTAGGAGAACATGTCTCTTCATTGAAGACTTTCGCATGCGGCACGCAACTGTCTCTGCACTGCAAAGCTTGCGGGTGCCATTCGCGATTCACGAGCACTAATGTTCTTTGCTAATCAGAACACTGACTGACCAGGGAGATTATGGACGCTGGACAGATAAAGCAAACTCGACCATCTGTGTTCCCTCGGTATCGCTGAGTGATAAAGAGATGGGCTTTCTAAATACTTAAAGGGCGACGTAAATAAATTATGATAGGTCCCCTTCCTCTTGGCTAAGTCTTCACTGCAATAAAGTCGACATATGCGCGTGTGTGTGCTCTCGTATGAGAAAAGAAATTCCAATAAAGTGCAGTTTTAAATTGAGCGTTGGTCCTCTCAAGTTTTTCCCTCCTTTTCGTGCTATTTTCTGACCATAAAACCTACAATATATGCAAATATTTGCAGTTAATCACTTTTCCTTCAGCTATTTCATGATAATAAAAGTACTCATATAACAACAATTGAACAAACCTACAGGTTACGTTGTTAAAAGTTATCGCGGTGTCATTTCAAGCACTTGCTGTGAACAGATACGGCAGCACGTGGTCTAAGCGCTTTGCAGTTTAACGGTTCCATACTACCGCAAGTATATACCAAACAGTTAGTATATGCTGGCGCCAAAATTATTCCCTCTAAACACCTAGTTCGGATATTCTATTCCACAAAAAATTGCAATGTTTGCATATATAAGTGGAAACAAGCTCAATTACGGTAAGGTCTCGTAAATTCGAACTCGTAGGGGACTATGAAATTGTTCGAATTAAGTAGAGCTCGAATAATCGGGCAAGCGCAAGGATGAACACACATTTCGCCACATATACTGTGAGGAGAGATGCCATCTCTGGAATCGTTTGCACAAATTCGGTGATACTACACGTTTGAGGCAGGTAATTTCGTAAATTAGGTGTATGCTCTAATGGCGAATAGAATGTATACTGACCAGTCAGTGATGCACCAGAATCAAGCAGCCACTTGCATTCACGTGAGCAATAATTCCAAAATATAGGAAGCTACTCGAGCTCAAAAAGACGCTCACTTACTTGGTGGAGTTAATGCAATCAAAATATAAAGTCTTTCTTTTTTAGTTCATTTAGAACGATCTTCAAATTTCCCGAGGTCTTGGCTGAAGGCAAACATTGCCTGACTGAGCCGTGTCACGCATACATCAATAGCAGTAGACAGGGATTGAAAACCGTAAAAGCATACATGGAAGTCAATCATTAACATTTGTTATACACAGATGAAAGTAATTTCACAGATCATTCTGGGCTGATTTCTGCGAGGAGGATAGAAAGTCACGGGGCTCCCTGAGATTTGAATTAGCTGTTGTAGATACAGACACGTTCAAATGATCGCGATTTTTCCCAACATAAATAAATTGGGCTGTCCCGTGGGACCAGGACATCAGATTGACTTGATTGAAAGTCTGAGTTATTCGATTTCGAACTTTTACTGTATATATCTTTGTTCTGTTTATTGAACAAGCAAGTATGCTATCCGGTACTTTGAGGTTTAATTTTTGGCGAAGAAATTTCCTGTCATGATGTTTCGTAGAGAAATATGAATTAGCAAAGCTTACTTATGTCATCCTTGTTTTTTTGCTTGCTTGGTTATCTCTAAAGGCGCATGTATTAACACTGCAGCTTGACTGACACCATGGCTGAAGCTAAACACCTACATAGGGGTATTTTTTTCACATTTTTTCCCAAAGCTACATACACCTTTTTTTGATGATTGATTGATATGTGGAGTTTAGGTCCCAAAGCCACCATATGATTATGAGAGACGCCGTAGTGGGGGGCTGCGGAAATTTCGACCGCCTGGGGTTCTTAAACGTGCACCCAAATCTGAGAACACGGGCCTACAGCATTTTTGCCTCTATCGAAAATGCAGCCGCTGCAGCCGGGATTCGATCCCGCGACTTGCGGGTCAGCAGCCGAGTACCTTAGACATAACCTTCTCTGAGACATTCTACTGGGACAGAGAAAGAAGTCCGAGGCGTTCCATTTTTTACCGACGTTGCAAAACGCATGAGGGTACGCTGCAGCATTACAATGGCGGGCTAAATGGAGGGCGTATGGAGATTTCGGGGCACATCACGGAACCTTGCACACCCTGGACTATCACCTTGCAGCGTATTTAGCTGGTATATCGCACACTCATCTTTGAATTAATTGGTCTGTGCATGAGTTGGTCTTGCACTTGACACAAGAACTGTTATCTGTGTTTGTACAACACTGTTTTTTTTAACGGAGGTTATGACACGCTGCCGCAAACAACGAATAATCGCGTAGCATGGAAACACACCACAGAGGTAATAAATTTCTATTAAAGTTAATGACGACACGGCAGTAATTTGTAAATGTTACAGAGACGTTGTTCTCTTCAGACGGAGCCCAAGAAATGCCGCTTACCTCAGAATCAGCGGGATGAATCGTAAGAGCATGTTGTCTGCTGACAGCTTGTTCACGAGCCGTCTGAACTCTGCTATCTCTCACACTTTTGTACTCGACGTCCTTGTCGCTCTGGCTGCTTTTATCGCAATCCGCAGACGGCGTCGCTGGATGATTGCCTTAGCTTCCGCTACGCCGAGCTGCCAGCCCAGAAGCAGTGTATGTTACCAGCAAACTCGAGTGTCTGTCAAGCACGTGCAGGTAAAAGTGTCACATCCATGAGCTCAAATGCTGCAAAACAAACACATTGTGCATGCCTCTCTCTTATGTACAACGAGTGCATGGGCTCTCGATAGAGGCCCTAATTAGATAATGTTTACTTTTAAACTGCGTACCAGAGGCAGACTTACGTAAATCGGGGACATTAATGTGCCCCGAAATTATTCCTTGCGTTCAATATTGTTCGTCATTGTACGGCGTAGTTATTGTAGAAAATAGAGCCTGCAACTAGCACAACCGCAGTGGTAGTACATGCATACGAATTAGGTAAAATTAATCATACTGCTTTCCGTCATTTGAGTTTAGAGTTTTCGAGGAAGGAGGCAGCGACTGAAACAGTCTGACTATGATGATGAATTTCCCGCAAGGTATACCAGTTGCTACGAGAACGCGTCTATGTCTTGAATTGAAGCTGCGTCATTCTGCCGATAGTTATCCGCTGCCGTCAGTGGCCCGACTGCAGCGCTGGGCGTTAATACTTTATCTAGTCTATCGCGTCTCGCAAATGTCCTCACCTGAAGAGTATATATCTTACGTCATGGGCCGGGCTAGCGGTTTGTAGACATGCGCGCGTCTCAGTTTTTCCTTGCCCTTAGCGGCAAATGCCAGTAACCTTAGGGCGGCTACTGAGTAAGGTCTTTACCACTGAGATCTACGAAGTGCCCGCTGCTCAGGAGACTTGTGCCACGGTCGGTTCATCCGCCCCGTCGGTAGAAGCAAGTCAGCACGTTATACTTATGCGCTGTAATCGCACCAAGAAAGTGCCGCATAAGGAAATGACCCGTGCCGAAAATAGCTGATATCGTGGCCTACAAATCCGCTGCCTGTTATCAGTGTGCGATGGGACAAAATTCCATCAGCTGCACCATGACGCAATATATCTTAAAGAAAATGAAAAGAAGGGGCGAAGCAGAACAATCTTGGTGTCCTCCGGTTTAATGCGGTGGAATAATGAAGCTCCTCACTCACAGCTGATCAGTTAGGTCAAATGCGCAGAGCAAAGTTTTTGTCTTGTCTGCCTCCTCCACGAGTTCACATTCAAATGATTAGCACCCTAAAAAAAAACGTACTATTCTCCTTACACCGGTGGAGGAGACGGCCAGCTGTACAAGAAAGAAATGGATGAGCAGTTTGTTGTTCCCTTCTCGTTTACAACTAAAGTAAGAGATGGGATGACGCGTAAGATGGTGAAATAACAGGGAAGACAGGAAGTATATATAGTTCACTATGAGCAAGCGTCTGACTCGCGAATTCCTGTGCGACGCATCCGACAATTGATACCGCCAGGAGGTGAAGAAGAACTGCCATAGCGCAGCTCAGTTTGAGCGTGAAGGAAAGGGGAAACAATGGAGAATAAAAAGACGGGCAACAGTATGGGCGCTGAAACAGGATGTGCGTTAGGAGGAGGAGAGGTTGCCGTCAAAGAAACACGAGTTCTGCAGTACGCGCGTTCGCGCCAGCCGTTTCCTTTTCTCTTCTTGCGCGGCGCTGCATGGAATACGACAATCCATAACTACAACACAGTGAAACCTAGCAAGAACCAGTTAACACAAAGACGCAACAGGCGTTAGCCTAAAGACTTGAAGATCGACCAACTTCACTGTGGTCTGGGCGACTGAGTGCAAACTTCCAGCATTTTTTTTACGCCGCCGACCCGGCGTTTCATACGAAGGCATGGTGTATATGGTTGAATTGGTGTGCCTCGAAGTCATTGTCGGCTTTCCCTGGGAAAAGGGTGGAGACACCCATGGAGGAGAAAAAATCCTCCATTGCGACACACTTTGTCCAGGTGAGTGGCATTGGGTCGGAGTCGTTGACGCGCACACCATCTCGAAAACATGGTGATAATGGTGACAAGCTCAATGATCGAGCTTGTAGCCTGGTCAAATGTTCTCAAGGAAGAAAATCTAAGCATTTCATACGACATATTTCTGAAAGAGGTAAATCGTTGCTACGAGGAAGCTTTCCCAGAATGTTATGCGAAAACACACACAAAAAAGTAAAAAAAAAAAGCCATGGGTAACAAAAGAGTTACAACGGAGAATTAAAGCCCGAGATATCATGGACCTTCAGTTTAATAATATAAAAGATATAGCGCTTCTTAACGAGTATAACAAAGTGAGAAACAAGTTAAACTCTGACCTCAAGAAAGCTAGGGCTGAATATTATAAAAATAGATTTCTTGCTGTTTCCAATGGCCCCAATAAAGTTTGGAACATATTACGTTCTCTAATTGGTCAAGAACAAAATAACATTCCTAGCACGTTGGTGAGTGATGGTGTCTTATACAGTATAGGCTTTGTCAAATAAATTCAATTCATACTTCTTAACTTCTGGTACATATTGTTTTCCGCCAAGCAATTAAACCCTGAGAAATACATAGTTTCCTCTTGTATGAATTCTATATTTCTATCACCATGTAGTGAATTTGAGATATATATTTTTTTCTTGTGTGGCTAAATAAAAATACTGCTGCCGGTAACGATGAAAGCAAAGCTATTCCAATAACATTTGTTGCAACTTCACTTGTGGCACCTTTACAACATTTTGTAACAGAGCGCTAGTTACAAGCATTTGCCCAGCTTCTATAAAAACTGCGAGGGTAACAATCTTACATAAAAAAGCCCTATCAATAATTTTAATAATAACCGGCCGATATCGGTGTTACCCTTATTCTCGAAAGTTTTAGAAAATGTGAAAAAAAAAACAAGGATAACCAAGTTTCTAGATGATCATGAACTACTTGTCTGTGGGCAATTGGGCTTTCGAGCAAAAAAATCCACAGAAATGGGATTACTTGGCAAGAACAAATCGCTAAAATTATAGACATCAAGCAGTTCACCCTGGGAATATTTTTAGACTTTCGAAATGCATTCGATTTGGTTAAGCATAATATTCTGTTCAAATATTTATCGTATTATGGCATTCGAGGTATTGCTCTAGAGTTACTACGTAGCTAATTAACAGACAGGTTACAATATACATGTGTTCACGGGTATAATTAGCAGTTAAAACCAGTAACATGAGGTGTGCCTCAGGGTTCTATACTGGGACCTCTATTTTTTATTATTTATATAAATGATATCGTTCACGTGCCAGTGGCTTTTTCTACAGTTATGTGTTCAGATGATATAAGCTTGTTCTTCTCTGGCAGCTGTCTAAAAGATCTAGAGAAGAAAGCGAATGAATGTCTGGTCTCACTCTCTCCCTGGCTATATTTGCACCGACTACGATTGAATGTTAGCAAGAATAAATTTATTTATTCAAGAACAAAACAAGTTTGAAGATTACAGGATTTATCTTTGATTTAAAAATAATGAAGTCAAATCAGTCTCTTTGTTTAAATTTTAGGTGTATTTTTATTGAGCACCTGATTTGGACACCTCAAATAAATAAAGTACACGCCAATATGTCTCGATCGATTTCTGTTTAAATAAACTTAGGTCCTTAGTTCCAAACTGCTTAAAGCTCCAGCTATATTATTCTTTAGCTCACTCCCATCTACATTACTGTCTTTTAATTTGGGGGACAACTTCAAAAACCAATCTTGACAGGATGTTAGTTTTACAAAAAAAAAGGGGGGGGAGGGGGGTCTGTACGCTACATAGAAAATCTGTAACCAAGAGAGCACACTCCTCCATTTTTCGGCAAGCCTAAGATACTTACTGTCTATCAATCATACTGCCACATTCCATTGCCCAAGTTTTTGTTATCGTCCCAAAACACCACACAATTCTCAGCGCAAACCGCGCCTGCAGTTTTCTAGATGGTTCCGGACTGTAGTAGATCATTTCGATAAGATCACGCCCACTGTGCGAATGGCACAGATTGTTCTGGAACGCACGCCGCCGCCAGCGATAGCGCTAGAACATTCGACGGCGGGAGTATAAATGCCGACGCGCTTCGCCGCTTGTCAGTTGTTGATCGAAGGCCGACGCTCCGTTCGCCGCTATCAGTCTGAGACTGCTATCTGTGCGAGACTGCTGCTGTAATTGGACTTTCTGTTTACCAGGCACAGGTTCGCCCAAATAAACAGTTGAATTCCAACAAGAAGTCTCCTGTCTTCGGCCACGTCACGACCCCGTGACATCTGGTGGAGGTGCTGCTTTGTTCATGTACCGCACGCCCCCGTCAAGCCGTGAACCCAGCCCACGTCGCGGAGAAGACACCGACGCCAACCAGGAGCAGCGAACAAGCCGCCGACAGCAAGGGCTACCACCGGAGTACGGGCTTCTACACGACAAGCCGCGGAAGACCAAGGCCATGACCGCGACTGCAGCGACAATGACAACCGCAGCGTCCCAGCCCACGATGGTCATGCATCAACCCAGGGAACCACCAATTTTCCATGGGTCATCGTTCGAAGACCCGGAGTCCTGGCTAGAGATATACGACCGTGTGGCCGCCCTCAACCACTGGGACCATGACGAAAAGCTGCGTCGTGTGTTCTTCTATTTAGAAGACACCGCAAGGACCTGGCTCGAAAATCGGGAGTCCACGCTCCGAACGTGGGATGTTTTCTGCGGCGCATTCCTGCAAACGTTCGCGAGCGTTGCTCGAAAAGAGAGGGCCGCTGCTTTATTAGAGACCCGGGTTCAGCTACCAAATGAAAATGTCGCCATTTTCACAGAAGAAATGACCCGACTATTCCGTCACGCTGACCCAGACATGCCTGAGGAGAAAAAAGTTCGTTTCCTCATGCGAGGGGTCAAACAGGAGCTCTTCGCGGGGCTGATGAGAAACCCACCGAAAACCGTCCAAGAATTTGTAGCCGAAGCGACCACTATTGAAAAGACCCTGGACATGCGCACCAGACAGTATAATCGTCGCCTGACTGCAGACTGCGCTGCTGCTCAAGCCAGTAACTCCGGAGACCTGCGTGAAACGATCCGAGCGATCGTGCGGGAAGAGCTGCGCAAGCTGTTGCCTTCGGCGCAGCCTCAAGTGGATTCGATCGCCGACATTGTGCGAGAAGAAGTTCGGCAATCGCTTCAAATTCCCCACGCACCGCTGCCCGAGCCGGAAGCTATGAGCTACGCCGCTGCACTGCGCCACAACGCTACTCCCCGTCCACGCCAAAACGCCACCCCATCGCACTTCCGTCGACAGACGCCACCGCCGCCACCACCCCCACCGACGTCATACCGTTCGCCAGCGGCCCAGCGCAGTGCACCGAGGAAGACTGACGTCTGGCGCACCCCTGACCATCGCCCGCTCTGCTACCACTGCGGCGAGGCCGGACACACATACCGCCGTTGCCAGTACCGACAGATGGGATTGCGTGGCTTCGCCGTCAATGCACCGCGCCCACAGCCAGGAGAACGACCACGTGACATCGCCGACTACCTGACAGGAGCTCGGTGGACACCACGAAGCCCTTCGCGTTCGCCGTCGCCCAGCCGCCGCACGTCACCGCACCACCGACAGTACTCTGGCCCAACGCGGGGCCGGTCTCCTAGCCCGTATCCGGGAAACTAAGGGCAGCAACCGGTGGAGGTGCGGTTGCTGTGCGACGAACTACCGAAGATCTTCCGACGACGACGACGCCGCGACGGAGCTTTCCGAACACAACGCCAACCAGGCAAAGCCCTGACGACGAAAGCTCACTTACCGAAGGTGGCCTGACGACGCAACATGGAAGCAGCGGAACAAGTCGACGCAGCCGTGACCCGACGCCACGCCCTAACTGTAATGCGAGACGGCGAATTAGCGACCTCGACGTTCTTATCGACGGCCACAGTGTGACCGCTCTCATCGATACTGGAGCCGACTATTCTGTCATCAGTGGGTCGTTCGCCGCGAAGTTAAAGAAAGTTAGGACAGCTTGGAAAGGCCCTGAAATCCGCACAGCCGGAGGTCATCTCGTAACGCCTGCAGGAATCTGCACAGCGAGAGTCACCATTAACGGCCGTATTTATCCTACAGACTTCGTAGTCCTACAGCGTTGCTCGAGAGATGTCATCCTTGGCATGGACTTCTTATGCCTCCATGGTGCTGTCATCAACCTAAAAACAAAGTCGATAACGTTATCCACAGAAGAAGCACTACCGCCGCGCACGCCGTCTAGACACCATGCCTTGAATGTGCTGGAAGAACAAGTCACCATTCCGCCTCGCTCAAGCGTAATTATTTCAGTCGGCGCTCCTGAATCACCTGACTTCGAAGGCGTCGTTGAAGGCAGTCAGCATCTGTTGGTCACCCGAAATATTTGCGTCGCAAGAGGAATTGCAAAGATGCGGGGAGGCAAAGCAACGGTTATGCTCACAAATTTCAGCAATGAGTACAAACATGTTAACAAAGGAACAACGGTCGCATACATCGAAGAAATTGTCGAAGCCACCAGTGCTTTCGCCCTCGCCGATTCTGCGGAACCTGCTCAGAGGAACCAAGCCCCTCCCATAGCTTTCGACGTCAATCCCAGACTTCCGAACGATAAGCAAGAACAGCTCAAGGCCCTGCTCCTGCAATACGAAGATTGCTTTTCGTCGTCATCGAAAATTCGGCAGACCCCAATCACGAAACATCGCATCATAACCGAAGAAAATGCCAGACCACTCCGTCAGAGTCCGTACAGGGTTTCGACGCGAGAACGTGAGGCCATCAAGAGACAAGTTGATGAAATGCTGCGGGATGATATTATCCAGCCGTCCAACAGCCCATGGGCATCCCCCGTGGTGTTAGTGAAGAAAAAGGATGGGACCCTACGTTTTTGCGTCGATTATCGCCGTCTGAACAAAATCACAAGAAAGGACGTGTATCCTCTCCCACGAATAGACGACGCACTTGATCGGCTCCATAATGCCAAGTACTTTTCGTCAATGGACCTCAAGACTGGCTATTGGCAAATCGAAGTCGACGAAAGAGACCGAGAGAAGACGGCGTTTATAACACCGGACGGCCTCTTCGAGTTTAAGGTGATGCCCTTCGGCCTTTGCTCAGCGCCTGCAACTTTTCAACGCGTTATGGATACAGTACTGGCAGGATTGAAGTGGCAGACTTGCCTTGTGTACTTGGACGACGTCGACGTGTTTTCTTCGAGTTTCGACGAGCATCTTCGGCGCCTTGAAGCTGTACTTCAAGCCATCAAGACTTCCGGACTCACACTGAAGCCAGAAAAGTGCAGATTTGCGTACGAAGAGCTCTTGTTTCTGGGGCACGTTATCAGCAAGTCTGGAGTTCGTCCTGATCCACGGAAAACAGCCGCCATCGCCGAATTCCCGCCGCCCACTGACAAGAAAGCCGTGCGCCGATTTCTGGGCCTGTGCGCCTATTATAGGCGGTTCGTGAAAAACTTCGCCCGCATCGCCGATCCTCTCACTAACCTTACTAAGGCCGACGTGGAGTTCAAGTGGGAAACGCCACAGGAACACGCTTTCCAGGAGCTTAAACATCGCCTCCAGACGCCTCCGGTACTTGCCCATTTCGACGAATTCGCCGAGACAGAAATACATACTGACGCAAGCAGCGTAGGTCTTGGCGCCGTTCTTGTGCAGAGGGCTGACGGACTTGAAAGGGTTATTAGTTACGCCAGCCGATCGCTATCCAAAGCAGAAGCAAATTATTCCACAACAGAAAAGGAGTGCCTCGCCATCATCTGGGCTACGTCGAAATTTCGCCCATACCTCTACGGCAGGCCCTTCAAAGTTGTGAGCGACCACCACGCCTTGTGTTGGCTAGCCACTTTGAAGGACCCTTCAGGTCGCCTCGCACGATGGAGCCTGAGACTTCAAGAATATGACATTACTGTCATTTACAAGTCCGGCAAAAAACACTCCGACGCCGACTGTCTCTCTCGTGCGCCTGTCGACCAACCGCTACCCGACGACCCGGATGACGACTTCTTCTTGGGAACGATAACTACCGACGACTTCGCTGAACGACAGCGGGCCGACGCGGAACTTAAGGCTCTAATAGAATACCTCGAAGGCAGGACCACCGAAGTCCCGAAGGTATTCAAGCGCGCACTTGCGTCGTTTTTTCTACGAAATGGTCTTCTACAAAAGAAAAACTTTTCACCGCTTCGGGCTAAGTATCTCCTTGTGGTGCCTTCAGCTCTGCGACCAGAACTCCTGCAGGCCCTGCACGACGATCCGACGGCAGGGCACCTCGGTGTTTCTCGCACGCTCGCGAGGATACAAGAAAGGTACTACTGGCCGCGTCTTACCACCGACGTCACTCGTTATGTGAGGACATGCCGGGACTGTCAGCGACGCAAGACACCGCCGACAAGGCCAGCGGGACTTCTGCAGCCAATTGATCCACCTTGCCGACCTTTTCAGCAGATTGGTATGGACCTATTGGGGCCGTTCCCGACGTCGGCTTTCGGAAACAAGTGGATCGTGGTAGCCACCGACTACCTCACCCGCTACGCCGAGACAAAAGCCCTGCCAAAAGGCAGTGCATCCGAGGTAGCTAAGTTCTTCGTCGAAAATATCGTCCTACGTCACGGCGCCCCGGAGGTCCTTATCACCGACAGAGGAACGGCATTCACTGCCGACTTAACTCAAGCGATCTTGGCATACAGCCAAACAAACCACCGCCGGACGACAGCGTACCACCCACAGACCAACGGCCTCACCGAGCGGCTTAACAAGACGATCGCCGACATGCTGTCAATGTACGTCGATGTCGAACACAAGACGTGGGATGCCATTCTTCCGTATGTGACCTTCGCATACAACACGGCGGTGCAGGAGACGACGCAGATATCTCCATACAAATTGGTCTACGGAAGGAGCCCGGCAACGACGCTCGATGCCATGTTACCCAACGTCACCGACGAAGAAAACCTCGATGTGAGCGAGTACCTTCATCGCGCTGAAGAAGCCCGACAACTTGCGCGTCTCCGTATCAAGAATCAACAGACGACTGACAGCCACCGTTACAACCTTCGACGACGCTTCGTGGAATACCAGCCCGGTGAACGTGTTTGGGTGTGGACGCCGATACGCCGACGTGGACTAAGTGAAAAGCTTCTGCGACGGTACTTCGGACCGTACAGGGTGGTTCGACGTCTCGGCCCACTTGATTACGAGGTTGTCCCCGACGGCATTACGAACTCTCAACGACGCCGATCGCGACCTGAAGTCGTCCATGTCGCGCGCCTCAAGCCGTTTCATGCGCGTTAACAAACTGAACCAGTGTTTTTTGTATTATTGTTGTATCGTAATTTATTCATTGTACTTTCTTGTACCTTCATCTTTAGTTAAAGCATCGAGACGATGCCTTTTTCAGAGGGGGGCAATGCCACATTCCATTGCCCAAGTTTTTGTTATCGTCCCAAAACACCACACGATTCTCAGCGCAAACCGCGCCTGCAGTTTTCTAGATGGTTCCGGACTGTAGTAGATCATTTCGATAAGATCACGCCCACTGTGCGAATGGCACAGATTGTTCTGGAACGCACGCCGCCGCCAGCGATAGCGCTAGAACATTCGACGGCGGGAGTATAAATGCCGACGCGCTTCGCCGCTTGTCAGTTGTTGATCGAAGGCCGACGCTCCGTTCGCCGCTATCAGTCTGAGACTGCTATCTGTGCGAGACTGCTGCTGTAATTGGACTTTCTGTTTACCGGGCACAGGTTCGCCCAAATAAACAGTTGAATTCCAACAAGAAGTCTCCTGTCTTCGGCCACGTCACGACCCCGTGACAATACAATCTTAAACTCAGCTTATACGTCATTGATGAAATAGGAAACACCGTTGGCACTTATATGGGGGCATTGCTACCCAAGTGATACTCTCTATTATCTACGCTTTGATCGTTTTCGATAGCCTTTATGCAGAACAACATATAGTAAGCAAACTTTATCTTATCAAATACCTTATCTACTCCACGAAACTAGCTATGTTCGTGAACTTTTCGAAGAACTTGACACTAAGAATAGCGTGAAAAAAAAGTTAACATGTACTTCCTTACTTGTAAGCAGCCATAATTGTATTATTTATTATAAATATTTTTGTGGCTTCTTTGCTTTTGTATATTTGATGAAATTCACTCAATTTCTTTCTTTTCGAATGTATTTCTTTATGGTAATTAGTAATTTTGCAGTAATTTTGTGTTGTTTTAGCTATATATATATACTCATCTTGCTGCTACTGCTAATTGGTGATGACTGCAATTCGTTATTTTAAAACGTATGTTCCGACATCTGTTATAATTTTTCAATTTGAATTTGAGTTTTGTTTTCCCTCATTCAAAAGCAGAATGAAATTTGTATCTTTGTTCCACTTCACCTGAGCAAATCTATGGGTGGCAATATTTCATGTTGCATTGTGAAACATGTATACAGGACACGTGTGCTTGTGAAGCACAAAGGCTACTTTCACTGCATTTACAAGCAGAGAAAGTTCTTTTCACTGTTTTCACAAGCAGAGGCGTGGCCAATGATCCGGATTCAATCCCCACTCAAATCGCAACAACCCTGGTTCTGTCTTCATTCTGCTCCAAGGTCTTTTATCATATATTTATTTTATTTGCATCGTTCTCAATTTTTCGCTCACGCATGTGACTTTTCGCTCACTCACAACCAACGACTCCGACACCGGAATTTCTGAAAAATGAGCTCTTTAACGCTATCGTGGTAAAGGTATGGCAACTTCTGTTCTGTTATGGTCTGCTTTGTTGTGGAAAGGTAGAGTTCATATTACCTCACCTACTCCATATTGATAGATTGTGCAGCAAAAAAAAAAAACAATGATGCCCAAAGTGAACAATCAGCAAACAAAACACGAGCATAATAGCACACTGAAGCAAGCTGAAATAACGTGTGAATGAACAGTTTGCTTGCATCAGTTCACACTGTCATAAAACGTTCACACGCACACTTTTCTATTTCTATACTCACAGTATATGTGCTAACACGCTAATTCATATATCAGGCCTTAGCTGTATATCACAAGCACTTATCTAGCCCAGTCTCCATAACTTAGTTGACGTGGACATGCTGGACATTGTCTCATTATGCTTGTCCAAAAGATGGCGTAAATATCGAGCAAGTTTTCGGCGTTTCGGGCACAGCGAGTTGCAATATGTGTACATGCAGCTGTTCACGAAAGAACTTAGGTATAAATGTCCATCTGAAATTGGTCTTCGCCTACCAGAGCTATAGTTGCAGAGTGCCATAAAGAAGAGTTCGATGACCCGTATTCATTTGAAAAGTTTTATTTACCGCTCTTTTTCAATGCAGCACTAGCGAAGAGGGGTACTGTTGCGTTTAGTTCGGGTGTGTCCACGAATTCGGCAGTAGAGTAGTCCGAGCATGGCGCTTGTTCAAGCTCGATAACGTTCAGGACGTTCTCTGTCTCGAAGAGCACGGAGGGTACGTACAGCGTCTTCTGAGGTCCCATGGGCGTCCAGTATCGACCAAGATTGAAGCCATTTAAGAAGGCTGCACCCTGCGTCAAGAGAGAAGACTGCCACTCATAGGCATGCGTATACACGGTGTTTGTGCAGGCGGTTGGGCATTGCCCCCTTGTCACTTAATTGAAAGACGCAAACACTGCCACCTATTTTCACTTAACGGGGTGAGGCGCTGCAATGTACCCTCGCCCCCCACCCTTCTTTCTGAAGGCGAACACTGCGTGCGCCTGTGCTGCCTGTTGAACAAAACAACAACATACAAGCGCAAAGTCGGCAATTGCATTTTCTCAGCTAATCAATATATTTGCACAGCGCAAAACTACGAGAATTTACGTGGTAACTACTCGTAGTCTTGCGCTGTGCACAAGTGTTGATTCCCAATCACCAACTAGCCCAAGCATCTGTCTTATGCTCAGCTAAGCTCTGATAGGTAAGTTTAAGTTTATAAACACAGCACACATGCCTCGTATTACAGCACTCGAATGATCATATTTCGGAAATGCGTAAGCACGCCGAGGCTATGTATAGGTGCTCCCCGAGTTTGCGCAACTCACATAAGGGTAAGAGCGTTCTAGTCCAAACGAGGCAGATGTTCGGGGGACGTGGAGGCGTAAAGTCACCTAATAAGATGAATCTCTTGGCTAGTTGGGCTGAACTTCTCTAACCAACAAAGAGCGTGGCGAAAACGAAGTCGCAGCAGAGGAACGAATAACGCACCACACGAGATGCTATCAGCTAATAATAAATTCTGGTTAAAGACGTGTATAAATACCTAAGAGGAATTTACCAGAAAAAATGCAAAAAATTCAAGAAAAAAAAGTACACAGAGAAGAAAAAAAAACAGGTAAGCTTCGTGCACATGGCGAAAAGAGCTCAATCATGTCAAGTCAACCAAGTAAACGAGAGTCCTAAAGTGGGCTCGTTGTCAGATTCTTAGATGCGATTGTCTGTAGCACGACCTCGATGCAAGGAAAAAATAATTAAGGCACGGAGAAGACACACGTGTAGCGATATATAAATTTCTTTGTCACATAGTAAAATAGATGGGCAACTAACATCAATTAACAATGCAATATAGAGGTCACCGGTGATTTTTCACGCTATTTGATTACTGCTCCAGGTTAGTGTGTCACAGTTTTTTTTTAATTCTGGGCAACACTAACATTGCTTGCAATGAGCGCCAAGATTTCCACTAACGGTTCTATAGTCATGCTGTACTGGTGCTCATGAAGTCCGTCATTTAAACTTTGGACAGACTGACCGAAGCTTGGATACGATATTGTTCTTTTATCTCGTATCTCTGTCTCGAATACGTGTTGCGCAAGTATTTTCTAACCTATTATGATACGATTCCAACTTCTAGGACAGCTGTGCCTGCAACCCTGACACAGAATGGGGGGGGAGGCTGTGTAAAGATTTCGCTAGGTTTCAAGAAAACGGCTCCACTGTACTCTCCCCATGCTCTTGCAAGACACAAGCCTATGCCTAATGCCATTACACTAGCTACCGTATTTATCCTCGAAGCTTTCATTGCAAAGAACACAATGTAGCTTAATGAAACAAACACGACACTGTTGCAAAGTCGCGACGTGAGTCTGTCCTTCATCAGGATTGTGTACTTGCACTGCATCATGCCCTCAGGCAAGCACAATATACAGCCTAACAACATAACTTTCTGTGCTTTATTCTATAAAAAATGTGAAACAAAAGATGATGACGCATCAGAAAGCGACAAAGATATTTTTCTCGTTAAATTAGTTCTTGCCTTTTTCCAGTGGTCCAGCCTCAAGAATGTGTCCAGTGGCGGGGACACTTTCAATGGAAACCTTGCCTCATAAGCAGCAAAACCAGGAGGGCAGTGTGTCTCCTGTGGTATAGTCGCAAATTTTCTTGGCAGTACCTTTCGTTCGTCGATGGGAGTGACGTTCCAGTGAGTGAGCTACGATTCCAGAAAAAGTCACATTCGAAACGATTCCCTGTAATATTGGGTGAACAAATTATTCGCCATGACTCTAACACCGCTGGATTGAGGAGTTGGGCAACAGAATTATTTCAAACCCTCAGTAGTTAAATCGGAAGCGATATACGCACAAATCTACAACAATTCAGCTATAAACTCACTTTCGCATCGTTGAGGTTACCGTAGGCATTTCTTCCTTGACTTTCGACCAGCAAAGAAAGTCTTTGGCCCTTGCTTATGGACACCATGATGTCGAACACGTTGTCCATGCGGGAAATAACACCTTGGTAGCGCTAAAACAAGAAGCAACTCAAATAATAAGTTGATTTAAGTGAAGATAACTTGTAGGTTGACAATTTATCAAAAGCAATTTTACTACTTTTCACGCCAACTTCATAGTTAACCGCATTTGATGAGTTGACACACCCTGCAGACGGTCACGGCAAGACGACGGCTTATTGTATACCTTCGTTCACATGCTAAAAAGTTCTGGCATTGGTAACGCACTACAGCTTGCTGGTTCTCACACTCTTGAGGGGGTACACTTACGGAAATTGCATATTAGAGCGAAACCTCTACTACTCCATGTCATGCATGGTCACTCATCGAGTCCCAGTGACTGAATAATCACAGTGGCGCAAGGGTGACGCAACGTCCTTCTGGTCGGCCTTCTAAAAAAAAAAAAACCGCTTGGCTAAAAAAAAAGCGTTTTTCAGTGCCCCTAACGTAAAACCTGTGGAGGAGGCAAATCATGCACTGTGCGCCGGTGTTCCCCACAGAACAAATTCCACTTTTTACTGCTTTACTTACCACCAATACGCTAACGCACCACCACTTAGCAGAATGAAGAAATGGTGCACAGTACACGCTAGTAAGGCTAGTGAGGAGCACACCAAGCAGCCCATTTCAAGGTGCTAATACTTTGCAGATGTGTTACAAAAAGGAGTAGCATTGATGACATCACCGTAGAGATGCATGTTTATTCCGTGTGTTTTAGATAAGAAACTGTAGTGCTTTGCTAGATTTCGTCGGTGATTTGACATAGCTGCTAAGACAAACGTAATGTTTTAGGCAGCAACGACGAACCTTAAACCAGTGGATAAAAAACAGCGCAGCAACAAGAATGGCGGAAAGAAGGAGAGGGGGACACCACTAAGAAAACTCGCTTGGAGCCGGTTGAATAGTCAACCCTCAACAAGGAACCGAAACATCGGGTCATTTTAAGTTCTTAATTTTAACATTAGAAACTTTGGACTAAAAGTGGCTGTAGAGTTCATTTTGTTCGCATAATATGAATAATATGGACTGGTTGCGAGGAGTTGGATTTACCCAATTTTCGTGGGGCATATCCGCTTATGAAGGACAGTCACGTCGAGGTAAGACGCCGACAAGCCGAGACATCTACAATGCTTGGTCTCTAATAGGAGAAGGCTCTTGTCTCTCGGCTAGCACCAACGCTACAACGAGAGTCTCGTACTGGCAGACCTGGTGCATTTGGCTTGTATACAAGGGACTATAAGTCAGCTGCCTGCTAGTAATAGGTTCACGTGCTATCGACGTGACGCCATACAGGTTCATGAAGAGTGTGCCAAACGCGATACCATGGTTACCGGTGGCGCTGACTGACACTCGCACGTTTAATTCACGTATATATACCCAATAAAGTGGATGGGGGCATAGCCGCCGTGGAATCGGAATTGGTAGAGCATCGAACGTGTAATTCGAAGATCACAGGTTCGGTTCCTGCCCACAGCAAGTTATCTTTTCAGTCACTTTATATCTTCACATTTACATTAAAATTATGTCTAATCACTTTTCTTTGTAGCAATCTAAGATCTCAGTAATATTGTCTCTCTCTCTCTTCTTTCTCTCTCTCTCTCTCTCTCTCTCTATATATATATATATATATATATATATATATATATATATATATATATATATATATATATATATATATATATATATATATTGTGGGCATTTGTAACTTACATCGTCCTCATCCCTGCATAATCACAATCACCATCATCCGCTTGTCTCTTTGCCCTCATTGCCACTCTGGGTCATCATCATCGTCATCATCTGTGTGCTGACTCTGCTCGTTCGTTTTGCGAGGTCTTTCCTCAAATAAACGCTGTCACAGCCAAGACTACCAAGACTTCATACGTGGTGGAGGTGGATTTTCGGTCCTCTGACCTCCCGCAGCCCGCTATACCCCCTGGAGCTTCGTTCAGGCCGCCGCTTGCGCCCACAGTCAGGCAGCATGTCCCAGACTGAGCTTGCCGGCACTGATGTCATCAACCACGCACCGCCGCAAGCTGCCCCTCCTACTTACATACACGGACATCAGCGGGAACCCCCGCTCTTCGCTGGTCTTCGGGGAGAAGACGTAGAAGACTGGCTTGATGACTACGACCGCGTAAGTGCCGCTAATAGGTGGGACGAGGTTGCCAAACTGCGCTACGTCCCTTTTTATCTGGTCGGAGTCGCGAAGACATGGTATTTTAACCATGTCGTTGACTTACCCGACTGGGCTACCTTCCAGCAGCAGCTGCGGCACGTCTTTGGGACACCAGACATTCGATCCGCCGTTGCGAAGAGGATACTCGATACTCGCCGACAACATCCCGGTGAATCGTATACTTCATACATCGAGGATGTCCTCGCACTCTGCCGGCGTGTCAATAAATCTATGCCGGAATCGGACAAAGTGCGCCACATATTGAAAGGCATTGGGCCTGTTACCTTTAATGCCCTCGCTGTGCAAAACCCAACTACCATCGCTGATGTCGTTGCGACATGCCAGCGCCTTGATGCGCTGGACTCCGTCCGCCTTCAACCAGACATCGGCGACCACCACTCCACGTCAGATGGCCATCTGCGTGACCTCATCCGGGACTATATACGCGAAGAATTGCGGTCCATGGGCTTCACACCTCCTACACCGCGACCTAGACAGCCTTCGGGAATGCCCTTACGTGACATCATCAGGGAGGAACTTACATCCCTGACTGGCTCCGCGCCCGTACAGCCACCTGCTTCTCACCCTTTATCCACGTACCCTCAAGTTGCTGCCGTGCCTCCCAGCGACGCCCACGCGACATTGCCACGTCCATCCTACGCGTCAGTTGCTGCCGCTACCCCTGTGCACTACCATTCCGTGCCCCCTGACCCTTCGGCCCACCTGACCGCGCTATCTCCAAGTGCCCCGAATGCCTTCTATTCTCCACCGTGGCGCTCGTCTTGCCCTGTATGCTACTACTGTGGCTATCGCGGCCACATATCTCGTTTCTGCCGGAAGCGCCAGCAAGATGAGCGTCGGAACGATGTGCGTGAACGGGATTTGTACAACGGGGCGTCTTATCAAGGTCGGCGTTATTCGTCTCCCCCGCACCGGTCTCCATCTCCTCCTGCATCGACTGCACCACGAAACAGCCGAAACACGAGACGCCGCTCGCCTTCGCCCTTCCGCCGTTCCACTTCTCCACTACGGCCCGCCTCATTCGCCTCTGATATTCATTCGGAAAACTAAGTGATGCAGTTTGTGGAGGAAAAACTGCATTCGGAATTAGAACTGAAATTCCTCCATTAGGCCCGTGTAACATGGTTTCTGTGGAAGTGGAAGGAGTGCGAGTCGATGCTTTGGTGGACACAGGTGCGACATTGTCTGTGATACGTGCTGATTTGTGTGAACATTTAAGGAAAGTAATGACGCCTTACGATGGTCTTACGTTAGTTGCTGCCCAGGGGAACATCATTCGCCCTTCCGCGCTTTGTACTGTGCGTGTTTTCATCGACGGCATCCGCCATCATGTCCAGTTTGCTGTCCTGTCCCGCTGCTCTCACCAACTAATTTTAGGGTGGGATTTTCTATCATCTGCTTCCGCGGCGATTTGTTGTGGACAACGCGTCGTTCACCTCGCTGACACCGACTACATGCTTGACGACGATAATCAGAAGCCACTTCGTCTGGTCGCTGCGAAAGACATCGAACTCCCGCCACTACCAGAGCAAATTGTCACCATTACGTCCAACGGCATCTATCACGGGGATGTATTGGTCTCACCGTCACCACTTTGCGTTCGCAAAGGTATAGTTCTTCCGTCCGGTGTCGTTCGTTTTTGCAATGGCTCGGCACTTGTCACCGCTGTCAACTCTACACCGGAGAAGATCTTACTGCCACAGGGCACTACTGTGGGCCGTGTTGCTGACTTCGAGCCTGTACTCGTCACGCCACTTCAGGCCATCGCATACAAAGAACCTTGCCTCGGTGAGCATGTTTCTTCCTCCGCCTTTACCACCACTATCAGCAGCGAATTGACATATTCACAGAGGCAGCAGTTGCTCGCATTGTTACAGAAACATGCAAATTCTTTCGATATTTGCTCGTCTAAGCTGGGCCGCACTAATACTACAGCACATCGAATTCAAACTGTTGGGACATCTATTGTACACCGCCGACCCTACCGCGTGTCTCTAACTGAAAGAAAAATTATAGAAGAAAACATTGCGGACATGCTTAAACGGGAAGTCATCCGTCCCTCATCTAGCCCTTGGTCGTCTACTATTGTTTTGGTCCATAAAAAGGATGGCTCTGTGCGGTTTTGCGTGGACTACCAGGCGCTCAATAAGATCACACGCAAGGACGTGTACCCTATGCCACGCATTGACGACGCCCTTGAATCCCTACAAGGCGCGGAATTCTTTTCAAGCATCGACTTGCGTTCTGGGTACTGGCAGATCCCCATGCATGAAGACGATAAGGAGAAAACGGCATTCGCAACCCCCGACGGGCTATATGAATTCAACGTGATGCCTTTCGGGCTCCGCAAGGCACCCGCGACTTTTGAGCGCATGATAGATACCGTGCTGCGTGGCCTGAAATGGAAAAGTTGCCTTTGCTACCTGGACGACATTATTATCTTTTCGTCAACGTTTCCTGAGCACCTAGAACGATTGGATCAAGTTTTGACGTGCCTTGCCGGCGCCGGGCTTCAAATAAACACGAAGAAATGCTCTTTCGCTAGCAAATCTATCAAGGTCTTAGGACACGTCGTTAGCAAAGATGGCATCCGGCCCGACCCTGACAAGATTTCTGCAGTCCTTCACTTTCCGCGCCCCGAAAAACCAAAGGAGCTTCGCAGTTTTCTTGGCCTCGCCTCCTATTTTCGCCAGTTTATCCAGAACTTCGCTTCTATTGCTGCTCCATTACACCAACTACTTGCTTCCAACGTCCCCTTTCTGTGGTCTCAAAAATGCCAAACAGCATTCGACCTGTTGAAGTGGGCACTCACGTCTTAACCTCTGCTCTGCCACTTTGACGAAGCCGCACCAACTATCCTCCATACCGACGCTAGCGGCCTTGGTATAGGAGGCGTTCTTCTACAACGCTACAAGTCTTCCCTAGAGAAAGTTATTGCATATGCCAGTCGCGTACTCACCGCTGCTGAAGAGAACTACACTATAACTGAGCAAGAGTGTTTGGCTGTGGTTTGGTTGGTCCAGAAGTTCCGTCCCTATCTCCACTGGGCGTCACTTCACAATCGTTACGGACCACCATGCCTTATGCTGGCTTTCTACACTGAAGAACTTGTCCGGACGCTTGGGTCGGTGAATACTACGCTTGCAGGAGTACGACTTTGATATAACTTACAAGTCAGGCAGAAAACATCAAGACGCCGATGCTTTATCTCGTTGCCCGCTTCCAACTACCCATATGAGCGTTGGTGAGAACTCAACCGCCACATCTACCAAAGTTCATACGCTCGCATCAATAACGCAACCCTTTTCGGATGATGAGCCAACATTTATCTCCCGCCAGCGGTCCGATTCATACTGCAGACGCATCATGGACCACATTTCGGGAGTTTCTCATCCACCAAACGCGCGACTCCGTCGTCAACTCCTGCACTTTAAGCTGGACAATGGGGTTCTCCACCGCCACGTCTACCACCCTGACGGTCAGCGCTGGGTTCCTGTACTGCCACGCTCTCTTCGACTTCAGGTGCTCGAAGCCTTCCACGACGACTTGACTGCTGGTCATCTTGGTTTTAAAAAAACTCTTGACCGCATTCGATGTCGTTATTACTGGCCTGGCATTTCTTCTAGTGTAGCTCGGTACGTCGGTTCCTGCTACCCATGCCAGCGTCGTAAACTCCCCACGTCGGCACCTGCTGGACCTCTACAGCCACTTCCGTGCCCTTCAATGCCGTTCGAGGTTGTAGGTGTTGACATTTACGGGCCTCTCCCCGTCACATCTGCTGGCAAACGATGGATAGTGACTGCCGTGGACCACCTGACACGCTACGCTGAGACTTCCTTTGTTATTACAGGCTCAGCTGGGGAAGTTGCAGACTTTATTCTTCACGCAATAATACTGCGTCATGGGGCTGCTCGTGTACTGCTTAGTGACCGCGGCAAAGTGTTCCTGTCACAAGTTGTAAATGAAGTACTGCGCGCATCTGGAACTACTCACAAGACAGCTTCAAGCTACCACCCTCAGACAAATGGTCTCACAGAAAGATTTCACCGAACCCTTGCAGACATGATAGCCGTTTACGTCCAACCCGACCACAAAAACTGGGACACTCTTTTACCATTCCTGACATTCACTTACAACAACGCCGTTCAGCGAACAACTTGCTACTCACCGTTTTACCTCGTGTACGGACGCACCCCGACTACCTTTCTCGACGTCTCCTTCTTTAGCAGCCATGGGAATTCATGTCAGTCTTCTAGCGAAGAATACATTTCCTGCCTGGCCCAGTCTCGCCATCAGGCTCGCATCAATACTGAAGCGAGACAGCACGAGCGGAAGATCATCTATGACGAATCCCACCGCGTTGTCTCTTTCCAACCTGGTGACGAGGTGCTGCTTTTGACACCTATTCGCACTCCTGGTCTCTGTGACAAATTCCAATCACGCTTCATCGGGCCCTACATTGTTTTAGAACAGACTTCGCTGGTTAATTACCGTGTGACATCACTCGTCGCCCCAACAGACCACCGCTACCGCAGCACAGAGATTGTCCACGTTTGTCGCATGAAACCTTTCACGCGACGTTCCCCATCACTTTGACTTACGGCGGCCAGGGTGTCCGCTTTCAAGTGGGGGGGAACTAGTGTGGGCATTTGTAACTTACATCGTCCTCATCCCTGCATAATCACAATCACCATCATCCGCTTGTCTCTTTGCCCTCATTGCCACTCTGGGTCATCATCATCGTCATCGTCTGTGTGCTGGCTCTGCCCGTTCGTTTTGCGAGGTCTTTCCTCAAATAAACGCTGACGCAGCCAAGACTACCAAGACTTCATAATATATACATATATATATATATGTGTGTGTGTGGGTGTGTGTGTGCGTGTGTGAGATCTAACAAACAATAATGTAGGGGAAGTTATTAGACCGAATAGTAATGTAAATGTGAAGAAAGAAAAGTGGGTGAAAAGATAACTAGCCGTGGGCAGGAAACGAACCCGTGACCTTCGAATAACGCGTTTTATGTTCTACCCTAAGCTACCATAGCGGCTATCGTCCTAGCCACTTTATTACGCATAAAAGTGAATTTAAACGGGGAGTTTCAGTCAGTGCCATCTGCAGCCATGGCGGTGAGTGTGGATCACTTTTTATGAGCCTGTATGACGTCACGTAGCACGTGGTTTGGGACGTTAAACCTTACATATTTTTTTACATAATCACTTACACACATATTCTGTGGTTCGCGTGCATGGCTGGCGCGAGCTGTCAAAATAAAAGTAAAAGTTATAGGGCAAAAAAAGACAAAGAGATAACGCAGAAAACGGGCAACATTCGTTTCTAACACCCCTGCAAATTTTTTTTTTCTGTTCGTGAAACTCCGTAAAAGCTTCCAGGCGACGCGGTTTCTTCAGAATCAGTCTGTCAGTAAGGGCGCGTGTGTACGTACGTCATTTACGTAGACGTATCCGCGGTCCCGCAGTCCAGGCACACTGAGCCGTCCAGGGTCCCGGGGCAGGAACGACAGAAATGTGTCATACAGCACCAGCGCTTGACTCTGCGAGAAATAGGCTCAGGCACACGCACACAAAAAAAAACCTCTGTGAACCGCACTGTTACTTTAGTCTATTTTTCCTTTAAAAACACTGAATTGTGAGAGAACTAATTGACTTTTATTGGTAAAAGGTACTGTGGAAGCCTAATGTCGGTAATTTTACCATCATAGCTTTGTTATAGGAAAAATTCACTGTAAGAGATGGATGGATGGATGGATGGATGGATGGATGGATGGATGGATGGATGGATGGATGGATGGATGGATGGATGGATGGATGGATGGATGGATGGATGGATGGATGGATGGATGGTTGGATGGATGGATGGATGGATGGATGGATGGATGGATGGATGGATGGATGGATGGATGGATGGATGGATGGATGGATGGATGGATGGAACGTCAATCATCGTTGTAATGCTGGCTATCAAATTTCATAAACATTACATATAGTATTTATAAAACACCTTCCCTCCGCATGCTATCGATATACATGCTCCGCATGTATATCGTCGACCTCATAGGTACGTGTGATCTGCCAAATTTTCTGTCGTGTCTTTTGATTGATGGGTGCTTAAATGACAGTATTTTTACGGTGTTGTGTCCTTTCATTTGTTTCTGGTTCACAACCTTAGGGGATGGTGAAGTGTCTTGAGCGTTACGCCATGAAACCACAGTAATGAGGGTTAACAACATGGCTCCACGGAGGCAGCGCGCAATTTGAAAATAACGCGCAAAACAGGCTCTACATCTAATTTTCCCAGGCGGCCTCCACCGCTGGGCGGTATATATTGTATGTAGTGTTAATCCGTTGTTATGAATAGTGATGACTATTCTGGTTAAGCTTTTGTTATGTAATGTGCTTTGATTGATAGACGCTTTAATTACGCTGTTTTTACTGCGCTGTGGCCTCTTATTTTGTTTTTGTTAACCTTTTGCACTGTACTGTGCCATGCGCACGAATGCCAAACTGACGGAAAAACATTTTCTCTAAGGTGCGTCACCCCTAAAAATATTGAGGAAAGCAAATAAGGTGAGATAATAACACTATCTGGGGTTTTACGTGCCGAAAGCACGACAAGATTATGAGGCACACTGTTGTTCCTGCCATTTATCTGGCGTTCTTTAACGTGCGCTGACATTCTAAGCGTGCAACGTGATATTTACGAAGCTCCAAATTCTTTAAAGCGTGCAATGTGATGCTTACGAATAAATAAACTGTGAGCACCTTTCTGATTTCATGATCTGCAAGCGGGAGCATGCCAACAAGACTTTCACGAGCAGCAAGCCCTGTTATTATCTGACGCAGCTACAATGAATTGACAAGCCTGACAATACGTTCTAATCCCCATGGAGATACTGTTCTCCTTCTGCATTAGAAAGAAATAACTTAAAGAGATTAGCGAAACACAACGTTTCATGTTTCCTTACCTGCCTAATTTCCTCGAACGTCACAGGATGTTCTGACATTTTGGTGTCTCCTGAGAGCATCTCTCGGAGCTCACTCAGGCCAAACAGCTGCGACGACAGGAAAAAAGAATAATTTAGCAGTTAAAAAGTTAAGGAATGAATAATAATAGCATTAAAATGTATGCTAGAATATAGAAACTAAACTCACTCTTTTAAACTTGAATGGTCCAAGACTCATTTTTCGTTTGGGTTTCGGAACGGGTCCTCGTGGCAGGGGCAGATACTGCGTATAATTATTATTCTCTGTAAGTGACAGTTTCTAAACGTATTCCCGATATCAGCTATTTGTATTTCATGTCTATTGACACCATCCAACGTTAGTCTCAGTTTTATTATCCCCATGCATTGTGCAGTACTTGTATGGAAAGCGCAGTTTTGATAGAGCTAAGGAAAACATGAGGGTGGTTAATATAGTGGGGGTAAACGGTGGATCAAGATTGGTAGATTAAACCAAATCTGTTGTTGCTGTTTTTTTCTCGTGTTCACCGTTGTGAAGTGTTTTTACAATACTGGTCCACTTGATGGAAACAATTCGCATGGAGTGTCCCGAAATAATAATGTTTAACGAAATCTACAAGCAATGAATGTGGTCAATTGTTGAGTAGCCTGTTGAGGCTACTCAACAATTGACCACATTCATACTATCAATCAGGTAATAGAGAAATGCTCAGAGTATAACCAACCACTATACATAGCCTTCATAGATTACGAGAAGGCGTTTGATTCAGTAGAAATATCAGCCGTCATGCAAACACTGCGGAATCAGGGCGTAGATGAAGTATACATAAATATTCTGGAAGAAATATACAGGGGATCAACTGCTACCATAGTGCTTCATAAAGAAAGCAACAAAATACCAATCAAGAAGGGTGTAAGGCAGGGAGACACAATTTCCCCAATGCTATTTACCGCCTGCTTACATGAGGTTTTCAGAAGCCTAGAATGGGAACAGTTAGGGATAAGAGTCAATGGAGAATACCTTAGTAACCTGCGCTTCACCGATGACATTGCATTGCTGAGTAACTCGGGGGACGAATTGCAACACATGATTACGGAGTTAGACAAGGAGAGCAGAAAGGTGGGTCTTAAAATTAATCTGCAGAAAACGAAAGTAATGTACAACAACCTCGGCAAAGAGCAGCGCTTCGAAATAGGTAATAGTGCACTTGAAGTTGTAAAAGACTATATCTACTTAGGGCAGGTAATAACCGCAGAGCCGAACCACGAGATTGAAGTAACTAGAAGAATAAGAATGGGGTGGAGCACATTCGGCAAGCACTCGCAAATTATGACAGGTAGATTGCCACTCACCCTCAAGAGGAAGGTATATAACAGCTGTATCTTGCCGGTACTTAGCTACGGAGCAGAAACCTGGAGACTTACAAAGAGGGTTCAGCTTAAATTGAGGACGACGCAGCGAGCAATGGAAAGAAAAATGGTAGGTGTAACCTTAAGAGACAAGAAGAGAGCAGAGTGGATTAGGGAACAAACGGGGGTTAAGGATATCATAGCTGAAATCAAGAAGAAGAAATGGACATGGGCAGGGCATGTAGCGCGTAGACAGGATAACCGCTGGTCATTAAGGGTAACTGACTGGATTCCCAGAGAAGGGAAGCGGGTTAGGGGGAGACAGAAGGTTAGGTGGGCAGATGAGATTAAGAAGTTTGCGGGTATAAATTGGCAGCAGCAAGCACAGGACCGGGTTAACTGGCGAAACATGGGAGAGGCCTTTGTCCTGCAGTGGACGCACTCTTAAAATGAAGGAAGCCTTGTCGATCGCGCACAATAATCACGCGAAACAAGAAAAAACGGATGGGCGGCTTCATGGAAATGCAGTGCAGAAGACAATTCCCATCTGCTCGTTGGCTTGTATGAACCAGTCGAGAGTATGTACTCTATTGAAATGACGGGAATTCTTGCGTCTCAAGGTGTACCAGAAGGACACGACCTGCCAGAAGAGAATAACGCGCCCGTTTTTTATATATGTACATTGAGAGAGTGTTGAGGTGCCCATTTAAGCATTTTAGAATATATCGTCATTTCTCAACCCTCTCAAGGAAATATCCCATTTTTTCTCTCTTTCTTTATCTTCGTTTTGTGTAGTTGCCGTTCTAAGCTACTGTAAGAGAGGAACTGCTCAAGTGGCATACACATCGTGTGATGAGGAATCATTAGCTGAGGAGCCACGGACGCCAAGCTACTAAAAGAAGGCAGAGAAGGTGGAGCTATGCGCTATACACTAACCATCGAGACAGCCAGGCCCCGAGGGCGGAAGAATGGTGGCTGCTACATCTCATGGTATTTTAATGCATTAGATTAATGTTTTCTAACGAGCCTCGGTTGAAACATTGCACAAAGTGCGGTGTATAACTATGGAACTTCGTAATAGCATAGGCCCTCAATACTTTTGGACTATGGCAATAGTATCCTAATTAGTAAAGAAAGAGGCAGCTTCGCCCTAGCCTGAAATAAAAGCGGAGCCTTCTTAGTTTCTGTTTGGTTTTCTTTGTTTTTCTTCCTATTCTTTTTGGGTTTTTTTCTTTTTATTTGTAATCATTCCTCCCTCTCTCCATTACTTTCTCTTTCTAGCTCTTTCTGCTTTTTTTTATTTGCCCCTTTCTCTCATTTCTTACATCGCACTTGCTTCTTTCTAGTTTTTTACGCGCTTTTGCCTGCGTCACGCCAAGCGACTAGTGTAGCCAGGTCTCCTAAAGTGCTCCGCATTATCAAGGCACTCGAAGAACAAGATTAGGAGAACTTCTCTTTGACGCGATCGAGCCCTCACTTATCATCTCGAATACGCTCGAAGAACGACAAGAAGAGTATTTCTCGTTGGTGCGAGTGCACGTTCATATGGCTATGCTATTCGCGGTTTTCCCTCAGTTACGTCAAGCGACGAGCATTCGATATCAACATACGAAAGCATACGCTGTCAGCATACGCCAGCAAATGAAAGCCCGGCCTTCTAAAGGTGCTCAATACGTCGTAGTTTCACTGTGGATCTCGATATAAGCAGCGTTGAGTATCAATACCACTATACCGTGGCATTTTACCAAACCACGAACTATTACTGTCAAATCTCTATTCGTGTGTTCGAATCATTCATTGCAAAAACAATGAACAATCTTGGAGTATTGCAAGTTGGAACTAAGATACAAAATACGTATAAACTTATTTCTGCACTTTATTTTATCTATGCAAAAGTTTCTCGTAGCGTCATTCTACGAGAAACTGTTGTATGGATAAAATAGGCATGCCTAAAGATTTGTTTAAAACGGGGCCTACGGAATTAAATTTTGGACGTATTTCTGATATTTGTTTCGTTTGAGTGCTGATTCTTCCAATAAACGAGCTTGCTTGATGATTGAAGTAAGCTTTATACGACATCAAACGTCAAACCTAATGTGACCTAGTAAAATGCACTGATTGAATAAGACAGTGCGGGCATTTATTTATTTATGGGCATACACACGAAGCTCCATGTATTACAGTTTGATGAGCTGGTGGACAATAAAATAAAACATATATGAGAATGATATGAGTTGTAAATTGAAAGAGGGCTTATGCTAAAAAAAATCACGCATCTCCAGAAAGTCAATCGTGACGAGTGAGCGACGCTCTGAGTATCGCATGGGTGAGTAACCGCACGTTACCCGAGCGTCGCCCCTTATAATATACACTGAGTAACATAAAGTAAATAGTCAACGGCAAAGGTAGGTCCTCAGGTTCATAATGTGTAGCTTCATGTCACCCACTAGTAAAAAGGGTTTGTGCTTGTAGGTATTATCGATTCTTTCATCACAATTGTTATCAATGTTCGTCTATCATAAACGTTGTTTATGCACATACATACATATATGGCTCGACTATAGGGATTTTTTTATATACCTTAACAGCGTACAGTGAGAGTCGACGACAAAGCTAGGTCCTAAGGCCCGTAATGTCTATGGTTCAGGTCACTTACTAGTATAAGGGGCTCACGCTTGTAGGTGTTTTGTTCCGTCACCATTATGGACAACTGGATTGCCGAGTATGAACTGGTGAGCGCCGACAATAAGTGGAACGCAGCCGATAAGCTCACAAATGTGAGTTTTTACCTGAACGACGTGGCAAAACTATGGTACAGAAATCATCAAAGTGATTCAGTACCTGGTCGGAATTGGCGAAAACCCTCGCGGAAGTCTTTGGCCGTCCTGCTGTCCGCCGCCTTCGTGCTGAACAGCGCTTGCGGGGCAGAGTACAGAGAGCAGATGAAACTTTCACGAGCTACATCGAAGATGTGCTATTTCTCTGCAAGCTCGTCGATTCGACTCTGGACGAGGCAGGCAAGATCAAGAACATCATGAAAGGAATCGACGACGGTGCATTCCAATGCTGGCTGCGAAGAGTCCCCAGACGGTCGCCGAGGTGATTCAGCTCTGCCAAAGCTATGATGAGCTGCGTAGGCAGCGCGCTTCTACACGTTGCGCTGCTCAAGACACCGCGGACATCTCATCCCTCGACTATCGCCATGACACCGCCGACCACTCTGCGTTGATGCCAGTCATAAAGCAATTCATACGCGAGGAGGTCGCCCGGCAGCTATCTATAATCACAAGAACTACCGAGCCGATGGCACCCTTGTCGCCTTCGCTTCACCAGGTCATTCGATCGCAAGTTGCCGAAGCATTGCCGCCAGCTCAGGCTCCCCCAACTGTTACCGCACCACTAACGTATGCAGCCGCAGTTGCTCAACCACGTGCGCCAGTGTCTCCGGCCATCTACGAAGCTACTCGCCACGTTTATTCGTCGACCCCACCTTCCCGCCCGCTGACCGTCCCGTCTCCGGCTGTATATGAAACAGGTCAGAACGTTTATATGACGCCGCCGCCTGCACGACCATATACGGTACCTTATTCAGCGAACAGTGCCCCTATCGTCAGCCAATGGCGCACTCCAGATAATCGGCCGATATGTTTTTCATGTGGCATCCCAGGCCACGTAGCTCGTCACTGCCGTCGTCGCAGCTTCCCTTCTCACGACATTGCAGGGGCCTCACATTACATGCCCACCATGCCCACTCAGCCGCGATATCCCGTTCCTGCCAATCCACCTCTAGACGTACGTCCCGGTCGCCGACCATCCGGCACAAGCCGTTCACCTTCTCCTCGTCGTCGATCTATTTCTCCGATGTTACGTCGCAACAGCCCACCGCGAGGGGAAAACTGACGGGCGCAGTTCCGGAGGCAAGAACTGCGTTGGCAGCGAAAATTTCAAGATCTAACTGCTGTCCCCCGAACGAAATCGAACTCTATATTGATGGCATTAGGGTGCACGGACTTGTTGACACTGGAGCTGCAGTATCTGTAATTAGCGAGAAACTGTGCTGAAACTTGAAGAAAGTGACCACACAACTTACCGACCTATCTTTGCAGACAGCTACGTCCCATCATATTCAGCCTTCAGCTTTGTGCACCGCACGAGTCGTCATTCAAGGTGCGATGTACGTCGTCACATTTGTAGTTTCATTCCGTTCTTCGCATGACGTTATCCTTGGGTGGGACTTTCTTTCGTCAAATTCTGCTTTGGTAGACTGTGCTCGTTCTGAACTCGCGTTGTCTGTGCCGTGCTATGACCCCGACGATGGTGCTTCGTGTAGAGTGTTTGCTGCTTCTGACGTTGACATTGTGCCTTTCTCAGCTGTTGTTGTCTCGGTGTCGTGTGCCTCCCCTCCGAAATCGCCTGTGTTGTTTATGCCATCGGTCCCATCTGCGTGCCGTCGAAATATCATGCTTCCGTTTGCCGTCGTCATTTTTCGCAATGGTCACGCTGCCATTTATGTGTGCAATCCGCCGCACAGCCCGTCATCCCTACTACGTGGAGAATGCCTGGGAAGCTACGAACTTTACGAGTGCATTCTTCCGGCTACTATACCCGATTCTGCGGTTTTGCTCCCAATTGGTGCTGTCACTCCTACCAACGCGCCTAATGATGCTCTGGACGTATTCTCGGATGCCATCGACTCTGAGCTCGCACCAACTCAGCGCGAAGAGATTATAAATCTTCTTCTCCGCTTTCGTTCTTCATTCGATCGTGACCAGTCAGGCTTAAGCCGAACCTCTGCGGTTGTTCACCGTATTGACACCGGTCAACAAGCCCCGCTAAGGCAGCGTCCGTACCGTGTGTCATCTGCTGAACGCCGTGTCATCGACGAACAAGTGGACGACATGTTGAAACGTGGCATCATCGAGCCCTCCAACAGTCCCTGGGCTTCACCGGTTGTTCTCGTCAGGAAAAAAGACGGATCCATCCGGTTCTGCGTTGAC